>LN902849.1:0-600000 GCA_000469725.3 Echinococcus multilocularis | reverse complement strand
ACAGTTTCATTAGAAATTTAAACCGCTAAAGCGAATTTATTTTGAGCTATTTATGAAAAAAAAGACAGCTTAAGTCGAAATGGTGATGAGGTTGAACTGGGTCTTTTTTGGTCCACCCCAAAACAACTGTAGTGACGCGTTGCCATGGTAGCCAGAATGCATTATTCCAAGACGGAAGTGTTCATGATTGACCGCGTTGACCAAACGAACAGAAAGATAAGCGTATTGTGAGATTTCACAAAGATTTTACGCCGACCACGGTGGAGGGAGGATCACCACGACTGAGGAATCGTGGCTGACCCACTTCAATGGATGTCTTATCGTCCTAGGCGCTATGTTCAACCCATACATATACTGCCAATGCGTCGCGTCCTTGCTGCGTACAGAAGCTCCACAGAGCCAGAGTTCTTTGCAGCAGTAAGCTTGAACGACCCTTGTTAATAATTAACCACTTCCAGATTATCCCCTGTGTCGCTATTCTCGGAAAGACAACAGCAAAGGCCCCTGATTCTCGCGAATAATGATGACATTAGTGAGCTCCCATGGGAGTGTAGATACGACCAACTATTTGGCAGTTATCCTACCTCATCATCACTGGAGAGAGAGTCCATTTCAGCCCTGAAACCCTCGTTGATTTCTTCTTCAAACCGCTGCAGCGCTTCTGCCTCTCCTTCCTCCTCTTCAGCCTCCGCCTCATCAGCCTTTGGGCTACCACTTCTCGATGTCATGGTGCCTTGATAGGGGATTGTGCAGGTGTTTGAGGTCTCCATGATACTTGTTTCCCCTCGGGCCTCGTTTAACAACTTCTCCACGGAATCGTATATTACAACAGGTGGAATACCCTCAGCGGCCAATGTGTCATTAGCATCGAGAACATAGGTTTCCGCGATACTCTGAACTGATACAGCGGTCTGAAGAGTGTTTGGGTCAATTGCATGATCCTCAGGATGGGTCATGGGATTCTCCAGCGTCACCGTGGAAGCAGCATTACTCAGTGATTGTGTCGCAAGATTTTCCTCTGTTGAGGCACCGACTACGGGGAGTTTGTCAATTGGAGGATGAGAGAAATCTGCTGATTTGTTGACATTTTTGCCTCGGATCCACGTTTTACTGAAGTCCTCCACCAAGGGACTGAGAGCTTGTGCCAACTGGGAGCAAGAAAAAAAGTACTATGCAAAGTTACGCAGTGATACGGTGAGTGTACGTGAAAATCACTTTCAAAAGGTCAAATTAGGGTTGCGATAAGTGCTATCCACCTCCTCTATACCACATGGCACGAATGTGTACACAAACAAGACTTCCACATCAGAGACAACCTGATGAGTAATCACGATTGGTTAATCAGTCAAGGGAGAGGAAAAGCCTTTCCTGACATAACAGCTCTACATAGCACCCAAATGCCCTCTTTTATCCTCCTTGAAAGGGAAGAATTACCTTAATCAACTGTGAAAGAGGGCTACGACCAAAAACTCCAAAATGCTGAAAATCAAACTGTAAGAACCAACCACTCCAACTCACTGCTTCCTCTTCATCCTCTCCAAATTTATTAACCTCAGCTTCTACCTTCTCGAACAATTCCAACTCCTTTCTCTCCTCCGGCGTGCACACAATCGCCGGCTTCGTTTTTGCAGTTGGCACAAATGGAGCCGCAGGTGCCGATGGAGATGCAGCTGCCGCGGCTGCTGCCGCCTTAAACTCCTCAAACACTGCTTGGGTGGTGCATTTGGCAGCTGCCACAGCGGTGTAGGTAGCACTGATACCCTGAAACATCTTCTCCATCACATACTCCTTAGCATCCTTGTAGGACCAGATCTCCTGGATCACGGGATCACAGACCGTACTCCCACCGAGTACAGGTTTTGTTGGCAGACAGATAGTAGAGCTACCGGTGGTAGCAGTATTGGTCGTTGTAATTGGCTTCTTTATGCTGTTGAATAGAGGACGTGAGGACTTCGGTCTCGGGGTTAGCACGGTCCCTCGCGAACCTGAAGCGGCTGGAGCTTTTATAAGACGAGGAGCATCTGCATTAAAACAAGCAAGCAGTGTCTTAAGGTGATTTGCATTTCCTTGGACAAGAAAATTGACAAAAATGGTGTCATAATGTTCGTATATTCTGTGACGCTTATTTTATTTGAGTAGCAAGTATGCAAGCAAGTATTTATGGCACAAAAGTGATTGAAACGAAAATGTTTATGAGTTGATAGGGCAGTAATTCGTCTCATTCTGCACTGTACAATTCACAAGAAGCACTGAACGAAGTAGCTTGCCTCTGCTTCGCGCTCTCTCTCCTCCCACCCTCCCTTTTCGACCCCAACACCTCACCATCGGGTGTTGGCTAAATCTAGAAAGTGCGTGAAGATATAGGAAAAGGTTGGAGGGAGAGAAGTGATGGGAGGGGAAGGAAAGAGTAGAGAGTGGAAGCAGATCACGTCGAGTTTCCAGCCGACCTGATGGCGCCAAAAAGTACGAATCGGTTATTTGACCTCTTCGTGGGCTGAAGTCCCGACAAATTTGCCCTCTACCACTCCTGCCAAATCGGATTGGCAAGAGTTTAAGAGTGAAAGAGAGATGAGGTGGCTTGTCTCTTGCCCACACTTTCTTGTTCCTTTTTATGACAAGATCTGCGACATAGACGGCCTAGCCGGTTAGCTTCGCAGTTAGTCTTTTTAATGGAATGGGAGATGTAAAGATAAACACCCTCAGATAAGTAATTATGGGGCAAAATACGCACATACCCAAAGTCATTGCTTTTAGAAAGCACAATTTATTTATTTAAAATCCGTATTCGTCAGTGCAGTGCCACAAAGATCACCCGATGGATCGTGTAGGTAGGGGGGGGGGGGGGGAAGGAGAATCTAAGAGATAAGGCATTTCCTCCACCAGGATATGATTAGGTGGCTTAAAGGTGTCATATCCTCTCCCAACCTCTGGGTGTGCATGTGTGTGACCTCCACCTCCGAAAGGTCAAACTGCGGTTATAGTTAAACCATACTCCACCTCCTTTACACCGCATAATGCGACTGCGCTCGCAGTCAAGACTTGACCATCGGGGACAATCGGAACAGTCAGAACTGTTTAATAGGCTCCCTCTTTAAGGACAGGTCACCCCAACGCTCCCATTTCACATCCCATGAGACTGGCGGAAAGAATGACCCATTGATGGGGGCAACACCTAATGCATGGCATGAGCAAAGGAGATTGGTTAATCATCTAACACTCCAATTTCGAGGTGTTTTAAACGAGACAAATTGCAAAAAAAGGGTGGAGGACTCATAAAAAAACGCGGTCACTTCATCGCCTTTCACTAAATTAGGCCGTGTGACAGTGTGGAAGGAGAGGGAGGTAAAAAAGAAGTGGAAAGAGGGGTAACAAAAAGTAGAAGTGGAGAAAAAACCTCCTCTTGGCCTCATGATCCCCTCCTTTCAGTTGTTTCAGGGGAAGAAGCAACTGCCAATGAATCTCTCCATGCTACAATTACCCAACTCACCATTGCCGATGAACTTTTAACGACCAGCTGAGAAGAGTGACAACGCAAAATGCTGGGTTCACTTCTGATTGATTTGGGGGTGTCTTAGGTACCTCCTCCACGAATCCCTTTCCAATCTCCTCTAAAAGTACCCTCTCCGATTGTTCTACAATTCTCCACCCTATTAGC
Source organism: Echinococcus multilocularis (assembly GCA_000469725.3). NCBI lineage: Eukaryota > Metazoa > Platyhelminthes > Cestoda > Cyclophyllidea > Taeniidae > Echinococcus > Echinococcus multilocularis. Next base: position 596,345 of record LN902849.1, on the reverse strand, counting down.
TTACTTGGCGTCGCTGATGAAATTCTCTTCTCCTCAGAAACTGTAGTCCGCGTGGGGGTGGTCTGTCGTCCGGATGCTTTCACTGACGCCGTGATGCGATGTTGAAGCGGACTACCTACAAGTCGTTTTACACCATTCTCCGTTGAAATGGGTGTGAGGCCACGTTTTAGTGGAACTCGGCTTGACTGAACTGTAGCACCGAGAGGCGTGCCCGGAAGTGGAATGCGTTCAGAGGCTTTCACAACTGGTGGAGATGCGGAAGGGCCTAGTAAAGTAGGCGGTCAAAGTGGAAGAATAATAAGTACGAGTTAGTCAAGTCAAATCAGACAAGAGCTTTAAATTTTGTATTTCTTTGAGGGGGGGAGGGGAAAGAATAACTAACTTTGTGAAGGCCGAGAAAGCTCCCCCCGGCTAGTTGCGGGTTTTCGCGCACCGTTTGGTGTTGATGTAGTCTTTGAAGGTACCTGTCGAAGAGGGATACGATTCCGTTGGGTCAATAGATTGGGTGGACTACGAGGCGAGAGTTTTGTGGACTCTTTTCGTGGTGGGGCCTTTTGCATTCCCAGTGTTTTGGTGGCTGGAGAGGCGAAGAAGAAGAGAATTAGATGACATCTGCTAGAGGAGGGTGAGTGAGATTGCAACCCCTTGAGCGGCTCTTTTTTGTTTCTATTAATACGTTTTGCATGAAGGTAATATGTGGGGGAGGGAAGGGATGGAGAGAAAGCGACAATCGACCTAATAGAGAGATGTGCCCATATGAAATGACCATTTACTGCCACCTCCATCTACCTCTCCCTTCCTCCTATTCCTGATTTTTCTCCCACCTTTTTTGGCACAAAAAAAGAATTCTTAATGTCTCAAAAACAGAACAGCAATGACAAAACTTACTCTTATGTGCGGTGGCGGCGGTGGTCCGTTTGGCAACATTTTTTGGTGATGACACAGCTGGTGAGGTGATCGGAGGTCGGTTGTTGTTCGAGGGTTTTGTTTTTGGATGTGAGGTTGTCCTCAAGACACCCACCTGATTGCCTTTGAGAGGCTGTCTGGAAACCAGTGACTGATCTGTAGTCTGTCGAGGTGGCTACCAAATTGAAGGGATGAAAAAAAAAACTGGATCGACGGTCCTTTAGACAAAAAAGAGGATCTAAAATCAACTTTGCAAGTCTTCTCTATTGTGTTACCGGTCTCGTAGGTTATGTAAGGCTCATAAACATCATTGGTAAGGAATAATACTTGTTTAATCTCTATGCCTAACCACTCGGGAGCTTCGATTTTCAGCGTTTGATAACCGCATTGGCGATCTACCCACAGATGTGCCATCTGGGAGGTACGATCCAAGCCTACATGAGTAAGCTTTTGTCTTCTCGAAATAGTAGTATTTTCCTTTGACTTAAAATTCCACCAACAGGATTGAAGCAGTGACATACTACTTACAGCCTTGGTAGCGGGTTCAGTAAGTTGTTGCGCTGTAGGTACCGAGTGTTTCCGTGTCAATTGTTGCCTCTCCTGAAGTGCCCGACGCAGTCTTTCTGGTACACAGACACTTCCTGCAGCACTGCTATTCCCTCCATCAGCCAAGTCGATAGTGAAAGCCTCGGCTTGGCGTCGTGGGGTGACTGAAACGAAGAGGCTTCCTGTAAACTGTGATACGACATTTGGAGGCGTATCTACTGGTTACCCCGAAGGGACCCACACATTATCCATTCCAAATCGTTAAGACACCCATTACAAGGCACTGCAAGCCTTGTGCGTGTATGCTGGTAAACTGCAGAAGCAATTGGTCACTTTCTCACGGATGGTGTCCATCCACCTGCTTAATATGAAAAATGGAACTTTTGAAGAAACAACCAGGACTTGTCAATCACATGCCGTGCACCAAAAAAAGACCTAATGATGGGAAATACTACCCCAACTCATCCCTCGCGGCTATTTGAGTGATAGGCACAAAAACGCAACGGAGGCGGTAACGGTTGTGTCCGTTGGAAAACAGCGATCTTATTTCATATCACATCCCCCTTACTTCATTGCATAAAAAGCGTATAAAAGCTGACAAGGTCTAAGTCTGGAAAAGGTCTGGCCTCCAACAAAAATAGAAATCTTCTTCTATTTACTTCAACACCTTTTTAGTAGTTAAGACAGAGAGAGGTGGGCAAAAGGGAGGGGAGTAGCGAGTAAATCTTCCTAGAGAACAGCGCTCTATTGCGTGTCCGTTTTCCATATTCCTCAAATTGACCAGCAAATCATCGGCATGAAGTACCGCTTCATGAAATTCTTCCTATCTATTGGTCCCTCTTCCGTATTTTTCACTTAGAAAGAGCTTACCTAACGGATTATTTTTACCTATTTAACCTAATTGCGGCAGTAGCACATTTCGTCTTGCCAATGCGCTTACCTGTCATCGAGGTAACAAATACCTTAAATTGTCAAAATTCCTATTTCATTTGCTGTGAAAAAAAAGAAAAAGGCAAAAAAACTTCCTTTCCAAGATGAAACAAGGATAAGCCTTTGTTGGGAAGACGCCAAGCAGTTAGAGGTGTTAATGATGCAAATGACTACTTCAAGGTCAAGGGGAGTACGGGTGTGTGTAAGCTTTGGAGAAGGGTAGTTACCTTTCATCTCACCGTTCAAATCAATTGTAAATGCTTCGGCTGGTTTGTGATCAGGGACTAGAAATAAAGGAGTCATTAACAAATAAATAAAATGATTTTGATTGCCTTTAAATTTAGCAGAATAAGGCGTGTCAATAGCGACCTAGAGCTGACGGCACGCACAAAGCATCTACACGTCCTCACGAGCGTTGACACATGTCTTCTGGCCGAACCTAGCGATTCTATACGTGGTGTTCTCACCATCACCGGAAACGGAGACTCTCTTTATTCTTTAAGGCGTCAAACTTAATGTGTCTTCCGCAGAAAAGTCCATTTGCTCCCATGGTAGCCAGACATTCTAGGACATTTAAAATTTCCCGTTCTCGTTCATTTCCCCTGATTGACCTATATCATGTAGAGGTAGACTTTAAGTTTGTGATGTCGCTAACATTTGGCTAGCTGGCACGTATACACCCAGAAGTGGAATCTCTACCGTTCCCAGCTACTCCGGTTGGGAGGTGGACAGGCTCTAAATTCACGTCAAAAGGCACGTACTTACAGCAGTGTAATGCGCTTACTTCAACAAATCGCTAGGGAGGAGGATTTATAACATCTCTAATACAAATATTCAAGGTGATTGCCACGCGTTTAGATCTCTAAAACGGATGCCCCAGAGACCAGGATCTCAAAGTAGATGGCAAGGCTGAGCAGGCCATTCCAGAGTCGTTTAGCCAAGAGCCCAATACCCAAAAACAGAGTGAAGTTTCCACCTCCAGACTCGAGGCTCAATTTGTAGATGCGGATTTTGCATAATGCTGAACCACCTCTCCTCAATTCCCATTTTTACCACCATGGTCATGGTCTCTTCACTTCCAACAAAATATCATTGAAATATCTATTTATAAGTAATAAGTAAATTGAATATCTGTTACAAATAAAAAGCAGCTAACCTTGTCCAGTAGGGCTGTCCGGCCGTAGGTCAGTGAAGGACATTTTACGCGACGGTTGAGCTGAAAGCGGGTGGGATGGGGGTTTCTCTCTCTTCCCTCCCAGTCTCTCGTCCTCTAAATCATCATCGCCCCACCAACTTGGTTTGCCATAAAGTTCTATAAGAATGAATGCACGGGGAAAATACCTATTGCTTCCAAGTATCTAAAAACAGACCGAGCCGGAAATAAGATGCCAATTAAGTGAATCTCCTGTTCTAATGAGTTTTTACACCTTTTTCCTTCTTGCATAACTTTTAACTACGGACCTGTACGCCTAAGCGAGACCAACTTGGACCTTGCAAGTAAGTACTTTTACCAACCGACCTGACCTCAAAAACAACCGGCGTGACATTTGCGTAGTTTGGCCAACTTGGTATACAAAAACAGCTTTCCGTAAAGCGATCTACGCTGCTATTGTTAACTGTAGTATGGTGTTTTGCTTGATTACTTATTCATTCATTCATTCATCCATTCATCTCTGCCTAGGAGCTAAGGCACCGATAAATCTTGCACCTCCTCTCTCTCCCCTCCCTCCTCTCCCTTGCGCCATGCCCAACTTTTGTCAGGAGTATAATCTATTAGGCACGCAAGTTCTTAGGATTATATTTTCCGTGGAAATGACTCTCACTACAATCTATAGGCCTTCACTATAGCGATAAAGGCCGGAGGTGGGGGAAGAAAGATTGCCTCAGTTTTCTCCCCCTATTTCCCAATTACCACGTGACTACCCAAAACTTTAAGGTCAAGGAAATGTGGACGATGAGGTAAAGGAATATCCATCGTTCATCCTTCCACTGACCTGTCTTGTAGTATCAGTTATTACTAGGCCAATTTAGCTGTTCTTGTTGGTTGTATCGAAAAAAAGAAATCTTTTTGGTACTGCCTGTCCAGGAGAGAGGTGCCTCTCCAAGAGGTTTAGCCTTCAGTAAGATGAGCAATTACGTCTGTAGCCTAAGGCACCCTCCCTGGCACACAAACACACACAAAGCAGTCATGAAGTGGTGCATGTCTAAGAAGTGCATGTGGTGAGAGCGGGTAGCAGCGGATGGATTGTTTAGAAGCAACCAATGGATTTAAAGTCCATTATTTCGTTTGGCCAATCCGCGCCCATCAACAAACAGTCCTTACCTTGGTAAAAGAAGTGAAAAAACCTCCTGTAATTTGACCAAAGAAGCTTTTCTGTCTGACTACTAACAAGACTACTCCTGCGATCCAGGAGTTGAAAAATCCTAACGGAGGGTTTAACTACAAATGGTGTATCATCATCATTTGATGACTCACCACATATCACCAGCAGCCAAATAAATGGAAACCATTTGTGGACGGTACATTCTATCATGGTGAAGTGCGTCCGCCTTTACTTTACCAGACAAATTACTCCATATCTTAAAACTGACTCGTCTTCACCAGACACAATCAAGGAAAGGAAAGAACAAGACATTAACAAACCAGACCACTTAGTCCCCTGTTCTTGCATTTTTTGGTGGGGAAAAAAAAAACCGAGAAGCTCGTCCAAGTACGCATATTATTGGGAAGGCCCAGGCTTCTGGCTAATGGTAACAAAATTTCATTTCGTTCTTTTGCCGAAAATAGATAAGGAAAGTTAAAAACTGTGGATTTGAAGAGGCGGCTGCTGATTGGTTAATTTTGGCCTGCCCTATTCCACAAGCGGAGCTGCTTCTGCAATTGGCTCAAGTATTAATCAGTCACTTTCCAAGAATTTTTCCCAAAAAAGGAGAAGGGAGGAGACACTCGCCTTCTGAAGGCACCTCTCCACTGACCGAGTCAACGAAAAACCATACCTACTGGAGGCTGAACGAGTAAGGCGGAGTTGGTTACAAACCCTATGTGAAACGAAAAGGGTATCCAAAAAGTGGTCCGTGAAATCAGAGCGGAGACTATTAAAGAAAGAGCTTACAGAAAAAAGGGAAAGATGAGTAATTTGACCCACTCACATACTAGCTTAGAACTGTGAGAATGCCGTGTCTCACAGGAGGATTACTCAGAAAAAGTAAGGTAAATACTGCCTTTTGGTTCTCGGGTAGGCAGGAGATTTTATTCGCCGCTTTTTTACTTTTCTGAAAGAAATATCTCTCAAATAAAGCGAAGACGGACAACACCTTTGCAGCAAATATTATAGGATTTCCTCAACCAGGAAGGCCCAAAGTCCACAACATCGAGGTGTATGATACACTACACAAGAAGGGAGGAGAGAAGGGAATGGGGTCGTTCAACTGGGATCGGAGGGGAAGGGGGAGAGAAGGCCGCTTTTTTTCGCCAAAATGGCAAATTTTAGTGATTCATTGCTTGTTTTAATGGACTTTTAACTACACCCAGTTCATTTATCGCCTAGCGGTGGGTTGACCTTTTGGTCGTGGCTACGGTTATATGGGTAATGGCATCACCAGAATGGACTCAGGACGCAAGGTACCGGTGTCAGGGTAGGAGGATCGTTAAACAAGGGAAATCCTTTTCTGGGAATAGCTAAATGTGGGGAGACTAGCTACAGAAGACGCTGAGACAAATCTTAGCCTCTCTAGATTTAGGCAATGAATGAGGAAAGCGAAATGACCGACAGAAAGGGAGGCTTACACTCACCTCTAACACTTTTCCTTGCAGCGTAGGCAGCCTGTTTGTAGTCAACTGGAGCAACCTGCTTAGCCGCTATCGACTCATTCCACGGTTCCACTGATCGAGGTTCAGTGAGTAGCAGAGCCTCGTCCCTACTCAACGAGACTGATAGATCCACCGCGATGGAGTTGATCATGGGGGACATCAATTTGGTGAGGAGATCATTACAACCCTCGCGGCAAGGCAGTGGACTCAGACAGCGCTGATCGTTTCCATCACAATCATCGCTGTCGCTAAAACTTTCACCGCCTAAACTGTGATTGTCATAGAGGTGACCAATCACCCCACGACCTTGAGCATCAAGAGAAAGGGAGCGTCGTACGCCATGGTCAAAATTGCCTCGCCGAAATTCCATTCGCGATAGACGATCTGGTGCCTGATATCGATCCATCACAGCTTATCAAAAAAAGAAATTGATCTCTCTATTAGAATCTGGTATGTTGAACAACACCTACTCACCACTCTCCTAAGTAGTATAAGACTCCAGAAAAATGAATCTTTAGTGTTCAAATTCCTCTCAAATTGTGTTTTGAAGGGAAAGCTTTTTTCTTTTTATGATGTAATTTATTTAAACCAGAGAAATAATACCCGGTTTTTTGTCTTATGTTGACTACGCGATATCCTCGATTTGTGTCTCAACATGGCGCGACGGATCAACTTTCCTCTTTCCTTCCGTACTCTAGCAATAAATTTTTTTTCTTCTTTTGCAACAAATAGATAATTTCGACCTTTAGGATTGCCAAAAAGGAAAAAAAAGCTTCAAGCTCGATATTTTTTGCTTTAATAAAAAGGGTGGACGAAAAAAATCCACACCATTCCTGCTGTGATGGACGAGCGAGGATGTGGTTTTTAATGCTAGATTTGAGACGCCCCAAGGGGAACGTCAAAAATGCATAAAAAGTTTTTTTGAACACCCAAAATAGATAGTTGATTAGCCCACTCCACCTCCGCCTTCCTCCCGAAGAAAAACTTCTCCGATTAATAAAATAATTCAGGGAAGTAGGTAGCGTAAAAAATCTGACGTTTGGAACTAGGAAGTGCGGGGGAAGGGAAAAGCATTCACCCTTTTTGCCGATCCACATACTTAACTACTCCTTCGTCTTTATTCCCTCTTCTGATCAGCGTGGTTGACTGGCCAAGCATAAGTCAAGTGGACTTTAAAAAAACGGCGGAAAAAATAAACTGACTTCTAGTTTTCATTGCCATCTCAAAAAAAGGTGTGTGCGGGGTGGGGAGAAAAATTTAACAAACCAGCACCACTTTTTTCGTAAAATTGCTAGGTTAAATTCAAATCCACCACACCCAGCCATCCACTGATAGAGGTAGTGCTGCGGGGAAGGAAGAGGCTCAGCACCTCACTTTTTTGCTTTCACCATGACTGGGAAACTACTGCCTGAGTACCTGGATTTAGGTGGCTTGTCTGGTGGCTAGACCTCCGCTTGACACAAACATGGAGGTGTTTACGTATACCAGGACGGAAATCAGTCTTTCCTGTAGCCGTAACTTTGCCCGGCTCTTTCCATTTTCTACAGTAGTACAGCCACAGTACAATACACAGACGGACAAGGCGCGATACCTAGGAGTTGAATTGCTAGAGAGAAGCGGTCAGAAGTAACCAATCACCACTCGCCTGCAGAAGTGATACTTTGAAGGTCGACATATAAAAGGGGACAAAAAAATTTGTGCGCAGATTTCATAAATTTCCGCCCTCCTCCTCCCCAAGAAAAATGGCAGGCAAAACGAAAAGGTGAAACTTTTTCCTCCACTTTATACCTTTGTAAATAACCTTATTTTCAGGCATATTTATCGGACATTAGCGAGGAGGTGGTGCCCTACTCCTTTCTGTTCAACCCCCCTTCCCCGATTCCACTGACCCAAAGGGAGGGAAGGCACAAAAAGAATTGACACGTTTAAAGAAAAATTTCATCAGAAAAGGCCTATTTATGCATATTGTCATGGCAACGAGCAGTGAATCACAAATTTGCTTCTAACTGTGCCAGCTATGCAGCACAAATTTGGGCGAACAAGCACGCAGGCTTGTGCGTGTGCATCTATGAAAGAGAGGATCACCTTGCGGAAATCCAAGCAGCTGTCAGGACAGTCATTCTTTGTACTCGTTCACACTTTTCCCCTCTATCAAAGGTAAGGCAGACTAAGCAATCGGGAGGTTTGGGGATACGTGAATCATAAGTCATCCACTTCCAGATCGATATTCCAGAAGTCATCAATTTCTTAATTTCTTTGATACGAAAAAAAATGACAAAGCTCCAACATAACCTCTGCCGAGATCGCACTTTTAGCTAATAACATTTAATTGAGCACCTATTGAAACGCACGAAGAAAGTCTATTGATGATGGAGAAAAGGACAATAATAGGACCTTCAGATTGAGCACCATGGCAGGAATTACAGCGACTAAACCATAAAATTAGTCCATCACCTTTTACCCCTCCCCTTCCGACTCCCTACTTTGGGTTGAGGGCTGTGTGGCCACCACTCTTATTGAGGCGTTTAGGCGCATAAAACCTCACCTAAGCTGACACACACCTTGAGTTAGGAACAAGGGAAAAGAGTGAAGGGAGGAGAGGAGGGGGAAGCTGTCTTTACCATCCTTACCTCAGATGTGAGATGGGATAGGCTTAATAAAACGAGAGACCTACATACAAGTGATTGAAACCACCGGATCCGTACACTTTAGCTAAATAAACGGATTCTTTGCGTAAATAAGAAAGGCTTCCTTCACCATTATGAAAGTAAGGAAAAAGAAGGGAATATTAAAAGTAAAAACAGCGAAATCGACGATTGGAAGGAAAGGAACAATAGGGTTGCCTTGCTGCCCTCCCTCCCCGAAACATTAAACTTCGCCACGCAATAAATCAGGGCGATAAAACCATTCATCAATTTACTCCAAAATTGAATAAAAACATTAGCAATCATCTTTAACTCCCGAAGTGGGGGCAAAAAACTATAGCATATTTGAGATTTGGGAGGTGCATTCCAGAAGCATTTTTACATCCACCATTTGATGAATGGATGTCACCTACTTTCTACCCACCAATTTGATGGGTTGTTTATAGATCCTATATGTTTCCCGACAGTTCTGCCATCAATATTGCACCTTCCTGCAACACCCATCCCCTTTCCATGCTTTCGCTACAATTTGATCGACTTTGCAGGACTGGAGCAAATTTCTCCTTACCAGTTTGCCGACAAATTCATTTCTTCTCACGTGGAAACAGAAGTAAACTTAATTAAAGGCAGCTCACACTGGGACGAGAAAAGATTAAGAAAGAGGGGAGGCAGAAAATGAGGGGTTATGGCCAAGAGTTCGTAATCGTCCGTGTGAATGAGGGCCTTCTAACACACACAGGCACATACACCCATCGAAACACATGACTCCAAACTTACGCACTGTGCATGAGCGTGTGTGCAATGAGGGACTTTTCTCAGGGTTGATGATTGTGAACAATAAACACTCACCAGCTTTAGATGCAGCATTTTACTTTTTATGCACATAAAAAATTAAATCAAATGCTTTCCTGGTTAAAATCCACTATATAACAATCATCGTAAGGGACTTATAAAATTGTTTTGTTTTTCCAGAAGCACACGCGGACCTACGCAACACCCCCCGTGGATATTGTAATTGGTCGAAAATTTCACCAACCAGATGCGTCACTCTAAGGGAACAGTGCGCCACCTGATTGTCAACGCTGGTAGCGTTTATCTTCTAAATATGAAGAAAGCGCCTTACTCACCCTGTTCCAGAAAATAAATGAATAGTTGTCTGCTGTTTTTTTGAGAAAAGGGAGAAAGGAAAAAGGAAGCCCCGACCTGGTAATTGATAGCAAATTTAATGACATGAAACAGGTGAAAATGTGTGGCGATTAGTAACCAGCAGCACAGCGCCACGAAGCCGGCTAGAGAGGGCAGGGAATAAACAAAGAACTCCAAGGCCACTGCTGATTAAAATGAAAGATGTAGGTGTTGGGCCATGCTTTACATTACTTCTGTGTAGGCATTCATCTCCCCAAATACCTCTACGCCGGTGTAAAATGCAAACCACACCTTAAATTAAAAAGGGAGAAAAAAGCACGTCGTTGCCACATTTTTCTGGTAGTCTGAAAAGCTTTAAATGGTACAAAGCGGCGCGAGACGGGAATTGCTTCGAATATACAGGCTGCCAAGAGCATCGTCCTGTCATGCCGGTAGCTGATTGGCCGGTGGTCATGAGGGCTATTAGTCACTGTGGCCGCGTAATGACACCAGACGCCTCGGTTAAGTAAAACAGTCTCCCGCCATACTGTGCTATTACACCAACCCAAAAAGAAAACCTTCGTCATTGTGGCGTGAATCAACATAATATGGATCATGGAGTTCAACCTTTGCCCGCAACTCACAATAATACTGACCTAATGACCTCTACTACTACTACTACGCCTACCATGGATAGTGAAACTGATAGATAGAACAAATTATTGTTCCATTCGTCTAGCACGATAAAGGAGGATCCGTATTCTCACACATTTCCCTACTTAGGAGGGCATTTTTGCACGCTGAAACGAAGGCGCGTAATTTGAAAGGTGGTAAATTCGAGTGCTGTTCATCTACAACCTCTGCAAAATTGACGAGTCAATGAGTGATAGGTGGGAAAAACAAACATCAAAGAGTAGTGGAGGATATGAGGATCTACTCACGTATCAATCAGGGAAATCGGCGAAAATCATATTCAGTAAATGTTACTCAAAATTTTTTCAAAAAGCGGTAAATGTGGGTTTATTTAAAGGCCGAACGAAGTTCGCCTGACTGACTAGTAACCAAACAAACTTCAGGCAATCAGAAGATGTCAAAAAAAGAGAAGGAGTTTTTGAGCAAGGAATAGCAAGGGGAAAGGTGTGCCCTAGTGAAAGCGCTAACAACTGCCCTAATATGAGTCATCGCACAGTTAAGCATGAAGAAATAATAAAAAAGAAGGCGCAAATAGGCATGCACAGGCGCGCGCGTGCGTATACGCGCGCACAGTAAAGGGCTGACAGGAGACACGCACACGTATAACATCTCCTTTTTTGCATGAAATACGAGACCAGGTGAATTTACATTTACGAATTTGAAGCTGCTAGATAATTAGATTGCAAATGACAAGATAGAGATTTAATTAAAGACGACGAATGGATGTTTTACTCAGGAGAGGAGATTCTGGCCAACCCAGTAAAGAGTGGTCTCCAGCCGCTTGGGCATGAGATGATACGACAATAAGAATATCACAAGCAAAGACCACTAATACTTCATTGAACCGCTAATTTATCAGAAGCGCTTGCAAAAATTGCTTCTATGAAGTGTTTTTAAGGAGCAAAGAATGTATCACTCCTTAAAGAGAGGCTAAGTGAACACAAACGTGTCAATTCGAACAAAATTTTATTATTATTTCGAATAAACATAATTGCTTTAACAGTGCTCGAACTAATGGGCCAGCATAACTTATGTATCAGTGACCAAGTTAACTCGACTCCAAGCGGATGGGAAAGTTGATGACAAGTCGTTCTGAGCAAAAATTGGAATTAACCGACCTCTTTATTAAATTAGTTCAAAAGATCTGAAAAGCTGTTTAATTAATAAAAGCGTGGTAAATAAGGAAATTCATAGTGCGTGCGGTGTACGAAATCAAAACCAGCAGCAGAACAGAAAAATTACATGCTGTAGAAATCGAGGAAAATAAAAACAGTCCTCAGGACTAGGCAAAGGCACATTCGAAAAATAGCACATCCAAAGAGTGACAATTGTTGGTTGTACGTATAATTCAAAACAGCTAGTTATTTTACTTCAAACGCGCAAGCCCTCTGACTTCGACTAAACCATGTCAAAAAGCAAATACAATATGTATTTATTTCGAAAAATAAACAAGGAAAGAAATTGCTAAACGTGTGTGGGCAAGATATTAAGATGGAAATGCTTAACAAAATTAAAGCACGGTGGGAGACATATCAATTCTACAAACTAAGTTCTTCGCAAACTCTATCTCTAAGGAATTCTATCCGGAGAAGGCACATTTAGTATTATTTGACGGAAATACCCTTACCTGTGCATAACAATGAGCGTAGATTCAAGTCTGAATGAGACACCTTGCCACTGCAAGGCCATTGTAAGTTCAAATAAACCACTGACGTAAATTTAGCAACTTTGACAAAAAAGATATTTTACAGTCATCGACAATTTTTTAATTGATCTAAAATTACTTAAAATAATATCATCTTAATTTTTGTATCAGCCAATGGACATCGGCGTCCATTTGGCGCGCTTGAAAGAATCTGGTGTGGCCGTTGACCTTTAATTGTTTAGCGTTACTTGCAGCCATATAGTATATGAGGAACGTTGCTCATGCTCATAATAATCGCACAGTTTTTCGTTTTTTGTGTTCCTGTCTTTTCGCGGTACTGTGACAAGGACTTTGATATCCGTTTGAATACTATCATACTCACTCATATCTCCGAAAATAGGGGTGCCGAGTTTGTCCATAAGTTGTCCGCCGACTCCTTGGAAGAATGTGTAAAGTATTGCTGTGACCTGAATGAGTGTACAGTCGGCGTCTTTGGACCTAAGGTATCGTTGGTCACCACTTCACTTTATTAATGTTATTTACCACTTAGGAAGGTGGAAATTGTTTTCTCTTTAACTGTCACGAAGCAAATTTGTGCAATTTTACTTCGGAATCTGATTACACTGTATTTATACAACGCACTTTATTACCCGTTCTACCAAATGTGCATAAAGTTGTCGCATGGCCTAGTGGTAAGTGTACAGAATTTCGTGTTAACTTCTTCTTTAGGAACACTTCATGGTGTATGCGGTCCACGAAATCCCTGCGTATTCAAAAACACGATTTGTGACTCTGGGCAATGCGTTTGCAAGGCGGGATTTATTGAAAAGCGCCGAAAATGTGGTAGGGTCTGTTTTCAGCACCTTTCAGTCATTTTATTTGCGTAGCTCCTTCCATTTGTAGCAAACCGGAATTGGAGTTTCAATGCGACGATGCTACCGCTTGTATAGCGATATATGATGTGTGTAACGGAATCGCTGAATGCTCGGATTCCTCGGACGAGTTATTTTGTGAAGAAGGTTGGCGAATCGATTATTAAACATTTTTGTTATACCAGCTTTTTAAGCTTTTTGTCGTAAAATTAACCACAATAGAACTTTCCAACTCTATTGCCACCTACAAAGTGAAATCTTCAATCTCTCCTGGAGCGCATTTTCTTAATGCCCAAACGCTTCCTCCTCGTGGTGATGATAAACATGACTTATCGGGGGTCGGTTTTGAGCCTTTGAAAGTGCGTTCTCTACGGACACTACATTTTGGCCTTAACAACCCGATGCCCATAAATTATGAGGATAAGGGGGAATACGGCTCACCCAACTACCCGATTTCATCCCTTGAACCCGATGTCCCCTCTTTGATGCCTTCAGAGGCGCGGGAAAAGTCTATTCTTTCTGATGACAGGGTCAGTACCTTCCTAAAACGCCCTCGAAGTGGCTATCTGTTGCATTTTTTGGGGGACTCACAGTACTCAGATGAGGATTCTCCACTGGAACACCATCGACGTGAGATAGTACACCTTCCAACTCGACTACGTCATGCATCGGTTGAGAATTTTGACGGGGAAGCTGGGGAGCATGATATTTTACACTACCGAGGAGCTGACTTCGATCGTGACCACAAAGTTTTGCGGCACAGGGTGATACCATTGGCAGAGCATTCTGGCAAGTTTTTCCCCTCAAATTTGTGTATGCTTTCATTTTAAGCCTCACATGACCACTTCTGTTAATTTTTCATCTCTTAGTAGTTTACCGCCTCTTTTGTATTTCTACAAATTCCTTTCCTTTCTCTTAGATTTAATGTCTGATGACAAACATAGGATTGATAGGCATCATGGGGAGGCGAAGAATAGCTCGAAAAGGCGTAAGCATTCAACTAATTCTTTTTTTGATTTCTTAGGATGTTGTCATTTATTTTATCTCGTTCTGATTCCCAAATATACTTTGGTAAATTGTAGCCAAAACACCTACCGACACTGTGATTGGCCCCTACTCACAGAGTGGCTACCAGTGGCATACCGCCGCAATCCTATTGGCAATTGGCATGGGTTTGACCTCATGTCTTTTTGGCCTTCTGATTGGTCGATGCCGCCAACGCGGTAGATTTGACCAAGGGGGTCCACGATCAAAAGCTGTTGCCACGAGCAATCTTCGCCGACGAATTTTGCGTACACGTGGCCTGCCAAATAACGATCTTGAGAGGAGCGGTTTACTCTCCAAGTTGCAATTATGACAGACGAGTGTCTCAGTGCAATAGTCACATTTTTCACGCATTCCACAGAGCATTTGTGTTGTTTTGTCCTTTTTTTCTCTTTTTTCTGGCTTTCCCCAGCCCTTGCCCACTCCCACCTCTTCCTCCGATTTGGTATGGTGTCCTGTTTATTCTGATCTGTCCTCTGTCAACCCTTTATGGTGGCATCCTTAATTTGTAATGTCAGAGTGGTCTCATTGGATGGATTTACTCAGATCGTAGGTGGTGTTGAGGTGTTGTGGTGGATAGACATGCATCTGTGGGCTAATACTGCTCTCGCTATCCCTTTGTTTCTACCACTGTCAGGTGGGTTAGGCTTCTTCAGCATCACCGTTTGTCACTCCCGTCTTCACCTTATCCATTTGAATAGTGATTCTGAAAAAGCCCCTCTTGCAACACCGTGGTGTATCAAACCATCCGGATGCATCTTTCCCATATTGGCTGTTTGAACTTCAGGAATTGGACAATTGAGTCAACAGGCTGTCTCATCTAAGGTGGGCACAATCGTTTGTGGTGGTGAGGTTTTCTGCACCTCGGAAGTGTGTGGATGACTTAGGGACGAGCAAGGTGGTCGTTTGAAGATATGAGCAGAGAGGTCATTCTGCCTCGCAAGACATTTCGATGCGTAAAGCAGATGGGCTCAAATCAAATACACCCGCTTACGGGTTCAATAGGAGAGGGCAGGCGGATGTCGGTGCACTTCCCAGGCGATTAGCGAGACAAGTGACAAGAAGTCAATGAAACAAATGAAGAAGCAAAAGCAGAGTTGACCCCCCAGTTTCCAAGAGATTGAGGAAACTGCATGCATGCTCATGCAACCCACAGCCTCTCACTGGCTTGATGTTCGAAGTGGCAGGGCTTGGGAGCGCACAGATTTTTGAGGAGACTTAAAAAAGGTATTTGTTATCTATTCCTTCTTTTGAATCGTACAGGCAGTGGAAGCTATAGGCAAGTGTTTAAAGAAGCCATCAAAGACATTAAAATCGTCCTCAGTGTCTGGGTTTATGACCTCACAGGAAATGGTACTAAGGGAGTGTAAAATGCTGAGATTTTAAAATATACCTAATTATCATAAAAAGCTTTCATAAGGAGCTGTAGCCAACCGCTTAAGGCATTCGCATGTCTTTAGACTTGGGATATTTAGTAGGTTAGGAATCAATGTCTTAGAGGAAAACCTATCATCACACTTATCATCATATCAAGGATATCCTAAAGCAAAGCGCACTTATGAACACAACGCGTTTTTGTGACTCTACAATCACCTTAGGAAGCTGGGAGAAATAAGCAGATGTGATATCCGATTGCGAATGTAGTAGTAATCGCCCAGTCTGAGAATCACCGCAGGTAGTACTCATAGCGACAAGAATGCAGCTCCCATTCCCCAAAATAATTAGGTTTGAAAGTAGACAAAACAAATAATTTGCCGTAGAGACTTCAGTCCCCAAGGTTTGTGACCCCTGCTGCCTGGGTGACATGATATTATTATGTGGTCGTAGTAGAGTCCTAGATGGATAAGCATCCCGGTTCCATTGATTAATGAACAACAATATGGGGAATCTACAGAACGATGCCAAAATAGAATTAAACATGGTTAAACTTAGTTTTGATGAAATATGGGGATGTTTCCCATTGTATCAACGATATAATTTTTAAGCTTGCTTACAGATCATCAATCGTATCCCCTAAATTCTAGAGTAAACGAATTTTTTAATCAACCTGTAAAATCAGTGAGCACTGTGCTTTCTGCGTGTGCATCAATGCCATTTTTTCATTAATTTGCCGAAAAGTTCTTTCCACAAAAGAGAATTCACGAATGGGTAAATTTGTCAACACTCTGATGATGCCACTTGACGATGGGTTATCTCGTCAGATTTTCGTTTTCGCTGTATATTATTAGAGAGCCACTTGCCTGTTTTCATAGCCATCGTCTTAATTCGGAGGCCGATCTCAGCTGATGCGTCGTGTTACTACCCACGCGACCTCTAGAACTTGTTTCATATAGTAAATTAGACGACTTTGTTTTAACAAAAATGATGGCTCCAGTGAATCCTTGCTGCGCTTTTGCGGTAGTTTACCACTACTTGACTAGCATTTGGCTTTACAAGCCCTTCAGTATATGCAGGCAGCTTTGGCTGTTTTACTGCTAATAAGTGGCAGTCCATACGTCAATGCAGGGCTAATTTACCATTTATAATGCCTTATGTGGCTTTAAAATAAGTCTAAAAGCAACAATTTGAACAACTCGGATTGCTTTGTTGGTGTGGTAAAAGTTTTACTAGCCTACTTTAAAATTAAGTTACGCTGAAGAAAGTTTATTAAATAAAATATTGCAATCTATGATGTATAGAACCTTTTTGAGCTTTTATTTTTGTATTTAATGATTGAATATCTGGTTTTACAAATTGACCAAATTTAACGGGTCACACACGTTGTTCCTCGGGCGGCTTTTGTAAATAGGAGACGGGTGATGCTGCCTGCGGTTTTTTTTGTATTGTTGGCGTTCAGCACAGGTATGTTTACTCTTTTATAAAATAGACGTGAATAGTTTTTGGATGTGATAATCCGACGGTTCAAACACGGTATTATACGTCAACAGATTCTCTTCTCTCCTCAAAAACAGTTTTCATTGTCGAAGGTCGGGCGACTTGTGAAAATGATGAGGTATGAATATCGACTGTCAAATAGTATTTTTAAGTTAAGTGAACTTTATGCTGTGCTTGGTGATAAAATTGTTCCTGTCAGTCGAAACCTGGAGACAGATGAGTTTCAAGTTACCTTCTCCGATGATCATATGAAATTACCCAAGGGTTACTACTCAATTCGTTTCTACGATGATGTGGGTTACTTACACTTACGCAAAGCGCAAAGCCAAGGTCGACCACTTGATAGCGTCAAGCCCGTTTTTACAGTTGATGTTTACCACCCCGTGAGTTGTTCATCTCTTCCCGCTTATTCACCTCTTTTTAGGGTATATGGCTTAGTCCCCTAATCCACTCGGAAACTGTTGCTCTTTTGGCTGCTTCTCTCATTGGCTTCGGCGCCGTTATCAAGAAAAACAAGTTCTTTTAATAGAAGGAATCCTGGATATTGGACGCCTTCGTTTTAACATCTATGTCGGTTTTGCATCCTTTAAGCCTACTCGCTCTGGCTCCCTTTCTAGTGTTACTAAACGAATTCCGGTGCCATATTGGCAATATTGGGGAAGTATTTGGCCGTAATTCTAAAACTCCTTTTTCTTTGGCTCACTCTCCTTTCTGGTGTCGCATAACCCCAACCCCGATTCATCCATAATTGAACAGAGTGATGGTGATGCGTCGAAAGCCGTTACGGCAATGTGCTTTGCCTCGAATTTATCGTTCCTGGTATAATTTGATAGATCGACTTTGATTTGTAATTCTATAAGTTAAGATGGCACCGTCAAACGACGTGGGCGACTGGTTTGGCAGGTGGGTAATAATGTTAAGGGAGCCTGCATTATGGCCTTTCTTTAGCTTGCACACTGTGCAGGTATGCACTTTGTTGTGTCCCCTACCGTCTCCCTGTCATCTCAAACACTCGTATCGCCAAAAGCCAACCCCTGTGGATGCGGTTCGATCCTGTTTGCTCTGCGAGCTGTTTAAGTTCCAAAGCAGTAGAAGAGTCAGGAACAGCCCTTGATGGAGGGAGCAACCTCTCGTTAGAGGTTCAAAGACCTCAATTCTACCGAGGGGTGATGCGCCAGGTTGGAGAAAACTCCAATGACTCAACCGTCTCAATCGCCACTGACATGCTGAGAATATGAGTGACGGTGCGTGTGGTTTACGACCAAGGAAGGTAAGCAGCGGTAGAGGCTAAGTCGTGAGCGGCATATTCAAAGCAATGTTAGACGACAGCAGACTTCGGAGACCATTCGGTGGTTCTTCTGATTTAAGCGCTATCAAGGCATGTCCTTTCAAGGGAAAATAGACCCAAGCGTCCTAGGACACGCACGTGACATCTGAAGAAAACGTGTTAAGCAACCTGTGCTATCTTCATGCATCAGAGGTGGAAGTACTGTCAGCATTTTCCAACACCATTGGGTTTTAGTTTCTTCCCCCTTCTTTATACGATCCTTGATATCAATGCCGACTTATTGTATAAAGATCCACTACAAGGAGCATTTAAAAACCATGTTTTTCTTCATTCAAGCTTCACCATTTCCCTCTGAAGATTCACGCTGTTTTGAGTTTCGATGTAAATCTTATAAGAACAAGGTTTGCCGTTTTTGCCCCATAGCCCTGGTCTAGATTTCACCTCTCAAATTCCAACCCAACAAACAATGACGAAATTTAACGTTATTTTTGGTGCGGGCTACCTTCCACAAATTTATAGAAAAGAATACGTAAGCACGTAAAAATGAGACTAGTCAAAGGGTTTTCCGACAATTAATGAAAATGATTGAGTCGGCATGAGTACATTGCAAGCCCCTTACAGTACATCGACTCTGCCTTCCTTCAATGTGGATAGACAAGTGGTGCAAAGAACGCCGACGCGGGAGCCCTTGAACGTAGTCGTCATTATACTGCCATTGCAATACCCATTCATGTGAGCATTGGCATCTCCATCGATGCAGTTGCCTTCTGGGAGTGTTTTGTAAATCACCGAGGGAACAACGTCACCTTCAGCGCTTGTTGGCAAAGAAATGGCGTCTAGAGGGCGGGAGGCCACAAATCCCACCACCACATCAGCGTTCCTTTTCGCCAATTCTACGCACTCCTCTGTATAGGCAGCTTTCATTAGGGAGCTCTACAACCAATCAATCAGAGGCCAACCATTAGACATCTCTACTCAGTTGCATCAACTGCCGCCTGTACTTTTGACCTGTCAAATTTAAAGCTTCAATATGTCAGCAACAGAGCATATCTGAATAAGGGTATTGCCAGGACATGTTTTACTTTACTTGCATCAAAAGTAAAAGGTTAGGAAGCAATTCGCCTTGAATAAATCAGTGAATGCAACAAAAATGGACGAGATTGGTGACTTTTCACCACTTGGAGCATTAAAACTATTCATATTTTCAAATACAGAGAGAACAAAAACAGACTTTGTAGTCCATATCGGCAATCAGGAGAGCACCGACGGTTCGATCCGGTGAAGCCTTGTTGAGCCTTCGCAAGGCATTCAAAGATCCCGTTCCTGAGAGTGCGTGCATGGTGATGATATCAAACCATCGGCACGAGGACAAGAGGCCTTCGTCGGTGCATTTGTCATTCGCCACTTTGCTGGAGTAGAAATGGAGTAAGAGTAGCAAGCATAACCGGCCTTGAATAGTTTCACCTGATAATACGACATTACAAAGTATACCTAATAAAATAATCAGTGACTATTTAGTAGTGTACGCACTAATCACCGATAAGCAGGAATTTATGTCTGTCTGCAAGATCGCGCAGTTGTACAGCCAGTAAGGGAAATGCATCGTCCATGAGAGTGGGGCCGATTTCCAACGCAGCGATTCGTGGAGCTGCATCTCTGACCACATGAAGCAGCTGTTCACATGGTAAAGGCAAGTCGATCGAAAGACATGCATTGCTGGCTTTTTGAGACATAATTTCGAACACGCGAGACGCCAGAGGGGGGCAGAAATTGACCACTGACCTTGCAGTAGACTGCCTCTACATCATGGAAGAGAAGCGGGACTCCAAGGTGTGCAAAGAGAGCTAAGGAGTTAGTGTAGCAACAGAGTGGAATACTCAACTCACTCTGTCGAACTGAGCACCTGTAATGAAGTTCCGCGCAATTTGAACACGTTCCATGGGGACTAAACCATTGGCCGAGAGGATATTCAAAATATCGTCAAAAGAGAGGAGTCTGTAGCCAAAGAGCACGTATAATAGTGAAATTTCAGTAATTTATTGGTACAAAATAAAAAGGAAAGAATCAAAGTCGCCTACGCATGCAAGTGAACATTGTAATTTTTGAGGAGGTTTTGGGTGGCCCCTTGTTGACGTTCAACTACCACCACAGCGTGTTTAACTCGCAAACCGCTTGATTGTAGGAGCTAAAAAAAAAACCCACGTCAACGGAGAGTCTACTTACATGTCTGACTTAAGTATAGAATGCTTACGGCGGTGGTTTCGGCAATACTGTCGCCATAGGTGACCACATCCTCAACCACCAAAACATTTTCACCTGCCTTCCAGATGCCCTCAATCAATTTCTTTGTTCCGTGGTCCTTCGCCGCCTTACGAGTAAGGATCATAGGTATATTGTTCTGAATTGAAATTGTCTAGAAAAAAAGTGTCGGCTTAATGAGCAGAAGCGGTGCTTTTCACAACCCCTCGAACGAAGTAAAGACTCACCGTTGCAAGGGCGACAGCAGCGGCAGGAACGCCGGTAATCAAGTCGAATTTATCGTCAGTTGAGGTGACTATCATTTTGTACAAGTATCGTGCGATGTCTTGCTACAAGGTTTTTTGGGCAAGGAGGGGGGAGCGCGGTTAGATCCATAACAGAGGATACGAACAATGTGCCGAGATAACTCACCAAAAGAGGTGGATCAGACATAGTGAGACGAATGTCAAAGTAGACTGGGGTGACTTCACCAGTCCTCAGGCGTACACCGCTAAAATTCAACGCACCGAGACGGAAAAGTCGATGAGCCAATTCTGATCGGGTCGCATCATCAATGGCAGGACACGAAGGCACTTGAGCATACATGCTGTCTGGGAGCAACATAAGAAAACAGCAACTTATAAAGGGTAGTAAAAATTGTGGTTAAGATGAAAATGCCATGTTTACAGAGTAGGTGACTTGTATTTACAGAAAGAAATTTTAGAGAGAAACAAGAAGAAAACACCAATCTGTACAACAAATCAACTGGACTCCAACGAATCGGACTGTGGAGAAGTATCAAAATCGTGTAGTTCCTCAACCAATTCTGGATGGACAAGATCTGCATCATCATCTGACAGTCGTGACAGACGAGAAATGATTGAAAAGAAACCGGGAATGCGATCTGTGATAAGTTGAAAGGTATCATCTCCATGTTTAAGCAGAAGGGCATGTAGAGCCTGAATCAGGCACCCCAATGACGAGAGGCAGAGAATTTTTAGGTCTGGATTGGACTTCCACGTGAAAAGCCACTCCATCAAAGGTAATCCTAACCCTATCAGTGCTTTATACACCTAGAGAGGAATGATATAAAGAGGGATATAGTGCGTACCTCTAGAGTGCAGGGACAGTTCGCACACCGAGTCCACCGATTAGTCAAAGCCATAGCTCTTGTAAACATACTGAACTAGATGAAAGAACGGTGACATAAAGCAGAAGATAAGCGAACCTCAGTAAGCAGTCGACAAAGTCTCCGTACATCATCGTGATTGAAGGTCAATTGTTGAAAATGCACCAGCCGACAGAGGATGTGGAGGGGACAGCCCAACTGTTCTTGGGGTGGTATTTCTGAAAAATTAGTATATTGGATAATAAGAACTTACTGCTCGAAATATGGGATATGAAAGACGATGATGACGGGCAGCCTGTTTGGCCCAGGGAAATTTCTAACTCCCGCAGCCTCTGTAGGAGTTCCAGGGTTTCCGCGTCACCTCCCGAGGCCCACCAGGAAATCACAGAATTTGATGACGAGGTTGAAGCGGCTGTTGAATGTTCAGGAGGGTCGAGACGACCACCCTCTAGGAGGTAGGTCAACAAACGCAGAGTTAATAGCAAAACCGAGGGGTCTTCATGCGTTCTTCCTGAAGACATCACGCAAACTACCAGCAGGTGGACATTTAAAATCGAGGGCAGCCACGATGGCTCATTGACGCATCTGAAAATGAACCAAAATATAAGAACATTCATATACAACGGTAAACCAGGTGCTTCTAACTTACTAGGACACTTACTCATTCTGATTATTTATCTTGTTGAATTCCAAGGCAAAGCGACAGGCGAGATGAATGCACTGGTGAATGGTGCATGCAAGACGCGACATCCACAGCGCCGGAAGAGCATTCAAAACAGCCTCTTCATCAACGGGTTTGAGAGACAGCATTGCTGCCAGAGCGTCCAATACCTCACTAACGAAGTTAGCGAGTTCAGTGATGCCCACACCATGGCGGCGTGTGTAAACAAGGAGGAGGTCGATTGTACGAAGACAGGCAAGAATGCCTTCGTTGGCTTGTAATGCGGTTGATTCCGACCATGTGGATGGTCCAACAAATTCAACGCTGATGGGAGTTGTTTGAGTGTTTTCCTCAACACATACTGCAGAAAAACGACTGTAAACCAGTAAAAAACACGCCATGTGCAAACATTCATCTCACTCACGCGAAGGAACGGAGACCAATTGCGAGGGGGGAGCGCCAGCAAAAGGGTTCTCGTCAAGGCGCTCCAAGTCGATTATCCCCGACCTATCCAGAGAGGTGCTTTCAAACTCAATTGGACCATCACGCTGCAACTTTTGCGTGAAGGTATGATCAAAGACACATTGCCGGTATAGTCGGAAGAAGTTAACATACTCCTGACAAATGAAATAAGTAGTCACACGTAAACCCACCTGGAAACGGACTCGAATCTGTGGTAGAATAAGAGCAATGCATTCACTCAAACGCTTGCCAGTATCATCACAATTCTCCACCCCGACGGAGAGTCGAGACAGACCACTGAAGAAATCGCATTCAGCTGAACTTCGTTCTTCATCCGTGGTAGCACTGATAGCTCGTCTGCGAAATGACGAAAGATTGCTCAGTTCCATTTACCTGACCAAACCCCCCCGAAACTCTCGCAACCCACAGACTGCAGAACTCTAGCAACTCGACCACTAGTGTTGCGCTATTTATGCACTTAGTTCTTTGCCTTTGATTGGGTGGTCAAGGTCGCAGTGGACGAATAGAAAGCGGAAGAGTAACTTGTTTTAATCCGCCCTTCTGATTGGCTCTAGCTGCATCCCGGCGTCAGGTTAGCTCTCTTTTTTCGTCGCGTCGACCTAGGTGACGGTTGCGCGTGGATTCTGCTCCCCTAAATCTCGTTCTATGTAAGGGCCTAGACAGTTTTTTTTTGTGCCAAACGTGAAAACTGCCTCACATGCTTCCATTATTCGTAATTTGATGTTGGCTTTTTATTTGAAAATATCTAATTTGATGGAACATGATAATTTGACATTTTTTTGGAAAATACATCCTTGTCGGCCCATTTCGGCTTTAATATTGAGAAAATGGAGAATGTTTTTAAAACATTCTCCTCTCTGTGTGCGAAAGCAGGCTGGTTAATGCGTTGCGGTTAGTTAGTCGGTGGTGGACTGGATCCCGCAACAACATTGCGCACCGTGGGTTGATAGACTTCGCCTAGTTCAACATGAACGTGGCATGGTGGGCTGTCTTTTTATTTTGCGTTTTGCACTGAAGTAGAATCGATCAGTGCGCGTGACCGCACGACCCCAACACAAAACAGACATGCACCGTGGAATGTTTCACCTTAAGTTGATGGAGGTTTACCAGCTGTACACTGCTCTAGCATGAAGGACAAATTGCTGGTCTGGCATACGATCTTGTTGTAAATCCATGCTGTTTGTTCTACTTGAGGGTGCTAGGACTGCAAGCCTATCTTTCATTGACCGCTGAACTGCACAAAACTGCTCCTTGATTGGCTACACTCAGAACACATGCACGCGCACGCGCACACAGATACGGAACCACAGCTACATTACATTTCCGACTAGACGCAAAAAAGGGTGCATGTGTAAGTGTCGTGTCAAACAGGCGCCAATCGCACTACATAAACTCCCTTTTTGTGAAACTGCATCAAATACAGGGCGAGCGCTAGCACACACCAGGAGATTTAGGCGGTAAGACCACGGCAGCAGAGCGTGCGATTACTCATCAGGTGGCGGAGTGGACAAAGAGACTTGTCTCAGCTGTGACTTACAGGCAATGCGGCCAGGACAATGGAGTAGGAGGGCGGGGAGGAGGCGAAATGTCAGCTGTCACGTTTAAGATCGTAGACAAGGCCGCGACAAACTTGTCAATGCGCTTGATCTGTCCTTGCATAGCCTACGGAAGAAGGCCTCGATACTACGAGTACGCTAGCTCTCTGCTGCGAACTGGAATCCGCACTGACTTATAGACTGGCAGCCAATCATCCCTGAGGCGCTACTACTACCTTAATACCCCAGAGCTGAGCAACCGTAGCGTGCCTAAAATCCCCCACCAATAGCTGTATTTGACGGAAAACTCAACACTACACTGGGTTTCACTCACTGGCACACTTCCACTGCTATCTGTCATCTTGAGGAACCGCTTTCAAGCTTAAATGTCACATTTGCACAATCTCCCATTACTCACAATGGGGTGCATTTGGCATCTGCATTTGCACGTGTTATAACCATGGTAGAAACTCCTTTGATAGCCTCAACACGTGAGGTTCCGGCTTGACTAGAACGCTTTTCATGCATGCCTCGTCGGCATGGTCCCTTCAGTCACGGTGATTTGGCTAATATGCTCATTTTCACTCCCCATGCTAACAATGATAAGCTCACTTCTGATCTAACTGAAGCGCTAACGCAGTAGCAATGTATCGCGTTACTATGGCAGCTAAGCGTATGAAACTTGGACTGTTGGGAAATCAATTTTTATAAAGTAGAAAAGGGCCTAGTTACATGTCATCAAAGCACAAAAACATTGCAGGCTGACCTCTCGATTGGTAGATGTTTTGAAACAACGACAATCAATTGTGTGGGGTCAAACATACATTACATGAGGTTTACCACCCAGTCGCGTTACCCTTTCTATTTTAGACAAAGGTAGGTCTTTTTTTTTTTAAACCTAATAGCCTCTTGATAGCAATAGAAAACCGGACAGTGAAATGTATGAAAAAAAATAAGGCTCTTAACAGTGCAGCCGGATGTAAACAATCTCATGGATGGTTTTGCGTTTATTACGTGGCCAAAAAAATGCAGACAGTAAAATCCACCGGAGTAAATAAACATCGCTTACTTGAAGATCTTCATCGTTTCGATCGCGGCGCGAATTTGCTCTGAGCGAGGACAGAAAAATCGCTCTACTTATCGGGCGAGTAAGTAGTATTTGAAGTGGACTAGTACTTGCATGAGTTGAACTCAACATTTTTTTGTATTTCGGATAATGTTAGCATCAAAATACGACCAAATAAATACTAGAATCGCCCGTTTTTTAGATTCCGGTGAGTGAATGAATGTTTTCCAGCACCACTAAATCTGCAACAGGTCGCCCTCCCTACAACCAGTTCAGAGAGAAGAGCCAACGGTGAGAGACTCTATTTCAAGGCATCATAAATTTGATTTCACCTCTACAGGATTCTCCTTAAAATGTTACACAAGAGAAATAGCCGTTGTGAGCCGTCGAAACCGCGACCACTTTTAACAGGCACTCCAGTATCAAGTGAGACTGGAGACCACGGGATTGGAGCCTTAGAGATCGACACAACGTTGCCCCAATTCCAGGAGGCTGAGGACAGCGTTGAAATGACTTTAAAGTGAGAAGGCGAGAAAAACTCTGAGGTGTCCCCCAAAATGCCACTTTGCGTTATGTAGTTTACCCAAATATTTGACTACTGAACAAGCGTTCCCACAAAAGCGAGTCATTCGCACGTGAAGGTACGTTGCTGTGAAGAGTCCCCCAACCTTCAAAAAAACATGTCGAGTGAGTTATCAGGAAGCAAGTGAGGTTCCGTGTAGATTCAAACGTCGTCCTAAGTGGTGTGCTTCAGTCTCACGGTATTCAGCTATCACGCTTATTGTGTGAACTACACCACTAATCTCCCAGGCCGCTTGTATATCCCTATAATGTGTTCTTCCTAGTGTTAAATAGCCTCATCGAAAACTTTGGTAACAAAAAAGCCTCTCATGGACTACTGCAATACCTACGTACCCCGGCAACTCGGGATCCCGAGGAAGGCATCTAGTTTCCCTCGAAAGTAGCGTCAGCCTTCCCAATACCTGACAGAGATCCGAGTTTTTTGAGGATCCACTTCCACACCGCAACCGAAAACGCAGCCTCTGCGGCGATGGTGGTGGTGGCGGTAGTGTGGGTGCCAACCCGTCATCCGCCATCACCTCTGTCGACAAAGTGTGCTTGCAAGGAGTGGGAGGAGCTTGCGCCTCCTCAACCAAATTAAGAGGAGGAAGCTTAACAAACGGTCGAAGTGATCTGACTTTGACTCCGCTTGGGCGCGTAATCGTAGGCGACAGAGAGTTTGGAGTGGTATCGCTTGCACCAAAGCCAGCACTAGTTCCGCAGACCAGCTCGTCACTCCAGAGACGCGGACGTTTGGAAGGTGTTACCCGAGTCATCAAAGGCGAAATAGGTCGAGGAAAACATCCACCACGTTTGGCTAGTCTAGCATCCACACCCTCCGCTACTGAAGTAAGTAGGGCTGAGGCAGGTGAAATATTACCAACAGCTGAGAAAAAAAGGAAAACGAAATCAGTGAAAGACGAAGACAACATACGACTGATCACAACTTTTACATGTGACACTAGCATGGGTGTTTGAGTTGAACCGGGGCTACTTTCAACTCATGAAATAGAATTACACTGCACTACCAACCATCCTAACGGTAAGTTCCACATTTATTACTAATAACTAGTTCATGTACCACTTACAAATGTGGCGTAGACGCATGGTTGAAGGAGGTTTTCTATCAACAAAGAAGAAACACCCACAGATACACACTCTTGCAGAGAAAAATGTCACGTTTTAGTTGCGAAATCTCAAGCCCCAGTTAGGTACTAGAATGGTGCAAACGTTCGTCATAAGTCTGTCACGGCCAAGGCGCAACATCCTGGCAGTCGTCCAGCACGGAGGACACCCGGCAAGACTAACGGAGTGCTTAATTGAATCCTTCATTTGAGAAGTCAGTGCATGCCACATGCCTCAGGACAGTTCATTAATGCTTGCAAATCATTTTTTGTTTTTAATATACAGTTTACACCCCATGTGTGCTCTTCTCCAATGTTGCCTTGAATATCTCCATTCTATCACACAGGAAATGGACGAATCCATCATGACTTGGAAGGCGCGGATAACGCTAAATGTTTTATTTGTAATGGCCCTTATAGATTGATTAGCTTAGGACATGAGAACTAAACACGTTCCAAACCCTCGTCTGGTCATAGACGCAAGAATCCTAGGGTGTCTCATGCGGTGAACAAGTAAATAGTTGAATTAGGCACCTCACCGGAATACTTATTAGTGCATCTAATTTAGCTCAAGACAGAAGAAAACAAAGATTAGAATGTAACTATGACAGTTTTCTGTCAGAACGAGTAGAGCATTTCTTAATCGATGTATGACCTGTACCTTCAAAAATCATTTAGCCTTAAGGCAGTGCTGTAGATGCCTTCTTAGAAGAAACAAAGACTTTCGCAAGTAGATGAGCACTCCAATCTTATATATCGAGGGAAATCTATACACGATAAACCTACTTATGGTAGACCAAATACAGTAAATGGTAAAAGTACCTTGAGAAAAGGATGTAGACGGCTCATCATCCAAAAGGGCCTGGTAGGATTGCATCATCTTGGCCTGTGTCAGTTCAGTGGACACTAACTGGTAGTCAGCTTCCCTAAATGCCAACTGACTGTTTAAAGCCGCGATAGCTTTGGAGCTTTCCGCCCTTTCTGAGGCCAACTGTGCCTCCAATTTCCGAATAACTTCCAATCGGGCGTTGGTGCTGCGGCTAGAGGCCTCTTTGAGGGAAGCCAGTTCACCAACTTTCACGTATAACTCCTCCCGAAGAGCTGCCATCTGTAAAGATAAGGTATTTATAGCTACATGTTAAAAGAAGAGGAACAAATGGGGAGGATAACACAAACCTCGCGCTTCAAACGTTCAATCTCGATTTTATACGGTTCGCCAGTAGAACTGTGATGAAGCAAATAAGGATCTGGTCAAATTAATTAAAGTTAAAATTAATGGCAGATGAAAATTTTATACACGCATACGCGCTCGAGGGTTGTGAGGGTGCTGTCCAAGAGCAGATCCTGCCAAATGGGGTTTTTCTAGATAGTCTAAAAACGTGAGTGCGAGATTTTGATTGCTGTGAGTTTGACGGGCGACTGCCTACTTGGTTCTGGGCAATAGGTTTGAGATGTTCACCATGATCGTCACCTTTGAGAACTATAGATGTGCATATTTGAAAAAACTAATAGAACCTTCAGAAGCACGAGCTGTCGCGAATTGTGTGCAAACAAGGTCAAAATGATTTAGAATTTCAGGCGAGAATTCTTCTTCGTCATCAAGCGCCATATTTAGCTCAAACCAAACCACAAAAACCGATTAATATAGAGTTAGAACGAACCAATGACCTCTGCCTCACAGCATGATCCCACACATTTGGTATGATAACTCAAGGTCATCAAGATGACTGGATAATTTATTTTGGCGCCAAAAATAAGCAACTTCATTGAAACCTCTCATCCTGTGCACAAATACATCTGCCACAAACTTTAAACTAGACCGTCTCGAAAAAAAACAAAAAAAGTTTTGCAAATGAAAAAGTTGCCATAAGGTAATTTGCATATTCATTTGTAGTCAGAATTTCTGAATTTGGCCAAAAAATAACGTAAAAAAACACATCGCTTTAAATTTTTATTTTTGATTTTTAAGCCTAAAACCAGAAAAAAGCCCACAAAAAGGGTAAGTAGTGGTTTATTTAACAATGATATTTCCTTTTTGCCCTTAAAAGCCTTAGACTCAAAGGAACCTTTTTACAAGAATTTAATGTTAGCCAAATTCATTACTAATCTTTAGTTAGGTTTTCGCGCAACTTTTCTTATTTAGTCAATATTTCTGTCCTTTCAAGTTGCATCACAACTCTATAACGTGACCCAAAAATGACTAAAGTCTGATTTTCATGCATAAACCCTGTGGTTGCATACTATTAATTCAATCTCCTTTCTATGCATTTTGAGTGCTCCAACTTTATAATCATCTTCGTGTTTATCACGTGAACAAAACGTGAGTTAACCGCTGGTAATGGGTTGATTGGTTAGGAGCGATACCGATCTCAGCCCACTTTCTCCCTCCTAGCATGTCTATCAGAGAACGTGATGTACTCTACCGACTTATAATAAGGTTTTTGGACTCTTGTTTCTTGTATTGGTCTTTGTAGTCAACTCTTCCACGACGGCTATCAGGCTATTGCAATTAATCTTATGAATGAAGTATCCCCAACTATTTCATGCGGTCCATCAGCGCGACTCCTGAAACTAGTAAAGCTTGGTCTCTCTATTGCAGATGGTATTATCTTATTCGCATCCACCTTGTGTTGGTTACTTTTGGACAATTTTCTCGCATATTTTTCTATTATCTGTTTGTTCGGGTGGCTTTTTTGTACTTTTACTTTAGGACTATTTGTGAGAATAGTGCGTGGATTCGTATTTTTTAGATGAGCAAGATCGGTCGGTTGCACTCGAGGGTGACAACATTGCCCCAGGCACTGGCATCGACTTGGAGATTGAAAGTGAAAGTCCGTTTACTCCTTATTCCTACTTTGATACCTTCATTGGTCTCTATTGTTCTTTTTCCGCATTCCTCAACTAGGTTCTACCATGGCTCCCGAAGCTGCACTTTATGAAACGTGCTATGTCACCGCACACAAGGCAGCTTGCAGAGCGGCTGCATTTAATAGCACAGGTCCAGTGGCTGTGTTTTTAAAGCTTCTAATAGTTCTTTTACCATAGTGTATATTTACCTTACTTTTCTCAAAATCACTAATAGGTCAACTCATTGCCACTGGTTCTCATGACTCCTCGATTAAGGTACCAATTCTTAGTGTGCTTATAAAGTTATCCCATTACGATGCCTTTTAATTTGCTGAATCCAACTCGCAGATTCTGGATGTTGAAAGAATGCTTGCAAAAGGCAACTCTGGACCGGAACACTCAGCTCAGGAAACGCCACAGCAGCAGATGGAAGCTCATCCAGTCATCCGAACTCTCTACGATCATACTGCGGTAATTTTTCTGATTCCCTTCTCTCTTTGACTAGTCATATTTGAGCCTCGTGCGTGACTAATCCCCGAGTGTTACTCAGGCTTCCCAGCTTTGCAAGTCTATGAGGGATCTACTAGAGGGGTCGCTTGATGCTTTTGCTTCATATGATGAGAAGTCTTCCGTCAAACTAGGTCCGTCTTCCTCTTTATCTAGTTGAGCATCGACAACGTTACCTGATGATACAGGTGTGGGTTTTTACTTTTGGGGTAGGTCCTTGTCATCGCTTCTTCATTACGGCTGTTTGAGTCCACTCGAGCTGTGCGGAACTCCTCCATCCCCACTTGTTGAGGAACGTGAAGGAAATGACGAGAGAGAATAAGCATTGGATTGCGACAACTAGTTTTAGCCGGATAACGTTAAGTTTGGTAGCAAGAAATTTGAATTCATTGGTGACAGAGGCGGAAGAGATCAACTGGAGCTGATTACCTAGAGCTGCAAATAGGCAGACATCTAGGAGAAGCTGATCGGAGAGGCGCTGATGGAGAGGGCTACTACCGGCAGGTGCCTTCCTCCTATGGTAACGAGACCATGCGTAAACTCTGTAGGTCAGCGAAATAGAACAGGAAGTAGGAACGGTTCTGTGAACAGAGCTGCACCCAATTAACCGGCAAACTGAGAAGACCTCGACAACCATACTAGCATCGTTTTCTTTTTTTCCTCGAGAATTTCTTTCCGACACCATTTCATTTCATTGTTGAACAGGAAGTCACCTGTGTGGATTTTCATCCCGACGCGTCACAGCAGATTTTGGTGAGTGGGAGCAAAGACTACACCATCAAGTTCTTCGATTTCTCCAATCCCTCTGTGAAGAAGGCGCAGCGCAGTATTCCGGAGGCGTCACCCATCAAAACCCTTCACTTCCATCCCTCGGGCAACTACCTCCTCGTTGGTACTCATCACAAGACTCGTAGGTGGTTACCTGTTTTCACTTTTGCAGCTCCTCATTAATTGATTGACTGTCGCTGATAGTTTGCTCATCTGCCTATCCATTTGTTCACAAGTACAGCATCCCCATGCAGGACTTGCTTAGGGTAGGTGCAGCTGGAGTGTCTGGCATTTGGATGAACGGTGTATCCTGAGGGAATAAATTGTGGAGAGTCGGGGGTGAGGGTGTGACTGATGGATAGATGGATATAAAGTACTGCATTCGACACCTCTGCTCCACCATTGATGATGACAATGTTAACTTGATCTTGCAGTGCGTATTTACAGCGTGAACACTTGTCAGTGCTTTGTATCAGCGGTGCCGGAGGATCAGCACAACGGTGCGGTGACGATGGCAAGATGGGCGCCCAATGCCAATTACTTTGTCACCTCTTCGGTCGACGGCAGCTTCAAGATTTGGGACGGTGTTTCAGGACGCTGTGTCTCCACTTTCGAGGCGGCACACGACGGTCTGCCTGTCTGTTCGGCAGTTTTCTCGCGCAACTCAAAGGTGGGTCAAGTTCTGCCTTCCGGCTGTGTGTTTACCTTCAGGCATAAACAAGTGATTGACCTCTTTCACTGCTTGGTTGGATGCTGTGGCCTGGATAATTGACAATACTTTTTAGCTTGTCGTGCCATCGCGATAGTAGATAGTACCCCAAAGGCTCTACATGGTTAAATTCATGCAATGAATACCGCTGAATAGTTAGCTTTGGTGACTTGATAGACTTTTCAGGTGCGTATCCTTAAATAAAGGGGAAGGGGATGGAGGAATCGGCTCAATAGTCTTAACTTCTTGTTTGTTCATGTTATTCTAGTACGTGCTTACGTCGGGAAAGGACAGCGTGGTGAAACTGTGGGAGCTCTCGACAAGTCGTTGTCTCATTAGCTACACCGGTGCCGGGACTTTGGGACTGCATACCCATCGCTCCAACGCTGTGTTCAACCACACCGAGGATTACGGTGAGTCCGGCGGCCTTTTGTCTCTTCCGCCTTTGCCTTATTTCCTTTTTGCCTTCTCGTTGTGAGACAAAGATGGCTCCTCCTTGTCGGTAAGGAGGCGCAGCCCTTGCATCGCCCTTTTTCTCGCAATTGCTGCGTCGCCACTTTTCTATGAGTGAGGCATTATCTAAAAAAGTAGTCATTTTCCCGATCTTGCATTGACTGGCATTTGCTGAAAATACCTGTTGAATCTTGGATAGAATACCTTCTGTTGGTCAAATTTTGCGATCCATCTTTCTAATTCCAGGCCTATCCAAGTCTATTAGCGGATTTTTTGCGTAGTTCTATCTCCTGATTTACTAATTTGTTGCTTTTCGGCATTTTTTTGGATGTAATTTCTCACCACTTTTACGACATGCAATTTGCGTCTGAGAAAGTGCATTTTGCAGAAAAAGATTAACTCATTTTCCCTCATGTTGCAGTCCTTTTCCCGGATGAGGTGACAAAAAGTCTGTGCTGCTGGGATTCGCGCAATGCTGATCGCCAACGTCTGCTGCCACTTAGTAAGTAGTATTCTTCGGTTTTATATCAAGTTCTCTGCAGCTTTTCCAAAATGCGGCGTTTGCGAACCTGACCTTTCTCCGTTTATATTAAGTCCACAGGGAGTGAGTGTTGACTAAGTGAAGTTTCCCTTTCGGTCGACGCGTCCGCTGTCGAGTGAATGGCTGTTGCTGCGCTATATCGTCTCGAGTTGGGGACATAGGCGGTGTGATTTAGGGGGGTTGCCCTACCCACTTTGCACTTTTTGTAGGTCATAACGGTCCGATCCGGTGTTTCGTGCATTCACCAACCACAGCGGCCTTTCTCTCCTGCAGCGATGACAATCGCGCGCGATTCTGGTACAAACGACCCATATCTGACTAGTATTTGCACACACACACACACACTCGTGCACTCATTTGTTGTATGCCAGCCTTTTCAACAAACCATTTGTATACTCGCCTCCTCGACTCATCCGACTTTTTGTCTTTATTGGGTCATGGTCATGAGCATGTGGTCTGACCTTGCTTTGTCTCAACCTCTGTTGGACCACTTAGTCAGCTCTCATTGGCTGTGTGCAGAAGCGTGGAAACTAAGGGGGCGAGGAAAGGACCGGAATTGAGAATTCAGTCGATACTTGGGACAGTTCTTATGGCAATTTCTTTTGTTGACTACTTTCTAAAGTGAACTTGGGTGTCTATGCTGATTTGAGGTGGACGCCCAACCTTTCCGTCTCGTTCGCCTTATTCGTCTTCAACTTGAAGGGTTTCACATGCACCAGATCACCCTCGACTCATCAGTATCCCAGTCACGAGCAATGCAGCACTCCGTGACAGTACAGTACTAGGCGAAGTTTTGCCGCTCCTCAAGCTCCATGTGGTTCGGCTGCAACCCCAGCAAGCACAGCTTCACCAGAGACGTCGCTGACGTATTGACGGGTGTGGCAACATTTCTGCTCCAAAGCACGCACAAACAGCATCAATCAACTCATAGCCTGGGACATCCACACCCTTGCCTATCAACAAGCAATACCCACCTTCCACACAGCTTGCCGATGCCGAAAAAGTGATTAAGACATACCTACTGATTTACAATAAGCAGAGCATACTGAACTGCTTCCTTGTTCACACGATCAAGTTTCCTCTTTCCCAAAAAAACGTGGCATTGAGTGAAGTCATACGCATGCCTTCCATCCGACGGTAACCACACCCACACTCACATTTGCCACCTAGAAGTGTGGAATGCCGCAAACACAACAGCAAATTTTCCAGAGAATTTTGTGCTTTTCTTTCGGTACACTTGAGGCAACGAATTCGCCTTAGGAAGTACACAACGCACTTTAAACAGTGCTTTTCCTCTGCACAGTGAAGGAAATGAAAGGAGTAATGATTTGCTCATTTAAAAAATTTGTTTGGCACTACAGTCAAATAAAATGAATGTAAAGAATTCTCAGGATGGCTGGCATTGGAGGGAGAGGTGGAGAAGGTGCCAGTCCTCTTTCAGATGCGTATGCTCGCATTTGTCGGTGCTCAGCGTTGTTCAACCTCGATCACTTCTAGGTGGATTAATGTAAGGAAAGCCAATTCAGAAAAACACATGCAAATGGAGGTAATGCGAGGTGTGAAGTGGTGTTGTGGTAAGAATTCCCATAGGAAGTCAGGCAAACGTTTTTAAACTCTCTAACACTGCACATAGAGTTATGATCCGTAGGTCGTTTTCAAGGCAAGCAACATGCTGGGTGTGCGATTCTTGCATGCATCACCGTCCTGCATTAAACACAGGATTTTCCCATGTTCTTACACCTCTATGTTGTTTCGGCCATTAAGGGGCAAAAAAATAAATAGAACGCTTTTACAAAGTAAGGGATAGTTTTCTATCCGATGAAGGCTATTTTACAGAGCGTAATCCATAACAAAACACAGTCAGGAGAGCAGGCAATCTACACAAGAGGAGAGCCGCACTTGGCCCACACACCCTATTCCTCTCCAATTGGCGATGTTGGAGTGTTTCACTCGAGTTTAGTGTAGCAGTTTATCATACCGTGAGATTGCTCGGTTGGCAGGTCCCTAATTTCACAAATTGCACACGTCAAGCATCAGGCGCAGCTGACACTGCGAGCGCATCTGCACTGCCTCAACGACAGCAACGCCTCATATTGACTGGTGGCACCGCTGCCGCCGCCGCCACCGCCATACAAATTGACCAATGCATTTGCTAAAAGTGGTTTCCGTTGAGGTTAGATTTGTAACGTGACACGCACACGCTCAGTGAATCGTGTGAAGGTACAGCGAAACGATGGCTTCGGCAGGCAAGGGTCTCCTTTGTGGAGTGTGCCATGAATTGTGAGTTTTTGCGAAGAATTTGCTTTTTCTGTGACAATGATATGATGCAGGAAAGGAGAGTAATTACAAGTTTAATGTTAAAACTGGATCGGATTCATTTACTTCAGTAAAATTTAAATTTATCCGACTAGCTGGCTAGATTCACATTGATAAATTTGTCGTTTAAATAAGGTTAGCGATGCAGAGTTTTAAGGTACCGAAACGCTGCATGTAGACAGGAGTGGTGAAGTGAAATGGCCTATTTAGAAAGGAATAATATGTATGTTTTTTGGTCTAA
Source organism: Echinococcus multilocularis (assembly GCA_000469725.3). Lineage (NCBI taxonomy): Eukaryota > Metazoa > Platyhelminthes > Cestoda > Cyclophyllidea > Taeniidae > Echinococcus > Echinococcus multilocularis. The sequence goes on along the minus strand of LN902849.1, from coordinate 560,787 downwards.
TGGAATGGAGAATCTTCACACACCACTTGATGCTGCAGCGCCTGGAAGGGACGAATGCAACTCGATCTGCTGGTCCATTGCCATCATTGCCAACGTCAGGTCTGTGTGCACTGCCTTGACAAACATCGGAAAAGTGTAAGCATCGTCAATTTTGTACAATGTAATGCAAGTCACCCATTTACCTTGTAAATTGAGCGACGAGTGCCTTGACACAGGCCTCTGAGTATTCCATGACTTGTTGCCCAGATTTGAATTCGACAGGCTGCCATGACATTTGTGCATACGCGGTAGTTCGTATTGAGGAAGGAGACTTGAATGCTTCCATTGTAACATTTAAACTCTCGAAATAGGCAAGTGAAATGCAACTGGAATTTAATAAAGTGCGGGTGACCGCAGGAATGGTATTGGAACTACCAACGGCAGTTCCGTCTGTCTGATTGCCTGCCTTCCTTTTCTGCACACAGTACAAACTAGAGGTGCGTATGAATTTGAATTACCTGTCCTGCCAAAAAGCCAACTTATGGATGCGTTCGGAGCAGTTGAATGCGATGGTGAAGAATTCGAGGGGCAGAATTGCTGGTGCCATGGAGGAGGCGGTGTCTGAGTTGCACACTGCCGCGAGCAAAGCGTTATACGCCGCAATAGCGAAAGTGAAGGCGGTGGATTTGGAGAGCACGCAAACCATAAATGAACTCATCCATCGCATCACAGAACTTTCAACCGAGGTGAACAAGGTACAGGATGTCAGCAATTTGTTGAAAGGGACAAAAGTGAGTGACAATGCGTGGTGTACTAGGTGTTGCGATTGCCCCCATCCGCTCTGCCTTTCAATCCTCTCCCTCCTTTTCTTCTTCATCCTTTACCGCCCTCCCATTCTGCAACCCTCTGTTAATACTTTTTGTGTTCCTTTTTTGGTGTAGACATTGCAAAATGCGGTTGACAAGTGGCAACATCTAAAGAGCCTCCTTGATAAAGCCGCGGAATTGAAGACGATGATAAGAAATCTACCGCCTCTCCCTATAACTCAGATACGTCTGTCAGATCGAGTCAGTGAGGTGAGTTGCTAAACTCGCTTTTGCGTGTGTAAATACGCTTCGAAAGATGGGATTTTATTGAAAGCATTCATATTTTTCTGCTCTTGTCGTCGCCATTTCACAATACACAGTCAATGGAATGAAGGCGTCGGATAGATTTTGTTGATTTCGAGTACCTTACCTTTCCTTTCAGAAGGTTTGGCTAATAAAGAGTGAGAAAAGGGTGAAGGTGTGTGATTTTAGCTACGGAACTCTCAAAAATATTGTAAAGTCAGCAGAATTCGTGTCCGTCTGCACGCTAAGTGTATCGTCTGTGTCTCCTCCTCAGTTTACCTGCACTGTCACTGTGGAAAAGGGGCTGTTTCCTATCAGAGGAAGAGAAGTGGATGAGACAGTAGGTGCAGTCCCCAACCGGAAGCCGTGATAAAGCAGTCGGTGCACAGTAAGTGTTGACGACAAGTGGGCATACCTGCGATGCTGCGATTGAGGTCATCGATTTGGTAACACGTCGGTGGAATGTCGGATGGAGGGTGCATTCCTGCAAGAGATGATGTCGTCGTCATAGTATGAAGAGCAAGGTGAGAGGTGTGTGTAGAAATAGTGGAGCTTTTGACCTCTAAATATCAGTCACCAGACCCCCAATCAGAATGGCCAAGTAATGCACAATGTGGGATTTGATGAAGGTAGTGCTTTGTATTGCACCACTTAGGCATGTAACAACAATGTTGAAGGTGAATTACACCTGATGGACACTTGGTTCTCCCTTTGCCTAGATTAACCAACAACTGAAAGACTGCAGTCTTGTCGTGCTTGACGAATTGGTGTCGCTACCACAATCGCCATGACCCTCCACTCGACGCAGCATTGAATAACAAAGGTAGGTGAGACACGGCGATTTTACTTATGCACTCATCACATTTTCAGGAAGCAGAAGGCGGCAGTGTGTGCAAGGTGGTTGGGCTCTCCTCTTGTCCCTAAGATTTGTGTTAACAGTGTGTATTGGTCACAGGATATGGTGAGGAGTGCACGAAGATGAAGACGACTGGGAAGGAGGAAGTGTTATAGGTGGATAGGCCTACACGAGGGGAGAGTAGAAAGAGTTTAAGTCTTTATTGGTTTGTGCGTCGGAGCAGACACATCACCTCGCCCATCACCACCATAACACAAAAACTCTGGTCCAGCTGTACGTGGGTGGACTGCTCCCAGGCCACAGAGAGCGTCAGTTGCGGCAACACTTTGCCCAGTACGGTACCGTCACTGAGAGCTGCGATGTAGACGAATGCAGAGGTTGTAGCTTTGTGGCCTTTCGGGAGGACGTGCAGGCTACTCACGCACTGACGGACACACTTCACTTGACCGTGTGCAAGTAGACCGAAATCTCAGCCCAGAGCTGTCATCCATCTGGATAGTTTATTGCAAATAAACGATATTTTCTCTTTAAACAAGTGATTTTGCATTTTGTAATAAGTGGGTGAGGAAGCTGGCGCGCACACGCACAATCAATCCTGTGTTTAATGCAGGACGGTGATGCATGCAAGAATCGCACACCCAGCATGTTGCTTGCCTTGAAAACGACCTACGGATCATAACTCTATGTGCAGTGTTAGAGAGTTTAAAAACGTTTGCCTGACTTCCTATGGGAATTCTTACCACAACACCACTTCACACCTCGCATTACCTCCATTTGCATGTGTTTTTCTGAATTGGCTTTCCTTACATTAATCCACCTAGAAGTGATCGAGGTTGAACAACGCTGAGCACCGACAAATGCGAGCATACGCATCTGAAAGAGGACTGGCACCTTCTCCACCTCTCCCTCCAATGCCAGCCATCCTGAGAATTCTTTACATTCATTTTATTTGACTGTAGTGCCAAACAAATTTTTTAAATGAGCAAATCATTACTCCTTTCATTTCCTTCACTGTGCAGAGGAAAAGCACTGTTTAAAGTGCGTTGTGTACTTCCTAAGGCGAATTCGTTGCCTCAAGTGTACCGAAAGAAAAGCACAAAATTCTCTGGAAAATTTGCTGTTGTGTTTGCGGCATTCCACACTTCTAGGTGGCAAATGTGAGTGTGGGTGTGGTTACCGTCGGATGGAAGGCATGCGTATGACTTCACTCAATGCCACGTTTTTTTGGGAAAGAGGAAACTTGATCGTGTGAACAAGGAAGCAGTTCAGTATGCTCTGCTTATTGTAAATCAGTAGGTATGTCTTAATCACTTTTTCGGCATCGGCAAGCTGTGTGGAAGGTGGGTATTGCTTGTTGATAGGCAAGGGTGTGGATGTCCCAGGCTATGAGTTGATTGATGCTGTTTGTGCGTGCTTTGGAGCAGAAATGTTGCCACACCCGTCAATACGTCAGCGACGTCTCTGGTGAAGCTGTGCTTGCTGGGGTTGCACTGATTGAACAGAGAAACTAACAACACATTTACCATTTCTTGGTATCCAACTCCGCATTGTGTTCACTATGTTAGGTAACGATGGCAAAACTGCGTGGATGGTGAGGAACACATAAAACGCACAAATGAGCTGCCACAGCTACTTTGGCTTTGTTTGTCAATTTGGAGTCTAAAAACAAGCGTGGTTACCTCATGTAGTGCATAATATGTCGATTTCAACATCCACTGTCAACCGCGTCAGAAACCCACTGAAATGGGATATGATCATAGGGAAGAAATAAGCGCGTTTCTTGGATTCATCAAGTGGTTTCAGTTTTTCCCGTTGTGCGAATTTCGGGATTGTGTTTCTATTGGTGCATTTGCTAGCTTTGTTGTGATCTAACCATTCAGGCAGAGTATCGGAGACTACATTCATCCTCCTCGGTAAGTCAAAACACAACGCAGTGTTTCGTAAAATGTCATGCGTGCAAATTATGACGCAGTATTGCCATCGTCTGGCCTTATTCAATTTCTTACCCTTTCCTATAAAGGCATGTGCATGACAATTAAAACTATGAGACTTCACTAATCTAAGGAGTAGTGTTGTGAAATGCCACTTTGAATGATTTGGTGGAGTAAAACATCGGTGCAGAGCATTTAGAATTATGAAGGCATGATTTTAGCAAGTGGATGAGCACTTTCTCCTTACAAGCTATATTTGGGCACGAGAATGTTACAATGTGAAAATGTGAGAAGAATATTGGATGAAATTCACAGAATGCTGGCATTGCGCTCGTGGTAGAGGTGATTTTAGTGTAAAGCAAAGCAAATGAAGAGGGAATGCTTTGTAAGAAGAACGTCTGTGAAATTCTACATACCCACTCAATCTTGAATTGCCACTTCTGTAAAGCTCTACTGAATCGCACCCATGTATTAATAGCATGCGTGATCCTCTTGTTGGAATTGTGTGCAAAGCCTCTCCATGATGCCAATGTGACAAGTGCCAAATGCCTTTGTCTGATTCAAAACCACCTGAAGTAATTCCATCGCGTTTAGCTCTAAACGTAAATCAAACAGTTCAGATGCACTGCTTTGTCCATATTGTCTGCTCATGCACCGATAATCGGTACGAGAACAATGAATTCCTGAACGTTTAGACTTTGGGGAGGTTACTTAGCAGGATCGCCTTTGTCAATCAGTAGTTCCACCTTACCTTGGCTCTTCATCTATTTGTAAGTTAAAAGCACAGCGTGTCCGCTTTTCTGGCTGTGCTCTTTCGGCCTTGCTTTAGTTTAACAAGTTCTAACTCTGATTTTGGGAGAGAAGACTTCTGACACAAAACCCCGACAGTGAGGCAGACTTGCAACCGAAAATGTTTTTAACTCAAAATGCATAAAGTGCCATGTCGGATTAATCTTTAAATGCAAAGTGTAATTAAACTGATGGCAGCTGAGTTTAATGTCTGCGACCAAATGCAGAGGACATGATAATCGCATTGTCGGTGGTGAGGATGCTGAGAGTTGGTGCTGTTAAAATGCCAATCTCGAGATGAGTTTACACCTGGGTCTTGATTCCACGATTTCGCTAACACTTCCTGATCGTCTGGTTTGCTACTGCCATCTATGAAACGGAGAGTAAACCTGATGCATTTGCAAACATGTGCATGAAATTTGCTAAATGCCAAATGACAGGTCGTTTGCCGACTACAAAATGAATGTGCTGAAATGCCGAGCAGGTTCACATGGGTAAGCTTACTAAAAAGTGATCGCATTACCAATTCAAAATGCAGTCAGCATTCTGATGCGCATGACTATAAGAGGGTTTGTTAATGGAGGACGGTATAGTAGCCGTAGCATAAGGGAAGCGTAAAGTGGTTCGTGTAACCACAGGACAGACATTGCATAATCCACTCGCCCATCTCTTCCTGAATAACATAAGTGAAGGTATTTGATGACGAGATTCTAAGCTAATGGGTTGTAGAAATCAAAGAACTGATTGCTCATTTGACTTTTCATCAAAATTGAGTAATTGCCCTCATTGCCGAGCTGTGATTGGTCAAGACATGTGCGATCCAATCACATGGTGGCGGTTGAGCTGCAGCGTGAGCCAATTGTGAAGGCAAAGGTAGTTGACATTGTAGGCGATAGAATCTGCATTGACGACGGGCTCCAAACACAAAGTAAGCATTATGTAAAGTTACTCGAAAGAGCATAGGCAGAAAATAAGAAATCATGCATTTTTAACTTGCAAATATGAAAATAGCAAAGGTAAGGCGGAACTATTGACTAAATCAGAAGATCCTGCAAAGTGACCTCCTAAACATCAAAACGTGAGACGTCACGAATAGGCTTCCATCATTTTCTAGACACTGATATGATTGGTATGGAAAGGGGGTTGCCTTCACTCAGTTAGGGCATTTAAACTCATTAGTTGGCCCATTCCAATTAAATTAGTAATGCAAATTTAGCATAGGAAATGAAAATATTAACTGAAACCTGTAGATTGTTGAGAAAAGATATTTGTGCAAACCACTCCAATTGCCAAATGGCAACATATTTTGAAGATAAAGAATGTGCTTTCTAGGGAGAGAACATTTTATTTTTTATTGAAAGGTGCAAGAGTGTAAAGCTGGTGTCTTTAATGAGAATTAAGCATACGTAGGAGGGTAAAGAAGGAGGGTGGAAAGGAATAAAGATAGAAACGCTGAAATTAAGGAAGGTTGAGACCTTGTTGATATGTTTCTGAAGCCGAGCTTCTGAAAAGGATCGTTGCCTGATTCCTCTAGTGCAACAGGGTGCCTGTAATCATCATCACTAGGTTTTGGCTGTGGATCAACGTCATATTTTTCGGGATCAACTGGGGATATGTGCTCATCATCAACAGGTTCCGCTAGATCATCTGGTAGATTGTATTCATCACTACCAGGTTTTAGTTCGTCATCAACACCAGTTTTCTGCTGAGAATCAAGGCCAGGAATTTGCTGGGGATCAACTGAGAATTTGCTCTCATCATTGTCAGTTTCCCCGGTATCAACTGCAGTTTTGTATTCATTACCACCATATTTTGACTCAGCATCGACACCCGGGTTCTGCTGAGGATCAACTTTAGATTTTTCTAAATCGACTGGTGGTTTGTTTTCTTCACTGCCAAGTTTTTGCTCGCTATTACCACCAGGTCCCGTGGGACCAGTTGATGGATTGGTTTCACTGCCGCCAGGTGTTGGCTCATCTTCAACACCCAGTTCTTGATGAGGACCAGCGCCAAATTTTTCTGAATCAACTGGTTGTTTTTGTTTATCAACGCCAGGTATCTGCTGTAAATTAGGGCCAGATTCTTCTGGACTGACCGAAGGTTTCTGTACATCATTGCCAAGTTTGTGTCCACTATTACCACCATGTTCCTTTGGATCAGTTGATTGATCGTTATCAACGCCGCCAGGCCTTGGCTCATCATCAACGTCTAGTTTTTCTGGATCATTTGGTGGTTCGTGCTCATGATTACCACGCTTTTGCACTCCATCGTCACCAGGAGTTTGTGGGTCGAATCCGGGTTTGCCTTCATCGCCACCAGGTGTATGCTCGTTATCACCACCAGTTTTCAAAAGAGCAAATGCGGGTTCAAGTTCACTGCCACCAGATTTCTGCTGAGGTTCACTTGTCCCCTGTGCGCTCAGCAATACTGCTGCCCCCATCATCAGTAGTGTCAATAGGCAAGCTATATGGTACTTCATCGTCCTTTATTTCTTAGCTGCACACACATCAATATGTCCACATGCTTATATATATACCTCGCAGAGCTACTTGATTGGTTACTTCTTATGTGTTGTGGAACTGCATCAGTGCCAGGATGAATTATTGGTGCTCAAAACAAAGGTCAGGCGAAGTAGTTTCTTAGACGACCTCATCGCGACAGGATTGGTTGGGATCGGTAGTTGTATCTCCCACAAAAACGAAATTAATTTTTCATGCGGTATGCGTGAGACTGTGGGTGACAAATTTTGCTTTTGCAATCCACAGAACCAGAAGTGTTTCCTTCATGGGAAATGCCATTTTATAGCTGATGATTCATGCAAACATGAGGCAATCTATGCTAAAATTTGCTTCTGTTGTTTTACAAAATTTTGCAATTTTTTGTACTTTATTTGCAGGCTTTTTGATGGAGTATAGAAGCAAAACAAGACAAAATGCATCACAGCATTTCCATTTAACCCACAATAATTACAGCAAATCAACCAAGGGGATGTAAACACTTTTGCTGCATTGTATTGCGTTTGATTGTATGCAAATCCCTTGCATTTTCTTGAGCCCACACAACCAGTTCTGACAATAAAAGCATTGCTTTGTCAATCTGTGGTTACTGGAATGTATCCGCTTAAAATATTCACTTGCCCGTAATACCCACCTTCAAAAATACCGTCTGTGGAAAAGTAAATGGGCACACAACAGTCTGACGGAGTAGACTTCCAACAACGAAGTCTCAGTACTTCTTGCTGTTTGCAACCACCTGGTAGGCAACTGTAAATCCATTCGCCCTTAGCGACTTTTGTTAAACCGGTCGGATGGCTGCTACACTACTTAGTCGTCTACTCGGTGATGAGGTTGGGAATTTCGACACAACTCTCTGTGTGTCTCCGCCAATATGTCAAAAGCAGTAGCCATGCTTTTGACTTCCGTTTCTCCTTACTTGCAATGCACTTAATGAATATTCATTCCTTTTTTGTCAATTCTCTTTGTTCTTTCTTAATGAGCATACTTTTGTGCTGTACTATTGTTGTCACGGGAATTTGGTCCAAGAGGATAGGCTAGAGCAGTCATTTTTTACTGGGCAAGGTAAGGGCTCCGCAAGCTGTGGCATTTCTGGAAAGAAGCAGAATTTGTTTGTCGCCTTGGGCACTGGTGGCGTTCACTCAGTCACGAGACTGGTGTAATCTGACCACGCGTCACCCAAGGGATAACAAACAGACGTGTGTCACGCAGGCGCTGCTCATAAAGTCGATTTGATTTATGCGGAGAAGTGACCAGACAACGCGGTGAAGGGAGGAGCATTTCTGGAACTGGTTTTATTTAGTGCATTGCTGCTGCCTTTGTATGAACTTGACACTGACTCACTGAAGTGCGTGGCAGCCTCACCGAAGGATGTCGTCAGACACGTTGAACTACCAGACCGTAATTGAGCACTCAGCATCACTGCACAAAATCGTGGCACATTGTAAAAAGGACAAGTGCATTTAAATGTGGTTGCGGGTTTAATGGAAAGAAGCGGATTTTGAGGACAGCTGTTGAAAAGAAGCTGGATTCACAATGTGCTTGGTATACAGCAGAGCAGACACCGTCGTGTTGGCACTTCGTCAAACGCACAAGCAAAAGAGTAGGTGGAGGGCTTTTTCCAAAAGTCCCTTATAATTCGTTTTAAGTTATTTTACGCCACCTTTGTGGTGAGGGCTTTGGTTAAGGAGAAATTAAAAGCGCCTTGCATTCTAAATCCTACGACTGGCACTTAAAAGAAACTCGTCTTTCCGTTAAATACCAAATAGCATAAATGTTGCTTGATGAATTGCAATAGAAAATGCAAGTATGGATAAGGTGTACGGAGGGGACAATGCACATGCATGTAATGCTATACATCAGCCAATATTACAGGAGGTGGCAAATCAAACAACCATCGTGCATTTGAAAATATTCACATAAGAGGTTCTTTGGTCAAATCACAAATAAGTGCAAACTGCTGCTCAATTTTTGTCCTTGAAGATAATGTATGGTCTATGCAAAACATTAGGTGTTCCTTCCACCCACAGTTCAGGCATAGCGTTGTTGTGTGCCTTGATGATTTTGCATTAGCCATGTGGGCTGGCCTCTGGGCCATGTCAGCAGCGCTGAGCCTTGCCGTCTGCAGAACACATGCATCCTCCCCGAGCAGTGTGTTTTGATCATCTTTGGGGCAGTCTTGGAAAGGTGCAATGGCAGAAGCAAAAGCTAACCCTATCTGTAGGAATGAACCCTAGCTGGACAGAAGCCGTCCATATGCTAAGGATTGGAGAATCCGTGACGACCCCAATGGAAGGGCGAAGAATGGCGTCTACTTATGGGAACTACCCCAGTTTCATGCTCCGCAGAGAGAAGATGTAATGGCTGAGGCGATACTGGCCCTGAAGTATCGGGAAAAGCCCCATCTCGCAGTTTCTGCCCCACTTACACATAGATGTCCATGATGTGAACCTGTGATACCTCCCTTGCCCACTGGCTGGGTGAAACCCAGATAGGAATGACTGGGCAGCTCCAAAGAGGGAACGGTGGTGAAGAGAAAGGGATGCAAAGCCCCATTCCCGCTGAACTGTGTCCATTCCCGCACTGTGTCATTAGACTCTGCTCTGGGCGAGTGTTTCTAAGTCGCGTTATGGACACATGTGAGGAGCAGCATATTCACCCATTCCAAACGGCGGTTGCCGCACGGAAGGAAACTGCAGATCCAGTTAAACTGCCGGGAGGAATCAGCGAGGCTTCCGTCTTCCGTCTGCCCATTTCCTCGGAAGCTTGATGATGACAGCTTTAAGATGACTGACGCTGGGGGTCGAGAAAGAGGCGCGCCAAGCGCGGCGTTCAGAAGAGAAGAGAGGCTGTTTGTTTACACCTCGGTTTTGATGGAGAACAACCCTGTGTCTTGGCCATTGCATCTTTGCCGTGTGGGATGGCCTCCGGTTAATGGCAATAGCCCCAGCCAGAGTATTGTGCCTTCTCTCGAATCCAGGGAAGTCCCCAGGCGATACAGTCCATGTGAATGCAGAATTCCACAAGCTTAAATAAATGCACAACATCTATCCTCATCACCAAATCATTAAAATTCAAATTAAACAATTTCAAAACATCATAGCCAAATTTGTGGAATTGAGTGAACTACATTTACCGTATGAAATTTGAGCCGATTTTGCACGTCACCGTTTGCAACTTCTCTACATCACACTGTACCTCTTTTGCGGTTTACTTCTCGCACATATTTTACTGAATTTGCATTTTAAGGTCATTGTGTGTTCAGATGATTCACACCTTAAATCCTTCATGCATCTCGAGGTAAGGGATCATTTCAGCCAGCAGTGATTCTCCAGTAATACTACCAACAGAAGTAGCAGGATCTGTTCGTTTGCAGCTCCAGATGACGAAAGCGGTTTGCTCATTAATACACAACTTTTCGTACCGGATTAAAATGTAAGAACAGTTGAGAATTCAATGCTTATAGGGCAGAGAATTGGAAATGTTGGGAATGAATGTATTCTTACACGCGAGAAGAATACATTGCACGAGAGGTTGGGTTGTGGACGGCTGTCTAGACAGTAAAAATTTTACCTTGAGCTGTGCGCATTGGTCCTACTTATAAGTATAGTTTTTTAAAGACACCATTAATATAGTGTCATTTAGTGCAGATTAAGTGGATTGGGACATACTGCATCTATTACGTTTCTGTATAATGGAAGTAAGGTGATGAGATTGCCTTTACTGGAATAAGACAACAAAAGTATATCGCCCAATGGTTTCACACTAATGTATTAGGCAATTTGTTGGCGTGAATGGCAGTTATTTCACCACACAATTCCTTGATTACTTCAGCTGGGATATTGACGACCTCCGTGGCAGCATAAATAAACACTAAGACTCAGCACGGAGGGAAACTGTAGGCAACGGAGGTAGCACGTGGACAGGCGGCTGCACTAACGATGGAGACCGTGATCAGAGCGGTTCGTGTGATGATGGAGAAGATGGAGTCGGGGGCCAGAACAAAGAGGGAGGTGGTTAAATCATAAAATCTGAACCTCATAATCAACCCAGTAGAGGTGTTAGGAACAGTAGTGGGAGTAAGTACACGTGTGGTGGAAATGCAGGTCAAGGTGGAGCAAATAAATGTGCGGGTGATACGTAGAATAGTGGTAGTGCTGGTGCGACGTCAAAATAACAAAATTAATTTGCCGATTAAGTATCAAAGCCTATCACAAGTGCAGCAATAAAGCAATGCATAAATGTAGCCGATCGAGACACATTTGAGTTAACGCCTTGATCTCAATCATCGTACCATTTCCTAAGTTTGGACAATTAGTGAGCACACGGGCATCGCGGCCTTCACGTTGTGTCTGCTAGTCATTACCGAATTCGCCTTCATTATCTTTATGTTCCATGAGATAAACCTCAAGTTTTGGTGCGTTTTAGAGTAAAAGCTGTCATTATTTTCCTGCTTTTTTCATGCAACGCAGACTCAGCTCTTACTTGCGAGGTCAAATGCTTGAGGACAGTGAATCAGTTCACAACCTGATTGCACTGGACAACAGAAGACGATATCAGAAGGACAAATAACTCGGCTTTGTTCCAATCCCACGGGGCTTGCATCAAATGCAAAGAGTAGGATGAGGGAGCAGATGACGAAGCCCCTTTGTAGAGCAGCAATGGTAAAGAAGTCAGTGGTGGTAACGGCATTGCCCACCAGTTCAAAATGAGACATCAGGTATTAAAAGATAATTTATGAACAGCTTTTTTTGCTTTGATGTAAGAACCGATAATTTAACCTCCTATTGATGAAGCTGCACAATGCATAGCAAACAGCTAGTCAGATAGCGCTGTGAGGTACATACAAGCAAGAAATAAGAGATGATGCAATGTCATAGAGCTTGCATATTGACACCAGTGGTGATGGAGGCAGCATTATTGCTGACCACATAGGGGGGAAAGCGATTTTCAGCAGAAATCTGGCGGCCTCAGCAAACTATAATCCGTGACGTTTTTCACTTTAGGGGCTGATCGACTTATGGCAAATTTAGCACAACTGACTTCGATTAAATGCGCGCCACCTTCGGCATTTATGCACCAATTTACCTTGCTCTTGAAGAAAGCATCAAAAAATCATGTTGGTATCAAACCAGAAGGAGGCTGGTTAGAGGTCTTTGTGCAAAGGTAAAATCGAAACACCTTTGCCGAAAATTCCACATGCGGACAAAGCCGAGGCAGTGCATTTGTTTGCTGGCAACATGAAGCAAATTTCCATGCAAAAATTGAGCTTAGAGGGAGGTGCACATTTGTTTGTGGGCATGTTCTTGTGTCACAGCTAAGCTTCACACTGTTACTATGCACCAGCATGTAATTATATCGACAACCAGGCATTCTGTCAACCATCATCAAAATGATAAGGCCACCGTGATGTAAGTGTAAAGTGCCTACTTCTAATGGATGAAATGTGTGCCTCTCGCACAAGTTCATCTGGTGCGCAATTACACCCAAGAAACGCTAAACGGGTTTGTTCAAGCGATTCGTATTAATCCCATCCAATCACACGGAGATGGTGGCAAGGGACAACCTTGTTTACTCATGCACATGCGGCACAAATTAATCAAATGTGTTTGTTTGTTTTGCCAGCAAATCAAATGGAACTTGCTGCTGTGCCGTAGCACCATTCGTGGCCTTGAGCGAGCTACTTATGCCCTATTGCAAGAGCAGGTGCAGGAATTGCTGCAGCAGCCAAAGCACAATATTGGATGGACTTAAGTGTTGGACGGAATACAAATTCTTAGGTTTCATGTAAAACTAGGTTTTGTATAAGGACTTGTTTGTGGGGACCACGTGCTCTATGACGAATAAGTAAAAACTGAGTTGTGGAAAAGAAATTTGGAGGAGCTTTGAGAACAGACAGTAGCTGTTATAACGCGTGCAAGCCTTTTCATAAAACGGCATCATTAAAGTCCACCAGGAGCTGAATTGGAGGAGAACGACCAGGTTCCTTCACTTTTACTGTCCTTTTGAATTGTAGCCGAGTCAGCTTAGCAAAGGCGCTACGATGAGACGGTTCGAGGAGAAAAGATAGGAAAATGTAGGAGAGAGATGGAAGTGGGCGTCTACTTAGAGAATATAACTGCCTCTGCAGTGTGAGTAAATTAGAGCGGGTAGCACTCGGCATATCGTAATTTTGCCTGGATAAGTAGGCGTCTCCCATGATTGTTCTGTCGTGGGAGGTTAAAATTAATCGGAAACAATGCCTTTTGGCCTAAACTGTATTTTCGGTAAGGAAGTAAACTTAAAAATTTGCGGCGTGCAAGGTGGGCAATTTATCTGGCCAAACACAGTCTGCTTTTCTTTGATATCGCCTCCTTGTGTTGCACCAAGTTGTGTTATTTTAAGGGGTCTCCGAAAAACCAAACAAAGCAATTTGAACAGTGCTGCGCAGATCATGCAAGGTAGCGGTTAGCTGACCGGTCATTTGTTGCATGAATTTTAGTCCCTCCAAACCTTGCAAAATATGCAATTGATTGCGGTTGTTTGTGCAAAATCACGCTTGGGAAATCGTGAGGAGGCACTTTTGCCAAAATGGAAAAATGGTGGTGAAAATGCTTGTTTTTGGCCTACTTGTGCATCCTCTTGCAGCAGTGGCCGTCCAATCGACCAATCTGTGAAACCGTGCGCCCTGAGTAAGTAAACGAATAGTCCGATCTGATGACCTTTGGCTTATTGGACAAACATGTCCGCTTTCACAATTTGCTAGAAGGTGTTGAAGATGTGCAGTTAAGCCAGAACCTAACTTGGCCTGAAACAAAAATTAACATTTGTCGCATTTACCGGGTCATTCGGCAGATTTTAAAGCACAGTCTTTTTGTTATTTTAAAATCGTCCGATGCGAAAACGAGTTGCTATTTAATGAAGCCTCTGCGAAACGTGATTCAAGTAAAGGCATTGATCCGGAAACCCGCTAAAGTTGTTAAAATGGGCAGTGAATCCACCTTGATAAAGCTCACCCCACTTGCATCAAGATCGCGACTTACCGCCAATTTGTTGAACCGAATATCTCGCAAAACGCAAACAATTCTCCTTCTAATGTCGCATTATTAATTAACCAGCTACAAATATGGCTTTATTAGGTCAGACTGCAAAGTAATGCTGCAAGTTGTCAGCACCTATCACCATAGGCAAGTAGATTTGGCCCTTCCTTCCCTGCCATTCTTAGCTTTTGGCTGATTTCATCATTTGGTATAGTAAATTAAGGAATTCATTCCAAGTCTAACGTTCGTCTTTCAGCTGACACGATGAATATCAAAAGTGATGCTCCACATTAGGGGAAAGATGCGGATTCGCGTTTAGCAAAGCGCAGACGCGTGAGTGTGCAGGCAACTGCAAAGCAGAATGCAGTCCCCGCGAAGGCCACACCAAGCCTGCCTCATTTGCCCAGCCTCCCCACCGTTCACGCGTGCACACACCATCACGCCACTACGTTGGCCTGTCCAAACAAGGAACGTTCACGCGAAAGTTAACAAATTCCAGTGTTGCATCCGAAAGCAATTTTACACTTTTCTGGCTGCACATACGACCTGTCGTCTAAATAAGCCAAAGCAGGAGCGTTTGTACTGTTTTTGTTTGAGGATTGAGTAACACCACGCTGATATGTCATTTTTGCAGACACACAAATTCACACTGGTGAAATTTCCTTTGCTCCTGATAAGCACCATTTCTTCTTGCTTGATCTATTCTAACCTTCGTTAGAAGTTGAAGACAAAGGTTAATATTGCTTAAAATCCTGGCAAGGCATGGTTAAAACACAGTGGTTAGTGATAGTATGGAGGAGATAATAATCAGTAAGGAAACAGTTTATTGCACAACTGAACATCCTGTATTTTGACGATTTCTAGTGAGGAGTTTGCCACTATCGCCAGCCAACTCAACACTCTAACTCATTCGTGCTTTAATCGTCCATTTTGTCAGTAACGACAAATGTGGGTGTCAAGCACAAATGACAAAAATAAACCGACCTCAATTGCCCTCAGATAAAGTGGAGTGCAAAATTGTAAATATAGTCCAGCAGACGTAGACAAAACTATGGTCAAGGGTAGTTGTTTATCACGAAAACACCTTTCTTACTGCCTACATCTTGATGCTGACGTATGACAAGTTTCGTCCAACTAAATCCCATTTTAGTAGGTGCCCTAATTAAATAAGCCCCACCCTTTCCGCTAAATTCACCCTGTCCGCGGGTTAATTTAATTCAGATCCCGCTTTTTCCATTATTTCATTGCCCAAAATACTGGAGGAAATAACGCAAATGCCATAGAAGAATTTCTCGTAAGCAGCTTACTACAATTGCCATTCGATTGACCTTGACAGCATGGAGAAATTTGTAAGACGACTGGCGAAATGGATGTGGAGGCGCTGACCATCCCAGCTTGGGCCACGTACTGCCAAAATCGCATTCCACACTGCCTAGGTGACTTCCATGTCGGCGAATGTGAGCAGCCCTGCGGATGGCTGGACTTCGACCACCAGCAAAGAGGAGCGTGTGCCCACCTTCGTCGGTCTGCAACCTCTGCGGTCGTTGGGGTTTCGCATCAAAGCGCAAATTGGCAGTTCGATGGACCAGAGAGCCCGAACCGAAGATGACGCGACCAAAATTAGCCTGGAAGGTGTTGCCCACAGACGTGGTGTCTGGTGCGTTGTTGGCGGTGCTTGACGATGTGCTATCCTCAGCGATAATGAGGCATTGGTCAAAGAGGAACACGCGGCACTCCGTGAAATGTAGGTTAGCTGACTTCTGTGCCGCAGTACAGCCTACGGGCATACAGTTTGAAAAGAGACACTTTTGCAGTCATTGCTTACTTTGCCTATTTGACTCAGTAATCTCTCATGGTTGCATTTTTCAAGTCAACTTGTTTCCTTGGTTCTTATTTGAAGCCTTTGTGCGTATATTTATGGCACAAACAGGTGCACGTTTGCAAATTTCAAAAAATACGAGGCAGGAATGGTATTTCGACAAGACTACGCCCACTGACATTGTTTTTCTTGAATGGCACACAGTGACCGTCTACCTAGATTAAACGAAATCCAGAAAGTGGATGGACAATTTGCTTGAAGTCAACTCAGATTAAATGCATTTGCAAATGGTACAACATGAGTGCATGATGGAGCATTCGAGGTGATTTGTTGCATGGCATGAGCACTCTAGGTGACTGAGCATCCCTACTGCTTGTCAAGCAACCCTCAAGTGGCTCCAGTTGTGGCAAAATCATGTTCAAATCGCTCGAAGTTTTTCTTTAGCAAAAGCAAGACGAGAAAAGTGGCAATGGTTTTTAGGGTCAAACGATAAAACAGCACGCAGAAATTGTTAAGCAATGTCTATAATGCCTGAAGATGTTGCACACTGGAAGACTGAGCTTGCGTCCAATAAAACTTCCGAACTTGTACTTCAAATATGCCCATTCGGAAATAAGTACAATAGGTGGATGTGAATTATTTGCGGCGCTGCTTTTATTTGCCGGATGATTTTACCTACCTGCAGAAAAAATGTTTGTGCTTGCGGAGCCTTTGGAGACCGGAGGCTGAAGTAGGCAGATAATCAAAAGTAAACCATTGAGGTGACTTAACCGCCTGCATATTTTAATGTGCTTCATGTCTTCTAAGCAATTTATTTTTAGAAATAATCTTAAAGTTGGGCAACAGCCTTTACAGTGTGGTGAATACGTAAAAGCCAAAAAAATTGAATAACAAACCAAAATCAAAATACTTTTACCGGTGCAAGCTGAATAAGTAAAATAACCATCTACGCAAGTGGTTTATTCTAAAAGAAGTCGCAAAAGAGGTCATCATCATGAGTTTGGGTGTTGAGCTTGGTACGAGGAAGTAGGATAGAACCATGTTGCAGGAGATGTGGATGTCGTTACAAAGCAGCTCGTCTGTGGACTTTTCTAAGGCACATGCAAACACGGCCTTCAGCGATAAGTAGTTGGAGGGAAAAGCTCACAACCGCTACCAATGTAACAGAAACGTTTTTATTTCAATTAAATAATCCCAAGTTTGATTCTGCCTATAATTATTACTAAGCTTGAACCGGTGGATTTGGTGTGACTTTATCCTTTAATAAATTTATGTTTTAAAATTTTACGTGCTCGCAATAGAGTTACATCTGTCTCGCACTGTCTACGCATACGACTTGTTCCGAAGTAATCGTGACTCAAGGTGTTACAAAGTTGGAGGAAGTGTAGCACACAACCGCCATTAGTCCAACAGAAACTTGTTCTCTCTAAATTAAAAAACCTAATTCACTCATCTACAATGCATTAAATGAGAGCTTGAACAACATTTTTTGCCGTAGTTATTTTATTTAGAAGATTGGGAGGCTAGAAAGCAGCCCCTAGCATGGTGTCATTCATTCTGCCATTTGTGCCAGTCTTGCAAGCCTCATCGAACAGCACAAAACCATTTTGCAAGGTTTCTCCTCTGCGCCTGTGGTATAAAGCACTTGCCAAAGTCCTTCGTTTAAAGTCTACTCTCCACATTAGCACCATATTCCAAAAGAGCGTTTGTTTTAAGGTAATTCGACGACTGAAATGGATAAAGAATTACATTTGGTCAACAGGCGGCATTGGCTGCACTCGATGCTTTTGTGATCACTGTTGAGTCGAATGAAGGAGGCTGAGGTGAAGGCTCTGCGTTTGACCGCGAGGGAGGCGCTGTCTTGGGAATGGGAGTAGAGCGAGCTGGACTTGGCGAGCACCTGCGTTGCCGCTGTCCGTGCCGTCTGCAGGTCAGCCAGTGTAGTGCGAGCCACGTACATGGCACCGAAGAGACGCAGATGTCCCTGACTTGTCACAGCACCCGGAAATCCAACTATTCGTCCCGCCTGTCGAATGAACCATTTCACATGCAATGCGGTCTTTTGGCATTTAGCACTGCTTCATTGCAAAATGCTCTGCATTTTCCCAACAATGCTACCTCTGCTTAGTAGAGAAATGTGCTTTAGATTCCTTGGAATTCTGCATCTGTTTTGTCGATATCTATGTTTACTCAGATTCTCTTGTTCGTCCTAATTGGCTTTCTCTTAATCGTTATTCTGGTTATTAGGAGGGTATACGGTAGGTTTCGGGAAGTCCAGGCCCACAATAAATGTCATGCCCAGCTTTGATTTACGGTGTGTAGTCAGTACTTGATGCGCCCTTAGTGAGTTCACCTGTCAGCGAAAACGCCTTTTCCGGCACACAGCCCTCAAATTTGCTGAGAGCCCTCCTGGCATGCAGCAGTATTTTTCCAGCCTATTTGAAGTGCTTGTATTAATTACTTCTCCTCTAATGAGTGCTGTAGGCACGATCCCTTGGGACACGCAGTGGCAATAATTACGAATCACAAACTCGGAAACTGACCACCACTTACCGTTGACCTTCTGTTGCTGAAACGCAACAAGTCAATCACTCGTGAAATTTTGCTTTTCTTCTGCCACGTCATTCCTAGTCTCCTGCTTGGTGAGCAAGCATGAAAAGTGCTGTTTGCAGAACACGCCTCTACTTTACTGTACAAAAAGTTGACTTGCTAAGGTACAGTTGTGTTGAAAATCGTCTCACGCCTCGCTTAGCCTGTATGGGTGGGGATCACGCCTTGTTCTTTTGGAGTGTTTGGTGGTTAATTAAATTGGGAAAAGTCTTCTCATTTGACAGGAAAAATAGTGTAAGCTAAATGAAGGCGGTGGCTTTGAAAGACTGCAATTTCTTTTTATATCCTGGGCATGCCCGTGTTTATGTTAGACGCTAAGTTTTAAATTAGCTTTTGAAACGGCTTATAATTGTGGGAGTTGGGTTAAATGGCCTCATTTACTGCATCTTTAGCCACCTTGTAGCAGCAGCTTTCAGGCTAGTGCTATCTCCTCAACAACTGGGCTTGGAATAGCCGATATCAAAAGGCATCAAAAGCACACATAAGATTTAAAAGGACTACCATTGCGCATGTTTCACTTCATCTTTTCCAACAAGGTGAAGTCAGAGCACTCTTAGGCACTGGTCGACTTTATTCCACACCTGTCCCGCTTCGAAAACTGCAATGCGATATGCGCTAGATCTTCTTCCTTCCTTGTCTTTACCATCTCCCTGGGCTGTGGTCTACCAGAAAGATGAGAGAAATCCTAAGTAGGTATGTCCGAAACTTTGAGGCGGTTATTTTGCAAAGGTCTGTCTGAAAATTTAATCACCTTTATATACGTGGATGTTTAAAAGTGTTTCTTGCATTGGCAATCGCACAAATCCAAATAATTTGTGTCGAAAGCCGACCGAGAAAGTGGATGGATTAGTCGCTTGAGGTCAAATTGGACGTGAATGCAGAAATGCTCTGTATTTTCCTGACACTGCTGCCTCTGCTCATTAAGGAAATGTACTTCAGATTTCCTCGAATTCTGCATCTGTTTTATCGACATTTATCCTTTTAAGAGAAGTTCAATTTCTCCTGTTCGTCCTAATTAGCCTTCTCTTAATCTTTATTCGGGTTATGAGGAGGGTCTAGGGTAGGTTTTAGGAAGTCCAAGCGCACAGTATATATCATATCTTACTTTGGTTTGCAGTGTGTAGTCAGCACTTGATTTGTCCTTTGGCCTTTTGCGGCGCACAATTCTTAAATTTGTTGAAGATTTCTCCTGGCATGCAGCGGCACTTTTTCTAACTTATTCAAAGTGCTTGTAGTAAATGCTGCTCCTCTCAATAGCGTCCAAACCACAATCCCTTGGGATCCCAATTGGCAATAATGACGAATCACAAACCCGGAAACCGACCACCACTTACCATTGACCTTCTGTCGCTAAGGCGCGACAAATTAATCACTCGTGAAGTTTTGCTTTTTTTCTGCCATGTCATTCTTAGTCTTCTGCTTAGCAAACGAGCAAGGTTAAACCAGCATACTTTCAGGCATTTGTCGACTTTATTCTAAACGTGCCCTATTTTGGAAACGCAATGTAATGCGCGCTAGCTCTTCCTTATTTCCACCATCTGCTTGGGCTGTGGCCTACTGGAAAGGTCAAAGAACTTCAAAATGGGTACATCCGGAACCTTACGGCTGTATTTCCACAAAGGTCTGTCTGAAAATTTAATCACCGTCACATAAGTGGATGTCTGAAAGGGTTTCTTGCATTGGCAATCGCACAAATCCAAGTAATTTATGCTGTAAACCATCTCACTTAAGATAATAGTTCATGTAGTTTTGCATTTGGGAAATTATGCTTTCTGCAGTAGTTACTGTGATTGCTCAGGACTCCATTTTTAGATTTTCAGAAGAGGTGTGGGAAGTGTTTACTTTTTACTCGAAGTATTCTCGTGTTTTGAAACTAAACTGCCTTAATTTCACAAGGAGGCATTTGCGTATAGCTAAGAACTTGGCTTGGTTTTTAAGACAACCAAGCACTTACAACGCCCATTTCTATTCGTGAAGGTAAGTTTTTGCCATGCACAACAAAATGCGACAAGTAAGCAGTCACGTTTTGGCGAGGCGTGAAGGTCAAGGTTGAGTGAAGTTGAGCCCTTTGTTTAGATGGGCAATTTAGTTGTTATAAACTTATTGCTTGACAATGGATCCTCACTTTCGGGCATTCAAGTGTGATGGTATGTCCATTTAGGGATAAGGTTGGAATTAGGCAAAATTCTTTTACCTTCATATAGACGAAAACAGGAAAGTAAAAGACACGTAACTTGCACGGATGCTAAACAGAATTTGTTCCCAAGAAATCTTGTCTTTTAATGGCTTCTAAATCTGGTTAAGTTGTGGTATTTTATCCGAATTGCGTACACACGTAAAATTCTCTCCAGGACTTACTTTTAGTTTTAGTCCATGGTAAATCTTCTGTGGTTATTTTTAACCGTAATCAAGCAGACTTTTCTGCTTTACAAAGCCATGCAATTTACAAATTATTTTAAACAAAAGCAGTAAATTTTTCCAGCTGGCTGAGTTAAAACGAATGTCAACCCGCAAACCTTACATAATTAAAAATGGATACTCAAAAAGTTTACTTTTTGCAATCTTCTCTGCGTTTAATAACAAATGTAAGGATTTCTTGAAACCACTTTGCCTCGATCATATAACACTGCTTCAAAGTCTGTCGCAGCTCAAAGCTTTTGTTGTAACATTACTCTTTTAAAAACTGGACTCCTCCCAGTGCCGGTTTGTTGTCCTAGAGTTGACATCCTACCTGGAGGTGCAAACCTCCGAATTTAAAAGGGGTAAAAGATCATTAAGGGCATTCCTGCTCCTAAATGTCTGAAATGATCAGCAACTGCTTTGTATTCGTCGTGCCAGGAGCTGATAAGATTAATTAATTAGGAGGCGTGGATAATATCTGTTAGCTTAGTTTTAAAAGGACTGCAACAGGCTGCTAATTTTAGAACAGTGCTTTTCTTTCCAATTCTGGTACTCGCTTGACCCATACTTAAAAACAAGTAACACTTTGACGATTGTGTGAAGTCAAGAAGGCGTAAGTCTTGATACGAACAAAACACCACCACAGCTGCCTTTGTTGTCGCAAAAGCAGTTGTGAATGTCTCGACCGGATCTTGGCAGATTGTGTTGGAGCAGCTGTACACCCGCAGTGGATGACTTTACTGCAATGTAGAAGTCAGGTGAATATTATTTTGAGCTACCTTATTGGTAATAGTTGAAGTAGGTAACTCGAAGAACTCTTGCTTTCTAGTGCATAGCCATTATTAAAAGCTATTGCATAACAAAAATGTGCCAGATAAATACCGTAATTCTTGAGAAAAGTGGAAGTAAAATAAAGGAAAGCAATATTTCTGGCGTTCCTTTCTCGTTCTCCTCATTATTCCTTAGATTCCTTCAAGCTTTTACACAAAGGCTTTTCCGGATTTTTCTTCTGCCATTATTTTAATGCACAGACAGCGTTTTAGCAACAAGCTTTTGCTTGGTTTAAAAAATGGTCCACTGTGTGACAATAGTCGCGTCAGTAATGTGGCCATGACTTACAATCTACTTATTATAGAAGCCTTGTATTCATGTTCCCGTTTAACCTGCAGCAAACATCGGGGATATAGGGTAGTATTCAAGACAAAGAGTAATTTTGGATATCCCTCAACACCGATTGCACGTTTTTGGTTTAATTGTTATAAGTTGGTTGTTTAACTCTTGGTTGTAGTAAAGGGGCCACGCAAATGCCACATCATTGTACCTCAGCCGAGTAGGGTGACCTTTGGCACCACGTCAGTAGCTTCAAGCCCTGCTGCAAGTCTCGTGGTACTATACTAGTAGTAGCAAATAGCAAACCTCATCATCAAGGGCAGCTACTTCGATCTCTGCTGCTGGGGGTGAAGCTTAGCGGGATGGAAGATGTGCATATGCTACGGATGGGCTGACAGTAAGTGACGTCTAACTTTGGCAACTGCCCCGGATGCCTTGTCTGGATGAAAACTATTAACAACTGAAGTGTCACTATCCGTAAGCTATCCAAAATACTTTTATACTTGAGCTATCCACCCACTTGTGTACAATATCAAAAATTTGTACTCGCGACGAATCTTACTTTTTTAAATATAAATACATTTTGGATGGATGTGGCTGGTCAGCGCCAGAGTGATAGCAAATTGGCAAGGAAAAAGAGAATAGAAGTTTTGCTTATGTAACTACGTTAAATCCTGCCCTTTGTTACATAACTCTGCTTTAGGGCCAGTGTTCCTCCACCTAGCTACGGACACTCGTGTTGGCCAGTTTATTATATTGCCGCCAGATACAGTTCCCGCACAGGATGAAACTCCTTATTTAGTAGAATCGCCAAGAGGGATCAGTAAAGTTGCGGTCAAGTATCCTCTAAGATGCAGGCAAATTTGATGACTGGTGCGGTCAGTTCTTGGGGATTTTTCTTACAGCATTGATTACGTTGTGGTGGCTGGCGAGGGATGTTGGTCAAGAGGAGCGCTGAGGACTACGCTCAATAGAGGCGGAGGACTATGCAAGAGCTTAATTGTTTGGTTAATTCTTAGTTTTGTTAAAGAGGCCATGCAGGCGTCCCGCCATTGTACCATATCCGGATGGCCTAGTATCATGTCAGCGGCTCCAAGCCCTACTGCATGTCGAGTAGATTAATTCTGCCTGAGTATTTTGTCTTCTTTTGCCCTCAGAAAAATTTTAGGGAACAGCATTAATTATTATCTATGTATGTACTTTGATATTATTAACTACTGTACTAACAAATGTAATCGAAAGCCAAATAATATGCATTTTATTCTTTTGGTTGAAGCCAGATTTTTAAGAGGATAAGGCTACTAAACCAAAGTATGCTTTTACTTACCATCTCCAAAAATGTAAATATATTTACTATTATTTAATAATCTCTAGCCGATTTCCAAAGAACCCAGATCCATTGCATGTGTGTAGTTACTATACTTCCCACACTTTACAGATTAGAAGTCAAGGTAAATCAGTGAAGTCAAAAGATCTGTTATAGTAAATTTGGTACGATTTGAAGACCACAGTGCATAACATGGTGATACTTTTAAAAAAAATAAACTCGGAGCCAAGAAAATGTCTGTTATCTACACATTAGGTAAATCTGCTTCGAATCAAAGCCTAAAATATGCATTAGAAAATGGCTTGCAACCTTTAAAGTGGTTTCATTTCATAAATAGCGCTTCCAGTGCAACAGTACAATTCACTTTTAGATAAATTTTGGTGTTATTTGTGTACACAGGCAGTAAAACAAGGTAGCCTGGGATCAACAAGCAATGAAACAGTGAGAATGAACATGATGGCGTTGTTTAAACGGGCTGTAAAAATGCGCGGCTGCTTAGCAGCATGTGTAAACAAAAGATGCAAGAGGTTTTGTAGCACCAAGCTAACCTATGTTTTGTAAGTCTCGCCTATCTGCTGGAAAAAAAACACTTGAGCTTTGTAGGTCCCTTTTCAAGTGATAAGTTAAGCTGAAGGTATTGTAAAGTTCTTTAAATGAAGAAGTGACCTTGTCCAATAAGCACTTGACAACACTTCAAAAATTGGAGAAAAGGACAAGTTTGCGAATTTTTATTGCAAAACATTAATTTTATGACAATTTGGCTGTGTTGACGGTATTCACCACAAATATGAAATCAAGCACTACCGTGGCAAACATCGCCATGAGATGAAAGAACCGCTTTTAGTGCTTGTGACTTATTTTTGAGTGCAAAATCGGCATCTCGCAAAGTGTTTCAAGGCTCATTTGCGTACATGTAAAGCCCTTCTTAAGTTCTCAAGTTTTCTCCAATCACTAAGCCTTAAAATCCTGTTAGTTGTAAAAGTGGAAGCAACCAATCCTCAAAATTAATGCTGTAATTCTATAAAATTTTTAGTACAGTCACCAGACAAAATCGCAACTTCTTTTCCGGCAGTTACTTTAAACCAGATTAAGTCTCAGTCAAAATGCCTAAATAAGATGATAATGCCATCCGCCGATGAAAAATGTTCAGAAATAGAAATTTATGAAGAATGCTGAATTTTAAAGGCTTGCTCACATTGCGCACTCTGATTTTGTAAGAAATTGTTTTATACTTTAATCTACAAGCATATTTTCACTAAATTATCCTTAAAAAATAGGAGTAGACAATTTTCCTCTGGTTTTAAATTAAAAAAGCAAACGGTACTAGGGAACTAAATTTATTTCAAATAGCAACTATAAATCATAAAATGTTAAACTTTTTTGAAGTAAATCATCATGGTTAGAAGCGTTTTTTGTAATTGATATGCACCTTCACCTCAAGCATATTCCCTTGCAAAAAGTACTAAAATATACAGTAATTTGCCTATCCCTTTCGAAACATCTCGCTAAGTTCAGTGAATTTTTGCTTAAATTCGGAAACTGTTGACAGCATTGCAATGTGTAAGTTGTTTGTTAAACCCTTGGTTCCGGCCACAGGCCACTTAGGTGTTCCGCCATTGTACCCTCGCCGGGTTGACTAGCCTCCGGGCCATTGTTGTAGTCCCAGGCTCTACTTTATTTCAGTTATGTATGTATTTGCTCTGGTATCACGACTTCTTTCGCCCTAAGGAGAATCTTGCTGCACTATATATGATCCCCAGATAAAAAAACAGTATTTTAATTCTTCACATTATTTTTTACACCAACACCCGTCATTTGCTACGCCTCCTCATTAAAATTTATTCATTCCTGCCACCAGCAAACATTGTTAAAACTTATTTTCGTAGTCAGTGCTTCTACATCAGTGTTTGTAGTGGTGTCAGGGCTAATAATAGAGCTCAAACACTTCAGTGTACGCCAAACTGAAAAGGCGCTGACATTTCAGGTCAACAGTGACTGCTTTCCCACACCCCTGAAGAGCTTATACCTCACTGAAGTATCCACTGGCATTTGCCCAAGTGTTCCTGTGTGGAATCATTTGGGGCTATGAAGGATGCACTGAGTGTGCATATTTTTTTTTAATCCGGGAATTGAAAGTGCACAAAAAATTAGGTGGGAAAACTCTAAAGTTTAGTTATAAATGTGGTAAAATTGAAGGCTGGATTTATTTAAAATTTAATGATACTGACTAGCCGATTTACTAGCAGTACTAAGCCCATAGCTTTAAAATGACGGTTTCTTATGTTTACCTTACTAAATAACACTGTCAGCGTCAAGAAGCATTTTCTACTACTAAAGAACAGTTTTTTTTGTAATTAGGATTCGGTAAATAGGTTTTTGCGATTTCGTCATTCCACATCTTGTCTGACTAAAATTTTATGAAAATAGAGTGTAATTCTGTGTTCAAGGTTTAAATGTATTTCTCCTAAATTTGTAACAGATTTTGTGGTAGACTAAAACATCATTACAATCACAATCACAAATTTACAAGTGAAAAATATCGACACTGTGGCACTAACCTCAAGCATTAGCTGAACATCGTTGGGCAGGTTTTTCAACACTGTCACAGCCGCCCTCCACACTCCACACTCTGGTGCACCAGCCTGTTCCGTGATTTTGAGTGCTTCGGTCATCGGAAGTTGGTAGCGCGTAACTCGTTGAATAGGTTGCATGAGACGTGAGAGGATGTCATTCTTGTCAAAGTAGAAGCGTCTTAAATCCTCAAAGTAAGCTTTGAATTGCGTCACTAGAATCACGGCTTTGGAATAATTTTCGCAGTACTTCATGTACATAGAGCGCAAACGTCCTTGTGAATTAAGAAAGAGGCGCGGCACGTTGTCAGGCTGCTCATAAGCTGCGCGTCTCAACTTCTCCACGAACTGGCTATGCCACTCGGTCAGTTGAAGCCAGTTGCCCCATATCACTCGCCATCGGATCGCTAGTTCCATTGGTGGTGTGGGCGGAGGTGGTGACGGTGACGACGATGGCGGCGATGAAGAAGATGGATGTGGAACAACCGAGTGCTCATAGCGACAGCTCTCGCTGCGCGTGAGGCAAGGTATTGGGGATAAAAGCGTCTGCGTGTCCACCACCGTCATGTAGGTGTCACGCACAAGCTGAAGTTGTTGAAGGTAATTCTCCTCCGAATGAACAAGTTCCAGCAGTGGCTGCTGACGGTATTCCAGGAGTGCTTCCGGTGAACTCGACATAGAGGCGAATTCCCTAGGAGGACAAAGAAAGTTATTTAAGTGAAGTATTTGTAGTTGTTACTCTTTGTAGTGATGCATTTTCTGTTCACAAACGTTAATTCTTCACTTATTAAATGATATTTCTACCCTGTAATTAGTCTAACGAAGACCCTTTTGATTCGCAAAAAGGAGAGTCTTCTTAGCAAATCTAGAGCAACTTTGCTTTGCTCCAGCAAAAAAGCACTGTAACTGACAGGTTTTAGTCTTTAATCACAAAAAAATGACTTAAGTTTGAACATGCTTGACAACAGCGGTTTCATGTGCAGTTTTCAAAGCAATACAACCATTTATAGTTACTAAATTATTTTATTAATGCTAGAAAGTTGTCCTGTTTTACCTATTTCTCAAAAACATGCTAGAACTAACCCCGGCAGGAAAGGAGTTCATATTTTGTCTTAGTAGGACTTAAGGGCAAAAAAGATGTGGTTTGGCTATATTGTAAAAAGAAGATGGTGGCATTGCTGCTTGTACTATTTCAAAAGTTCACTAAGAATAAATTTTAGCTAGGCCCAGTTTTTTAACACATCAAGTGTCTAAAGCGAATTGACTGCTTGAATTGGGTAGTTTTTACTTTGCGTTCATCTTTCCCCACTGACCAGGAATTTTTTATGTACCTGTGCATATGAACTACATCAAAAAAATTAATTAAGAATGTGCCACTTACTGCTGTCATTCGGAAGAAGATATGCAAAGAAATTAAAAATATCTTGCTTTGTCTATTTTATTATATCTAGTGAACCATCACAATGGATTCACACAATGTACTTGTTCAAATAAAAAACGTCCTCTAAGTCGCATTACGCAGGTCATTCATACCGTGACGCCCTTAAAAATGGAATGGGAGGTTTTTAAATGGGCGAAACTATTAAAATGCATTTGAATGTAAGCATATTTCAGTAGATCAGTGGGTAGTAAAATAGTAAGTTGTTTGGCCTCATTAGACTTTCGCAATTTTTATTCAAGTACGTATATTTGCCTTATGACATCTCACTAATTTAGGTTAAGTTTTCTTCCCAACATAAGTGCAAAATTCATGGGTGGGCAAACAATATAGCATGATTTACTACTTTGCAAGAGGATTTTGCTAGTGACAGATAACATTTAGGTACAAACCCAGTGCCAAGACATTTATCAATGCTAAACCATTCTCTTAAGCTAAAATATTATAGATATGCATCGTAAATATTCAAACTTCTTGGGGTTTTAAAAAGTGCTAAACATTACAGAATAGAACATTTGTAGTGAAAATCCCAATTTTACCTTAAGCAAACTCCCGTAAAAAAATCCATTAAGGCAAAACTTCTGTTAGAGTAGGATTTGGCTATAATATTTCGAGCATACTTACCTTTTTGTCAATAAAGACCAAATGTGAAGGGAACTAAAAAAAATTTGTGCTTTAGACGTCATTGATAACATTTCTGCACATAAAAAGATGGTATTTCTATGGTTCCTGTAAGTGAACTAAGGAATGATTCAGCCAGGAAAGTTTTCCCAGTTTATTTATTTTCTTGTCCAAGCCGATTATTCATCATTGTGCAGTAAGTCGTACGAAGGAATGCATGCACAATTGCTGCTCTACAAGCAACTGCTACGATGGTGCCACCATGAAATGCGCCGGAAAAATGCTGTCCCGATTCGACGACTTGCTTAACAAACTCAGTACACCTTGCTGAAGATATACGTTATTTTCCCCTATTTAACCAAAGATCGTCAGAGAGAATGAATCATTCTACTGGCCTGTACGGAACTGAAGTTAGACACAGGACATTAACATTTAGAAGAAAGGTCTAGACCAGATTCGATTATTAAGATCCCGCATCGACGATTCGAGTATTCAAATACCAGTAAAAAAATGCAAATTCCTAAACAAGATGATTGATGTGATTTACTTAGAAAAATCTGCCGATTTGGGTAATGGTATGGCGAGAAAAAGTCGAAGGTGGTCAAAGAGATATAATTTGTTTGTCTTGTTTCTTTGCCAATAATTACCATTGAAGTTTTTGAAACCTAAGAGGTGTCGCAAAAGAAAGAGCCAATTAAGGATTTCTTACACAAATTATGCAAATTTCCTACCTTTTATGGTTTTTTAAATAACTTTAAGCAGTGTTATTATTGCATGCATTATTACACGAAAAGGGGTTTTATTTTGAGCAGTGTTAGTATTTTAGAAAGCAATAGCTTATGTTTCAACCATTAAAAAAGTTACATTTTCGAAGAAAAACTAGAAGTCCCTGAAAAGTTACAAAAATTTAGCATCTATTGATGAAGCAATAGCTGAAGCTTTAAGAAATTTGCAGCTTAAATTAAATAACATTATCAATATTGCCTATTTAGGGGGAATTATTCAGAAGATGTATAGAGGGATTGTGTTAATAAACTCTTAACTTAAGAATTGACAAATATTTATTCAAAAAAAATAGGCGTTACTAAATTGCATCAATTAAGCAACACCCAGTGGTTAAGAGGTTCCCAGAGCTTTGTATCTAAAATTCTTCGAGAAATTTGCTGAATAAATTTATAAAATAAGATAGCAAATGCAACAAAATCCAAAAAACCAATCACAAACGATGCTTAATGCAATTCACATGTGGTTAGATGAAAACGCAAAAGAACCTTATTAAAAGGTTCAAAGTTACTCCCGTATTCAAATCAGCCGACTTAAAATGTGCATGCATGTAAAGAACTCCACTTTATATTAAAAGGGTTAAATTTGCAAAACATGCTTTTAATGTAAAAAAGCCAACAAGAAATAGAGTCGTGCACAGAAAATTAGATGATTTGCAAAATTTGAAAAAATTTGGACAAAGATGTGTCCAAAATTGGTGATTTACTCTTCCTTTATGACTTCGTTTAAAAAATACCATTAAAAAACAATAGGCTTAAAAACTGTAAATTTTTTTATCTTTTAAGTCCTCAATATTAAAGGTAATAATTTTACCAAAACTAAATGTAGCTGAAATTTCTGCAAAAGACGACCTTGGGTTTTAAAATTTCAGTCAGCTGTCAAGGTTGAATACTTAGGGATGCTACATAAATAAACGAAACTATGTTAAGAAAACAAAAGCTAAAAAGATGTTTACTACTTTTTAAACAAAATAATTCTGCACATAAAATTGTTGTCTTTAATTTTATTTAAAATACCGCTACATGTACATTGATACACTAACAACCTTCTTCTCATCTTTCGCTACATTTAAAGTCGTGCTTTGGTCTTTAAAAATTTTTTCATAATAAATATTTTTAAAGCTTTATTTACAATAAGATTAATGGAATGTCTAATTTTGCTTCAAATCAATGCTATCAATACCGGGCGCGAATAAATATACGGGTATTTGAGTAAAAACTTATTCTACTTTACAACTGATTTTAACTAATAGAAGAAGCATAATTCTAGTTAATACTGTTTAAAAGTAAGGTACAGTTTTTTGTTTTTCTCTTGCTTTTTCCGTTTCATACCCTTGGATTGAGCAAATTGGTTAGATGAATCACCCTTATGTTGCAATGCATCGAGGTTCACCACCTATCAAAGTCTATTATATCAAGCAATGACTTTCGCTTGTCACCAAAAAGAGATATTCAAACAGACATATGAAGAAATCTTAAGTATTGCCTTCCATTATATAAGAATGTGGAACATTTAGATAGCTCATTTCTGTCAATCTGTAACGTTATTTTAGATTGAGAGCACTTTTAAAATGTGGAAAGGTTATACCAGGCCTCTTTGAATGCGGGTATAATTGTTGGACCCTAGGGCTTTTCTGAAGACGACGAAAGACAAAACTCGGATAGAATATATGTACTCAACGTAGAGAATTTATTAGGCCTGCTACCATGGCCCAAAGGCCAGCCTACCCGGAGAGGAACAATGGTCAAGACAAAGTACATTGTTACCAAAACCAACCGATAAACTAGCAACCATCGTATTACGTATCCCTTCTCCTCTTCTCAGCGTCGTCCCCTTGGTCACGCTTCCGCGTCGGCCTTTAAAAGTATTCCGTGTTATAAGGAAACGTCCACTGGCCGGCCGTACCTTTCATCGAATTGGTATCCAACTGAGAAGGTACTTGACCGCAATGCCACTGATCCCTCTTGACAATCCAAATAGATATTAAATTTCATCTAGTTAGAGAAATGAATTTAAGAGAAGAGGAACTGCCATCTTGCATGTACATAGATGGACGTAGGAACACTGGCCTAAAAGCAGATTGATGTAAAGAGGGACGGAATTCAATGCAAACTTGTGTCGGGGAGTCTCAAGTCTGTTCTTTCTTGCCACGTTTTTCTCACTTCGAAAATCCCGGGTCATATCTATCCGGGGTCTCTCCCGCTAGTAGGTACCGCAAGTTCACATTATCAGCAGCTTTATACAGGTACGGAGGGAAAATCCGTACCTTAACCATTCCAGATGGTTTGTGGCTATTGTCGCTTCAGTTGTTAGTAACTTTCCTGTCAAACACGGAATTGGTGTAGTTGCCAAAGGTAGACGTCAATTTCAGCCCCTCTCTTTGACGTTATCACCGAGTTTCCTTTCGGTGGGATTTAAACTCCTTCCACCCCTCTAAGGTTTATCACTTAGCAGTGGAACTCAGAACAAATGTGCTTTAAAAGGTGGTTTGTTTTCTGCTGCAACCAATGTAGGGCCCTGAGACTTCTCTAAAGACAAAAGAAGGCATATTTCTCCCATAGAATATACATGCTCAACATTCAAAAAGGTATTAAGGCTACTGGCATGGTCCGGTGGATAGCCCAGTGGGTGAGATACAGCGGCCAAGATAAAGTAGTCATTTACCAAAATTGACAGTTAAACCAACAATTAACGTATTACACAGTGTTTTCAGGAATCTAAATCTCTTGCATTTTTAATAAATGTCAATTAAAGTAACTGTGTAAAATCCTGCCTCTTTTTTTCACTAGAAATACTCGTGAAAAAAATTCTCTTATTGGTTTTCCGATTCACCGATTGTCTTGTGAATTGCCATCTACGGCCGCACACCACATGTCACCCTAGTGATGACAGTGATTACACTGTGCAAAAACCATTTGTTTATGAATGTCATTTCCTTATCAAAATTGATTATGCCATCATGCACAAATCGTGAGCTCCAACACACTGGCCTGCCACTTAGCCACGGGTGGATTCAAATGGAGACCACACTTTTGTTCCTTTTTGCGCTCGTCAGCGTGCCTTTAGTTGCCATTCCAAAGGTAAGCAACACCACTAACTCCATGGTCTTGAGTGGGTCATTAATGCCAACCCATAAATAGATGTGAAAATATATTAATAACTATTAGCAACAATACGTCTAAGTAATTGTTAACTTGTTTCGATTATGCTTGAATACATTCACCGCTGATCAAAAGAGAGGACCGTGTTGTTTTTTTTTTTGGAATCACTTTTTACATTTTACGCATTCAAGAGGCAATTGTATTGTCTATTCTTACTAGAGTGTGCATGACCTGCTTGTAATATAAACAAGTGATAACAATGAGGTCACCAATACACTTAGCCTTTGTAATACACTTTTATGGGACATTTTTATCCGGCGATGTTGATAGGGGCACCACTTAGAGAATGATGCAGGGTGATCTTTAAAATTAACCTTAGTAAACAAATATTATTCTATTGTTAGTATAGTAGAGTGTGCTAGGACCCTCCCGATGGCTTAAATTACCACTTTCACAGCTTTGGAAATGTGTATATTTTGGGTTTAAAATACTAAAAGCCCTTTTCTCATTAAAGGAATTGGTTGGCGAAGTGAAACTGAGTTTCTTCTTTGAAAGCGAAGATGGAAGACTGCCGCAAGGACAGACATGCGATCCCTGGCCTTACACAAGTTGTGATATTTACCTGACCATTTGTGTCACAAGCCAGGGTGATGGGTACTCTTAAATAAATTGTTTTTTTAGAGTTGTAGATGAGCTTGCTGATGTGATACTATTTTTGTGCTCCTAAGATCCTGCAACATATACTTCCATCGGACCGGTTTGTGGAAGGACGCAAACGTTGGACAGGCTGCGGTTGCATTTCCCCTACGTGCGCCTGCTTCTGTAAGTCTGTGGTTGAAGTTGAATTGTTCCATCAGAATTGTTTGATTAAAGCCATTTTCTCAGTCTACAATAGATGGGCTACGATCTAGTGATACTGTAGTTATTTTCACATTTTACTGGTCTTTTCCAGTTTGTATAAAACCAACTACTTTTATTAGTATTTGGCACTCTTTGGTCTTTAATAAACATCTTATCTCTGGTTTTTAATGCTTCAAATACAAATCTTGTTATATATTTGCTTTTTTCAAAAAAAGTGTTACTGGAAACACAAATTTTAGCCCTTAATTTTATCTATTGCCTTCAAATTTCGTGGCGTCTCATCCAACAAATTGTCAGATATAACTGCTTATAGATGGTATTTCCAACCTCAATTTTTAGATTTTTCAGTAACAATGGTATCATTTTGCAAGCACCCAAGTTACCTCATCACAAAAATTGATAGTTGAATAATCTACCAGGGTATTACATATTCCCTCCTCTCGTTTAAATATAGTCTCCGACGCTACCCTTGGTCAACCTCCGGCAAAAGCCATCACAAAGTAGCAAATGCTGCAGGAAAAACGCCCAAGAGTTAACCAATTGACCTCAGCGTCACTGATTTTTCTTAGCAAATTCTACTGGATCTGGAGATTTTGGCCTGTATGTAAACTAGGTTCGGGGATGAGGGAATGTGTTGGCCATGATGCGTGTCTAGCGGCAGTTGTGGAAACGCTTGCTTCTCTCCCTCCATACCGCGTTGCCCTCACTTCATCGTTGAGTGCTTGTAGAGAGGTGAAGGTGGTATCGCGTGTCCACATAATTAATATAGCGATAAAACACTTTTCCCGATGGTTCCCAGCCAGTGTCGAAGGTAGACACCATTTTCAGCCCTTCTGTTGGGGACCATGACCGATTCTCCCATCCATAGCGTAAGCATTTAATCCGCTTCACCGAGCAGTGAAAAATTAAGATGGACATCCTTTAAAATTGGATCCGCTTCCTCCTACCAGTAACGTAGTAACCCAAAACTTGCCAGAAAATGAACGAAAGCATAATACTATGGCAGAATATGTTTTGTCTACATACAGTAGGGTTTGAGGCTACTGCCATGGCCCAAAGGGCAGCAAAATCCGGCGTTGGAGAAATAACGACGCGCCTAAGTGGCGGAGATGAGAGTTAAACAAACAATTAAGGGATCACATTACATTGCAGTTTAACATGTCTGTAAAAAGTTACAAGCAACGAAATCGAACTTCGGTTTTCTTAGATTTAAGATTTTCTGTTAAATTACCCATTATTGCGGTATAAAATGTTATCTCGCGTTCCAGAACTAACAAAATATTGAAATTTGCAGATTCGGGAGTCTTATTTCATAATTTAGGAGTTAGTTTTTCTCAGATTCCAAACAGGGAATACTTTTGTCCAAGATTTATCATTTCAGTCTCTTTATTACTCTTCTTACCTATATTTGCCTATTTTTACGCATGACTAAATTTTTCAGAAGGTTCACCCTTTAAAATGCAAAAGGATTTCTTTGTGTAGGAAAGTCTGGATGTTTCTGTCGAAGTGTGGGACGAGGACACCTCAGACAGACCCGACCCAATTGCCAAATTCAGAGGTAACCTTATCGTTGCCGAAATGCAAAACACTCCAAGCGCTTTTCGCATGGTGCGAGAGGATGCCAATTTTGTTAACAAAGTCAGGTAGTCCTATTTAACTTAAACCTCCACCAGCGTAATTAGCTGGAATATGTTTGTGGTTTATTTAGAACACCCGTTTACGTAAAATAGGAATTGTTTACCATGAGCAGTAAAAAAATGTGTAATCCTGCTAGAATCGTAACGTAAGCAGTCCCTCGATTGAATACTTTGAGTGTATACGTTTTGAGGTGTGTAAGTATGTACGTATCAAATCATAAAAGGGCGTTTAGCTTAAGAAAAGAAATTTGATATTTAGCCAATTAACCAACCAATAAAAGGGCGAATTTCAAGGTCATCCCTAACTACCTTTTTTGTAGTACAGTAGGCCATTTTTTGACCTCCGATTCACTTAAAATCAATCATGTGCGCATCTAAACTCACCTAAATTGACCACCAGTGGTAGTTCGGTTCAAATAATTGTTCTGAAAGTCTGCGGTTTGATTGTAGATTTGAGAGCTACGGGCACATTATTTGTGCGCGTTTCCACTATGGTGGTGATTGCAGTCGGAAGTGTATACCCGACCCGGAGCGCTACGTTTGCGATGTGAACGGCTACAAAAAGTGCAGACGAGGTGCGGTCCACCACTGTCTCGCCTGTTTATCTGGATATTTCATCACACACCATAAGGGTTCTTATGCTTCGCTTGTAAGCATGGGAAGTCACGATTGATAACAAACCACTGTTTACAACAGAATTGCATTCCCACCTCCAAGACAACCATGCTATTCTACTGTTGACCTCAATTGTTTGAAAGTTATTGGTTTGTCTGAATAGCTCAATTTTGCATAAATACTCTACAAGCGAACTAGTTTACACTTTATGGATCCTATTTGGTTCTTCAACCCAATTTCACGGTGTAAATTTCACTACTTCAATTGCTTGATAAACGATTTGTGAAAGGTTAAATTATAAACCGTCATGCTCACAGGTTTGGAGGTGGTTTTAAAAACTATTTGCTTAAATGTGAGTTGGATAAATTTGAATAAAGTGCATGGAGCAACTTAAAAATAAAAGGATACTTACGAGAAGGAGAAAAATGGTTTGCATCAACAGAGATGAATAACCACAGCAGCCTTTTGCTAGTTACCATATTGTGGTTTTAGGCTTTTTAGGTGTCGAATGCGACCAACGCGACTACTGCCTGAATCACACTTGTGCTGAATTTGCCGAGTGCAAAAATACCCTCTCCGGCTTTGAGTGTTGGTGTTTTCAATCAAAAGGTAAATAACCACTCCTTTATCGGCTTAAAATAACTACCCCATTGTTCTCAAGTTTAAAACTCTGTGTACGAAGATTAGTAGACTAGATAAGTGTAATAAGCTTATTATTCTTAATCTTAGGCCATTTAATATAACCTGTTTGCCTCAAAAAATTTACTGCCTAGTGCTTTTTCTTTATCACCAATTATTCACCCATTTTAAAGATTCAAATTAGCCAGCTAAATTAAGGCTCGCGTTATAAAGCTTATCTTTTTGTCAACCAGCACAAAACTCGAGACAAACACCCATTAAGTCCTTTCCTTACTTTAGTCCACCTTTTTGGTAAATCGGTCTTATTGCATAAAAGTGGGCTCAAGAGAATTTTATCTCCGTGCAGGCTACATCATCTATCTCAATACCACTTGCAAATGTAATAAAAAATGAAGGACAAGTAAACAACTAGATGCCTCTTAAAAATGCCTCTGCATGGGGCCTAAACAATTTATTCCAGTGATTTGCTCTCACGTCTGTCCAAAAATCTCAAATTCACTTGTTTTTTGTGCAACTATGCCTTTTCTTTTACCAGCTCTAAAAGGCTATATTTTCAATCACAATGGGAAAGGGCACCTAGTAGTCTATAAACAATTTTCGTCTACCCTATGCCCTTTTGGTTAGATAAGCTCAGATGGAAAACACGTGACCTAGGCAGTAAATAGCGCCAAATTCTTATTTTTGAGGTGCCGCCTTTGAAAATGTGCTTTTCAATCCCGCTTGTCACAGTCTTCCATTAAGGCCGATAGAGGCGAATTGCTGGTTATTTTTGTAAAAAAGTCGTGAATGAACGAAGGTGAAACAAATTTGTTACACCGGGGTACATATTCAAACAATAGATTTGCATTCTTTTCGTTGGATAATCTAAAGTTTGGACTCACCTGTAATTTGCCGTAAAGAGAATGCATCACGTTGCGCTAAACATAGATTGAGTGCTTAAATGTAAATGGGGACTCTCGTTCACAGTTTTGGTGTCCCCGTCAATATTATGGTCTTCTAGTGTGGTGAATCACCTGACTGTCATCCTGTATTTTTGGCTAAAAAGTCCCGATAATGCCATTAATTTCCTGTGTAGGACCGGAATGTCATTTTGGCTACGACCCCTGCGCGCCAGAGCTTAAAACTTGCTCAGGTCATGGGTCCTGTACTCCAGACGGTCGCTACAACCTCTCTTTCAAATGCAATTGTGACGTCGACTGGGAGGGTCAGCGATGTAATCAACGCCGGCCCTCCTGTCTGGTTGCTTTGGAGACTAACCAGACACTTTGTCAGAGCGGAGGCAGGTGCAGAGACCTATTGGGTAATGTCGGCGCCTACATCTGTGTCTGCCCTTCTGGCTGGTGGGGCAAGCATTGCGAGAAAAGGACTGCAGTTGTCTACGTAAGTTAGGCAAATATTTTGCTATTGCTGGCACACTTTGTCTGTCACCAACTCTATTCATCTTGAAGTGGTAAAGTTTTGCCATCTATGCTCTCTTGAAAGGGGTCAAGTAGACATTCCTTCCACTTGAATTAAACGAATATTGGTGCCATCTGTTGCTAAGACTGTCTCAAGCTACCTTGGACAATATGGACTTCCGCTAAGCAATAATTAATGGAATGACAAAATATGCTTAGTCAGAAATCGACTGTTTTCATAGTA
The DNA here is from genome assembly GCA_000469725.3 of Echinococcus multilocularis. Taxonomy (NCBI): domain Eukaryota; kingdom Metazoa; phylum Platyhelminthes; class Cestoda; order Cyclophyllidea; family Taeniidae; genus Echinococcus; species Echinococcus multilocularis. The sequence continues at coordinate 523,419 of LN902849.1, read as the reverse complement.
TGCGCCGCAAAAATCTCTGTTGATTTGCGTGACTAACATTTAAAACAGGAAATCGTTTTTGTAATCGCGCCTTTAGTACTGCTGCATTAGATTAATTATAAGAAATGAGCACAACCCGTTGACCTACACAAAAAATTCTCACCCCTTATTGATGCTTTAGTAGCATTCCTGCTTTTCATTAATATAACGTCAATTTTTTTTAGAAATTGGCCCTGTTGATTACAGTCATAGTGGGCATTTGTCTTGTTATTTTGACTCTCGTTGGATTCGTGTTTGATGTTTGTTGCAAAAATTGGCAAGTCCCCATTCCGATAATACTTTCTTGCTAAAAAATCCAATATCTTAAAAGTTTTTTGGTGCATTTTGAGGAAAGGTGATCTAGAACTGCCTTTTGGATGATTTAATAGAAGTAGTCTATGCACGACAGTACTTTTAGCTGTAGCTCTCAAAGTGACGGAATTAAAGTAGTCTTTCATTTTATTGCTGCCCAAGGCGCTTCGCTAGTGGTAACACAAAGACTTTTTTTATTCTGCACCTTTGTGACTGGCACCTTAGTTTTGAGCAAGTCTTTCTACTCAAACGATAACGGTACACTTTCTGATTACTTAGCTTACACCACCGCAAACCGTCCTTCGCTTACATGAGCAGCGCCCAGCTGTCGAAGCAACGGCTGAACTGCCCGAGTAGTGGCAGTGGAACTGGCGATTGTGCTGCTTCTCTATTTGGAGTTTAGCGGGTCCAGCTACATAATCAAAGCATTCGCATTTTCTGCTGCCTACACCCCTGTCCCCGCGTCAGTTGCGTTACTCTAAGTACCGTCGCCTCACACACCAATGGCAATGGCTAACATTTTTAAAGCGCCTATATTGACTTTTTTACTTTTTGATTGCCTTTGTACATCTTTCTCACCCATCCCACTAGTGTGTATTTTGATACATAGTGATTGTGCAATCTTTCAATTATTTGGATGATTGGAACAATTGTAAATAAAAAGTTCAAACAAAGCCACTGGTTCGTTAACTCGTTTTTAATATCCTATGGCCTTCACTGTGGTCGTGTGAGTCCTAAGACCCCCTATGATTTATTCACATTTTAACTCAACAGAAAAAAGTAAAAATGGTACCATAATTGCCGACGACAGTCATGCTTATCAAGTTATGGCTGATAAGCCATCCCTATTCGGAATGGTTGTACCGCCGTTGAGAATCTTTCATTTGAAAAACAATGATCTGCCTAAATTTACTTCAGTAAATAGGTTTTCATTCGGTATGAATAGCTCCCTGCTTTAGCAAGTACAGCATTTTCATTCTATTTGCATTTCTCAAAGAGACAACCACGGAGTGAGGAAGTGAGGAACTGAAGTATCCCTTTTCCACAATAAGTGACTTCTTCCGCATGGATTTCTTTGTCATCTCTGAAATGAGGTACCAGTTTATTGAAGTTCTCTCTGCATTGGTTGCCAATTCCCCTTACAAAAGGATTGTTCCTTTTTCACGAGTGGTGGTCATGGTCTCTCAAAAGCAAGTTGCAACAACGCCCTAGGGAGCACTCCTGTGTTTCCAACAAACAACATGATAATGAATGATTCGAGTAATAAAAACTGCAACACTGTATATTCATCTGAGGTACTCAGATCCAATTTCTGAAATCGTCCAAATATATTGTCAACTTATAACTACTAGTACTTTGTTAAGTTAGCGTATACCTGTCAAGTAAAACTTGTATTGTACGTGGACAAAGGAGATTTGGAATTTCAGAAGTACCAAGAGATTGTGCTTTTTTCGAGCGGCATTAAATGAATAAAATTTACACTTTGTGAAGTTGGCTTAGAGTCTTTTCTCAGGTAATCCATTTCTTAATCTTAAGATCACGTTCCCCGGCACAACAAAGAATTTGAACACACTCACTTCACATTGAATGCCAATAGCAACCCCTTATCGCCTCCTCAACTCAAATCCCTTTATTGTTCCCATTAATACTATCAGCATTAGTATTCTCTGTCTTTCCGCTCTCTCTCTCTCACTCTCCTCTGCATGAATGAACGAATGAGTAGTTACTGGAGTTAAAGAGTAAGATGTAACGATTCCTGCCTACAATTACACTAAAACGGTCATTTCCTTCTCTACATTTCTCCCCCTCCACCCTTTTGTCCCTTGCACCCCATTGCTCCTCATCCCTTGGCAGGATTCACTCTTCCGGCAAAGAGCGTGGAACGCGGCAAGGGTTGGTCTACATGAGATTTAGGCAGTGAGTTCACGTGTACGCCCCTCTCCCTCCCCTCCCCTCCCCTCCCCTTTCCTCTTCCCCGCCTTTTCTCATCGTCCCAACAATAGGCAGAAAGGGAAAGTCATCCAATCTTGGGTTGATTCCGAAACGGCCGCAGTGTAACAATGCTAACATACCTGCTGAGAGGTGGAATCTTTAATTCCCCACACCCTACTCTTCCTCTCTCTCGCTCTTCCCCCTTCCTCCAGACACTCACCCCACTCACCCAACGCTTCCCCCCTCCCCCCGGTATGCGTACGTGTGTGCGTGCGTGTGCATACGTGTGGACGTGCAGTTAGTGTTGGGGGGGCACGATTACTACGGTTGAAGTGTAATAATTCTTTTTCTTCTCCGCCTCCTCCTCCTCCCCCTCTTCTCCACTAGCATCCGCTTATTGTGCGTGTGCGTGTGTGTGTGTGTAGCACGTCCCAATCTCTTTCTCGGACAGGAAGATTTAGTTACTGTTGTTATCTGCATTATAATCAACACCATTGTTGTCAAAATACTGGCTCACAACCCCATGCACAGTAGTTATGACATACTGACACACTAACCGAGAAAATAAATAACAAGATAAGAATTTGATTCAATGCAATAAACAAAGTGCCCTCTTCATTGTCCTTTGAAGCAGAGATTTTTAACCTTTTTTCTAGCTAGAGAAATCGAGTTGTGCAGTTCAACTCTTGATAAACAATATGCTAGCTCATTGTATAACACAACCTTCTCATAATGCGAACCGGCTTGCTATTTGGAGGATATACGAAAGGTTCTTGATTCCCCCAAGAGGTTGTCTATGCGGTCATTGTCAAGACAAAAGAGCATTCTTCATTCATTCTTCCATTTCTTCATTTTTTATATATTCCATGAAAATGTTGCTATTCTATAGCATTAATAATTATTAAATATGCACAAAATGGTGGCAGAAATGTCGCACATGTTTCATTTGGAGTTGAGATTTCCGGACATGCATGTAACCAGAGCCATAACCTCAAACCCTTGAAAGGTCAATCAATGCCTTTTTTAAAGGTAACTTTCCCATAAGAGACAATAGTAGCAAAATATTGTCTACCTCCGTCACTTTTATGGCCTACCTACTCTCCAAAAATGCTTAATTTCGTCGTATTATTGTAAAGTAAATTTTATGTCAACTGCTGACGTCAACTGGATTTGAATGTGAATATGCTTATGCTGCAAGCAGGGAAAGTTAGTTTTAATACTTTTATATTAGTGTAAATTATATTAGCCATTTGCTGCAAGCCCCAGCACCTTTCCCACTGTGTTAAAATGGATCCACAAAAGTATGAACAAAATTCTATTGTTAATAGCAAAATTTTTACTTCATACCTGAGGCTAATAATGAGTACAAATGCCTACTATTTTGCATTTTTTTTTATCTCCAAATAATTACAATGCTCTTTGTCATGTCACATGCATGCACGTGCATGAAAAGTGAAGTTCTTTCAAGACCCAACGATAGGGCACATCAACCATGCGAGGCCAATGGAGGTCATTGACATGGCAACAGCATTATGACTACTTTTTGTAAATATCAAAATAAATTAAATGAGTTGAGCCCACAAAGTTATTTGTTCTGTGTGGTGATATGTGTTGATTGTGGAAGGTGGAGTTAAGTGTACTCCTGGGAGGCTCAAGTGCTAATCGCTGGAAGGGGAGGGGGGCGGGGGGAACACAGTGTGATTGAGAATGGGAGACAACTGGACACTTGGGACCTCTTAAAATCGCAACGCTTGTTGTGTTGACTATTACCGTTTGGCCTTTTTGAACCTGTGATTAAAATCGCTTCTCTTATTGGAACACCGCGGAGCTGATGGTCACTACAGGGGTGTTGAAAAATCCAAGCCTTACAAGAGCTATTAAATGTTCAAAACCTGGCTGACAGGTCATTCAGGCTGAAAAAAATTATTTATTTTGGAGTATATGAATCAAGTGGAATTTTATAATGTCACGTATACTTTCCGAGGATGCATAGTTAGCCTGACAACCGAAGCTAAACAATTGTTATTTGGAGCAATTAATATATTTCCCAAGAGGATGAATAAATTTACACAATTTTAAAATCTTTATAACCTGAAAGCCATCAGAGATTTAAAAAATCACCCACATTTACGGGAGTCCTTTGTTGTTCCTCCATCAATGCATGCATTCATGCTCCAATTAGCAGTCATTTGCCTCCAACCGATACATTTGTACAACCGATTTAAGCCCCTGTTCAAGGCATTAGCAGTCAAAAGCACCATTCTTTTATCCCGATTCTCCTTCCACTCTCAGACATTTATTAAACAACGGAATATGTATTTTAAATCCTTATTTTATCTACCCACGGGGGCAGAATTCGGTTTATATGCGTGTGATTGGGCGCATTCATCATTACCACCCGACCTCTCTAGGCGCAACGCCCATTCCAAGCTCTCTGACGCAGTATGCGCGTAGATTCAACCTGCGACGTAGGCCATAGCAACCACCAGGTAAATGCATTTCTCAATCGCCCCAAATGCGGGTCCACTAAGCACAATTTCCCCGGCTCTCCCAGTCACGCTGATTTGTGTCCTGTTGACACTATTTTAGAGGGTACCAGCATGCAACAGGCACCCGTATTGTTAACCGGTTATTTTTTAGTTTACTAATTGAGGTGAGGAGACTGCGTGGGGTGGGGCAACTGCACCAACAAAATCACACCCACTACCCTGCGCACGGCCTTTTGGATCCCCAAAAGCGATCTAATTTTCGCGAAGCCTTTTAGAGTCCCCCTGTTGCATTGTTTATGGAAGGTGAATAAGATTTTTGGCGTGCTAAACTATGGAAGCCTGACCTACGTGCCTCCTTACACCCACCTGCAATGGTAGTGGAGTTGAAACACAGCATAATTCGTTTCGGTAAAAGTCACATTCCATTTCATGAAAATCAAAAGAATGATGCAATTCTAAACTGTCTTTAGAAATCCACTTCAGTGATTTAGATCTGTTTAAGAAAATTTAATGTCCTTCCTAGAAAATGCGCTCTTATTGCCTAATTTTTTTTGGCTTTTAAATCGTTCCCTTAACTTCCACTTTATCTAATTACTAAGAAGCCTTCCTAAAATAGGAGTAAAAGTATTCATTTTGGATTTTAAAATAACAAAAAGGCAAGTCAAGTCAAGGGCTTTTATAAAATCTGCGACTGAATTCATGATGTGTGAGCTTTCAAATGGAATGCTACACCACAGAAGTGAAAGTAACGTCCACTCACGTGAAACAGCCCGCCTTTATACCCTCGTCTGAATCATAAAATGTGGAAGGTGCTTGTTAATGACTCGCTTTATTTCAGTCATATCGAAGAGACAAGAAATCTCAAATGTATGTACAGCTGCTTTAAAGTGTAGCTTCGTCTGTACACCTAGCACGAGAGGATGCGCTCTATGGAGTAAGCAAATTGAGACGCATCGCCAGAGTGCGGGGGAGTAGACGACTTGGACAATTCCACAGTGGATGCACGTTGAGCAGTACTGAATTCGGTGGGTGAGACCGATTCAATGCTAGAGCGCATGGAGGGCACTTCTTTCGGTGAATTTTTGACAATGACAACGGCAGGAGCGTCGGCGGGGATGGGTTTGTGCTCATTATGTTGCGTGTCCAAATGGCGGCGCAGGTCGACCTTCCGTTGAAAGGCGCGAGAACAGAAGGTGCACGCGAATGGCTTAAAGCCGGTGTGTTTGCGGGAATGGGTGATGAGGTTCGAGGATTGGCTGAATTCTTTGCCGCAGAGGTTGCATTTGTAGGGCTTCTCACCTAAAATCAAAGATTTCGGGCCGGTCAGTTTCTCTACTCCCTAGTATCCTTCAAGAGGGTGCTTTTTCTTTAAAGCAAAATAGCTCGGAAGAGAGATACACGCCCTAACATCCTAAGCAATCGCAATGCAATCAGCAAAAGACTGATTGTGAAACAATGCTCAGTAGAAATTTGAAACATTCACACGCAAACTTTGTTCATTGATGTGTGTCTCGGTACGTTACGGCTCAAATGTGCAATGATTACACACACATCTAGTAAAACACTAAAAACTGCATCAGAAACAAAGCATAACAATGTTTGGCATTCAGAGAATGCTCTGATGCCACATTATTATTCAGCGTCGCATTTCTAGTCAGTGTGTGTTTGATCATTGTGAAATATTAAGACAATTTAGGAGTGCAAGTGCCACTTATAAACCTTTCCTTTGAATAATCTATTAAATAAAACTGCATATGCGCTTATGAATTCCCTTAAAACAGTATACAAATCCCAGGCTGGAAGGCTAATGTTATCACTTAGCTATGCACCATGACGCCTGGAAATGGGGTTTAGTAGAAAGACACGGAAGGCAACAACTTTGGCCTCGGAAAAAATGGAAATTATGCGGTATAGCAAATAAGACCTTAAAAAGAACTGTTTAAGGCAAATCAGAACTACAATGTCTGTGTAGCACTCATGCTCCACTCCTCTTAAAGGTTTTCTTTGAAATCTTAATTTAGTTACCCTTTAAATAATTAAGGGTGAACAATCGAATCCCAGGACGTGCCCGCCTCCCAAGGTTTAATTTTAACCAAGGGCATTCATGTTTTCGTTTACTAACACAATGACATTTCGATGTACTTCTGGCATTGTTTTGCAGTTGAATTTCATGAGCCGTAAGCAGTGATTTTTTAAAACCAACCGACATGCCTCGGTAAACGTTGACAAAGACGTCATGAGGCCTCAAATCGTGTGAATAAGAAGGTCTTGAAAACAGTCCACTGCGAAAGTCTTGTTCACTTATTATAACTTTATAAACGACAGTCTACGGCTAAATAATGAATTAGTCAGCACTCTTAACAGAATTGTCAAATTTAAAGGGACCGTGTCGAAGGTTTCGATAAAATCTCGCTCAAAGTGGTGCCGGCTTGAAAACAGACTCATAGGACTTGATTTGTAATAATTGATGCCAGAACTGTCAGACTTTGGAAAACACACCACACGGAGGCGTATTATAGCAGAACTGCGGAGGCCACAAACTCACCTGTGTGAATGTACGTGTGTTTCTTCATATCCGACTTTTGGTGGAAGCGTTTGCCGCAATATTGGCAAGGATAGGGTCGTGTTCCGCTGTGAATGAGGAGATGCGTGCTCAGTGTCGACGATCGCTTGAAAGCCTTTCCACAGTGGTTACAATGAAACGACCTCTCGCCCAGCTTTATGGCGCCCTCTTGGGCACCTGCGCTGATCGCGAGCTCGCATGCAGCATCTACTTGTGAGCCTTGGGGACGCGACGCGCCGTAGTCCAATGTATTCCGTTCTTTGTGGGACCTATGGCAGAAGGCAAGAACAGGGAAAGATGACATCTTACACAAGTATTTTTCAGAAGGGTAATTCAAGGGGAATCTAAACTAGTGATTTTCGGCAGCTCATTGATCAACTGAATTATATATGCTGAGGGAATCGAAAATATCTCAGTGAAGTGGGTTGACGAACCTTCGTGTGTGAACAATCAGCCCATGTTTAGTCGTGAATTGTTTGCAGCACAGCCTACACGACACCAATTCTTCTACCACAGAAACCTCTCCAGTTTGAGCTGTTTTGGGATTTGAGTCGATAATGACAGAATTAAAGAATTGCTTGGCAAGATCTAGTGGTCCAGAATTAGGGGTCACAGACACCTGAGAAACAGGAGATTGTTCAGGCGGTGGTGGTGGTTGGGGTGGGGGTGGACCTGAGAAAAGGAAGGGAGGTGGAATCGGCAACGGTTGGAGGGAGGGGGTGTGGGATGAAGTATCTACTCGACGATTGCGTTTTACTGAACGGAAAGAGCGTTTCTGTGGGGACGCATGGTATGGTCCACCACGATTTATTGTCATCATGGTGTCGAGGGAATGCCACAGACGTCTATTCATTGGAAAGGCACTTTCTGCTTCCAGCGCCATCATCAGCGCCTGTTGAACTAGAAGGTAAATGAAGTATTTGAAAGCTTTATTTGACAAATAAAATGGGAAATTCAATAACATCAACCCGTTGACATATCACTCATTATTTTCCAGCTACAATTTATAAACAATAAGAGTAAGATTGTAATTTGAAGGAGTTATTTTTTTCTCAAAATTCAAACAGGTCTACAGATGATAGGTTTCAAACTTGATTCATCAAGAAATGCAGCCTTACTTCCGGGGAATCCATCGTCCGCATAAGGTGGTTCCATCCTGGGACGAGTCTCAAGACTCATATAAAGGTTGTACGGGTATTTTGGTTGAAATGGGGAGGCATTAAACTGAAACGTCTCACTTGTGGGGCTGGACACCAGACTAGTTCCCACCTCAGGCCTGGACAGCTGTGGAAGAGGCAAAGAAGGTGGTCGATGACCACTGGATGAAGTTGTGAGGTCTACTGCTTCACGAATGTAATCAGAGCTAAGTGTAGAAAGTGGTGAGACAATGCAGGCATTTTGGAGATCCGTACACATCGGTATCGGAAGGCCTGGAAAAAAATGGGGAAACCACTAGAGGATAACAGCTTGAGTAAAATTTGCTCATTTTCTTATGGTGTCCTCTATTCTGTCAGCTTGATGGAACAGTCCGCTTGGGCATCATTACAAACGATTTGCCAACGCTAAGTAAATGAGCATGAAGAAAAGCAAATCTAGCATCTGGGGAGCTGTGAAGCTTTGTTAATCCTCTCTATTTTTTTAGACCTTAAAGGTTCTGCACAACACGCCCACCACGTGCCTACGAATTAAAGGTTAATAACTGAAATCTCCAAGTCTCATCATTGTATGCAACAAGGTGCTCCTTTATCCGACATATCTAGAATATCTGCACCACAACAGACCTTAACCATAAATCCGCACTTATTTAGCATGGTACTAAAAAGACTGAGGTTCAAATAAGGGGAAAAGTTGGACAACCAGAGCATTAGCCAATCTTTTGCGTACCCTATAAGTAGTGCGAAAGGAATGTCCCCGGGTCGTAAGCCACTAGGTTGACACGGTAAGAGAAAATAACTTGAAGTATCATGCACAGGGCCGTGGATTATATTAGTTTGACTTGGAAAGGCATTTAGGTGCCACATTTTCCCATCAGAGCCGTCGAAAGTCAAAAAAAATTGTACAATTCCAATAATTTTCACCACTTCAACACCAGAGACGCTCTTTACTACAATGCGAATTGTTGATGTAAATTGTTTTTAAGATGATAAAGCCATTTCGTCAGTAAATAATAGTTGCATTTAATATAGTTATGAATGCAAAAAAATCCATTATGTCTCTTGCTAAGTATAATGAGGTAGGTAACAAATGTAGACGCTAGCAATTATTGTGAAATGAGCCAGCGGTGACAAAGCATTTGCAAATCACGTTTATTAAGTCCATGCATTTAATACATTCTGCAGATATTTAGTCTTCAAAACAGTCTACGTAAACGCATGATGCATAGGAGTATGGTAAAAAGCATAAGACCGACTTACGGAATGAATCGGGAATATTGGAACGAACAGTAAGGTCGTGAACTTCTGCAGGCTGTTCCATGAGTGTGGACCCTGATCTACTGCTTTTGCAATATCAGCACCCGGCTCAATCCATTTTTCGAGGGAATTTGAGGGGTGTATGAGCTGGATTGAAACAAAACTCTGATTGGCTATGCTGATGTTCACCCCGTGAGCAGATCTCAAGTGAGTGGGCATGCGCTTGAAGGGGGGGAGTAGGTGTAGGCGAATTCCAATTGGTTGTAAGCGTCTCAAACTGTCGTACACTACCAATGATCTGTCAATGAGCCCGTGACATGCTTGTGCGTTTATGAGGTGAACAATAGGGTACTTTTGAAGTGTCAAAGATTATAACTTACTAGACAAGGCTGGTTTGCCTGCGAGGTGCCTCTAGCATGCATTGAGTTTGCTTGAGCACGCTATTCTTAGGGTGAAATTAATTTTTTCTCTAGTTTGTAAACCAAAGTTTGTGTTTACTTAAAGAATCTCTGCCAAGGAGACAATTAACCACGTGCTTGACCATACGACCCTAGTCGCAGCAATAAACTTATCTGCTGCCATCCTACACTTTCATTCTAACAAACAATATTGAATTCAATGGGCTAAGGAGACGTAATTTAACACTTTCTTCTACTGCCCACATGGGTTGCGTCTAGTGTCTGATTACTAAATCTAATTCATAGGTTAAGCAGAATCATCGCCATCGGGCTTAATTCAGTGAATACGTCTTGATCATTGTAGGATTGAACACCCGCACATAAGCCATCAGTACCACATACAAGCGCATGTCCAGCAGTATCCATTGAAATTTTGTACGGTTGGATGAGACTGAGGTTGTTTTGTAGCTGTATAATAGCGTTTCTCACGTTTTCCAATCCTATGGTTCGAAGAGCAGCTGCAAAACAGCATTTTACCTCTTACCTGGTTGCCAGGGTTGCTGCATCGCACAGGCGGATGGATAGGTGCGCGCTTGGTGCGTACACCGGATAATAAACCGCGTTTACTACAGATTGTCGGAGTGTATTCTCCTCCTGAACACACACACACACACACACACATCCACAAGCATGCACATATAGGGCTGTGAAAAACCAGGTGGTAAATAGGTTGTACTCACACGCAAGAAAGGAAACAAAGGGGGTGGAGGTGGAGAGGTGATCATTTGATTAGCGATGTGGGCACGGATGTGTTGCTATGAGGCGCGTTGAGGGGGGTGTTGAAATATGACGGTCCAGTGTGGAGTGGTCATCACTTAATTGTCTGGAGGGGGTGATGGTCGTAGCAGTAGCCGGAAAATTTGCAGCTGCGGTCGCGGTCACAGCCTAGTAACACATCAGGGGGTCAGTCTGTTGATTCATGTTGTCGCTAAGTCGGGCCAGCAGCCACAGAGTCGCGCTAGATAGACTTGTTGTCAATCCGTCGGTTAGAGCGTCCCAAGGGAGCCTTTTGCTTTCTCAATTGAGATTTTTTGCGGAGGCGTAATTCCTGTTTCTGGGACTAAATTTAAACAGAGTAGATTTTAAATGATTCGCGGGAATTGCACACTTCAGTCGTCCTAACAGTGCTTTGTGACCAAAATAGTAGTAAAGAGTAAAGGTAAATTTCTATTCTGATTTAGCATTAATTTCTAAAAAAAGCCACTTTTAGCTACCCCCAGTAATGCACTTTTGTAATCCAGATGGAATCACCTTCCATAAAAACAGACCTTTTACTAGTTTTACGCTCAACTTTTTCTTCCCAGACATTCTCTCAAAATATTTTCATCCCATTGCCGAGCCAGCATCAGAAGGCTCGTTTGGTAAACAGGACACCTTGGGGGGGGGGGGGGCATTTCTGTCCGCAACCTCAAACACGTATCCAGGCGACGTGGCTGGATTCCCACCTGGGAGATATTGCGGATACTACTGTTAATGAGAACAATAGAAGCAAGAACGTCCATTCGACAGGTAGTTGTCAAGACTGCAGCTGCACCAACACTTAAACTGGTGGTTTTGCCATGTCTATTCAGTTGTCACGACAACAGCACTCTCGGGTTTGGCGACAGGAAGAAGGGATCCGTTCCAGTAAACAATAAACTGAATCTGCCTAGTATTAAAGAATATCATACGAAAAATTGTCCTACCTTCTTAACCATGCCATATACTAGATCGAGCGGGGGTTTTTCACGTATAGACGTTTATTTAACCAGAAAGCTTTTGTAATGGAAAGGTACACTAGAAATCAAATCTTCATTAAAATTTACCAGACATTGTCAAGGTTGAATGAGTGTCTGCGTCTAAGACTTGATGGAGAAATCACGCACACGTCTCGCGGGTCAATATCCAGCCTCAGTTTCTTCACAAGGTCATGCTCAGTAATGTGATGCAATCAACGGATGGTAGTACAAAAGCGTCTTTTGGACAATAGGGTTAATAAAAATTACTACTTTTTTACTAGCTTTGGGTTCAGGATATTTACGGGAGACAGTGCGGTGCACGATGAATTACTCTGTTGGGTGGTTTTTCGTTTGGGGCACCACAAAGTGTTCTGATGTGGCATGTGTAAAGTCCGTAACGTGGCCAACATTAGTAAGCCTCTTTGTTGGGAAAACGGCTTGGATTCAATTGTGTGCCTTTGAGGCATGCCTTAGCGCCAAACTTCAATGCCTAGTTGCATGTCTAGACATTAGACCTGAGGTTAAATCATGAGGTTGACAAAGAAATTCCAATGTATATTACCCATCAATCGACAAAATCGGGTTTATCATTTGAATAGACTGGTTAAAAGAATAAGATCTGAAACAGAAATAGGTAACCAGAAAGTAATCGCTCCATAGCATGGAACCTCTCCAATTCAAAAAAGGAATTAGATCCTTTACTTAATTTAAAACACGGTATCTCGTAACATAACAGTCTAGGTGAGGAGAACAAGCATTATAAGAAATGAAATGATCAGGATGGATTTGCATTCAAAGTAGGGAAAGAAGAATGTGACAAAATAAATGTCCTGTCACTAGTTGGCGTCGACACAATTATAAACCAGGTCAGCTTCTATGCCGATTTGAATGGATAATTGGCCTCGAGGACAGGAGTTACTCACAAAAAGACAACTGACGGCGCTGAATGGCACACGGACACTTTGTTTAAGCACACAAAGGGTGAGGAGTAAAGTATTATAAAAATGTGGCCGTTCTGCCGCAATCAGACCGCTACACTAACGCTGTCTCCGATTAGGAGCTACTCACTCAAGCGATATGCGAGCTGAATGCTTGGAAATTTTAACCTGTTAATAAATGTTTAATTTTTTTTCAACAATCTGGAGAATTCATCAACCAGAATAATTAGCTTAAAAGGCGGTTCATTGGTATTTATTATAATGAAAATTTGTAATAAAAAAGTATTATATTATAATGCGTGTACTTTGATTTGCCAAAGAAAATTCCGAGTTTTGAAGAGGTGGTACTAGATATTGTAGAGAAGATTGGATTGTGAAATCTGATCTGCATCCTCAACTGGTTTCTCCTGGGATGAGAAGTTGATTATGCAAATGTCCAATCCGGTTCATCTCATTCACCGAGAAAAAAAACCCTAATTTGAAGTCCATTACAATGCTTTACGAACGACCTGTTTGAAAAGTTCGCCCATGCTCTTAAAATTTAAAGTTTGGATGCCTTTTTATTATCCTCCACTTACAACAAGGTAGTAACCCTTAATAGTTCAAGTCGCTGATGGAGGCAGTTGAATGGTACTGAAGGTTAACGCGGAGGTAGGAAGACGGCGGCCGTTCACATTGGATTGTTGAACTTCAAAGGAGTACAGAGAATCGAGATAATGTTTGTGGGATTTGGAGCTCGGTAAATTAATAACGTTTTAGAAAGTAAAAAAGAGGGTTGGGAAAGGTTCTTTGCCATAGTTCTTACATAGGCATTTTAGCAAGTATTTGTTTCACTGCACCTTATGGATATCAAGCCGGTTATTTAGACAAAACCTGTACTCTCATGAAGAGAATATGGATCGCGATCTACCATGGATCTTGTAGGACTCATATAGTTCCATTTCCAACTAGTTCATTTATTCACCCACAAATAGATCTTTTTTGAACAAGAGTTTAAAATTAATGCAAACAGTCTAAGCAATTCGGTTTCTGCCTCATTAGACTACTAAGAGACTGCAATAAAAAATAGTGTGGTCGTTTGAAGTTTTGTTTAACTGTGTTAGCAGTTAAGCGGGTGAGCCAGTCCGCCCTACAACATAAAGCGTAGGCCATGACGACAGCATTTCGTCCTCTTATGAGTTATTAATTTATTTGCTTCATTGTACTTATATATTAAACAATTTGTCTGCTTGAGTCTTGGCTATGCCAACGGACCACTTAAGGCTCCGCCATCTTACCTCCAGGTGATACCATTGACCTACTTATCCCTTCTGTTGCGCCATACTTAGTCTTTTAGTCTTCTGCACTGCTTGGGCTTATTACAAGTTAAGTGGAGATGCAAGACGCTACGAAGTGCTCATTTGGAGAAAATTCCAAGTTAGAAGAGTAATTAAAGAGATGACGGAAAGACGGAAAGTTGTCAGCCAAGTTGGGGAAAAAGTGCAGTTAATCAAAATAAAATTGGCTAAAAATATGAGTATATCAGCTTACAAACCGATTAAGAACAGTTTAATTAAGCAGATTGGAAAACATATCTAAAGCCCAGCCAGTGAGGTACAAGAGGCTAGTTCAAAGTACAAAAGCGGAGCCTCACCAATGCCGAGGGCTAAACCACTATCGTATTACGGTATGGCAGAATACATGTATTCGATGTAGAGAAGATATTTGGGTCACTGACTTGACCCAAAGGCCAGCAAACTTGGCGTGGTTTAAAAGCTTAGTCAAAAAGTCGCTCCTAGCCAATACTGGGAGATAAACAACTGTCATATTACACCGGAGACAATAATTCTCAAGACAGTCATCGTTACAGATAACGGAATTTCGAGTCACTTAGTAAAACCAATCTGCATTAAAAGCTCCAAACACAAAAAGAGGTACATTTAAACAAGCGAGTAAGGGGAGTACTACGATACATTCGAAACATACCAGTCAAGGTGATCATTTATTTTTAATTTACATACATACAGAAAAAGTTGATAAACATCTGTAAAAAAAATACCCAGCCCTCGAAATAAAATTCATTTTACATAATGACATACCGCTTTTTACATCTGTGACAAAATGAAAATGGTTTTAATGCGAATATACAATTGTTTCTCTTACCTGTTTGGCGTATCGAGATCCTTAAATCAAGGTCATGGCTTTCTGGGCATGAGCGAGCGGGTTCGTTCCGTACTTTTGAATTCAAATGTTTCCGACGACATTCATATTAAAGCACGATTGTAGCAACAAGGCTTCATGCCTTTTTTGTCCATTTTCGCTGTTTTATGTAATTCATTTGGTGAGTACATTGGTCTCATTTATTTGCTATAACGGTGAATGTTGCGACTTGACGTATCACCATCTAAGCACAATTTTTGTGTTACGACTTATAGATGTTTTCACTTTTTTTCAAGTTTGTTATAAATAGGCAGTTTATTTTGTTATTTGCACGAAGGTTGGTAAACATACAGAGTGTTTCATAATACCATTCATCAGAGGGGTGACTTGACTAACCTAGTCTTCATTTTTATCATTAATTGATCACCTAGGCGAAAGTCTGTTGCAAAACTTCTTGTGTTTATGCTCTCTCCATTTTTGATGAATACAGAATGGAAAGGGAAATATCCAAGATAGCCGAAAGTCTTCGGCGCGTCGGTGGAACTGATAATAATACGTCTTTTCACGAAGGGTCATTCGAATTTGATATTCCTAAGTTACCAATTGAACGCAACGAACTGAAGAGCTATCTTCTTTCGCGTCAACTCGCTCGGTGAGTGTTTGTTTAAATAACTTTAACCTACGAATCGTAGGGTCTATTTGATTTCAGTAGATGGTCGAACTTTAAGCCTAAAAATAAGCTATTTCAGGATATACATACATATATGTCAACTCTTGTTGTCGTTATAGATACCTCAATTGCATAATGTGGTAGCGTACTGCTGAAAATTAAGATTTAGTCGATTATCCATACAGTGAATAATGGACCTAATCTCATGTTTGATTTAGTTAGAAAGTGGGACAACTATAGTAAATAAGCTACCCTGGATGTTGCTTTGCTTTTAATGCCAGAAAATTGCATTGGTTAATTAATCGAAATTAATTAGTCACCGAAGGTTAATAATCATCTAAAAAGTCATTTGTTTGTGTTGATTTTTTATGCGCAATTTTAGCTGCATTCAGTGACATATCTGGGTAATTTTTCAATCGAAGAAAGTGATAGGAGAGTACTTCACCATATGCGGCTGATTTTGTTAGCTTAACAATCATAGAAAAAGGGCGTTTTTGTAAGTCTCTGGACTAATATTAATTCGTGGGATTTGAAACTTGTGGTTGTTTTAGGTATACATTAGTTGTCAGTGAGCAGTATCCTGATTATTTACCACATGAATGGGAATCAAAGTTTTTATTTTAGAAAGCCTTTTGAGCTGTTATAGGTAAAAAATGGTTGCACTAGCACCACCAACCCTTCTGCCCATTTTTCAATCCACTTGTTTCCATCCATTTATATGTTCACCCATAGTAGGGGTCCTTATCACAATGAAACCTTTCACCCATTCTTTTTAACCAGTCCCGCACATGGTGATCAGTCATCCCATTTTCGAGCCTCTCCTAACCTAACACCCAATGAGGCGCATTTCCACCTCTCACCCGTCCAATTTGAAACTCCGTCAGAGCCGCTCACCAATGGTAACTCCTCGGGGGGTCTCAAAGATGCCTCTCATCTTATCGCGCCACTCAAAACTTCTGAAGTTGACACAAAATTCCATGTCGATGAAGAGGATGATCTACACACAAACAAGGTGATCCCTGAAGTCGTCAGGGCCTCACCGATTCGACATCTTGTTGAGTATCAACGCGTGTGCATTGGTGAAGCCAATACACCAGGCGTGAGTCTATAAGTGGCATTAAACTTCTTCATCATAAACTTCAATTACCGGGGAATATCATTACTTTGCTCATCTTTTCAAGAGAACCATTGCTATTAATTGCCTAACAGCTAATCTATCGGTACTCTCATCCCATCTATTGAAGGATACTGATACTTTTCATCATACAAACCATCGAATACAGTTTTTATAGCTGTGATTTTGTTGCTATTCCATCTAATAGGATGTATTAGTGCCAATTCGAACCTTAACTGTTGCCTATATGACACCGTTCTGAAAAGCTGTCATTTATAAGTAATATGCTATCAACTTTAACGTCTAATCTAGGGTACTTTTGCGTCAATTATAGATGGTACATTTTCCAAAAAACTGCTTTTTATAAGTAGTTTATGAGTAACATCTCATTGTTACGCCTTACCGGTGTATGTCTACCCCCTCGATTTTGCGTTATGGACAGAATTTACAAATTATTCGTAGGTAGTATTGTTCCAAATGAAAGGTGTTGTAGTCTAAGTTAGATACGTTATATCCTACTAGCAGCAATTACTAGCTAATTCCAAAATGTATTACCGAAATATACATGTTTCATTGCTCCTATATAACACAAGGAATTAGTTTTGTAGAACACATGAATTTAACGATTAAAAATTATTTCGCACCCTAGTAGGTCGGTGTTGCATTCTGCCGTGTTAATCGCAAAAGGTTACTTCTGTAGCTACGAACGCACTCCTGCAACCTGAGGACTGTGGGCCGTCCAGAAACCTGCATAACATATCAAATGACTACCAACCTCATGTTGTCTGCTCCTGTAAAAGTCAGCTCAACAAATTTCATTGCAAGTTATCTGTGAACCTAGTTGAAAATCGTAATGGTAAAAAAATTGCCTAATTAAGTGAGTAGGCGCTTAAAATGGGCAAAAGATCACGCAAATTAATCTCATTACTTTAAATAAAGTAAAAGGAACAGTTGGGACTTGTCACTGCATATAACAACGTATTTGTTTAGTACTACTTACCTGTAATTCCGAATAATTGTGTTCCTGGTATCACCTATGAAGCATCAGTAATTGTTAGTAATAATTTTCCACTCATTTGGTATGCGTTGATACCATAAAGAAATGGAGACAACATTTTTCAGATCACTTGGCCTTTGTGAGTGGTAGAAGTGAGGAATTGAAGTGGGAAGTAAGAGACAGACTTCCGAATTGGTACTGACGAATGCTCCTTTCAATGTCGTGGTGTGTTGTCCTTCGCACGGAATAGTTTGTTCTGGTTTGATTTCAGTAGTTTTTATCTCAAAAGGACGCGATTTATGAGTTAATGATCTTTTGAGTTTTTCAGTGTGGAAGGTCTCTTTTAATGTGAGCGAAGAGCAAAATTTTAGGCCAATTTTTTAGGTTCACTATCCACAAACGATTCTGTCGATTCAGTAGTATGTATTCCCGCATCTGAATTGGTAGCTTTTAATTGAAACCTACCATGAAAGGCAAGTTTTTGAAACAATACTTTTCGTATCATTCTTGAACCAGGGATTCTTTGGCCTTATTAGCGTGCGGGCTCACATGCGAAATGGTTTTTTACTTGGATTTAAGAACCAATTTATAAGCCAGTTTCATTAGATGCTGACTATGAGCTGACGCCTTTTTGACGATTCAATGTATTTTGGCAGTTGCCGTAAGCGCACCTTCCTCTGTCACGAATTCTTTTTAGCAGCTGGCTTTTTGATTGTTGGCAAGCGGTACAGTTTGAGCTTAGAGCTTTGCACTTTGTACATATATGTAATGCCCGAAACCTTCCCGAAGACGAAAGAAGACATAATACTTGGGTAGGATATGGCTATTCAATGAGGAGTAGGGATTGGGGCTGCCGGTGCAGTCCGGACGTCAGGTCGCCCCTGGGCGGTTGTCCTCGGTGCCCCCGTCGGTCGACATTCTGCATCAGCCATCACGACGTAATTGGTGCTGTAGGAAATGCACCAATGGACCAACCGTGCCAGCCATTGAGTTTTCCGTCTCATCCTGAATGGGAACTGGATTTGGAGACGGGGGAATGTACTGACCAGCACGCGTATCCATTGGTAGTCGTAGGAATATTGGTCTAAAGGCAGAGTTACATGACAAATGACGAAGTTTAGCCTAGTTCCGTGGTGGTAAGGGTTTCGCTTCCATCCCTCCTTGTCACATTCTTCTCACCTCAAGGCTGTTCGGTCATATCTACTTGGGTTTTAGCCGGCTGATAAAGATATGGAGGAGTTGTTAATTATTCATATAATTGATATTTTCGTACAGGTACCGTGGTCAGCTCCTTAATGATATTTTTTCCAGATAACTCATGGCCAGTGTTGCTTCAGTTGTTAATAGCCTTCTGGTGGACCACGAGATTGGTATAGTTGCCGAAGGTTGACATCATTTTCAGGCCTTTTTTTAGAAGTTATCGATTCACCCATCCGCAGTATATGCACTTCCATCCCGCTAAGGTTTATAAACCAGCAGTAGAAAACAGGATAACTATCCTTTAAGATAGATTTCGCTTCCCGATACCACCAGTGTAGCACCCTGAGATTTGCGTGAAGATGAAAAAATGTATAATGCCGGGGAGTTGGGCTACTACCACACCCCGAAAGCCGGGCTGCATATGGGTGGTACCATAGCGAAGCTCCTGATTGGCCCGTTGCTTAAACCGAGAGTTAAGCAAACCACTGACCTATTTTGTGTGTTTATAAGACGGGAATCACTTTGACATCGTTCCTGCTACATTGAATATCAAATCAAGTATTTATAAGACGAAATGACCTGAAGTGACCCTTAATTTAAATGAATCTTCTTTTCAAGTAGCGCACTTTCTCAACGCGCTTTAACCGCAACTGAAAGCACCATTAGGTACGTGCGGGAAGTAATAAGTGTAAACATATCATCGTCAGTTGTGCTGACGGATTTCCCCATTTACTAGGTCCGGTGGTGTCATACATAAAAATAAGTTTCTCAAAGAGACATCAGTTTAAATGCGTGTTCTTTTCACTTTCAAGTCTAGTAGCAAAAGCTATTGCCCTTAGGCAATGGATTGGGTTAGTCTTAATTTACCTTGTATTTCGCTTCAAGGTCACTGTGGACGATCTACAGGAAGCTGCAGTGGCTCTCCTCAAGTCCATGGAATTGCGTGACAAGTACATGAGGGCGTCTCTGCAAAAAAATGGTCGGGTTGCCAAACGCTACCTCAGACTGGCACGCCTTGGATCCAGGGAGGAACTGCAGCCTCCAAGGGACGCTTTTTACTACACTACATCTTCTTCCACCAGAGGTATGAATTTTTTACGTAAAAATAACAAAAATGTGGTCGGGGTTTTATTTGTAATGGATATTTGTTGTGGGTTATGCATCTAACATGCAAATTTCCTCGTAGGCAGCTAAATCACAAAATATAACCATATGGTTTATTGCTCACACTTTCTTTATTCAAAAGATGAAATTGTACATGAGAGGAATGTTGAATGGACATTGGGATAAATTTTACCCAATCGTCTGTTAACACAAAATCCCAGCGTTGTCCCTAAGTCGTCTATACTACTGAAAACTTTATGAGTACGCCTTAGAAGGGGGGTTTTCACTTGCTCTGTGTTTATTCGACTGCCCTCGAGATTTTAATACTACTTTCACAATTACCACCAAGTTGATTTACTCGAGAATTTATTGAATTATGCGGTAATTTTCCAGGTTGAAATTAAGCACTGGGATTTAAGTAGTCCATTCAAAACATACATGCCCAATGTACGGAGGAGTGATACAGAGCAGTCGTCCAGCCTATGGAGACTAAAGTGTCGCGCAGTTCAAGAAGCACGGGTCTTTCATTGCTTCATTTTATTCATTCAGTTTATAAAAAAATAATCCAAACAGAACAATGTTTTGCTTTAAGCTACAAATTAATGCAGAATTAAAGTCAAGCATGAGAAGTACGTTAAAAAGTTTCGGGATCCTGAATGCATACGCATAAAAGTATAGCTGAATTCATTTTTTTCCTGTCTCGGTTACGCCTAGGCGATTTGCCCTCAAATTACCGCGATAGAACGATACACGTCTCCATCTCACGTGGTCTGATGGGCACACGCCCACTTAAACGGTTAGGCGTCTCCTATTAATCACTCAAAACATCATTTTCTAATAAATGCTCGATATTCTGAGCATTCTTTTGTAAGTCTTGGTTTAGTTTTTTGGTCTCTTGGTAACTCCTACTGTAGCGTTCTGAGGTTTCCTTGAGGAGTAGAACATGTATTTATTAGACATTAGTAGGGTTTGGTGCTGCTGGCATGGCTCGGAGGCCAGCCTACCCAGCGAAGGAACAATAACGGCGCACCTAGGTGGCCCCCTTACCAGAATCTGACTGTTCAACAAACAACCGGCGTAGTACGCTATTTATAAAGTGAAAACACGAGTTATTGGCTTGAGATTATTCTCCGTCTAGGCATAAAATTCCTAAAAGACTGTTGCCCGAGTATTTTGTCTAATCAAGGAAGAGATAATGCTTTGTTCTAAATGTGGCATTTAAATTTTCAGCTGCTGTTTTCCTGTGCTGGAGGTAGACGTAGCAGTGGCTCGTTAAGTACCTTTTACAACTTTAAAATTAGGATGGCTTTTATCATTGGAGGTATTGTATTAATCTTTTACATCTAAACTGATCGTTTTTAACAAAAATCTCAACTTTGGGGTACAGGTAATTGGAGAAAATACTTTACTGAAGCAGTAAACTTTCTGATGCAATTTATTGACTCGTGATTTGAAAAAAAGAAATATTTTAGTGGGTCATCTTTACAAAAATTCATCGTACCGAATTCATTTTAATCCTCCACATTTTCTTGTTTTGAAAAGTGGCGAATTCTGTTATCAGCATTGTTAAATTGGTTCGGTCCCATGATCGCTTTGTCACTAGTGTTGATTTACGGTTCCTCCAAGTCAGTGCCGTGGCAAGGCCTCCCTCAGGTGCTGCCAAGATATTGTTGTCCTGATGACGGCTAAATGCACCTCTCTTGACCCGTCTCACCAACACCAAGATTGGAGGCGATGATTTATAACCAAGGCGGCTTTATTGGAGGCTGACTTCCATGCCGTCCACTCACTGCCCACACTTTTTACCAAACAAAGGCTTGCAGAGTCGGTCATTAAAGACTGGTTATTATTTCGATTTCGAGGTTGAGATGTTTTATGCGGTAGTATTAGTTGTACATCTATTTAATGAAGTGTTCAAGTGTTCTGTTTACGCTCCCCAAGATGTTTTTCCGGTTGAGGGCTTACAGCTGGCAATCGTTTTATTGGCTACCCCCAAACGGCGAACGTTGTAATTTGAGTTGGATTTTGGTTGAGGGATGTCTTACTAGACGATAATATGGTCATGCAAATTTCTCGTCATCATCCATTGCCTCGTAGCGACCAGGTGAGCTGGGGAAGGATTCTATTGAAGCACCAATCCTCCAACGCGTGCTTAATGGGGTGGACAAACCGATTGTAGTCACCAAATGGAGCCCCTTTTTCCAGCCAAATCTAGGCTCACACTTCATTTGCAAGTCATTTTTCTAACTTTTGGAAGAGACTTTCTGCTTCCTGTGGCATTTTTAAGCCCCCATGTGAACTATGTGTAATGCCATTCTACTCAAACATGTGACTGCGAAGAAAAGTCAGATTTAGTCGTAATTATATTTCTCTGAAAAAAAGTGTATACAGTTAAAACTCCTTATTGACAAGTTGGCACTTTCGAAACGTGCGATGATAATTTTGCTGAATGGGAGTGCCACTGCTCGTTAGACATTCGCCGACCTTACGTGAATTGCAAAAGTTTATGCGGCCAGGAGGATCATGTCAGAAACCGATTGTTGTTTATGAGTTCAAAATGCCAAAAAACAATTTGATACTATCTTTTGGTTCAGCAGAATGTTGCTTACTTTTTGGACAAAGTTGTTTTTACCGTTCTGAAGAAAAGTGAACCAATTTTACCTATCTTAATACTAAAAATGCTAACCAAAGGTAAACATTGAATGAATATTTATGTGTTCGTTGAATGTACTTCTTATGCAAGAAATCTATTCTTGCAGAGTAGGGGGATTGTCATTCGACCCTCGTGTTTGTAGGTTCATCTGCCGAGTCAGACCGGACAGGCCGCTGTTAATGTTAACAAAGATGACTAGTTTCATCAGTTTTGGGAATGTCTCCAAACTATGTAGCAGGCTGTAGCGTCCCGAAACTTCCCTGAAGACTAAAGAAGGCACAATGCTTGGGTGGTATATACACAGTAGGGCTTGGGGCTGCCGGAATGGCCTGGGGTTCAGCCAACCCGTCGAAGGTACAATGGCGGAGGACCTGAGTGGCTCCTTTACTAAAACCGGGAGTTAAACAAACAACGTATTACAGACTTCTCATCTAGCCACATCAGCTTTAATTCCCGCAAATTGTAGTTCTGATTTCATAACTATTTTTTCATTGACAGCGAAGTGGGAATGTTGGAACAAAAATGAAGGTAACGTGCCAAGACAAACAAGCATTTGAGGCATGCTTTGCTGTGGGCAAGTTTGCGCAAATCCGAATTCGCGACTCTTTTTTCGTTCTACCTTGACTCAAACTTTAGAGCGTAAACGTCATTTTCGCCTACATTTTAGTGTTAAAAAGAATTTGCACAGCTCCCTCCATAACGTCTTTTTTATGGAAATTGCCGAGACGGGGTTTAACTGGTTTTTTTTTTAAAAAAATGCTGGATTAATTTGCGCTTGTTTCGGGAGATTAAGCTTAGAAGCCTCTGCGCGGTAATACCCATCCTGAGTAAATTTGAGATTAGAGTCATTTCTCCCTCAAATTCTTTTAAAGATTGTTCCTTGTTAATGACAGTATTCGAGTACCCGAGGGATAAGTAACGCCCCTTTGCCTTGCCTAGAGCCGATGGTCTACTCAGAAGATAAACCGAAATCGTCCTCGTAGAACCACCAACGAAAGCACGTTGTTGCCTCTGCGGTGATTGACTAATTTTTTTTGCATGCAATCCATTTAAAATAATGCAAGATGCATGTCTCCGCATGAAGTGTATTGTTTTGTGTGGGACTTAAAGAGCTATGATGTTTTTTTTCCCCCTTAGATTACCCCATCCACCCGCCGGAGATAGAAGGTGATCCATTCGCTGTCAAGTATTGGCCGGAAGCACTGCCCGCTGTGGTTTTTTTCCACAAGGGAATTGCCAAATTAGAACCGATCTCCAAAGCCGGCCTTGCCAACACCCAATTACCTCAACTTCCTTTTTTCACTCTGGAGGATTTTATTCGCGATGAAAAGACCATGCGGATGTTTGTAGCTAATGGACCGCTGAAATCCTTCGCTTACCGTCGTCTCTGCTTTCTCAGTTCAAAGTTTGACCTGCATGTACTCCTGAATGCGAGTGGTGAGACGTTGGAGCAGAAAAATGTACCACACCGCGATTTCTACAATATTCGAAAGGCAAGTCTCCTTGGCCTAATGGAGGTGGTGTGTATTGGATTTGGACACTCAAAAAATGACCCCTTATATATATATATTTTTTTTAGGTGGACACACATGTGCACGCCGCATCTTGCATGAATCAAAAGCATCTGCTACGATTCATTAAAAAGTGTATGCGTTCGCGGGCGAATGAATTTGTGTGTTTGGATAAAAATACGGAAGAACCGATCACTTTAAAGCAGGTAGGTGGTGAAATGAGGATATGCGATTCAATATACAAACCCTAGTGGCGTTGCACGCATTCCCACTCTGATGTTGTCAACGCATCACTCCAAAGAAGCCGATTTTCAGTTACTAAACTAAAATGATTTACTTGACAAATGAGATTAATTTAATGGCTTTCCAATGATCATAAATCCTATCCTAATTTATAAGAGAATCAAAATCGCGTAATTACAAATGTGCAACATTTAAAGAGGGAATAAATAAGTAACTCAAAAGGTCGGCATTATTACAAGCCTGAATTAATTGACTGGCATTTAGTGACATTTTCACCCCCCCGCCCCCCCCCCCCCCAATGTTTTAGCTTATGGAGCAATTGGGCATTTCTCCATACGACATGAATATTGACAACCTCGACGTCCACGCAGTGAGTATACTGACCATTTATTCAGATAAGAAGCCTTTTTGTACTCCCCAGCTATAAGTGTACTAATCTCTCGGCATTACTGACAACTGTGTCGACTGCTTATTTTATTGCTCATCTATTAATTGTGCATTAATGCTGAATTAAATCTTATTGTACCAGGTTGAAGGATTTTGTGTATATCTCCTAGGATCGAAACACCTTTCACCGATTCGACAAGTTCAACGCCAAATACAATCCCATTGGTCAGAGTCAATTGCGAGAAGTCTTTCTAAAAACGGACAACTACTGCAAGGGCGCGTTCTTTGCTCACGTTCTAAAGGTGAAATAATTTTTGCCATAGTTGAAGGGCTAATATTGTGGATGAGAACTGGGTGCTAAAAAATCCGAAGTTTTAATACATTCCGCCTGCATTTATGCGGTAGACGGTTTACTGTTGCGAATGGTGTTGTTTCAGTTGTTAATAGTTTGCCTACAGATCAAGGGCCTGGGGTGGTTGCCTAAGGTGGACGTCATTTTCAGCCCTTCTGTTGGGGTCTATCAGTGACCACCCCATCCACGGTATATGCGCTTCTTCCGCCCCGCTACTTGGGATAGGTCCTCCAAGATCGGATTTGCTATCCTCAAAATGACGTGACATTCTGGCCAAAATTGAGGATTACTAATTTAGCTAAAACGATGTTGAAACCCACTGTGATAATGAAGGGTGTGCATATTTCAGGAGGTGTTTTCGGATCTGGAGGAATCAAAGTATCAGAATGCAGAACCGAGGCTATCCATCTACGGTCGCTCCCGTCACGAGTGGGATGACCTTGCTAAGTGGGCCATAGAATTTCGTGTATACTCTCCCAACATTCGATGGGTCATACAGGTGCCTCGACTCTACGACGTCTACAAGTCCAAGAAGGCTGTTGAGACCTTTCAGGTGAGCTTGGATTCACTGCTGACAAAATTTCATAATTGACAAAAAAAACTGGCTGAAATATGTTTTATTGGCTTGCAGGATATGATAGTCAACATATTCCAACCGCTGTTCGAAGTGACCCTAGATCCTGCCTCCCACCCGGAGTTGCATGCCTTTCTTGAGCATGTGAGTGCCTTCGACTCCGTTGACGACGAGTCTAAAGTTGATCCCATCCACTTCGACTACGGTGTGCCCACTGCGGATCAGTGGAATAGAGCAGAAAATCCTCCCTATACCTACTACATTTTTTACATGTACGCCAACATTGCCGTGCTCAATCAATTGAGGCAGTAAGTGATGAATTCACTTTTTCATTTTTGTGCTTTGAACATCTCTATGTGGCTTCTTGCTATCCATCTGAAATCCATTGTCACCTTTATTTTGCACCTTGATGCCTAATGAAAGTTATGTCCCATTTAAATGCCTTAATGTTGTATAACCTTGGCGCATTTGTAATAGTAGTGCTTCCTTACTGTAATATGTTTTAAATTCTTTTTTCTTATTCACTTCAGACACCAAAAGTTGCACGTTTTTGCTCTTCGACCACACTGCGGAGAGGCGGGTAGCGTGAGTCATCTGATCTCTACGTTCCTATTGGCTGAATCAATTAATCACGGTCTTCTTCTGAGAAAGGCACCCGTTCTCCAATACCTCTTCTACCTGTGCCAGGCACGCTAGAAATTAGACAGTAATTTCTCAATATTTATTTTTTTGGTGAGAGCTTTAGCCAAATACGAATAAGTCATATAACTAATTGAAATTCCAGTTAAATGATTGTAAATAAAGTGAGTTAGTTGATCCTCCGTACTGGAGTCTTGATTGATGCAGCTTTGAAGTGCTGCGAGATTGAATTAAAGTGGCTTGAATTTTACGCAATTCGTCTCAGCAATGACAAAGGACCGACTGAATCATAATTTTTATTTACCATGAGCACCAAAGTTATTTACAACGTTTGACAGCGAGGATTGATTGTTTTGTTTTTTTTTTTTGCATTTTCATCCACAGATCGGGTTGGCAATGTCACCACTAAGTAACAACTCGCTCTTCTTGGAGTACCCCCGAAATCCCCTGAAGGATTTTCTTGCGCGTGGGCTTCATGTGTCCCTGTCCACGGACGATCCGCTGCAGTTTCACTTTACCAAGGAGCCCCTCATGGAGGAGTACAGCATCGCCGCCCAAGTCTGGAAGCTTAGCTTTACTGACATGTGCGAATTGGCGCGCAACTCCGTCCTCATCAGTGGCTTTCCCGATGTGGTTCGTTTGCAATTTAATTACTTATATTCCATTTTCTACTTGTTTAAGCGACAGTGACAATTATAGAATCTTTCAGCAGCGCATTAAAAGGTACTACTTTTCCTTGTTTGAGTGACCGTCATAAGTTGACCATTATGAGTTTCAACACGATATCCGCTGTCTTACAGGAAGCCATTCTTTGTATATTTTTTCCTCAGATGTTCTTCAATTGCCATCTGAGAATTTTATGCGTTTTTAGGGCAAAGATAAATACTAATAATCACTTCAGTGAGCCAAATCTAATCTTTAAAAATCAACCTTAGTTGGAGAGCTTAGTGCAGCTGCTGCACCATTCTTAACTTACTGATAAGCTGAAAATATTTTTACTTGTAAAAATAAGTAAAAATAATTTCGTACCTCAGGTAAAGTCGCATTGGCTTGGGTTGAACTACTGGCAAGAGGAGGAGGGTGTGGTCAGCAACGACATCACGCGAACCAACTTGCCGAACATTCGTCTTGCCTATCGCTATGAGACACTGACCCACGAGTTAAATCTTCTGGTCACCGCAGCTTTGGATGTCAATATCACTGACGACGGTGGTGGCATAGGCTTCAAGAACTCCGACCTCTGTGCCTCCCCCCTCCATGTAATCCCATCCAACCTTCTCCAAATGAACCATTTTGATGATAATCACAGATGTGGGGATGGATATGATGACGATGATGATGTCAACTAATTGTTTTCGCTCTCGTACCCGCCTTTAATTCTCCATTCAACTACACACGCACAATCTTAGCCTGTTTTCTACCTGTTAACGATAATCTAATGAGTTTTTCAAATCCAAAACCACTTAAAAAACCCAGGTATTAAATTCCTAGATTTTGTAAAAGTTTGTTGACTGGTCGCATGCATTTTTTGTAATTCCTCATCAACAACGAGTCCTTTATTAGTGGTGATGATTGTAACTTTGATTAAATGCCTAATTTTCTGTGTTTCCTTTTAATCAACTGCCTTAACACCTTAGTTCCCAAATCCATAGCTTAAAATGATGAGTTTCGTTTTTGATAGATTAAATAGTATCCCTAAGAGGGTGACGGAAGGTTTATGTGATCAACCTGTTATTCCGATTGGCAGCTGTGGAATTAGTTCCAAAGGTCTTTGAGGTCTCGTTTTTTGCCCTTACAAGGTCCTCCATTCGGGCTTACGGCCCCCACCCTCAATATCAAGTTGTAGCGCATACTCGTGTGGCTTATTACACCTTCAGGGTAGGCTCGGGACGATAACCTGCTTCTCTGTCCCTAGGTCACCCTTTAATTTAAGGTTTGATAACGAAATCTGAAATGCATCGCAGTGCCTTTAGAACTGTAGTGAATGATACCCTCACAAGTCCACCGTTTGAAGGACTTCGTAAGCCATAAAATAAAAATTTAAATTTGATGTAGGTTGCAAACTGACTGGGTTGTTTTGATGATGTTACACATTAGTCCAGATTGCATGCTCATGGGGTGTCCGCTTATTTTCATTTCTCAGGACTTTCTGGAATCGTTATTCCCACTGGAAGTTCAATGCCTCTTTAACTTTCTAAGCGCTAGCTACTTGGGTGTTGAGTGTCCAACTCTCGGTTTTGGTAGAGGGTCCACTGAGGTGTTTCACCATCGCACCATTGACGGGTGGGCTGGCCTCCCGGCCATGCCAGTAGCGCCGGCCCTACTGCATTTCACGTGTTTATATTCTGCCTGGCTATTATGTCCTCTTTAGTCTTTAGAGAAGTCTTAGGGCGCTACAGAACTGCTCCCTTCGCAAATTGGCAAAGAACATTGAATTCAAAAGCAATGCGTCACAACAACTTGTCGACTACTATTTGGCGTGGCCTATGTGGGTACAGTAATAGCCCCAAAAAACCGAAACGGTACCAGATTTTACTAATAGGTTGTATTATAATAAGTCGTATTTGTAAAGCCCTTGGGAGTGTGCGGACTTCAGAATTTCAGCCGCTTTGTTCACACAACCTGCAAGGTATGGCACTTTTGGGAGTGAAGTAAACATTTATCCGTGGCTAAGTTGGTGGAACTCTAATGCTATTTGCGTTTACAATACGGATTATCGCTTTGTTTAGCTTATCACCAAATGGGTGACAAGGTTTACACTGCAATAATATCGTTCAGTGGACGATTAATGGACCAGCCAAGTGGGTTCATGCGCTTCTTTATTGTGGACGTTAAGTTTTCTGCCCCAAACGCCTTTCTCCAATGAAATGAAAACCCAAAAGTTTTACTTTATGAAACATTTCAACCCTAGAAACAAAAATTCCTTGTATTAGTTGCGTTTAAAGCCCCACTTCCAATTTTTGCATACCTGACGCTACAACATAGACAGCAGGTATTACTTTGGGGGATATGCGTGAATTTTATGCTTATAGTAATGCGGTCACACAAAGCCTTGCAGGAATACAACTTTCCGTTGACCTGTCAATGTAGCTTGGACAGGCTTGAATTGTGTCCAGTGGATAGGCAGTCGTAAATGCCACTCGGCCTTCCAGCAGGTAGACCAGTTGGTCTGCAGTCAGAGGGCATAGGCTTCTGGGGCCCAAGTCGAGCGTGTGGAATGGGTAGTGAGAATAGCCGTATCTCCTTGAAAAGCCACCCAATACATTCCACGAGTAGCTCTTGCTGCTTTACAGTCGAGCAGGGCAGACGGAAGTAGATAAATTATGACCTCTCACGAGGCCCAAACAAGTTCCAACAAGACATTGCTACGCAGAGTATTTCGGTCACGTGACAAGTACCGGGTCGGCTGACACGAGTCTACGCTAACGACAAGACATGAACTTAAACTAGGGCAATAAAACACCAGTACGTGTTTACTGCCAATGGCTTATAAGTCAAAGAGCATGACACAAATCCCGCAGCCCGATCACGTGACAAGCGCAGGACCACCTGACATGACACTTCGCAAGTGAAAAGACATGAACTCCGACTATGAGAATGGAAAAAATCAGCACTTGCTCACCACAAAATAAAATTCTACAATGCACAGAATCACAGTTGAAAACAACCCATAAAGCCTAGATCTTGTGATATCCAATGCTAATTTCAAATTAAGTATCACACCATTGTTGTAACCACCCCCAACTACGATGATCACGTCTTCACCCACAGATTCAACAAAGAGCAAAACCAAAAAAATGTGATTTATTATTCTCATTTAGAAAAAAAGCATTAACATAATCAAATAGAATTTCGGATGAACGACGATGTTGGTAAAAATTTGGAAGACATTCAGAGGACTGAGGAAGCCATTCTAATAACTACTCCTTCTAAAATGAGGGAAAGATGAATATGAACTTTAAAAAGAGATAGAGAAACAAAACATTTTTCAAGTAAAAGGGAAATAAAGGTTCTAGAACCACAGGCTTCTCAAAAAATTGCATTGCTGTTTAAAAAAAGTCGCCTAGGAGTGCTTTATTCCGACCAATAGAACTTGAAGGAAATCTCGGTTGGTTGATAAAGAGACACGCAAAATAATTAGAAATGATGACTTAACTGATCGGTACCGAAAAGCACCACGGTCCTGCATAACTGGGTGTAAAGGGAAAAATTATTTCCATTCTTTTTGCTTGAATGTTCACTAACTACACTAATAAGTGACCAATTAAATGCGTGAAGGTGTTACTGGTAGAGGGTGGTATGAGAAGGGTTAGCTTTACCAACATCATCAAAGAATCACTGACCTTCTCTGTGCTAGGCTTAGTCTCAGCGGAGGGGCCATGAAGCCATCTTTCGCGACGCTCGTTAAGACTCAGCAAGGTGCTGTGCAGCCCGTTCACTGTGGCCTGCAGCTGGTCAATGGCCATTTGGGTCACGTTGTCGGTCTGACGGAGGGAGAGGAAAAAGGAAAAAAATCCCGTCAGGCGTACGTAATCCACAATGGCGCATTTACACTAAACCTTTTGGACGCTAAAATGACCAGTTTTTGCCCGCTCTGATAAGGATTCATCCCACGACTTCAGCGGCGTCATTCAAATAGGGTTATTTTTTCTGGACAATAGCTCAAGTGATAGGAAAATATGAACAGCTCCGAGGCCGGAGATGGGAGAGGAGAAAAGAAAACAATGCTCACGCATAGCTGTGGTTAAGTTCCATTTCAATAATGCCAATCACTAACTGCACTCATTGAAGACGACGACACTCCGAACAAATGGGACATCGTGAAACTTCATTTAATCAGATTGTAGTTTACGGAGCTTTTCAAACTTGACCCAGTATCACACCACCCCGTTTTCAAGTTCAACCACCCGCGTGAGCAAATCAGCACAGAGACAGAAGCATTTGCACACAAATGGAAAGTTCCGAGAGGTCAGTCATTATAAGATGGCGTGATAATCCTAATTGAAAGATGCAGACAACGTCATTTCCTGTTAGACAAGTACCACAAAATCCTGTCTTACTGAGGAAGTTTAAGATTGTTCAGATCGTGTAAGTGATAAAAAATGGTTCACGACTACTTGTAAAGACAATATTTCATTACAAAAAGTCACTACATCGTGCAAAAAGGAAAATGGGTATCGTTTGATACAGGAATCGCAAAGAGGTCTAAATGAATTACTGTCATGTTTAATTTGCGGTTTTCAAAGTGCTACTGACTCCCCACACAGCTAAGCATTATAATGAGTTTTAGTGGGCGAATACGGTTTTGTTAATAAACAAATGTTAAATGATGCTGAGTGTTTCAATAAACCATTGTACAGAACCAAAAATGGTTGAAAAGTGCGTTGATGATACAGTTGAAACTGAGCCGCGTAAAGGGCTTACTAAAACGGTGCCCCGAAAGAGTAGCTCACAAGTCATAAGCAAACAGGACCGGAAAAACCGAAAATATCCGCAATGTGTTCTCTAAACAGAGTCGAATGGTCATGCACTAAACCGTGGTTACTGTTAATGACTAGCATAAAAAAGTACATTTCAATCACATGAAACACCCCAAAAAGAGCATACCGAGCATTTCCGCAAAAATGAACATCATTTCATCGCTCGCTCCACAAAAATCCAAGCCCGTTTCAGACAAGACTACACTCAAAATGAAGTCATGAAGTAAAAAAATATTTACAGTACTAAATACACCCGGCTATCAGCTAGTTCTCTCAGTTCGCCAAACCATTTCAATAGTAAAAAAATTACGCAAACGCAAATTGGCTGAGAAAGGAATGAAATGTCCTGGAAATCCCCTGTCCTTTAGTATAATGATGGACATTCTGATGACAAGCCTCAAGCTAGGGTTTAAGAAGGCAGTTAAAAATCGGACCAACCCCATGGTAAATAAGTTTACCAACTGAGTGGGTGGGCAAACAGTCCAAACATACGGATAGAATGGCAATAATAGTGTCTTGACTCGAGTTATTGATTTAAGACAAGGGTCACTACCTGACGTAGTTCCTGAGTGAAGTTATGCAGTTGAGAGACGGCGCCCGCGACGAAGGCTTTGAAGCGTGGAAAAGCCACCTCTGCCGCTTGTTTGTATTCGGTGGCAAGGCTGCTGATAATAGAAAGCATGGCTTCGCGTTTATCTTTGGAGGTAACTGCTGAAAGCGATGCTAGCTGGTCCTGAATCCCCTTGTAGGCGTTGGAAATGGTGTTCTGCGCTGCCTGCACTTTCTCCGAGTTGACCAGGGCACTTTGTAGACGCATTAGACGATCATAACGAGATGCCACGGCTTTTCCCTCCTACAGGACACCGACTTTGGACATTTGTTACGTGGATGAATTGCAAAGTTTAAAGTAAAAACCAGCTAGAGTGCTTACAATGTCGGTCTTAGTGTCAGGGAGGAAGTATTCAAGATAGCTTTCGGCAGCATCAAGGGCACGATCAGCAGTTTGACCCAGCAGCTCCCCGGTGGGTTTTTTCACCGATGGTATTACAGCTTCAAGGCGATCCAATATTTGACGACAGGCGATATCATCTAGCTTGGTTACAGCATCTGCAAATCAAGCGACGGCAGAACTTAAGAAAACTGAAGCGAAAAGTGCATTGGATCATAAACAAAATTAAAGGCACAAGAATTGCAGAAAGTACCGGTGCTTGCAAGCGCCTTTGCCTGATCTCTAATAGCGGAAGCTGCGCTTTCACTAAGCTGAAAAATGCTACGGAACCTTTCGCCACTAGAGACCCAATTGTAGGCATCGGAGGCAGCTTTTAATGAATCACTGATAAGTGGATAATGGGACAGACGATCAGAAAAGGCGGCCATATGGTCAGTAAATACGATGACTGCGGGACAGGCAAGTGCAAGGCCGATTCGACCTAATTGATGATCTTATTGGATAAAAGATTACCCAATCATATGCATAAAATAAAACGTCCAAATAAAACCACTGAGAAAATTTCACAAAACACTAGCACAAGCAATTTCCATGAATATATGCATTTGAGTATATGACATGTAACTAAAGAAATGACTTATCTTAGAAGGATCAAAATTTAAAAAATTACGAAAGAGAAATGTGATAAATCTACTTCACATTTAATACACTCAATTAAGTCTATCTGAAGTTAAAAATAATGCTTAAATCTGCAGGAAAGGAACGACTTAAGTATGAGATGGTTAATGTGGGAAATCTTTAAACGAAAGGCATTTGAAAGTCCCCTAAGTGGCAAAGTCTTAAGTATAAGTGTCTTTTTAGATATTTGAATAGCACATCAGTTTGATCATCTTCACGCTTGGCGAATTGAAACTCTTCTACGAATTAAAAAATTAAACGTCTGTGACTTACATGTTGAACATTTATTTGCTTAAAAATTTTGACTTAATGGCAGGTTAAAAAGTAGGTAATTCGGAGTTGCAACTCAGCAAAACGCCTCCCTTAGTCGGATATATTCGTCAGTATTTGCACCAGTCACTCGGATAGATCCCTAACAAGAATATTTTCACCATTAATTTTTGCATTAATCTAAGTTATAAATGCATAAGTAGCAGTTGGATTAATTTCAGTAAAGTGTCCGCTGAAACAGTATGCAAGATTTTAATCCTCTTCACTGCTTGCAATATACAAATCATAAAATAGTTCAAGTGGCAGTGACAGTATGTGCAAAATAAACAGTCACATTCTTAACCAGTACATTTTTGCTTGGCATTATCGAAGAATGATTCTATCTAGGCATAGCAAAATTTGCTACCGCTTTTCTTCTGGAAAGAGTTGGCTTACTCCTATTCGTTGACCAAAATATTCTATGCGAATTTCCATGGGTTACTCGTTAGTGGGTCATCACTTTTATCAAGACGATCTCTGTTTGAAAATAATTATAATTAGGTGGTTTTCAACCACATATATTAACTTCAAAAGTGGTTTCTGGAGACGCGATGACGGCGTTGAAAGAATAAATGAGAAAATACGTTGTTACATATTAACACCCTTGTCTGATTCTAAATTCAAGTGTTATGCAACTCCACGGAATTTTTTTTTGAACACAAAAGAAGATAAAATACTCCGCCATAACATATTGTCATGAAATGGTTTTTACCCCCTGTTGTATTAAGGAGCTACTTATTACTCGCCCATTGTACCGCACTGGGTAGGCTGACTTTCAGGCTACCCAGTAGCTCTAGTACCTTCTCTATTCTAAATACGCATATTCTACTCGGGTATTATGTGTTCTTTTGTCTTTAGGGAAATCTCGGGATGCTACAATTTAAACTGGACGTACAGAATGTACTAGGCCCATTGGCGTGGCCCGAAGGCAAGATCACCCAGCTTGGTACAACGGTCAAGTCTAAAAATTGCCCTTCACCAGGGCCGAAGGTTAAACAACCATCGTATTACAGCTGCAGCTATTCGATAGGTTTTTAACTTTGTTTGGTTGTGTGGTCAGATTGTGCATCCACTTGAAGACATTGTCAAAAGCCCATCTCTTCTCTACGTAAGTAATATACTGTCCGTCACGCTATCATGACTTTTAGAAATCTAATGCAGACACAGGATTAAGCAGTTCCCTAAAGCCAAGATTATTTCAAGCTAATTTATTAAAAGACCATTTTAAATTTAAATTTAAGCGCACTTGGAATACCTATTTATCGCTTAGGATTAAGGGCTCTGTTTAAGAGTTAAGTAATCAACAGATGTGTTAGAGAGTGACGAAGGTTATTACGTGGACGAAATGAGGCTTGCTATGCTGCTAAATAAATGATTTACCCTTTAGTACTCTGTCTTTCGAAACCAAGACGTGAGGCTCGAGGTTACGCAGAATTAAAAAATATTTCACGAATCATGGTAGGGATCTGTGAATTAGTTCTCCGAATGTCATAAATACTGCAATGATTGGGCCCTCAAAATCCTATGTAAACGTTAATCATGGCAAAAAAGCGGTTCTAAGTAGGATGAGGTGTGGGGCAAATTATGGAAATATGCTAATAATTACCCGGAACTTTGTGCCACATTCAAGGACACCAACGCCAGATTAGTAACTGAAGTATTATACGTTGGGTTTTTGATTCGTTAGCCTTTCTACATTATCACCAGTGCTCTCACGTTCCATGTCATAGGGATTACTTTTATGCAAAATGAGGCTCGAGAAGAGCTTTATTTGTGTTTTATTTTACTTAAACAATGCTATTTCATGCTTGTCACTTGTTTACTTCTTGAGTAGTCTTATTACTATTTGAGTTTGGACGTATTCGAGGAATAGGTAATTTGAATTCTCAGGAATGATATCTGGGTTCTGCACTACTTTTATTTTTAAAGTCGCCCTGTAATAGGTGGAAAAGTTATTTTTGACAATCTTTTGATGCATAAGATTCACCTGTTTTAACAAGGGGCACCTGTCAGAGCAGCCTCAATTTTTGCCATTTAAACGCAAGAATCTTAAGGATTTCGTGGTTCTTTGAGCAGGAAATGCTTTGCCTCGTCTAGTAGCTTCATAGTGGAATTTGGCCAAGTACTGCATTAATGGATTGCGTTTCATTATTTGATATCACACATTGCCGTCCTTTGGATTACGTCAAGTTCGTTCGTGTTTGAAGTCATCGCCATCAAAATAATTTTTACGGAACTATCGCTACCCTTCCTTTAGTTAAGTTCATTTGTACTAATGATGAATACACTTTTGACCTGCTAAGTTACCCATCATCCTAATCACACTTTAGATGGCCGACGAGAGCGGCGACGAAATATTTGCCAGTGCTGACGAGGGCTCAGATAATGAATCTACTTTAATGAAGTCAAATTATGTGGTAATTCAAATAATGACAGGCTTAAATTTGACCAAATCATATGAAATTGAAATGATTAATTTGTCTTTAGAAACCGTCAGGTGGTGATGAAGATCTTGTCACTTCTCTTATTGATGTTGGCCCAACAAAAAACACGAAGTTGCCTAAAGACAATAAGCAAGTTAATGTTGAGGATAAGTGGGATTTTTGGTGCAAGGATTCAACTCCGATAGTGGATACTCTCCCTCTCCAGAAGCCTATGGGTGTTTCTCCTCAAAAGGACATTGGTATTGACACCTGCAAGTTTTCTTTATCCTCCGATCCCTGGGATGTCAACCAGGACAAAACTCTGCAACACCACACTGAAGTTTCTGCCTCTGTTGATGTCAATCAACCCCTTATCGACCTAGATGAAAAACTCGAAAGCAGAGTGGCAGACCTGAGTGAATTCATTCAGACTGAAAGGATGCATTCCAAGGACGATGACTTAGATGCAACTAAGATTGTGCCGTCTGTGGAAAATACCGAAGCCTTAACTTTGAGAGACGATCCGCAGGTAAGTTCCCGAACGCTAAACGCTGAGAACCCAACTGAGTTAACTGAATTTTTTTCGAATGAGTTCAAAACGGCCACTCGATTGAGAGCAAACGTTTGGGAATGATTGAAGACCCAGGACTTTCCAACGAGGTAGACTCGTGGGACTTAGATGATCCATGGGCAAGTTCGCAAATACCAAACACTGAAGCTAGCTCAACTGAGATCGATGAAGCTGTGTCTACTAATGATGAAAGTCAAAATAGTGTTAGTGCAACGGAATCGAAAAAGTTTGCGAACTCAGACCCTGCTAAGGAGACAGACGGGTGGGATAGATCATGGGATGGCTCACGGGCAACTTTGTCAGCATTGGAACCTAAAACTCGTCCCATGATGACTACAGAATCCCAAGATCAGGATGAACTCATCTGCACTGAGGCGGTACAAATTAAAGATACGGATTCAAAATTAAACGAGGCGCAGGAAGCATGGGATTCGATAGACGATCCATGGACCAGTTTGAAGTCAAAAAATGCGGAAGATCCTCTAGTCGTCAATTCTGAAACTGTCCCCGCCCAAACCACTCAACAGGAAAAACTCATTTCTACAAGGGAGGTGCAAAAAAATATTTCGATTCCACTGTCTGATGAAAAAGTGGATGCCTGGGATCTGGAGGACGACCCTTGGTCAAGTTCAGGGACAGTAAAGCCAAGTACTTATTTGGCTTCAGATACCGTGAAAATCAGCGATAGCGTTCCCATACCCAAGTCCAAGAAAGATGATTTGAATATGGAAGTGGAGGAGGATTGGGACAGTATGGAGGACCTTCAGATAAAAAGTCCAGCCGTGATTACGTCACAGGAGTTGGCTTCTGCTGCCACAGCACTGGTCAAGTCAGTGGGTGGTGGACTGGCAAGCTTTGTGGGAAGCTTTAAGCTTTCCAACCTCTCTTCCACGTTGGCGGCTTTCGAGGAGAAGACGCTGGCGAAACCAGTAGAGTGCGAGCAGCAGCAAAAACCTCCACAGTCGGAAGCTTTGGGATCCCGCAGCAATGATGGCGATGGTGGTACCGCTGCTGATGGTGGCGAAGCCAGTGGTGGTTGGGGCACTTGGGATCTAGGCTCCTTGGCGAAATCCCTCACTTCGACTGTCGAGAATACAGTGAGTCTGAAAGTGGTTTTTTATAAAATCATTTTTGTCTAGTTTCCGATAGAGTATGTAAGTAGAACAAGCGACGCTTCACTTAGGTATCAACTTACTTGGTTGTTTGGGTTTTTTAAACCACGTGATGAAGTCTCATGATGATCCCCATTGAAAAGGCGATGGTGGCGTACACTGATCAGCGGTGGTATTTTAGTCCTATGCATTGATGCTGATATCATGCCTCCTTAAGGTCGTCCACAAGCATGTAGGGCTATTCACTGTGCGGCTTTGAGGGGTTGCTTTAAAAAAGAACTTATGCGGTAAGCATATTTTAAAGTACTTTGATCTCCAAGCTGCTTTATCTACCTCACTTTGATTTTTTGAAAGCACCCACCAATTTCAAATTTTATTGATTCGATGTGGCTATTTTCAATGTATGGCATAAATTACATTTTCAAATATTACAAGCATTCTGCCTTCTTGTCTTAGTTTTTGGTTTCTTTACTTGCCTATAACAGTTTTTTGTGATCTCTTGATAAAAGCAGATGGGTAGATTTGTGCTGGCACCGCATTGGCCTGACGTGGCGCTTCTTTAGGTAAAATCCCCGCTTCATATAGCTCTAATGCCAGTATCAACGCTATTTATAGAAATTCACACCTATTATGTGTGGCATTGGTGAGCGTTTTGATTGACAATTGACTCAGTTCTCCTATCCGAAACGACAGTTTTGACAAATCTGACGCTTTTTTGTGCTGCTGGTATGCTACACCCACAAAGGCTGTTTTTTTTCTAATTCTGGGATTGGCACAGTTTTTTTGGCACGCTTTATTTACCCTCCTCCTGCCGACAATACCCATAATTGACTAACTTAAATACAAATGCCAAATGGTAAGCTGATACCTCGCTCCAAGAGCCATCTAATCACATTTACCCAACTTTTCAGTTAACAAAACGCTTAGGCCGTGTGCTAGTTGTGTAGGGCTGTGCGATTACATTGATTGTCGGTTAGTTGGCTGGTTAATTTGTAGGGTCTGCAAATCATACATGGTGGTGTGGATGTGTTGGAACAGATCGGGCGGAAGACCTTCACCGCTTTGAAGGAGAACGATCCAGGACTGGTCTACACAAAGAGCTTCCTTCGACCCGTTGGCAACAGTCAAGTCTCAAAACTATCTCAGGTAATCTGTCTAGATTTGTTTTTCGTTTCTTTCGATTATTCTACAATTTGAATCAGTACTACTTTCTTCTCGTTGCAAAAAAGTTTTAATGTGCAACATTCATTTCGTGTATCGAATTCAAGATATCGTATTCCCACGACTCAAGAAGTGTATTTTCAGAAGAAACACGGAATTCCAACAAAATCTTTTACGCTTTTATGAGACGTGTGTGTTTTAAGCCCCCTCAGGTCTTGTAACGTTCAAGTTACAGAGTGACAGAATTCGCTTTTCTGCTGCCTTATGACATGACAAATACACTCTTGTTTTATAATCAAAGTGCTAATTTGAACTATCCCTAGATAAATTGCGGGCCTTTTCGCAGATTTGTGAGCTCTACTGGAGGTTTTTTTGCCTTTTCTTTTAAAGACATCATTGGTGGATTCCCCACTTTTCTAAAAGGGCCCACAGTGCAGGCTTAAAGTGATTTTGGCATTAGTTTTTGTATATTCTTGATGATTGATGTGACCATATCTAGCTTCAGTGAACGTTGAGCGACATTAAACGGTTTTTTGGTCACTTATAGCTTGGGGTAGCTATAGAATTTATCAGAGAAAATGCTTTCGTATCTCAACTCATCACCATTGTGATTAATGAGACTCTTCCGGAATGGTATTTTGGACGCATGCCAAATCCCAGTTGCTTCTAGATTGATGCACTTTTTACGGGGTTCTATGTGTTCGTGTTTTGTCCTTTTTGCGTGAGAAATTGTGGTGTTGCTTGAACCATGTTTACTTTGACCTATTAGTTTTTACGGAGGTTCATTTGTTACAACTCCCTCTCCTATATTTGTAAGCGCATTTTAGTGTGTTAATTGCAAATAGTTTCCTTATTCTGCAAAAAAACAATAGTCTAGGTAAATTTTTACCACTAGGAATCATTTTAAGCCCGGTACGATTTTTGTGAACCATAGCTTTAAAATTTGGGTTGATAATCCAATCACTCAAACGCGCCGTAAAGGCTGCAGAACATCAGCAGTTAATGCTCCTGCTCCACTATGACAAGTATTCTGGTAAATAAAAAGAGAAGTCAAGTTTTCTCTATCACTCTCCAGGTGCTACGCGAAGCCAGCGACCAACACACTGCACAGCTTTCTGACGAACCTCTCTCCAGCCAATCGGAGGCGCGTCGTGGTGACCTAGCCTCTCAGCTGGAATCACGTCTCGCCCTGGTGCACATGGAGGCACTGGAATTGCTCAGTTCCCGCGCTTCCGCACGCCTCGGCATGAAGTTGGCACAACTGGAAGGCCCCCACAACAACGATGACGAGGAGCATCATCACAGTGTTTGCAGTCTCACCGCAGAAGGTGGTGTCCTTGAGCGCATCTGGCAGACACTTCAGTTGAAGGATCAAGAGGAGAAGGAAGATGCGACAGAAGAAGAGGCCTCTGTTTCCGCAACTGCTCTTGTTGGAACGGTGACGGCGTTGGAGGCGGTGGCTCCCGGAAATGCGCTCTTGAAGGTCTTACCAGCACTTGGTCTGTTGTCTTAGCCCTTTGAACGTCGGTTTATTGTTGCTATTTTCTGTGGTTCAGACCTGCGAGGAGGTGCAGCAGAAGTGCAAGCATTTGGAGTCTGATGTACCAATGAAGGTAAGTAGCTGGTATGAATTCGGGCTGTTGAATTCATGAAGAGTTCCTATCATTAAATCGGAGTAACTCAGAAGCGTAAATTACTGTAAAACAAAGTTACTCTACTGTTTACATCTAGTTGGAAAGTTTTAAAAGAACGCAATAGACACTTTGTAATACTTTATTTGACTATTTACTCTATATTTAGGATTAAAAACTAGTTTTTTGTTGCATATGTTTACCCCTTCCAATTTGTGCCTTTGTTAGGAGATCTTTTATCAAGCTGTTGAGGCGTTGGCAGACCTGACATCGGCCATTCTCGCCTACCTACACAAACTGGCCGAGTGTCTGCTCCTCCTTGGTCACAACCGTGAGCTATTCAACACTAGCTCCCTCGATGTGGCTGAAAAAGTCGCCAGGTCTGTCTCCCTCTCTTAGCGCTCTAGCATTATTAACTAATAGCGGCACGAATTCGGCAGTTTTCTGTTGGTTTATCCTTTTCATTATTAGTACACTCGATCATACCTGGAGTTGGGGATTTACACAAATCAACTTTATGATAGCAGTCCTTATTTGATCATCGTCTTTTGCGTCTTTGAATACACTTAAATACTTTTTTAAGGGTCTTATGGTTTTAAAAGCTTCGAATGATACCTACTTAGTGAATGTACTATTGCAAAAGTTTTAACAAGCGGAATATTGAGGCATCTTACGCAACGGTACTTTACTAGTTGAGGCCATTATCAATGGAGCTAGAATGATGCCGACTTACACACCTTGGAAAAACAGAAGAAGTCATGCTCCGCTTATTTGGGAGCGGGAACTTTGCCAGATGTATTGTTTTATTAGTCTGAGAGGGAGGGCAGTTGCGTTGAGTGACAAAAATGGCACAGCAGACTCATTAAAGCCTTATTTCTCCTACTTCAGTATTCTCACTGCGGCAAAAAGGCAAAACGAGACCATCTGTTCGGTATACGTTGGGCATTTGAAGGCGGTAAGTCTGGTCTATGTGATTAAATCAGCTTCCATTTGAATTAGAAGAAATTCTAGTTTACCAAGACTTAGTAAATTGATTGGACTTTATACAAATAAAAGGCCCAATGTCGAGCCACGAGACTTCCAGTAAGGCTTGGGCCTACTGGGGGCCAGCTCACCTGGCGTAAGTACAATGGCAAGTACCTTGGTGGCCTCTTTACCAATCACGTGAGTTGGACAGACATCTAGCGCACTACACAGTCCCCCTCCTCTTTGAGCCTCGTCCTCGATTCCTCCCTTGATCAACCTTTACAACATACTCAGTGGTGCTGGAAAAAATCCCACTAGCCAACTCTTCCCAGTCATCGGATTTTCATGCAATTGAGGAGACACTTGACTATAACGAAACTGATCTTTCTCGACAACCCCGCTGAACCTAGGCTTTTGTCC
This sequence comes from Echinococcus multilocularis, assembly GCA_000469725.3. NCBI lineage: Eukaryota > Metazoa > Platyhelminthes > Cestoda > Cyclophyllidea > Taeniidae > Echinococcus > Echinococcus multilocularis. The sequence goes on along the minus strand of LN902849.1, from coordinate 481,297 downwards.
TGTATAGGAACTGCATCGGTGGGCAGGGGAATACGCTAGCCATCACATGCGTCCATAGCTAGAAACACTGGCCTAAAGGCAGAATCATGTAACAAAGAGCGGGTTTGATCATAGTTCCATGGGGTTGGGGGTTCCCTTTTTTGTTCTCTTTTCAGAGCTACCTAGCCATATATATCTGAGTAAAGGAGGTATCACCTGTTCACATATTTGACAGCTTCATACAGGTACAGCAGGTAGTTTCGTGATAAAACTTTTCCAGATGGTTTATGGCTAGCGTTGCTTCAGCTGTTAATAGCTTTCATTTGGACCAAGGCTCTAGGGTAGTTGCCAAAGGTAGACATCACTGGTTATCTCATTCCGCCCTGCTAAGATTTATCATCCAGGGGGAGAAATTAGGATAGAGGCCCTTCAAATTCGGGTTTGCTTTCCGCTGCTACCAGTGTAGCCCTTCGAGACTCCCCTGAAGCTCAGGCAGGGTTACCGGCACGGCTAGGAGGTCTGCCTGTTGGCGCAGTTCCCCAAAACAAACAAGTTATCACTATGCGACTTGTAACTATTCAAGCGGATGTACGTGCCTTTGTGTGTCAGGTGGCGTTATGACTTGCGGTGTTCCTCTTTGATTGCATCATAATGTCACATTGACAGTTGCCCTTCTTGGCAAAATTACATGGAAAGCCATTTCGGTTACAAGCTAGTAGTGATTGTATCATCAAGTTTACGAAGTACTGTCAAAAAAGTGGGCTTTACGGCCACTAATTTGTGGGAATGTGACTTAATTTTTGAGGCCACCATTTACTGCAGGAAACTTGTACACGTAATAATGGTGCCTGGTAGTGTTTTTCTCAGCACGATCATTTCCAATGGAACGGTAAATCTCTTCAGCACGAAGTATGAGATGTGGCCATTGGCTAGGGTTAAAATTACTTCCATTGTTTTATCCGTGTCGGGTTCGGGTCCCAGTCAGTGGTTTTGACGCCTTATGGAGACCATTCCTTTGTCCAACAGATTGGGATGTCTTACCTCGGAGAGAGGCTTTGCTTCGTCAACGATACCGGTTAGACTATGGTGAAATCAGCATAAAGCCAATGAGCTGGTTCAAGTGAAGTAGGTGGGCAGCAATAGGGTTTGCAAACACTTATTTTGGCTTCGCTTGAAAAACACATACATGCCCTAATACGTATATCAACTACCAAGTGATTTATTTTCGCATTGTCTAGGCGGCCTCAAGCAACAGCACAGAGGAAGGGGAGGAGGAAGCATTAACGACGAGTCGTCGGCTAGTGGCAAACCTCTTTTTGGAGACAGGAATGGCAAACAGTTACTTAGATGATTCAGCCGCCAATTATCTCGTACCAGTCCTCCAAGTAGCTTGTCTGGACGTCTTCTTCCCGGAGTCTACATTGACACCAGCATCGTGTCATCCACCGATGTCCATGAAGGCCAAACAACGTTGACGTCGTGGGTGATTTTGACGCAACACTGGAGGCCAAACTGTCTTTCCACCTGGTATTCCTTCTTTCTTCGCATCTCCTCCCTTTTATAAAGCCTTCTTGGAGGTATCGTCCGCCTGTTAGTGCATGGTTAGGTGCTTGTATGGCTTGAAGAGGTAGTCGAATTTCTTTGAACGATCGTCTTGAATATAAATATCACAATTGCCAAGCTGTGTTATCCTTTTCTAACCTATGGCCATTTTGGAAGTAAAGGTCAGTGACGTCATTGGTTTTTTTTGTCGAAGGTTCTTCTTGGAGATCGAATTGGTCAACCTGTCTGCTTGGCCACTATTTCACAGGGCATTCCAAGACAGTAATAGATCAACAATAATTTTTTATTTACTTCGGTACGTATTCCGTTCTACACAGCACTACATGAAGAATTGGCTAAATTTGTTCCAATGGAGGTTTTTTGGTGCCTCAAATACATTACCAAATGACTAGCAGTGCAAATTGGAGGGGCCACCCCCAAGGGTGGTGTCTTGACTCCACGTGGTAGTGCCGGTTTGGCTGGTTTTAGCCATTTGAAGTCGCGGGGCCCGAATCACGTCGCTGATTTAAGTGTCTTCAGTCCTTTCAGACATTCCATTCCGTTCCTAAATCGGTAAAATTGCAATGCTTTGTCCAAATAGAGAATCCGGGGAAAAGTCAAATTTACTTAAAATACCAGTACCAAATACAGTGACATCCCAATGTGCCAGACAACACGTGAAAACAAATGAAAGCACAGTTGTTTGTACAAAAAAATGCTTGAAAGGAAAGTCTATCGATTCTTCTTGCGTCGTCGTCGTCGTGTCGACTCCGTCACTGTCAACGCACTCTCAGCCAATTCTCCAGAGGTGATCTGCAAGTACAAAGCAGAGGCCAACAATTTCAATTTAGTGCATCTGAACAAAGGCAGTGAGAGATATAAACTACTACACTGAAAGCCTACGCATGTTCAACTACACGAACTGCTTATTCCTCGCGGCAACGTGGATTTGCGTCCCTGCCAAAGGCCTTTAAGCCCTTCTTTTCTCCAAAGAGCAAATTTTTTGTTAGTGGTTTCCATTATTGTGCCTTCAGAGGTAACAAAAAAAGCGGTACATTGCTGATATTAATAGGTGCATCCAATCTAGATGAAAAATAGTTCTTATCTCATTTCTTTGATTAATCATGCCCTCAAACAGGCGCACAGTTTAGCCCAACAAACACAAACGCTGTGCAAGAAAGAGCTAAATTTGGACACTGGACCACTAAATTCACCAAACTTTCCATCAATCGCCAAAATCGGCTGAAAATGGTCTTCCATACTAAACCTCTGGTGCGCCACGAAGTAATACCTTCCAGCCTCCGGATTTTTTTTTCACAGCCAAAACTAAGCAAACGTGTGAATGAGAAAGTGATTTTACCCTTAAGAACTTCAACCGGGAATGAAAAAAGACACACCTCGTTGGCAGCAGAGGCCTCAGCGATTTTGTCGCGCAGTTCGAGGTTCAGCAACACCTCCCGCATCTCCTCCTGGGTGCGCGCCAGCTCCGCCTCCGCTCGCTTGGCGCGCTCCTGCCATGCGGCCTGACTGGAAGTAAGGCCTGCAATCAGTGCCTTCTCCTCCGACAGCTCCGCCTGCATCCGTTGCGCTGACGCGGTGCTCTACGACGTGGCACAAGTTCAAAAAAAGGTGTATTGCAAACTGGCTTTAAGATGATCTGCTTAGGTTGGCTAAACTATCCTGCCCGTAATCACCTAACCGTCGAGACACTGAAACCTCGTCCTTTGGTGAAGTGGGACCGCGGAATGAACAGCAGAAAGTGACATAAATCAATCAAATAGATATTTCAGGAGAGCCGTTGGAAAAAACACAAAGAGATTTGCCAAAATAATTCAACTAGACACCGGAATTCAGAGACAAAAGGAAGGCAACGGCTATACAATTGCTAACCACGTAGGGCAAGCTTGAAGACTATACTGTAAAAGGCAATAGGCTTCAATATGAGCGGTTTCAAGGACAATCAGATTAACTAGCGCTTTTTGCCTCTCAAAGGCTACTAAAACTAACAAGGCTTATGGTGACATTCAATCAAATGGGCTTTTAGGGACTAATACTATGCAGTCAAGAGTATAATTAGGAATGGCAGCAGATCAAGTGCTCCACACTTACTGGTAGACGTCAGAACAGTAACCTTGTAGTTGGGAACCCCACCATTCGAAATGATTTACTAAAACCTAGGATCGTGAAGCCCCCTAAATGCATACAACTTCTATAATCTGCATTTCGTTTTGTAGATCCAAATAAGATATAGCCGGTCCTTCCAGGTAAATCCCACACCTATTCACGCAGGGACATCGGAACACGGGCGACAGACTAAGAATGTTGAACCGAAGTGAAGCAAAACTGTTTTGTGATGAAGCGAAATTCCATGTGTCAGTTTCTGAAATCAGTTATAATACATAAAACAAAATTCAGCGAGGGGAAATATAATAAAAGGTAAAAAAACAATTTTGAGGCAAAGGACACAATCCTAAACACTAAGCTACAGGCTCACCTGCGCAAGTTTATGTGCAATGAGATTCTTTTCCTTTATTACAGCCGCCAATTTTGTCTCCATCTCGGCAATACAGGTCTTAGAACTCTGGAGATCATTCTCGATGGCGCAAATACGCGCTGCTGACTCGCTGGTTATAACTTCCAACTGAGACTCAAAGTATTGTCGCTGCGACTCCAGCTGGCTGACTAGAACTGCACTGAATTCCATACACAAACCATCCGCTTTCTTGTCACCTGTTTCACCTCCCTCGCCCACCTGTGATGAAAAAGTTGATTTAGTTGTTCAAATTGACGGTTTTAGTGGCTAACCTGGACCAATTTACCATCCTCATGATTGACAGCAATTCGGTGAACGTAGGCATCGTCTGCGTAGTCCCAAACCATATTCTTACCCAGTTCCAAAGCAAATGTGTGACCGGTTTTTTCGAAATGACGGTAAGCATGTTTATGACCATAGCGACCACAACCGAGATTACCACAAATAAGGCATATCCATAGGTTGTCTCTTAGGTTGCAATCAGCACACTGACTGTTCTCCTCCATTTCTGGTGATTGTACGTATCGGCATACTGGACACCTGCCAAACAACAAAGACAAAATATGACCATCCGGTCTAAAAGGGTGATATTAAAAAAAGGAGCCAAGGCGTACTCACACAGTATCCGTGGTTTTGGATATGCATTGATCGTGAAAGGAATGATTGCACAGAATTGTTGTAAGGATGCCAGCGACTGGCTCATCCTAAATTAGAGTAGTCATTCGAATGGCCCAACTCACCAACTTCTCGAGACATACAGGGCACGAAGGCAATTCAACTAGACCTTTTAAGGGAAAAGAGGCGCCACAGGAACCACTTGAAGTCGTAGTTATGGCTTCAACGTGTGATACATAGGCCATTTGACAGATATCGGGTTCAAGGCTGTTGTAAGAGCTGCCGTTAAATGTAGCATAAAATTCATCGGCATCCACCTACATAGTGTTAAAGTGAAAAGGGAGAACGCACAGTGGATTTAAATTTGAGAAGAGCCATATAATGCCCAATGAGATGACATTTGACAATTTTTAACTCTGTAATGCCTTTACTATTCAACAATCAGTAAACAAGATGACGAAACCTCATAGGAGCAATAAAATACAGAATATCCTTTGCAGTAATGCTACACGGGATACCCAATATACAAAGCATCTCAGAAGATTGTCCCTGCTTTGGAGATACTTTGGAAGACCTAAAGAAAGGTCGTACAAGGAAAAGAAATAACTTTGTAAATATATGAACTATTCCTTCCGTCTGTTCATTTAGTGGATTCCCAGAAAAAAATTTGATATCATCAGTCTTCTTCCATGCGTTTGGCATGTCTAAATAACATAAGGAATATAAGCAGAGCAAACTTTTAATTGTGGTTATAGTGTATAAGGAAAATTCTCTAAATCCAAGGTAGATGGAAGTGTTAGTATCGGAGGTACTAGAGTTTGGGACTATCAAGTCATCCAAGAACGAAGAAGCTATGAAACTGAAGAATAAAAGCAGCTTATACCAGAATAATAAAGGCTTTCACGGAGTTTTGGGATCTTTTCATTAAACAAAATTATTACTGTGTTGCGACCATCTGACCCCATCAAGACTAAACATACCCAAATTTAACGGCCTGCAAAAGTGGCCAATGAGCTATTGGCAGTACGACCTTATGCAGTTATAAATGTGTTTAGAAAATTAAGCTTGTTTATCAAAAAATGTAAAGAGTGTCACCCAAAAAAATGCTTATCATATCATTTTAATTTTGTTGAACAAATTTGTCGCAGTTTTTAAAATTCTTAAATCTGGATATTAATTGTTTTCTCCTGTATTTGACCCACAAACTTACAGTGTTTCTTTGAATATAGCGACAAACAGATCAAACGTCTCACTTTTTACCGGAGCTTTATATAAAACTCCTTTGTATATTTACAATCGGATTACTGCTCAAATGCAGCCCACTTCCCAACTTTGCCAATGCAACGCAATCTCCTAAATTGGTACACCCCTGCAAATTTACCAGAATTTGTTCACTTGCCAAAATTACACGAATTTTGCACTTATCGGAAGTACACAACTATGCTCTTAAGGAAACACTCTCACGGCGAATCATGAATTGAATGTACACCCCCATGCAGCCACGAGACCCGCTTTGAAAGAGAATAACCGGCCACTGGACAGTGGCCACGCCCCCCTAACCAGAAAAAAACACTCTCTAATGTCGGTATACAGTGAATACTCCCATGGGTTATAACACGCGGCTACATCACGACCCCGCTATCACGAGACACTTCCATAAGCAGCTTTGGTAGTGGTGCAGACTCTAAATAACCAAATCTACCTAAAGAAGGTATTTATAAAGCTGGCGATTTGCAACCACCCATCAAAACAGTAAAAATGATTGGCTTGAACTCCAACAGACCATTACAGGAGTTATGTGCCAGAATCAACAACATGAGTTAAAATTAGCCATGTTAACAAACTACGTCTCTACAACACACGACTAATGCGCCTTAAAAAATTGAGACAATTTTATCATTGGCCCTCAGAAACTGCAGTGAAGACGAAAAGTAAAGGAGTAAACCACTTGAACACATGAAAAAATAAAAAAAAATAAAAATGGAGTCCACATATTCATCTTATAATTTACATCAAATAAATATAAGAAATCCACCAGCTATGTACAAGGGAGTGGGAGTATGAAGGAGGCACCTAAAGTGCACTGTAGACAACCTTCTCGTCGGGGGCAGCACTTGCTTGCACCACCGCTGGCGTCGTTACGGCCGACACCGTAGCGCCGGCCTCATCACCACCTGCTGCGGTTTGAACGAGAGGCACCGCGGAGGCATTGGCAGCGGGTGTCTGAGTAAGTGCAGGCACTTTGAGACCCGGTCTTGGAGCTGAGGAGAGGGCAGAGAGGAAGTGAGGCATCGCACTACCACCACCCCCCATCGTCATGACCTTGAAGGGGCTTTCCGCTGCACCTGTGGTAGCGGACGATGGAGGGGGCGGTGCGGGTGCGGCGGAGTACGGCGCGGAGTGCATAGCAGCCGCTGCTGCAGCGGCAGCGGCGGCGGCAGCAGCGGCCGCTGCGGCCTGGTGTTGGTCTGGCACAAAGACACCCGCAAAAGTGGTCTGTGGGTGACAGCCCACTGGCAGCAGGTGATACGATGTAGGACTAGCAGCTGTGGCAGCTGGATTTTTTGGATAATGAGCAAAATTCAGTAGAAGAAAACGCATATATTGCTTACCGTCTCCCACTACACTATATTGTTATTGACTAACATTGATATTTATAATTTAGTTAAAATACTTGGGAATTAGTGAAGTAATAAATGTTTGTATTTTTCTAACTTCATGGTATCAATGGCTTGAATATCATAGCCGAATGGCTAGGAATACTCGGTATTGCATCATGCAAAGTAAAAGTGAAACTACTGAAGCCGTATTCCAAAATATAGTCAAAGTAACAAGCAAATAATAGTGATTTGGCTGTAGCTATTCTCGAAGAGAATGCAATTTCAAAAAGTGTAAGCAGTGAGTTGTACCAGATTGTTGCAAAATAACAATTAAATCAACAGATCTACGTGAAGCTTATCCAAATAATCAACGAATGCTGATTGCGCCGTTGTCGCAGAACTGCTAAATTCATCAGTAAAAACAAGGCCATATTCCAGACGCTTAGAAATCCTCATTTACCGAGGTTTAGACGGAAAAAAGGTGACAGACGCAAAGTCAAGTACATTTCGCACTCACCTGGTGCAGACGCCAAGTAGAGCTGCTGGGGATAGGCTGCCGCAGGAGCCGCTGCCGGAGCAACCGTTTGTCCTCCAGCAAACACAAAGTGTTGCTGTGCCGATTGTTGCTGCTGTTGATGCTGTGAAAATGGGTGTTGGTTCTGCTGGGATTGCTGTTGTGAGTGTTGTTGTGAGGAGCCCGAAGAGGCCGTAGCTGCTGCTGCGGCCGCCGCCGCCGCTGCGTGCTGATAGGCGGACCATGCGGCTGTAGGTTGCCAGGCAACCATGCCCGCAGGCTGACCCGGCGCCGATTGACCCATGAGGAAGGGCTGGAAGGGAGAACCATAGCAAGCTGCAGCGGTAGTTCCTGGCGCCGGGGCACCAGAAGCAGCCAAAGCTGCCTGCTGGGTGCTTGCTGCGGGGACTGCGATTGACACCATGGGCGTGGCGGTCATGAGCTGGCCATTGGCAGAGACGAACATCTGGTGAGGCTGGGGGTGCGTTTGAGAGGGCGCAGGTGCCTGGAAGTGAGTGGCGGGTTGCATGGCGAAGATGTGTGGTGGTTGGGGTGCCGGAGCTGAGGCCTGCAGAAAGGAGGGGTGAAGGGGCTGTTGAAACTGGTCGGCGGGGATGAAGGGGTTAGGTACTGAAATGGCCTTCACTGCTGCATTGTCGCCACCCACGCTCGATTGTTGGGGAGTTAGCCCACCGGTGGGTTTCTTCTTCTTCCGAGGCGATGCTGGAAAGTTAACAGGTATTGTACTAATTTTGTCAAAGTAGCATAGCCGGAATACAAAAATATATGCACAGGTAATAAAGGCTTCACTTTAGCAACAAATGAGGTGGACTAATGACAGGGTTTGATGAAGAAGTGCCAAAAAGCAAGGAACTCGCAATAAAATATTTGTTCGGGAGACTAGTTTCTGGCCGAAAAATTGTTGTTTTAAAGAATGAAGAAAGTTCAAATAAAATAAAAATACGGTGAATTGTTGATGAGAGCGGAAAATCATCAAACAAATCAAGGCAGGAGATAAGCCACAGGCTTTCCATTTATTAAAAAGTATTAGAAAAGTTCTTTAAGGTTTTGAAGGTGCCCTATCATGACCCAAGTACAATGTGATAATGGTAAAATAAGGACTCAAGAGGTTGAAAAAACGTCTGCGAATTTACTCCTATTTTAAAAGGTAGGTTTTTGCTTAGCCACTAATGAGGGTGATGGAGCATCGAATGTCGGATAGAAAGAATGGAATAGTTTAACTAAAGGAAAAAAGCTGAAATTATGGACGGTAATCTACGCCAAGAGTTACTAATTTGTTTGAAATTTTAGGGCGAAAATTACGTTAAAATGAACGCATCCCCATTTGAGACAATAATGTTGAGTGTCTCCATAGAAGGACAAGATGATGAAGTTAAAAGGGAGAAGTAGTTGTGTGTGGCTCACTCTCCAAGCACCTGTAGTTTCTCCAATATGTTTACGATACTAACGTTATACTGACTACTTTTAGGGTTTGAATGAACGGGAAAGTGAAAACTAATTATAGTGAACAGTTGGAGAGGACGCGGCATATCAAAATCTGAAAAAATTGGTTAATTTGCTGTCAAAACAGCTTAATCTGAGATAAACGATGAGGATTTACCTGCGAGAAAGTAAATTCTACTATCATAAGGAGAAAATTAGATAGAATTAAACCACTGATTTTCTAACTCAGATTACCCCATCTTCCGTATCCGAACCTGCTCCACAAAGATCAGAAAAAGCCACCTCAGCAAACATGATACATCAAAAATACACGAATCAAGCTTCATCTAATGAATCACTTTCTACACTGAATCGAATGTGAGATTATTATTCGAAATGGCTGGAGAGAGTGCGGCGTTTTATCCCGGTTGTGCACAAAAATTAACCGTCAGCCAATCAGTACATCACACACAGACCATTCTGCTAGCAGGCTAGAGGGTAAAACGGCTGACTCGACGGTATGCCGCGTCACCCCACAAGCACCCTCTATCCATTTCGGCCCTATTATCTCACCCTCTTTCCCTCTCACTCGTTTTCTCCCTCTCCACAACCTGCATCCATCTGCCCATCCATCTCTCGCTTGCGCACGCGTTCGCCTGTTCGCGTGCGTACGTGCACGCCGCACACCCAGTCGCACGTACATGCAGGCGGAGAAAATCGATCGATTCGCTCGTGCCACGCGCGTACGCGCCCGACTGCCCGCCTGTCTGATCCACTAAGCGGGAGAGGTAGAGAGAAGAGAGAACGAAATGGGGACACGCACAGAGCGCGCACAAGGAGATACGCGTGCGTGCGGAGAAAGAGAGGGCAGTGGTCGATTTGATGCGGCGGTGCCAGTGTCCACAGGCTAGCTCGTGAACGGGCTGTGTTCCGGCGAGGTTGGAGGAGAGGGAAGGGGGAGAGGCCCAGAGAGGGTAGTGCGAGGTAGGGAGAGAGAGGAAGTGAGAGACCTCTGTCACGGAGTGAGACTTTAGGGAGTGAGAAAGATAGCGCAAATGGAGTTAGGAAGCGCCGATTTGCTAACCTATTGGAAATTATACGGCCGAAAGTCTAAATTTATCCACTTTTTAAGGAGTAAGTTACCAAGCCTAGGTATGTAGATGAGTGGGAGCCATGTCCAAAATATATTTCTCGAAAAAAACTCAAAGAAGTATACTTATGCAAACGGGAATTCAGTTGTTTAGGTTCAATGTATTCAGGGAATTTCTCCCTTAAGATATCAAAAATGCAGTGAACTGGCGGCCTCACATCCCAGAAATACCTTGCCAATGAAAAGGTATTCCGTAAATTAATTCAGAATTTGTTGACGCCAAAGGCATAGCCAATCTACGTATTCGAAATTCACCAATTATTTTCATGAGAAATAGCCCGGTGAATAGCGATGGAAGAAAAAAAACTTGATACAAAATACACAAGGTGAGAGGCACAATACCTGAGTCAAAAAACCCGTTAAATCAGTAAATCGTATAATAGACCCATCAAGAACCAATGACCACTTCAAGAATCACGAAGCAAAGTGAAATTTGAATGTAAAGCCCTACCAGAAGCCAAAACACTGCCTTCCGCCACCCTATTCGCCTGTTCAATAGCAGCAGCAGCAGCGGCGGCAGCGGCCGCCTCTGATTTGCGTTTCCGCCGACGCTCTGCTTTTCGTAGGCTCTTTGGGTCTGGAGTCGTCACACGGAATTCGGTGTAGTCAGCGAAAATGACTTCTGAATCCTCAAGATGAGGTCGTTCACCCCTCAGATGCTCTCGTAACTTACGGAGAGCCACGAAAAAGGGAAGTTTATCTTCAGCTCTGGGTAACTGTGCACAACGAGCACTTGAAGAAGGCATAACGAAGATGACCTAAAGTGAAGAACTTGCTGATAGGTGAGGGATGATCTGAAATCCAGAAAATGTAGCAAGGCTGCGACACTCACTGTATTTGTGCCTTCAAGGGGTTCCGGCTGCTTGCCCATACTGAAGTTTTTATGGCCGACGAATGTTTCGTAAATTCCTGAGAGAAAACAGGAAGATTCACGTGGGCATAAAACCAGCTAAACCGGGTTGCAAGAGTGAAAAACTATTTGAAACGGTAATCATTATAAGACACGTAAAATAAACATCCACAGAATACTACAGTTCCGTCTTAATCGCGTTACTTTAGAGAGAACCTACCTTTTCCATTAAAGACAGCAATTTTGGGTTTATAGCAGCGAATTTTCTCAAGCATAGCAACGGAACCCTCCTTAACATCCTTACGAGAGAGATCAGATGTGCCTTTTGCCGACCTGGTACAAATATTCGTAAAACCAATACCGTATTTTAAGACAGTGGCATCATCCTTAAAATCCACAGGAACAGGAACGAGTCTTGACTCATATAAACAAGTCCCTAATGAGAACAATTAAAAAGATGAGCTATCAGGAATACAAAAGTGATTCCCTGTTCCAGCGTAGTGATGACAGATGTTTCCGGATCCTAGACTGGGATTGATGCCAATCTTAAAATAAGGAAAATCGGGATGCTTCACTACACTACCACAACGATGTCCAGATTTTCCTTAAGATAGTCAGGGAGCATAACTCCAGCAATGCTACTTCCAGCCGCGTCCTTTTTCTCAGTATTTTCATTGTCGTTAATACTTGAGTTAGGGATTTGTGCGTTAACGTTCATTGAATGCGTATATGGATTCTCTACCTTTAATGGAGAGTTCAGAGCTGTCCCAGACAAAGACCTATATCTAAAGTGAAGGCGCAAATCAATTACATCACAGCATCCTTCGTTTCAACAGAGGGTCTATAGCTTTGGATCCAAGCCATAACGTAAACTTGATAAAAAAATGCACCTATGAGTTGAAACGCATCTAGGTCAGAATTTAGCATTATCAGTATAGTTAATACTGATGTGACTTTACTGCCACAAAATGGCACATTAGGGTCAAAACTTCTCGCCAATAACTTTATAACTTTTACTTGGAAGTTTTGTTACCTGAGTTATGTTTCAAGGCTGATTTAATCGAGTAAATGCGCTAAAATTAATTTGCATCTTAAGCTACTGTTGCAAAAAGTGGTTTTGGTAACATTCTCTGATTACAAGGACTAAAACAACAACTTTAATAATTTGACACTAACTGTTTTGAGGTATTTTAAAGTACGCGGATAACCCAGCCACCGTGTTTTAGCGGTTACTGACGTGAGTACCAAAGCTCCACAATATCTAACCTTTTCTGGTTGTGCGTCAACTTTCAACAGCTTTAATGTTGTGCAACACTTTATCTCTTTGCCTTATATACAAATACTAGACTGACCACTTTATCCATTGTTTAATAAAAAACACATTGTAGGAATTTCAATAATACATTTCTTACAGAATGACCCATTCAACAGAATAGTGTTCATCAGAGAGAGTAAATGGACCAACAATCATGTGGAGGGAATAAGGAGGAAAAATCTAGTAAAAAAGACACCACATGATCAGTCCAATCATGGCAAAAAGTGAGACTTTCAGGCCGCAGGCAACACAGAATGGCTCGTTGGTATAGGGTGGAGCACACATGGCATATTTCATTGCTTGGGCAACGAAGGTATTTTCAACCGTCGAATGAAAGAGGTAACTGAAGGGACCATTGGCAAATACTGCCACATCATCACCACCATGAGTTGACCAGTTGATTGGTATGAGAGCCTGAAGTTGTGTGTCTTTGTCATTGATGTATGTATCATTCATTTTATTAACGTCGTCCCTTGTTGCATTCATTTTTGCTCCAGGTCCAGTCATATAGCCTATTGGTAGCATTCCTTTCATGTCCAGAGTCTATAAGGTGAAGTTTAGAAGTAGGTCCCATTTTAAGCAGCCATAAAGCTAAACTAGGTACTTAAAGTATTTTAATTGTAAAATTTTTGGACTCCATACTTACCTGTTTACCCTTGATTTTGTCAGGAGCAAAGAAGGTGCTGAAGCGACTCGGTTGACCTACCAACGCAAATGAATGCGAGTGGTCGGCAGTGACAATTAAAAGGGTCTCTTTTGGATCCAATCGTTTAAATACTGCATGTATTGTCTTATTGAATGCATGCATTTCAGCAAAGGATTTCCTAGAAGTAAAGAACGGTAGATGTGTGAGAAATATGGGTTAAAAGACGGTCGTAATAAAAATGAACTATTTAAGCCTACTTTGCACGGTTTTCGTGGTGGGCTTGATCAATTCGAGCACCTTCTACGAACAAGAAAAAACCGTTGGGGCTCTTTGTGAGGATATCAAGCGCAGCCATGGTCATCTCATAAAGGCTTGGGTTGCCTGCCTTCTTGTCCAGCTCATAGGGAAGATGCGATGCACTGAGTAGACCTTTATCAAGGCGAGTAAATTTCTATACAATATTAACACATTTTAAGAGAGTTGAATATCAAGGAAGTCTTACTTAATGCATAATCATATTTGGAAAAGTTGATTTGCTTGAATTTTTCAGAGCTATCAACGTAGACATAATTGCGGCCTTTGAGTTTCTGATTCCGTTCCCACATATCGGTCAGTCTTCTTCCATCTTTCCTATTGCCTTTTTGATTAGTTTCTGATGGTAACTGGACTCCCGCTGGATAGAAGTTCCTTTGGCCTCCTCCCATCAATACGTGAATGTCTGGATGTTCAGTTACCAGTTGATAGGCCAAATCTGTGCATCCGTTGTTGGGTAAATTTCTAAAATTACAGCAAAAAAGTAGATGAATATGCATTAATAATACCTCTACATCATTAAACCAGACTAAATTAAGCATCAAATCATTAAAAAAGTCCACGAAAAATAATGCAAAATAAAAAAAACATCATGCGAAAATCAGTACTTACGCATCACTCTCCCAATCTCTATGAGCTACATGACCATAGCAACCAGAAGGAGAGGCATGTGTGATTCTAGACGTTGTTACAATGCCCGTCCACTTTCCAACTTTTTCAGCAGCCGTAAGAGCCGACTCTGTCTTCTCTTCATCAGCGTATAGACTGCATTGCTTAACTAGCACTGCTCCTGTGACACCGATCATGGCTGTCCTAGTCTTGGTGCCTATTAAATAAAGAATCATTAATAGACACTTCCACATTTATCTGACACTCCAGAAACCTAGAGATCTGATATATACCTACCCGTGAGGTAGGCGGTTGCTGATGAGGCGGAGTCGGTGACCATGGTCTCGAGATCGTAAGTCCGACAAAGAGTTCCAAATTCCCAGTCCTCATACGTGTGCTTAGAGGGTACGCCCTTTGCATAGTTTTCATCAAACCTGGTGGCTGACACTGTAGGGACACCCATACCATCACCAAGGAAGAGAATGACATTTTTAGCCTTCTTGGCAACACTAAACCATTCAGGAAACTGTCGATTGGATCGATCAAACTCCTTGCGAGCCAAATTCTCCCAGTACTGGGGACTTATCTCCTCTTTCTTGATTGTGAATGGAGGGTAAGGAAGAGGAACGCGAGGCAACTCGACATTTGCCAGAGCTACCTCCAGGAGGATGGCGTATATGAATGCCGACTTAAGCATAGCGATGCGATTAATACCTTTTGGCTTGTATTTATACAGATTTCCAAGGATAGGTGGGTGTGTTGGATGTTGTGTATTTGTTGTGTATTTTAATTGGATGCTGTGTTGAGCCTATGAGGTGCTGCAAAAACTCATCGTGGTTGAACTCATTAATCAAAAAAAATACCTTTAAAGATTTTTTTCTTTGACTTAGTCCGTTATTTGTATTAATGTGTGGAAACACTAAAATTGAATAGTTTAACAACTATAATGGTGGACTTTTTTCCACTTAAGGCTGATTGAGGCGCATGTTGGTTGAGACCGTTTTAGAAACACTCAAATTATTTTTTTTTTAATAATTAGCCTCCTTTGACACTTTTTCCCACAAACTAGGGAAGCGCTTAGCTGCGCAGTCAGCAAGCCCCACGGACCAGTAGCGCCAGTCTCCGACTAGCCATGCAAACGAGGAGGCACTCGATCGCAGCTCTACTGGTGCCCCTCATTAATTCTACCAGACTTGGAGTTTCGTCTTGCATGGAAACCGCATTCGGGGCGGAAAAACTCGCTGGTCATTACGACTATTTATGAGTGTTTGTAGGGATACTGGCTTATAAACAGAGCCATGCAATGAAGGGCAGGTTTCAGCACAGCTTTGTGGGAGGGGGACTTTGTGTCTGTTCCACCTTGACACGTTGGTTTCACTTCCGTGCTATCCAGTTGTATCAACCTAGATTCTGTCTAGGTAGTAGAGAGGTAGAGAGAGAGATCCGGAGCAATACTTTTTTTTGGTAATCTACAGCTAGCATTACATCAGTTGTTAATAGCTTTCCTCCGGACCAAGGACTTGGAGTAGTTGCCGAAGATTGAAAAAATTTTCGACCCTCCTATTACAGTTGAATAAGTAATTAGGTGCATTCAATGCTTGAAGAAATTCCTCTTCACACGTATTTTACTTTTGAAACTGTGATGAGCTAGAAAAGCACTTTTGCCCTGCTGAGATAGTTGAATGTGCGTGCGGTGGCTTCCTATGAGCTTGACATGGGTGGATCTCTACAGGGGTTAGGTAAAATACAACTTTGTAATGCGAACTCCGATGCCCAAGGGAGGGTCCTTCGGAATTAAATTAGGCTGCCTTTCACAGATACCGTCAAAGCAATTATCTAGGTTGAAACCACAACTGCTCCGACATTACGCCTTTGAGGCGTAGACTGGACTCTGGGCTATGTCAGGAGCCCCAAGCTCTACTGTGGGCTGGCAATACACATTTAGCAAAGCGTCGACAAATAACAAAAGCCATTTGCAAGGTATTAAGAAAAAGAACGCACAACACAGAACTGCTCATATTTTTTGCCCTTGGAAAGGTAGATAATAACTGGATATAGGCCACAAGTTCAGTGAACCGAAATGTCTCGCCTATGCGTCGGTGGGTATATCTGATTTGCACCATTTAGGTATAATAACAGGGTGGCATGTAAAGGATAATTTTTCCAAGCCTTTTTCTACTTCTCGCTATTAAAATCAAGAAATTAATTGCTCTAGGCCTTTACCATTTGCTCACCTACTTTGTTGAACGCCCCACCTACTCTGGTGGGCGGTTAAAGTGACCAAAATCCTCCAATCCCTCTGCCAACTCATCAACAAGGAGACTTTATATGTGAAAAAAATATCACTTTATTGTAACTTGACGACAATTCTTTGTAAGTACAAGGGTACAAATAGTTAATGCTGAAGTAGCAAGGAGGAGGTTACATCAAAATTAACATTATTCACAGGGTGTCTTTTTCTGGTCAAAAGGATGGGCACCAAGAGCAAACTTCATGGCCTGTGCAATCATCGTGTTGTCAACGGTTACGTGGAAGATGGGCGACATAGGCCCAATGGCGTAGACTCCAACATCATCACCTCCATGCGACGAGTATGGAAGGGGCACCAGCGTCTGTTGCCTGTAGGTCCATGAAAAGATGTCCAAAATACCTGGATTTTTTCGGGACTCATTTATCAATCCATTTGGCCCATTCATGTAGTTCAAGCCTTGAAGCGGCATAAGGTCATTGGTCTACAAAAATACGACAATGTTCTTGTGTTTTAAAGTGCCACAATTACTAAACTTTAATCAGCAATGTCAAAATTCTAACTCACTTTATTACTGTAGTATTGGTCCAGACCAAGCACACTCTGGAATCGGCCTGGCTGTCCAACCAGTTCAAAGGAATGTGAGTGGTCTGCAGTCACAATTACTAGAGTCTCGTCCAAGTTGACTGTATTTTCAATGTAAGCAATGATCTCATCGAAGTGCTTCATCTCATCCAGCGATCGGCTGACAAAAGAACTCCAATGTGATCATCAGGCAATAATTCTTCGAGTTTACTTACATCTCTACTAGCCTAAACTTACCGGACCCATCGTTATTGTGATGAGCATGGTCAATGCGACCACTTTCGATGAAAAGGAAGTAGCCGTTTGCTTGACGCTCCAGCACTTTCAATGCCTTCCGAACGTAGCTCAGGAGGTTCGGCTCATCCCAACTGATCATGTGATTGTACGGCATGTGATCCGCATATGGCAACGCTGTGGCAACATCACAAATTTAACATACTCGAAGAGTTCATTTTGACATGTTAGCGATATTAGTTGCTTACCGAAGAAGTAATCCACCGCAGAGACGTCACATGAAGCTAATTCGCTTGGTTTGCTCACAAGGCAGTATTTATGGCCTTTACTGTTATGATATTTAACCCATTCGTCAACAAGACTTCTATTATCCAATCGAACTCCTTTCACAGATGGATCGGCTGGAAGTGCGACATTTTGGGGATAAAAATTCTTTTGGCCTCCACCTATCAACACGTTGATGTAGGGGTGATCATTAATCAATTGGCAGGCCAGGTCCTGACATTTCATGTTTTTATAGTCATTTGGACAAAATTTCTTAAGGTTGCTGTTAAAATAAAAATACATAATTGTAAAAAATTAATAATCAAAGTCAGTTTAGTTGAAGCGGCTTACTTACGCATCACTCTCCATATCTCGATAGCTCACATGACCATAACAACCACTGGGAGAGGCATGAGTTATTCTTGTGTTAGTAAGGACGCCTGTTGCCTTTCCAGCCCTGTAAGCAGCTTCTAAAACAGACTCAGCGAAGTACGCTTTGTCCCATGTTCCACATTGCTTGACTCCAATATCCCCGGTAAGTCCAATCATTCCAGTCCGTGTTTTCGTGCCTTAATGAAGGCTAAGATTAGAAGCCCAATCGAGTGCTCACCAGTCAAGTAGGCAGTCGCAGAGCTGGCCGAGTCAGTGACCGAAGTTTCCAAATCGTAGGTTCGTGCCATAGTGTTGTAAGGCCACTCCTCAAAGGGATGCTTTTTGATGGAACCATTGAGGCCGATCTCTTGAGCTACGAAAAAACGTCCTGCGGAGATGGTCGGCAATCCCATGCCATCGCCGAGTAGAAGGATGACATTCTTTGCTCTTTTTCCCTTTTTCATAGCGGAAAAGACTTGACAGTCTCGCTCAAATCGCTCTTTAGCCAAAGTGTACCAGTAGGTTGGGGACCTTTCACTTTCAACAATTGGCTGTTGTGTGGTCGTTCCTGGTGTAGTCGTAGTCGAATATCCATAATTCAATTCCTCCGTAATTACGTCATTCTCTGTGCCTAGATTTTGAGAATTTGTCGCTTCTTGTGCTGCTGAGAAAACTACGAAGAACGCTATCAGAATGATAGCCCTAGTAGCCCTCATGATTATCAAGAAGCTGAGCTAAATCTGAGAGACCCCGTCAAGCTTATATACCCCACCTTAATCCGCGCTCATTGGTGGATGCATTTTTGCAAGTGCGTGTGTGCGTGCGCAAGAGCGCGCATTTGAAGGCCCGTATGAAAACGACAAAAAATGTTAAAGCGCCTTTCCTCTCCAGGAAATTTGTAGAAAAAGAGCATTTTTATAGACACCTGGAACTATTGATACCTATTTTTACTTTTCTGAGTAAAAAGAAACATAATTTATTGAGCCAACAATAATATGGAATTGTAATTCCCTCCCCATGGTCAAAATACAACCAAATGGTGAACCAAGAAAGTTAGAAGAGGTTCTGTTGGCAAGGCGAGGTAGTTGGTGCGGTTTCGCTTTTCTAGTTACTTATTTTGATCAGAACCCACTGTTTGGTGGTGGCAACATGTGCAGTCAATTTGTAACTACAGAGCTAGAATATGTGAAATAATTGTAATTACTCTTCTGGACAAGTAAATTATTTAGTAAAAATAGGTTGATCAACTAGTCTTTAGGTCACTGGTGAGCAAAAATTGAGTAACTATTGAGATACTGCTGCGTAACTACTTCTTAGGAGGTCATTGAAGAAAATTTGTTACATGCCTAACTTTAAGGCAAAATAAGCACATTTTTTAGGCCCACAAACATTTAAGGTGTGCAATTCTGGCAACAACTTTTTGGTTTTTTTCATGTGATAAAAGACAAAGGTTTATCAAAATAAGGCAGGTCAGTGGCTATGTAAACAGCCACTGGAAACTTTTCATTTGCATCATATCTTAACAACACCCTATGAAGGTCATGATTTGTTCAAAGGAAAGGAACGGTCTGGGAGTATGCGTAAAGCATCTGTTGTAATGTGTTAGTCGCTTGTTTAAAGCCCGGTTTTCGTAAAGGGTTGTCACCTAGGGGCTCCGCCATTGTACCTTCCCCGGGTGCGTTGGCCTCTGAGCCATGCCAGTAGTCCTCAGCCTTGCCGTATGCTGAATATGCAAATTCTGCCCAAGTATCATACATCCATCGTCTTCAGAGAAGTGTTAGACGCTACAGTCTATCACAAGAATATTTTCAGTCCTTTTAATTAGCATTCTGAAGGTTAGAATTGTAATGCGCAAGTGGTGCGCACTGAGATAGACTCAAGGTGGATTTAATTAAAAGACCGATTTTTACTCTTGACATTTCAAAAAGTACCAAGTTTTGGGATGGTGTGACACACCTAGGTGGTGGTCATTGACTCGGTTTGTAAAGGGAAAAAGCCACACCCGAGCTCAAAAGCCTATGACGACGCGACGACTTGAATGTATAATTCCTGAACTTTAATGCAACCTTGTCGATGATAAAGGTGAGGGGTTCGTGGCCGTGCCTCCACCGATGAGACAACAGCAAAATAGCCATATTGTTCGCACCGAAACACTTATTCAAGATTTGCACTTGTTAACAAATATTAAGCGCAAAGGAAATGCAATCGCCTGATTTCGCTACCTATTACAAATGGTTTCTCATCACTCTTAAGAGTGGCCCGCCTGAATTAATAGCCGTACAGGCGCTATTCCGTCAGGCCATTTGGACAAATGACACAATCATTTGCAATTACAACGGCTTTTTTCCTCTTCTTGACTAGTAAGTTGTTTAGCATGCTTGATAAAGTACAAACTCATTGTTTGCTAACACTGAGTGCTTTTATACATTTGAAGCTGTACAGGATGCTAGCTCCCTACAAAGAATGCCCATTCCAGGTTGCTTTGACTAAACTTCCATTCAGAGGTCGCATAATGCAGTTTAGATAAAGTCAAAATAGAAAATTAGTTTCACAGTTTTTGCTGAGTAGGTTTTGTTGCAAAGTGTTTTGGAGATTCTTTTTGGAAATTATACACTATCTGATTTCTAATCCAAAGGCTTACGTGGATTTGAAAATAAGAACAAGGAAAATTGGAAGTTATAACACAGGATTAATGAAAGGGTGCAGTTTAGACTGGTTGACTTTAAGAGAAACTAAATTTTGAAATAAATACCTAGGAGGCAGGAAATTTAATTTTATTCATGAAAGAACATATGTCACTGATGCTAATCCGACACATTTACATTTCGCGGGTTGAGGATGCAGAACTAATAAGTGCAAGCGGAAGAAATAAAAATTGGTGATGATTTTATGCAACGATTTGCGTGAATTGGAACCCATCGTCGGGTATGCGTTATCCTGTCTGCCACGCGGTGGTAAACAGGCCGAAATTTTAAGTGTCGCCTCCAATAAACGACTCATTTATGAGTACTTTTAAGGCAGTATCATGATCACGGAAAAGCATTTTTACTCGTAATTACAATAAGTTATTGCAATTATTGAAACGCAGCGCTTTGTCCAGCCTAAACAATTTGCATCAAATGAAGACTAATCGAGGGAAATAAATAAGTAGAAATTCATCCTAATTCCTTAAAACATTGTTTTAAATTTAATGGAAATTATTTACGCAAGAATGCTTTATTGTTATATCATAAAGTGTGAATTCTACTATTTTAGGTTTCCAAGCATGTCAAAATACGGAAACTGCTTGCCTGCAATAAAAGATTTATATATTTGTAAGTAGGTTGCACAAATTTTCAAAGACACGGCATCGAAGTGACAGACACAAAGCAAAACTAGTCTGTAGGAAAAAATTGCAATTTCGCTAAATTGACTATTTAGCTTCCACAATAATGCTCCTACCGAACCAAAAATGGATTGTAGATAAAAGAGACTTTCAAGATTCTCCTGTTTTGTTGTAAAATGGAAAACAGTCCCTTTGAATCTACAAATTATGCATGGTAAATCACTGTGGGAAATCCTGCTAAGATCTTAGGAAAATAACGAATTGTACTTTCTTTGATTTGGTATTACGGGACTGGGAACATAAACATAAACACTGCAAACGCGATTCACACAAGTCAAAAATTGTTAAAAGGCGCTCAGATGGCAAAATTACTCAATCAGACATTTTAAAGCAAACGTTTGATGCAAGCGTAATTGTGTATCCGAAAAAAAATCGGTAAGGAAAATAAATAATTAAGTAAATCTGTGGTGCAAACGGAGAACACAAAGTGATATTTTTTTTTCCTGTTTGTTAACTTATAAGCAGGACAAAATCAGAAAAAATACTAACAAAATTATTTAATATTTTCCGGGGTTGAAGTACAAATGCAAGAGCGAACCCAGTTAGTGCACTAATGCATAGACATGCTACTGTTCTGCCTTAGTAGCAAGAGAATCTATTTGCAAGGATTACACTTTACCGCTGATACTGACGCGAGTTATGAAGCAGATTGCCCTGTCACACTTACCAACATCTAGTATGCTCAATGTGGCGTTTCAACACTATCCTAGAGACGAAAGAAGACATAATACGCGGGTAGAATATGCATATTCAACAAACAGAAGGACTTGCAGCCACTGGCACGGTCCGGAAGTCAGGCAACCCGGCGAAGACACAGTGGCGGAGCACCTAGGCAACCATTTGGCCAAAAGCGAGAAGCAAACAATCAACCAATGAACTGCATGTCCCCCCCTCCACTTTTGAGCGTCATCCTTGGTTTTCCCCTCGGTCGACATAACGTAATCGGTGCCGTGAGGATACGCCTACAGAACAACTGCGCCAGTCTCCAAGTGTCCATGGAAATGAGGAGGTACTCAATCACAGCGCCACTGATCCCCCCGTCAATTCTACTAGACCCAGAGTTTCGTCCTTCATGAAAACTGCGTTTGGGGCGGAACAACGTGCAAGTCATTACGCGTATTTCTGAGTGTTCGTTGGAACACTGGCTTATAAATAGAGCCATGTAACAAAGGGCAGGTTTCAGCGTAATTCCGTGGGAGTTAGATTTTACGTCTGCTTCTCCTAGACACGTTGTTCTCACCTCAGTGAAATCCAGTTGTACCTACCTGGATTCTGTGTAGCTGAAAGAAAGGTGGAGAGGGACGTCCGCATACAGTCACTGTACGCGGCTCCGAGGCAAACCTTTTTTCAGATGATTCACAGCTAATGTTACTTCAGTCGTTAATAGCTTTCCTCCAGACCAAGGACTTGGAGCGGCTGCTGAAGATAAGCATAATTTGCAGACATTCTGTTAGGGGGCACCACTGATTCTCCCAACCGCGGCATGTGCACTTCTTCCGCTCCGCCAAACACAATAGCCCAGTGGTAGGAATGAAGGCAGTTCCCCTTTTAAAAATCGGATTTGCTTTCCACTGCCACCAGTGTGACAAGCCGGAGCTTCGGCAAAGAACAGGGAAGATATAAAACTAGCGCAGAATAGATGTGTATACATATTTGGCATAAATTGGGTTTGGAGCTACCAGCAGCCCGCCCGGTGAAGGTGCAATGGCAAGGATCTGAATTGGCCCCTTTACCAGAACCAAGGGTTAAACAAAAAAATTAAAGTATTACACCAGCATTGGATAAACGCACCCAAAAAAACTAGTTTTGGCAGTGGGAACAGTGGTGTAAACACCGCCTTAAGGTTCACACAAATAAGTGTACTACAGAAATAGAAAGCGCTGTGAAAAGACACCTCATCGAAACAGATAAATAACAAACAGGAAAAATAGTGTAAAATTAGGCGCTTTTCAAATGTGGTTGCATTTATAGTCATGTGCACTTGTAATTTGTCAACTTCCTTCCTCAATGCATCCACGATCTCATTTGCATTGACGGTTAGTCCCTTCTGCCTACTACGGCATGAACGCAGGAATCATGCACGGCACCGAACCACACTTTGTAGACTTCCAAATGTTTCAACGCAGATTGATCAGCGAACCTTGACCACCGAAATGGACTCCAGCGTCGACACAATCCCGGCGGAATACATGTCCTTTACAGACTCGAACAACATAAAGCTGGTGCACAACTTCACGTGTCCATTCGTCACCGTTTTAGCAGTAGAACTCGAAGTTCTTATTCTTATTCAATAGACAACGACCCAAAACACATCCCAATACCTGCTGAAACAAAATGACATGCAAAAAAACAATCTCAATCATGGTGAAGTTATGCGATAATCGTACGTACCAAAGTCCTCACCACCTCGGCTTATGTTTGTTCAGATGGCGACTGCTAAAGTTGCAGAAGACGTACTTCCATTCATCGATGGAGAAGAGCACACCTGAGTTTTACAGAGGGTAACTGCGGGTCTATCTGCGTCCAGTAAGCAGGATAGATTGGATCTGCATGGATATTATAACAGCTCAGACAATGCAACTATCACCATGCAACTATGAAAAGACTTTGGGA
This sequence comes from Echinococcus multilocularis, assembly GCA_000469725.3. Lineage (NCBI taxonomy): Eukaryota > Metazoa > Platyhelminthes > Cestoda > Cyclophyllidea > Taeniidae > Echinococcus > Echinococcus multilocularis. The sequence goes on along the minus strand of LN902849.1, from coordinate 457,488 downwards.
AAAAGATCAATAGCAAATTATCGCCTAAAACACGCACAATGGATGCGCTTGTTACATTTTAACAGACTTGCATGATGCGAAAATAATGGATCAAGAGTTATCTCAACCCCTAAAAAACCACAGCTCACCACAAATAAGTGAGAGAAAGTGCTACAACTATGCGCACCTTCAATTAATGCCCCTTAACTCTTATCAATGCATAACCTACTTTTTAGCAATCCGATAAAATACACTTAAGAGGAGCCCATAGACCTACCAAGGACCAGAACATTAGTGGTCCCAAGTGCAGACCAGCGTTTCGTAGGATTTTCCCTTTTCTTTAAAACGAGGCTCCACTAACCACAATATTGGCATAATTAAAAGCAACAAACGATTCAACATACTAACAGGAGGATACCCGGGCGACCCTGAAATTCAAAATTTACGGTGGCAATTTTAAGAAGTGCCCAGCATAGCAAATAAACCCAGTTGGGTTTTTCATTCAAAAAATATTGTTTTGTAAATTTTTGCCTTACGCATGTTATTTATAATTGTGACGTTAAAACACCTCAACGAATACGCGTATGGGTTTATACATATAAGTGTACGGAAGTACAAATAGTATGTCCTAATAATGGCAAAAGAATAATAACAACAATATTTTTTCATGCAGTAATAATGGGTTTAATTAAAATAACTGATATTTAGGTGCCGCTAACAAAACCAAGCGTAAGTTTGCAAATTGAGGTAAATAAGTTTCTCGAAAAGTATTTTACATGATTTTAGGCTGCACTACTTATATCCTAACTGCCATATAATGATTTTCCTTAAAAATCGTGCACTAAATTAAATAGCTAAGCTATATTTTTCACACCGCAAACGAATGTTTTGCGTAAATCCCAACGGCATTCTAAAATAGAGACCTTGTTGTCATGCTTCTCATTTGGCTGTTAAAATACTCAATTCCTCCATCGCATCTATTCTTCGCTCCTCTCTGAACCAAATAGTAGAAATGTTCGCACATATACCTAAAATCCATTTCATCATTGTCCTTCAGGAGTCGCGGAAGAAAAAAAAATACTTACTATACAATCATTATGAGTACTTCTGCTCCAATTCATGCTAAAAAATTACCCCAGGCGAAATCCATTTCTGCACAAAGAGGAGCTGTGCCAGCAAGCCAGTCAACCATACCACATGGCATGAACTCGCAAAGCAATACTGCTGTAGTTCATTAAGACAGGGAGCCGCGAAGAGAAATTAGTGCAAATCGGTTGAAATGATAACAGCGACATGCAAAAAGTAAGTTACCAAAGTATTTTAAATTATTTACATTAATTTAATTTGTCAACTTTGCACAGGCATTGTGTTGGCAATATCCATGTTAGTTGTAGGTTATTTAGACCTCATCATTTTTTAAAATTAATCTTAGGAAGATCAATACACTTCTGTTATTTTTAATGTCAATGCATGTATCACAGTATCTGGGGCATGCTGTTGCTTCGTTGCATAAAAAAGACAAAACAAACAATTTTTTGCTCATTTACGATTTTTTAAGGCAAAACCTAGTCGAGCATATTTGTTATACTGAACAATACTAAGGCGAATACTTTAGATTGTGGTCGGTGTTTGGTTCTTAGCTGGCTTCAGTGGCGCCCGAATTTTGGCTGAGACACTGTTTGTTAGAAAATAGAAAGTCCTGGCTTAATGTTGCGCTCTCCTCGCTGGAAATTACATTTCAGACCTTCGGTTGGACAGGACTGTCTATATCTAATGCAGCAGTATCTTACAACCATGGCTGTATTAGCGAACGGAATTAAATTCCAACCTCGTGTTTGGTATTACTTTGCACATTGCTCAGTTGAGAATGGTTTGCAACTCATCGGTTGTAATGTGCCTTGAACGAGAGAGACGTATTTTTGGGCGGCAGCGTGCTTTTACCCTATATCCCCAGACCCTTTCTTGGTTGTACATGGTAAAATAGGTTTTGGCAAGTGTTTAACCCTTTTTTGTCCCTGTCTGGTTGCTTCTGCTTTTTCTTTAATTGTGAGTGATGTAGAATCCTTTGAGAAGTGTAAACCCTTCAAAATTGAGGAGTTATTGGCATTTGCAGACTACTTCTTCGGCTATGGCGTGGATGAAACTGCCTTGTGCCTTGAACACCCCCTCTTCCCCATTTGTCTGCGCAAATTGGCAGTTTCTCGGTCATAGGCGCATTGCTATATGGTTGTGTGCACGTGTTTATGCGAAGTAGATGTCAACCTGCAGTAATGAATACACGTTTAAGAGTTGCAAATCATCAATTCAAATGGCGGCACCGTCTTTGGAACATGAATCGGTAGTGCGACTGCAGAGATGCCTCCAATTAATACACAACTTTCACAGTCACTCGATTTCATTGCTGTCACTTCCACGAAATTACAGGTTGTATTCTCAAAACGTACCCGAATGATACCAGTTACTCCATCACTCTACCCACTTACCCTCCTTCTTCTTCCCATCACACCCATCCACACTGCCTTCGAGACACATCGGTTGTTGGTGACATGGCATTTAGGTTGCACCCTTCACTGCACTACGTCGTACCCTTTCCAGTTGATGGATCGATGGCGGCCATTGCTCCCATCACTCAGCCTCGCTCACCCTCCTGCCCCAGTGATATACCACCAATCTGGGGTGATTTACCAATGGGATCATGCCATTCAACCCATTTTGGAATTGTGGGTTCACACGCCTCGCCCTCACTGAGTGCTGCGAGGAAAGAGATGTAGGGGACCCCGGCCAACTTGACTGACAGACAGAAAAACAGACTTGAGTCACATTCATCAGGTTAAAATAGACTTGAGGTACATATGAGGTCTAAAATTGACAGAAAAGTGGGGAGGCCTGAAGTGTGGGGTCAGTGTAGGTAAGGTCAACGTTTAATCCGTAAAGGTAAAGCCCAGCCCATTCTCTCTTCTATCTAGCATAATAAAATTTTACGAATAGTGGATGGTTTGCCAAGTTGTAGATCTTAATGACTGGTCAAATTGCCACCTTGTTCTCTCTTGCTAGATGTCATTCCGATAGCGAGTTCATGTTAGATGAACCGCTTTATTCCGAGGCACACTCTTCCTCCTCCTATCCGCCTACACCCGAAGGCACGAGAATAATTTAGCTCCTTAGATTGCGTCAGCAATTCATGCAAGCGGGGCTGTAAATGCGACCTAGAGGTAATAGAGTGCTAGAGCAAATTTGTGATTGAAGTGGGGATGGAGGAAGAGGCGAGGGTTTAGGGCACAGACGCACAGACCAAAAGATGTCTCCTACCATCCAACTTAATAAACATTTAACATGCAAATTTACCCACTGCTTAAATTGTTGCCAACCTTAAGGGTGGTCAACTACCAGACATCCAGGGCTCAGTATTTAACTTCACATGGAATTGACTTAATTAAATACTGGTGTCTGGGGTTTAGTAGTCGTCAACACTTCTTCTGGAGGCTCTCGACATCAAATGTGGTGCTATAGCATGTTGAACTACATTCTTCTCTTCTACCTGACACTCAGACCAGACTGCTAGACTTCCAAGCCTTCTCTGCGTGTGAGTTAGTAGCATGCTTTACTATACCACTGGCTTTCCCCTACTTCCAGGTAGACTCGAGTGCCTTACACATTCAACGAAGATCTTGCCTGACCAAACGTGACCTCCCCTCTGATAACACCTTTTAAGCTCTAATGTCACCCTAAGCGATGTAAAAATAAAAAATGCGGAAACCTAACAGAGAACACCAAGCGTGTTTTGGTAGGAGATACGAAGCAGGGGAAGGAATTTTAAAATCCTTCAGCGATTCGCACTCTTGTTCTAGCTCTCCCTTCTGCTAGCCCTCAAGTTGACAAAATGTGCCATCAGAGCAGAACCTACCTCACCAATGAAGACTAACTCACTTAACCCAGCAAATCGAAACTGAGCAAACGAAGGCAATGGGAGTGGATTGAGGTAGAGTGGGGTGAATGTGGATTTGGGCAAGGCCAGAAAGCCGAAACAGAAAGGGAACAATAAGTACACACACACCCAAGAGCACGCAGACGTAGGGCAAATTTGAAAAACGATGGGGAAATTACCCCTCCCCATCCAAAATGTAAAAGCGAATGTGGTGGCGATGTTGGTGGTGCCTAGAGTAGTCACACACTTCTTTGGTGTAGTTTGGGCTGAACGGATAGGCGAAAGTGATTTGGAAAGGAGGGAGTGATCAACAGTAGAAGAGCTTGCCGCTGTGTGCTAGCTATCGTTACAGAATTTTGCATGCCTCTGCCATGGATTATTGAGGGTGGGAGGGAGAGAGTGAGAGGGAGGAGTAAGGTTACCTTGTCATCTGTGATTGGCTCCAATTAGTGAATGTCTACTGCATATAACCACACACACAACAACTACTTAGCAATGTGCTTTTCCCTCCTAGGAAAGAATGACCAAATATATTTTGCAGTAGTTGAGGCTACCACATCACAGTTAAATTGGATCCAATAAATATTAGCGCATTTTTTGTAAACAGGAAGATTATGGCATCAAAATGTGTCATACTAGCAGGCTACTGAAGTTTACTCCTGATTGGCCGAAGTCTAGACAGAGTTATATTGTATAACCTCGCCATACTTTACTTCTGACTGGCTCAAGCCTAATTAATGCGAGATCAAATAACTTCATGAGCATCAAAAATGGCACCCAGAACACAAGACATAACATTGGGCACTACGATTACCACATTCATTCTACCTACTTTCATTCACCGAAGGTGATGTGGTAGCTTCCACTGCTACAAATCGTCCAGGGTCTGTCTTTTGCCAGGAAAAGTTTCTCTACGGTAAGGACTCACAAGTAAGGAAATGACCACAAATTTTGTTCTTCAATGTGGTAATCCTTTCCTCACTTAGGGTGGAATTTATTGCTGCCAATATCCTCTCCCTTCGCATTGCTGCAAAATCTACCTTCTGGGAGAGGAGGTATAGTCGCATTGCTATGTGGTTGTGTGCGCGTGTTTATGCGCAGTAGATGTCAACCTGTTTAAGTCAATTATGGATGACAGGGATGGGATTAATCTTACCTCTCTCTCCCCCTCACCCCACCCTTTACAAACCATGGAAGATGCATGCATAATCCATTCAAGCAGGTACTGCAGTAACGACAGCTAGCACACAGTGGCAAGCTCTACGAATACCGATCTCTCTCCCACAATCCAGAAATGGTTTGAATGACATGACCCCCTTTGGGGTAACACCAGATTTTGGTGGTACATAACTGGGGCAGGACGGTGAGCGAGAATGAGCGAAGAAAGCAACGGCTGGCATCTACCCATCAAATGGAAAGGGCAAGGCATAGTGCAGTGAAGGATGCCACCTAAATGCCATGTTACTGACAACCGATGTGTCTCGAAGGCAGTGTAGATGGTTGTGATGGGGAAAAGAAGGAATATAAGTGGGTGGAAGGATGTAGTAATCAGTCACAATCTACTGTGCTGGGTGACTACAGCGTTTGATGTCGTGGAGCTGTCAGCCATGAGATCTAGTGACTGTGGTACTGATGTAGTTCACAGAGGCATTTCTACAGCCGTACTACTGATGCATGTTCCAAAGACGATGCCGAAGAAGAGATTGACGATTTGCGACTCGCAAATTTGTATTCGCAACTATCGCTTACCTTCCATCTGCAAGTCACAAGCAGGTCAGACACGTTCATTGACAAATGATCACGTCATGTCATGTCTATAAGAGGTGGGATGGATTAAAATGAATCACGGAGATGATGCTTGCAATTTCCTTCTTTTTAAGACATTACAACCCACCATATGGGAGGAGGTGAGAGAGATGCCAGAAGGGGTGGCATGGTGGTCTTTTCATTACAGTGTCCCTGAGCTCTCAGTAACCGAGGCGTTAATTCTTGTTTGACAACCATTCACCTATTCATAAAGAAACACGTTGAGCATCGTTTCTGGACTCATTACCTCTCCTCTCCTACCGATAGGTTTGTGCTAAGCTCATGAAGTAGTGAGATGATCATGACAACAAAATTTACTCCTTGATTCCCTCCCACACAGTGTTTAGCCTGAAGCAGCTTGCATAAATTCGCATGCACTGGGTCCCACTTTGGTCGTCTTCTGTGGTAACGCCCTGATGACTAAATCAAGCCAAAACAGCACATTTACATCATTGTCTGACTTTTACTAGCATCGCATATCTCTGCATAACGTTCTTTATTCGTTTCCGCCATGTAGATGCAACAAACTGGGCATCACGATGTGGTTGACTGGATTGGCAAAACTCAAGTAGGCGTACCACACAACCCATCTGGGGTAGGCAGTTACACTTCCCATATTTTTTCCCGCATTACTTATCCCTGAATTGGAGTTATTTGGTAGTGGCAATTTCTATCTGGCATGTGGTGGTCAATGGCTATTCGAAGAATGGTGCAACTGGATCCACTAATCCTGGACATGACCCTTCTAACCTACGGCGTAATTTGAATATGCTTAAAAGAGAAAAAGAAGATAGAGAGCTTGAGAAAAGATGGTGTCAGTGGATGCGTCTATGGACGACGCCAAACGCCATCATCATCTGTAAGTTATAACAAGAGAGAGAGGGAGATTGGTTTGCATGTAAATACGCGCTCTTTGAAGGGCAGTTACCCGTCAGTCTAAATCGTCTCTCTTTAATTCGGCTTTGGTGAGTGTGATAGGCCAATATTATCCTCGAGTAGGTCAGCGATATGACCTCTGCCGTCGCAGTTCAATTAAGTGAGTGTGTGTGTGTGTGTGTGTGGATTTACCCTGCCTCTTCGCCTATCCCTTTTAATTTTAGGCCAGCTTGTCAATGCGTCACCCCATTTTTTGAAGGCATGGCAATGAAACTGTGTAATGTTATCTGGAAAGTGAAGTGAGGTGCTACAAAACGAGGTCTTTCTCTCTGTTTTCCTATATACCATGTTCTTATATATGAATTACATAGGAAGGTCTCTGTATCCTCCTCAGCTACCATAAATTGTGCGTGATCCATAAATAATTGGGTGAGATAAAGAAGGCATGGCTCAATCCTCCCTGATTGGTAGGAGGGGATCAAAGATAACCTCGTCATGGATAAAATATTTACAAGAGCATAACAAATCTGCCGCTCTGCAGTAGAGCAGGCAAGACGCAACACAATGAATGGGACAAAGGAGGCATGGAATAAATGCTATTTTAGGAATGAGTGGGAAATGAATAATAATTATGATAGTAGAAAGAAGAAGAAGAAGAAGAAGAAGAAGAAGAAGAAGAAGTGATAAGGCAGTTTGTTCATGCGGATGTGTCTGGAGTTGCCCAGCACATTCCTGCTTTGATAACAACCATACATGCATGCAACTAGTGACTGCCTAATCAGACCATCGCTCCAGTAGAGGGAAGTAAAGTCTCGGTGTGAAGTAGACACACTTTGCTATGCTAATCTGCTTCTGTCTACCCATGAAGTAAACAGAGTAAGTAGAGAGGGAAAAGGCGAAGGGGGAGGGGAGGAAAGGGACCTTGGAGTAACCTCTCTTTTCACTGGTGATTGATTGGACTCAAAAGATGACAACAGAGAGGAAGAAGAAAATTAGCAGGGAGGCATTCATCACAAAGGCAACAAATTAGTCAGTTACAGAAGGCAAAAGCAAAACCGCTTAAAAGAAGGGGTTATAAGCCCTCGTATGGTAAAAGGCCTCTTTACCTTATCCCTTATTTCTCATTTGCAAGTGAAATGTGCTCATTGAATACCGTAGTTTGTTGCCGAATCAACCCGTCAGTCAACCAAATAGAGGCAGTGTCTTGGATCTCACGCCGGTGGACAATTCTTAAACCAAAAATGAGCAGAAATTTGGTTTAAAGGCTGAAAATAGAAGCAAAAAACAACTGCAATTGATAGGGTGCGGTGGAAGAGAGTGGGGAACTCTTATGAGCTATCAATCTGTTGATGGGTAAAGGATGAAACACCGATGAAAACGGCAGAAATAGGTGGTCACTTAATATTCCAATGCAACAAATTTCTGTGAAAAGATGGATTTGCTTCCGATCTTTAGGGCAGGAAGAGGAGAAGTAGAAGGAGGATGAGTAAATGAGAGTTACGTGCCTTTAAGTGAAGGGTTGATGGCACTGATGGAACCGTTGGTACACGCACTCAATCTCCGTCGCTTGAGCTTTTGCTTAGCATGACTGTCATTGATGCTCAACCAGGCAAAGGAGGATGCCAATTAAGCTAATCAACCAAGCGCTTAAAAAGGAGGTGATTCTCTCCTCCTCCCCTTCCTCCTCTTCCAGTAGAGGGCGGTACTTTGAGACTATACAGAAATAAGATTATGTTTGTTGTCTCCAAAATCATTCATGCTGAAAATCCCAGGACAACATAACATGTCGTCACCTGCAAAATGCAATGAAAGTCGATTAGATGGGTAGATAGATGAGTGTATTTAAGCCTCCAAGGTAATCCTCCTTGGTAAATCATTTAACAATGAGGCAAAAAAGCATTCTGACATAAAACTGCTCTTAAGCAGCCAAATGTGATGTAGGCTGGCATTAAAACTGAGCAAATAATTGAACACTGAGTAGGATAATACTTGTGTTTATGGGGCTGGAGCATTTCGCTACAACACAACTTGCGTTATTTGAGATAGACACGCCATTCTCAATTACTCTGCGTTACTGCTGCAGCCTGATCTTGTCATATTTGATTAATGACAAGCCCACTGTCACCCGATTCGTTCGTTCTGTAGCTAAGAGTAGAAATAAGTCAAAATCACAACAGAATGTGATTTATCCTCTTCGCACAAAAATTGACATAAACTTTAGTTGCTATTTCCTTTGAACGAAAGTTACAGTAATCGTGGTTGCTACATTGACTGCCGCGTAGTGACTAAATCAACTGCAACACTTGGAAAAAGAGGTCGTTCCAATGTTGACCTCACAACTGCACAAACACATGCACACAGGGGGAGAGAGGAAGAGAGAGCTAACAATGTCAAACAACCTTAAGGCTAGGACTCAAGTTCGAATTAACGAATAAAGTGGCCCTAGTCCTACAACCTAGCAACAACAGTAAAAGGTCAAGAAAATCGTGCCAAATGATTTGCAGAAGAGGTGAAAATTGATGTAAGAGGTCAGAAACATGGGTACTAATCAAGGGGGTAGGAGGTAATGGCACCACAGACAGAGGTGGGACGTTTTACTGCTCTATCAACTGGTCAATCAGACAAGGCAACAACCCTCACAGTCAATGTTGATTTAGAGCCAACTCAAGAAAGGTGAATCTTTTGCATCTTGTCGCATCACAGGATCGGGAAAGTCAAACCCTCAAACCAAAAAATGCGACAACAATGTCAGGGCCTTCAAAAGCAACGCAGTGTACTGCAAAAGAGGCTGCTGTTTTATATATACCTGATGAACTTGGAAGGGTGAAGAACGAGAACGTCGAATGTGAGAAAAATGCCCGTTTGACAGGGGTATTTGGAAGAAGAGAGAAGCGAGGAAGTAGGCATAACAACAATGGAGGTGATGTGAATGCAAGTTTATCTTTCTTAGGGATGAAAAGGCATGTTGAAATGTGGATTGTAGGAAAGTAGAGTTAATGTGGCACCAATTTGACATGGAAGGGCAAGAACTATTGCTGATCATCTGATTCGTGTATGGGTTTACCACTGAACTGGAAAAATGTGCAAATTGGAATGGTGCAGTTCCAAAAATGCAGGAACAAGTGAAAGGAAGCAGTAGATTGGCCAATAGGAGGGATAAATATAGCGACACACAAAACATGGAGCACGTGTGGTAAGTTCTGAGGGCTAAGAATAAGTAAAGAAAAAGATGGCACGAAAAGGCACAGTTTTCGGTTTAAGAGAAAGGTTATATTTCGGCCAGTAAAGGAAGGAAGGAGAAGATGAAGGAGGTAAGCTTTGATGGAGTTACCTGAGGAGCAAGCAGCATCTTTAATACACCATTGATGGGAAAGACTCAAAAGTACTTACAAGGCACATAGTCTAACCTTCAGTGTTCTCATCTAGGAGCGTTGACCAATTCTGAGCTCAGGGCTCTACAACCGACTGCGTAAATAGAAAGTGAGGAAGTGCAACCAAACAGTAATTTTTTTAATGCGCCCTTGTCAGCGACGAGAATGTGTCCAGTGCAAGGACAAATGCAAACTCCCGTGGGTTCCGCAAACCTTGAAATGCTGATACGATCTGGAAGGTGAAATATAAAGCAGGCGCATAAGCTGTTGAAGACACGCAAACCATATTCATTTCGAGAAGGCTTTTCTCCCCTGCCAAGCGTGGACTCCTTTGCCATACCTTTGAACATGTCATTTCTGTGGACATTTCGACCGTCTGCTTTTGCATGTAGCCGACTGAAGCGCCTCCTACCTGTCTAAATGACATGACTCCTTTAAAGTGACCACCTCAACGCCTTGTTCAGTGCGGAATGAATTTGTGATCTCACCATGCTCCTGTCCACACTCCTACACCTGTGACAGAACAGCGCTTGAGGCAATTCACGTGTTGATCTGGTTGTTATATCACAGCCTGGGCAAAATCTCCTCTTTGTGTTTACGCTAATCAACAATGAGGCACACAATCACATGTCGGAGTAGAGGGACGTATCACCTTCTGGGTGATGAAATCATTGTGGAGTCATCAAGAGTGATGCAGTCCACCAACACTTCTAAAGTATCAAATGCTGAGGTATTCATCACTTCAAAAAGTGCTCAACTTGGTTTACAAATCCGAGACACCGCATGTTTAACCACCACGTGCCATTCAGCTTCTACCATTTGAGAGAGATTTTAGGTGACAGCGATGTAGCATAGAGCGCCATATTGTATCGTACCGAGGAACTGGCCCATGCCTGCTTACACGTCCCTTCCCACAAGTCACAGGACGTTGATGTGTATACCGATCTGCATCGAACACACCACGCAAACATCTGGGGTCACCTGATTTACACTAGGGACCAAAAAAAGTTGTATTACAGAGGTCTTCTCTATCACCGTTGCCATCGGTTGAAATAAATAAATAACTCAAAGAGACGTGCTAGCTCTCTTTCTCCCTCTCTTCACTCCTCTCTCTTTTCCTTTTTTCGCGCTCCCCATTATTCTCATTCCTAGACAATCCTCACTGCGAATAGCATACCTTAGCCAGTAGGTAGAGGTAAAGATTCTCCAGCTCTGTCAGACTTGCTATCGTGTCCATCTTGTCGTTCAGGTAACTGATCTCCTTTGATATGGAGCTCTCGTCGATCTGTGTAAAGAAACCGAAGCAGTGCAACAATCGTGTTACAGAGGAAACTCATATACGCTCAATTACTTCAAACATCGTCACTTCCTACTCCCCTCAGCCACGTAGCCCCCTTGGCCATGCGACTCTAAGTCAAGGCTTCTTCAATAGGTTACTGGATGCTAGGGTTCAGACCTCAGCTGGCAATACCCGCAATTTTCCGATTACAGGCTTCTTTGAATATAACAGCAGTTTCTACTCGGAAAATGTCCTCTCATCTCCCCTCTGTCAAATCTGTTTTAACTAGCAGATTGGAAGAGGCTTGTTCAAATCCCTCGATGATAAATATGAAATTCAGATAATAAATATTTATAGTAGGGTCAAGGTCATTCAAACAAGAATGTAATGACCAATTGTGTCCTCGAACGAACACGGCTACTCCAATTGGGTTACAATATCCTGCGACCCTGACCTTATATTTGTACGGAGCCTATGTCACACATGTGTGACAGTAGAAGGAAACGCGTTGGGAGTGTTGCCCCAATCACGAATTAGAGGGTGAGATTGACAGAAGCTATCAAATATGCAGCACTGCCACTCCAAAGATGAAGTACTCGATTGTGTTGCTAAACCCTTCTGCTGTGAGTAACTTGTATCTGCAGTCCCTGCTTCCCTCTGGATTGTGATTAGTGATGGTCAATTGTGCTACCATCTTGATAGCTTTAGCAGAATTCAACTTTGTGATTCATAAGTATCAAAGAGCTATCTTGTCACACATTAGCTCCACCTGGATATGATTTGGTTTTGACAAGCACTATTGAACAAAAGAAGTAATCAACCTATTTCTTCTCTTCAGGTGGATTAGATGAGGTGAACACTTGTGGAGTAGGAATTAGCACCTCCGTAATTGGAATCTCAGAGGGACTGTAATGAAATGATCAACTTACAACTCCTTCCCCTCTCCTCCTCCCCTACTTCCTCCTCCCAAAAGGACTGCATGAAGTGTTTCTAACGAAGAAAAACTTGCAAACATCATCTACTTTATTCATTTTAATTTACTCGATCTCTTGAAGACACGATTTGACGTGATAATTTGACATAATTTGGCGAAGAACACATCTCACCTACTTGTGACGCTGGCTTCTGGAAGGTTAGTGACGGAAGTGAATACATAGTTACGAGTTGGCACTCGTCAATCCTTTCCGCGGCACCGTCTTTGGGACATGAATCGGTAGTACGACTGTAGAAATGCCTCCGTGAGCTACACAGGTTATACAGTCATTCGCTCTCATGTCTGACAGCTCCATGACATCACAAGCTGTAGCCGCACATCACTCTCAAGTATGACCGGTTGTTGCATCATTCCACCCACCCACTCACCCTCATCTTAATCCCCATCGCACCCATCAACAACATTTTCGACACACATCAGTTGTTAGCGGCCTGACATTTAGATTGCACTCTTCAGTTGATTTGTGGACGTCAGTAGTTGGTTGCATCACTCAGCCCCGCTCATCTTCCTGCCCCAGTCATGCACCACCATCTCCTGGTGTTTCACCAACAGGACCATACCATTCAAACCGTTTCTAAATTGTGGTTTCCCATAATTTGCCCTCTCTGAGTGATGTATTGAAAGGGATGCAAGGCACCTTCACTATCTTGGAGCCAAATTGACCCCGACTGACAAAGTAGACAGGCTCGAGTCACGCTCATCATGTTAAAACAGACCTGAGGATCATATGAGGCTTCAAGTTAACAGGAAAGTGAGGAAGACTGAAGTGTGGAGTCAATGTAGGTAAGGTGGAAGATAAAGCCGTAGAGATAAACCACAACACAGGCATACACTCATTCTCTCTTCTCTCTAGAATGATATAATTTTACGAATTTTGGATGGTTTAACAGTTGCTAGATTTCAGCCTGCATCAAGGTGCCACCTCGTTTATGCCTCGCTACTCGTCAGTCTAAAAGCCAGTTCATGTTGCATGATCCGCTTTATTCCTATTCACATTCTCCCCTCCAATCCGCCTACACCCGAAGGCCCTAGATTACTCTAGATCAATAGATTATGTCAACAAATCCCACAAATGGAGCTGCAAATGTGACGCAGAGGTAATACAGAACTGAAGTGAGGAGGCTGGTGTGTAGGACAGAACAAAAGCTGTCTCCTAACCACCAACCTGGTAGGCACTTAGCATGCGAATTTACCAACTGCTTAAACCGTCATCAACCTTAAGTGTCGTCAAATACAACACCTCCAGGGACCAATGTTTACCTCCACATGGAATGAACTTCATTAATTACTGGTTTTGGGGGTATAGCAATCGCCAGCACTTCCTTTGGATAGCCTTGACATCTGTTATGATGCCAAAATTTGTTGAACTACATTCCACTCTGCCACCTGACACTCGGACCAGACTGCTAGGCTTCCAAGCCTTCTCAGCGCGTTAGTTAGTAGCGTGCTCCACTATACCACTGGTCATGCACTATCTCAAAGCAGATTGGACGAGACCTTCACACGTCTCGTCTGGCCAAACATGACCTTCCGTCTGATACCACTACTGCTTGAGCTCTACTGTCCCACTAAGCAAAGGAAGAATTATAAATGCAAAGGCCTAACAAAGAAAAACACGTGAGTTTAGTTTGCATACGTAGGGCATAGAAGGACATTTTAAAGTGTCAATTATGACTTTCTGAAATCACTCAAACAGCATGGTGGAGGTCATTCACAGGTCGGTTTTGAGAACCACAGTATTCGCAGTACCTCTATTTCTTTCAAAATCGGCAGGAGCTGAAAACACAGATGACAGTATTACAGTCATGAACAAGGAGTGGTTTGACGTTGAAATGCTTCCGACTCCAAACATTACCGTGCTAAATTCTGGTTCAGCTCTCAATGCAAAATCTGGTTAAGCAAGTATTTTCGGACACTGGAAGTTGCCACAGACTTCCATGAGTGGCCAAAGCTAACCATGATTGTGGGTGTGTATGTGTTTAATCCATCTTCACATTTTGGATGTGGATTTTAAATACATTTGCTTAATCATTCATTCCTCCTCCCTGATATTTTTTGTTAAATGGGGAACGGAGGAGGAGTAAGAAAGCCTTTGCACTCTTTTACCTTATCAGTCTAGTCCAAGATTTTGGTTATCATTGACACTCCAAGTGGCGTAGCATATAGCCGAGGTTAGTTTAGATGGCCTTTTTTCCTCTTGCACCTCCTTCATTGAGGCAACAGCGCATGGGAAAGCGAGTCAAACTGAATGAAGACTTTTGTCATGTCTGATGGCCACCTTTGAGTCCTGAGACAGCTGACACGCAGGCGCCCACAAGAGAGACCGGCTAATCAGACAGCAAACGGGGTGGAGATAACCTACAACTTGAGATTACTTGGCAGATCCACTCATCTACCTGTTTAGAGAGGACTTGTTCAGCAGCAGACTCTATTGCAATAGCCTTATTAGGAGTGAAGTTTACAAGTAGAATGTGTGAGAAAGTTTACTTTTAATGATATGAAGTGGATGGAAGTGTAGTGCAAGGGCTTCACCTCCCTCACCCATCATGTCCTTCTTTTCATCTCATTCACACCCTGTCAATATTTTCTACAATCCAGAGGGGAGTGAGATGCCATGTGATAATAAAATGTGGACTTTTAGTGCCTCATAAAAACTGCCTCTATCGACAGTGAGTGCAACAACAGGGCTATTTATCATCCCTCACATATCTTTTCAACCACCTTGCGTACATTAAATCGTCCATCTCCAACTCCTGCTCTCTTCCTGTCCTTCCTACTAGCCCTCAAGTTGACGAAATGTGCCATCAGGACAGAACCTACCCCACCAATGCCGACCAACCCACTTAGCCAAGCACATCGACACTGAGCAAACAACAGCAATGGTGGTGGGTTGAGCAAATATTGGTGGAGAGGCAGGGCGTGGCGGGTGTGGGTGTGGGTAAGGTCAGAAAGCCGAAACATAAAAGGATCAAAAGTACACACACACACAAGCAAGATGTAGAGTGACTTTGAAGGAGAAGGATAAAATCACCTCTTCCCATCTAATTCGTAAATTCTAATGTGGTGGGGGCAAGAGTAGTCACACATTCATTTAATGTAGATCGAAATGCGGGGATGGGTGAATGTGATTTGGAAGGGAGAGAGATTGCCATTGGCAGAGCTTGCCGCTGTGTGCTAGCTATCGCTACAGAATTTTGCATGCCTCTGCCATGGATTATTGAGGGTGGGAGGGAGAGAGTGAGAGGGAGGAGTAAGGTTACCTTGTCATCTGTGATTGGCTCCAATTAGTGAATGTCTACTGCATATAACCACACACACAACAACTACTTAGCAATGTGCTTTTCCCTCCTAGGAAAGAATGACCAAATATATTTTGCAGTAGTTGAGGCTACCACATCACAGTTAAATTGGATCCAATAAATATTAGCGCATTTTTTGTAAACAGGAAGATTATGGCATCAAAATGTGTCATACTGGCAGGCTACTGAAGTTTTCTCCTCACTTATGCGTCGAATGCTCTGCGTCACCTCTGCCTGTCTTTGCTCCATCATTGCTCGAATTCCGCGAAACTCGACTCCGCCGCCTGTTTATGTGTGTATGTGTGTCAGTGTGTGAAAGAGGGCCCAATTAGGTGTAGTCGGGAGTAAAGGATAAACGAAAAACGATTGACAGTAGCCATTTTGAGTGGTATGGTGGGCCTTTTGTGACTGTCATATGGATGATCTACAAATGTTACATAGGAGAGTTTATTAGGTTTCATGTCTAGAAATACCCCTTTTACTCTACCATAAATTGTCTGATGTAAAAATGGATGTTCATCCTCCAACGATAATGATAAACTGGGAAGAATGAATAAACTGCAGTCAGTGGCCACTTTCTCATTTGACGTAGCAATTCCACTTTCCTGCACTTTAAGCGTGAGCCAACACTACAATTAAGGTCCCAAAAACCGACAGAGGTCAAGGGGAAAGCACACTCAAAGTGGTCAGTCATGTTATGAACAAATTTGATGAAGCTACAGGCGTAAGCTCAGGAGGACAAGTTGACTAGCCAAATCAGTCAAAGCCACCAGGATTTCCAACAATCGCAATTCAATTAACAAATATTGCAGAAACCAAAACAACGAGGTGAATAAGAGGATTAACTGAATATTCTTTGTCAACTCTTATTTTTGATAAATCGGATGGTAGTAGAAGGTGGCAAGCGGCAAACCAGCATTAATCTGCATGAAGCCACAGAAGTAAGCTGATGCCTTATAAAGTAAGCGGCTACGAATTAAATGTTAGGAAGTGAAAAGATTACCGAAAACACAATAAATAGGGAGTAGCGTTGTGATTAGTGGACTTTCTTAGTCCTGAAATGCCGATATACCAATCAATCTGCTTGCTTACTTACTTTCAACCTGGCCAGATGATTGCCAGGGTGACAACAGGGTGACGTTCACAACTCAGCTCCATCATCAACAACATGAGGAATATAATGATAGCAAAGCGTAAAGCTTAATAAGAACTTTAAACAGATTGACCAATGCAAAAAATTTAAGATGTTTGAATTAGAGAACATCCAGGTGAGTAAGAGGAATATCTGTGTATTCTATGTCAGCCCTTATTTTTAATTAATGAGATGGTAGCACAAAGCGGCAAGCAGCGAATCGGCCATAATCCGCGCAGGTGAGATTTTTCAAATGCACCAACGAACTTTGGAATTTCTAAAATGTCTTTTGTGCACCGCGACACAAGAAGGGGTTTAATTTACGATAATAAACTTTGATTGTATGCATAATCCTGGGATCAATTGTCTCAAGAGATTCATATAGAAAGGAATAGGAAAAAGTGCTAATTTCCTGTCAACCAATAAACTGATTAACAAATTGACTGAAAGGATGTGCTTCCATGACCATGTCAATAGACGGTAGTGGGCAAATTAAAGGGAGGCGGATGAGAAAGGGAGAAGAAGAAGAGGCGTCGACTAGCTTTTGTTCTCACCCCGGAGTCCACCGTGGTGACTCGTCCAGCACAATAAACTCGTGAGTGTACCTTCCTGATTTCTGCACAGCTTAACAAGAACTTCTTTTGGGGCCAATTCAAATAATATTGCATTAATAAAGAAAATGTCACGTATTTGTGACGAGTGTAGAGAACCGATCAAATAATGCCATCCTAGATTTAGAAAAACCGGATTTGTATTGTGATGGAACTTAAATCTAATTATGGAGGTAGCGTTTGACATGGTTATAATGACATTGTCCTTTTCAAGAATTGGAAGCGCTGCATATCACAAGGGAAATGAGAGGGGATAAATGCCAATATGCTGTCCAACATTTCAAATTATGGTGCAGAAAGGGGAGAAAAACACAAGGATGTTGACTGACCAATTACGAGGCCGAGCTACTTCGTCTTCTAAACACATCATTATGACTAGTGGACCTCAAAATGACCAAACACAAACATTTTGACGTATGAATACAAAAGAGTCTTCACGCCTTTTGCTGGCAAAGAAGGCAATCAATGGGTACATCAAACTGCCCTCTCCAAAGGGTAGCATTCGATTGGCCCTTGACTGTGAGGCCCGCTTGATGTGGAGTCAATGGTTATTCTAAAAGGCCTTTCGTTTGTTGTTATCACCTAATTCAATCTCCGAGTTTGACGGACCACTTTCATTGGGGTGGATAAGGTGATTCTCCTGGTGAGGTACAGTATCATAGCATTATCGCCTTAACTGCTCTTGGTGGTTGCAGTAGGAAAACTGATTCCATAAATGCTGCACTTCTAAGTGTCTGGAGATACTAAGGAAAATCTACCTGGTTAGAAAAAACTTCTCTAATCGTGGTGTTTGCAATCTGATCAGGACTGAGCTAAAATGAGTTTTCCAAACCGATGGATAGGAAAGTTCTTAGCACTTTGGTTGTGCTGAAGTAAAATGCAAACCAGGGAGAAGAAAGGTAAATGAATGAGGAATAAAACATGCTGATTGTGGCGCATCGTCAAGCCTTCGACTCGACCTACCCACAGAGAGCAGTCGCCTTTCCATTCGAGATTCACTCAATCATCACAGACGGTACTTCCACGTTGGACGAAACTACCCTCCACGACTACTAATGCCTTATTACAACCTCGAAGAAGGCTACGGATGACACAGATAATGGAATCGTAAGGCTGACCTTAATGACACGGAAGAAGGTGGAAGGGTCACTCATTTCATTCTGGCAATTGAAGTGTCGTTAGACATTTGACATCAATATACAGCCCTTAAAATTAAAGATATTGAGCCTTGTACAAACAAAGATGGCACTCACATTTCTCAAGAAGCCGACTAAGCAGAGGACCACCAATGTTGCCTCCATGTGGCAACTCTCAATGCGCCTAGTGGTTTAAGTCTTCTAGGCATAAAGCAGTAAGTGGAGTGCACAAATTGTCGACAAAATGGGAATCGAGAGGAGTAAGATTGCCTTCTCCTACAAGTTAAATAAAGCTTGAAATTTTAGTAGCAATTGTTCACCACTTGCCAGTAATTTAACATTGCCTTGAACAACCCTCGGAGATGCCATCGTAGGAGAGGCCAGCAAAGAATTTTGAACCAGAAATGGGGAAGAGGAGAAGGAAGAAAGGCGGCTCTTCAAAATCATTCTGGAAGATAGAAAGTGTCTGAAGGAATTTTAGACGATTTACTCCCATTGCACAAGCAGAGCTCCACGGTGGTATTGATACTCATATTGGACCACAAAAGGCTTAAGCAGAATGGAGGGAGGAAGGAGGGAGGTGGAGGCAAGGCCACCGAGTCGAAGTCACTGAGGGGCAAGAAGTCAATTTGAATTTGTAGAGTGATGGTGCACAGGATCCTTACCTCTCCTCTCCTGCTCTTTTCTTCTCGGTTGTTGTCAGCATTTTTAAATCTCTCGACTATCTTTAACCTGGAGCAAGGCATAAACAAAAATTACTTCTTTGCCTCAATCCCACCTGCCTACTTGTAAATTGCTACAAGTAAAAGACATGTTTTATTTTATTTTACCAAATTTTGCGGCTGTTTACCCAAAATGAATGTCATGACAGCCTAATATTTGCATCTGAGTCACCCACCCCCCTCCTTCCGAAACCATACACGCACGCACAAACACAGATGTGCTGTCATGTCAAGTTATGTTGGCATGTCGACCTACAATAAAGTAGACAGGATAACATGCTGTTTTAGCCCTTTACTCCACCCCTCCACTCCCGTCCACTTCATGAGGAACAGTTCAAATTGGTCAAGTTTGGCATCCATTGACAGCATGTGGACAATGGCAAGCTACTGCCTTTCCCTAAAATCCGTGGAAACAAAAGTACTGAGTAGTGACACGGTTAGGTGCTTCGATGTCCCAACATGACACCGTCTTCGTTTTCATGCCCTCACAAAAATGAGGTGGTACATAGACAAGCTGTTACGTGCGGAGCTTCTCTACATTTGATGAGCATCTACAATGTGCGTCTTAACAGGAAAGTCTGACAGGTCGATGTTCCAGAGTGATATAAAAGAGACGAGAAAGTGGTGCCTTTCCCCATGTCATTTTTTTTCCATTGCATACAACATTTTCGAATAGTTGACAAGTTGGGTTGCCACAACCTAGGATAGTGTCAGGTGTCAGTGAAACCACCGCATAAATAGTTACGACAGTAGTCAAGGCATTCGCAGCTGTTGTACCATTCCCGAGGAAGTAGGTAAGGCATTCGACACGCTTTTCTTCTAGCAAGTAGAGAACTGTCCACATCCAATGTATCATACTACTAAAAATTTTGAGGGCTGCTTTGGATTCTTTCCCAGTAGCTGATGGCATGCTTTCACGGGAATACATTAGGATGCTGCTTGACACTGCTGGTTCCTTGTGTTCCCTCCTCTTTCCACCTCAAATCATGCTGCCTCAACTCATTTGCGCAACCACAGTACCACAGAAATAGGCTATCCCTGCCCTACCTCTTTTATAGCTATCTTTCTCCACTAGGACCTACAAACTCGTGTATCGCCTCTACCTACAACCAAACCACTCTGTCACTGTCATCTATGAATGCGTATCTGAGGAAGGAGGTTAAGATAGTAGGGTGTATGCACATGAGATGGCAACTCGTAAGTGCCCTAGAAACAGGCATTTACGTGTTACTTATTTCGTCTTTTCTTTCAAGCTTTTTAAATCATGTCAATTTTGTTTTAGGAGCAAATGCCCCTTTGTCAAAGGAGTGAGTTATCCACGTTAGTGAAATACAGACAAGCTTCTTGACACGGGGAGGAAAAACCAAGGTGTGAAAACATGCCATTGCACAGTCGTAGCTGTGCGGACGAAGAGTGGTGACAGGTCAGCCAATGACATTTCCGCAACCTCCAACTTGATACTGCACCTCTTTTCAGGGGCCTCGTATTTATTCCCGCTTAAAAAAAACAGGAAATGTCAAAGCAGGTAATCTACTGAAGATTATTTGCTTTGTTTTGAGGTCGAAGTTGAAAAATCCTCAAGCCGTTCGCCACCTTAAGCCCAATTCCCCTCTTTTACTGATTTGGGGCAATATCATTCACTCCGATGGTGCCATATACACCGTTTTTATGTACCCACCACTGGTGAATCACTTGTCCCCACCGTGGTGACTACATTCACCGGATTTGGGGGATGGGAGTCAGCACATCAAATTTTCCTTTCCTTATCCATCCTTCCCAACTGTCGTTGGTATATGCCGAGTATCTTTGCCCAATCCACTAGATCGTGATTAATTTGAAGCAGGAACGCACTCAAAATTGCTGGATTGCCTCAATCGTACCTACCCATTGTTCCACTGATAACGCAAGCATATAAGGCCGTACAAGCAAAAGTAGTACCTTTATTTTGATTTACCGAATTTTGCGGTTGTTCACCAGAAGTGAAGGTCATGCCAGACCAATCTAGCATTTAAGCCCCCTTCTCCTCCGAAATCATAAGCACAGATGTGCTCTCCTGTCAAGCTGTGAGGTGAAGTCGACACACATTTGTACCAAGGTGACTTTTAAACAATAAGTAGACAGGATAACATTGTTTTAACCTCTTACTCCACCCCTTAACTCATCTCTTTTTATAAGGAGCAGGTAAAATTTGTCAAGATTAGCAGCCACGGATAGCAAGTAAACAATGACAAGCTATTGCCTTTCCCTAAATTCCGTGAAAACAAAGCGCCAATTAGTGACAGTGTAAGGTGCTTCAATTTCATAAACTGACACCGCCTCCGTCGTTATATCTTCACAAAAATGAGGTGGTGCATAAACAAGCTGTCACGTGCGGAGCTTCTCTACATTTGATGAGCATCTACCACGTGTATCTTAACAGTCAAGTCTGACAGGTCGGAATTCCCAGAGCGATAAATTGAATTCAAAAAAAGTATTCTATTCTACTTCCCATCTCTTTCCTCTCCCGACGACATTTTCGCAGAGATGACAAGTGGGGATGTCACAACCTAGGATGTGCACAGTTAAAGTAGCGGTGAGAGGTCAGCTATTGACAGTGGCTGCAAGCTCCAACTTGACACCATACCTCTTTTGAGAGACATTACATTTCTTCTTACTTGACAAAAAATAAACAGGAAACATCGAAACGAGCAATCTAAGAGATGACATTTGCTTTCTATTGGCAAACGAAGGTAAAAAATCATCACACTCTTGGCTATCTTAAGCCCAATTACCCTTCTTTACCGATTTGGGACAATATCATTCTCCCTGACCGTCCAATCTACACTGTTTTGTACCCAACACGAGTGAATCACTTCTCTCACAGTAGTGACAACATCCAGCGGATTTTAGGCGTGAGAATCAGCACCCTCTTATTTCTGTTCTCTTCCCTTCTCTTGCATCCCCCGCACCTTGGTAAGTGTGCAACGCTTTCATACAAGAAGTCTCTTCACTTTGAATGGTTTTGAAGAACATGTTTGATCTCAAGTAATTCAATCTCTTCACACCATCTTCAGCCTACTGATCTGCAAGAGGCTTCTGAGTGTGGCCTGCTTGTAAAATGCACAGGCTGCAGTTATTTTGCCAACAAGGCAGAGGTTTGCTACAAAACTACCAAAATCTGCAGATACCGCCACCTTCACTTCCACTACACTTTTTCCACCACCAGTCTTTATTCTACTTTGCGTGCTATTTTGACATTTGAAGAACATAACTTGATGTGTGATGAATGAGGCAGGGCAGTATCTCCCACCCACACCCCAATCCCAATCCTCACCATTCCACTGTATTCTCCTACATTTCATTCCACCGCAAATACCCCTCAGTTTTGCGACATTAGAAAATCTTGCATTGTGCTGCCTTCCACACTACTAGCAATAAGGCATGCTTTGCACTGACCAGTTGACTACGCTCATCAACTATCTGCCTTGGCATGAGAAATGTGACATGCACATGTCGTGCAGTTGATTGGAGCAGAGGAATCCCACCCACCCGTAAGTGCTGTTTAGCGTGGTGGAAGTGGCTTGTATCAAACAATTCTGTCTGCAGTCCAGCACACACTCAGAGAGAGTGTGAGAAGGTGATATTCTGGGGAGAGTGGTGCCACATACGTGTTGGTATGGCATGTTCATGTGATTAGAAATGCACGTCACACCTCAAGACACCCAATCAGTCAGTCAGTTGGTAAGCAATCTGAAACACCCAATTTTTACAAAACACCTCGTTGTGTGTCTTGCACGCAGGAGGCCTCCACTGCATCCCTTCCACTTGGTGTAGGTGTTAACGAATTACAACTATCACTCGCAATAATAGCCTTCCTTGGTGCAAGATATTGTCACCTGATTCAATCATTTGCACTATTTCTATGCATTACGCTTACTTCTACCCTCACCACCATCCATTCCTGCACCACAACAAACCACCAAATGCTGTGCTACTGAAGTCTTCAGTAATTTTTGGAGGTTCGCTTCATCTCTGCCACGTTCAACCAGTTCCTTGTACAGTCAGTGCTCAAAATAGAGCAATAACGGTGGGAGAGTACAGTAATGCACACCCTGCCGATGAGGTGACAGTTCTCTTCTCCATTAAACCGCATGAAAAACTTTGGTAACTGCTTGAGGGACGGACACGGATGAATGTGTGTGGGAAAATATCCAAAAGAGGAAAGACAACACTTGTGGGTGTAGGAATTTGGTTTATCTGAATGACGCTGTAATAGGTTACAGAGATTAATAAGCACGAGGAGACGCGACTTTCACCAGCCTCTACTCCGGTAACGAGGCGCCCTACTCAAGCCTTCTTTTCCCCTCAAATCCCGCTAACTCAACACACCTGTACTGCCAAAGTTAGGAGGCGGTGATGCAGTACCACCGAAATAGGCTATACCTACCCTATCCCATTCACAGCAATTGTTCACCACTAGGATTCACAAACTCGTGAGTTGCCTCCACCTACCACCAAATCATGCTGCCATTGTCATCTAAGAAAACACATCTGAGGAAGGAGGGTTAGGGGGGGAAGAGGTATGCACATGAAATAGCACCTCGTAAGCGTCCTAACGACAGGCATTTACGCGTTACTGTTTTTGTCTTTTCTTTCAAGCCTTCCAAATCATGCAAACTCTACTTCAGGCATAATTTTTTTGTCCACAGAATGAGTGATCCACATTAGCGAAATATTGACAAACCTCCTGATTTTGGAAAGGAGAACTAAGGTGCAAAACCATGTCAGTACACATTTGAAGCAGTGCGGAGGAAAGATGAAGACAAGTCAGTCAGTGACAGTGTCCGCATGCTCCACCCTGACACAGCATCTCTTTTCGCAGGCATTGCATTTCAACCTACTTGACAAAAATACACAGAATAATGTCGAAGTAAGAAATCTACCAGGGACTATTTGTTTAGCATTGGAGGAAGAAGTAAAAAATCATCTCACCCTTTCCCACCTCAACCGAGTTGGTGCACTATTATTTGCTGGGACGGAGCCACCTACACCGTTTTTATGCACCCACCACAGATGAATCACCTGTCCCCACAGTGTTGACAGCATCCATCGGATTGTGGGATGAGAATCAGTACCCTCTTATCCTACTCCCTCCCTCCACTTGTGTCTTCGGTACCAATGAGAATGCGCGAAGCATTCATGCAAAAAGACGTTCCTCGTCGAACGGTTGGAACAAACTTGTTTAGCCCCAAGTAATTCAATTTTCTCGCACCATATGTGGCTAACAAATCTGCAAGAGACTACTGAGTGTGCCTCACTCATACAATTAGGCGTCTGCACAATGCACAGATCACAATTATTTCGCCAACAAGGCAGAGGTTTGATACGAAACCACCAAAATATTGCAGGTGCAGCCATTTTCGCTTTTACACTACTTCTTTTACCACCAGCTTCTTTTCTGTTTGGTGTGGCTGTTTGACATTTCAAGACCATAACTTGAAGTGTGATGAAGGAGAAATGGCAGTATCTCCCACCTCACATCCTCCTTTCAACCCTCACCATTCCACTGTATTCTCCTACATTTCATCCCAAACTAAACATTCCTCAGTTTTGCGGCATTCGAAGCTCTTGCATTGTGTTGCCTTCCACACTACTAGGAATAGGGCAGTCTTCGTGTTGACCAGTTGACTACTCTCATCAACTGTCTGCCTCAGCATGATAAATGTGACATGCACATGTTGTGCAGCTGAATGGAGTAGAGGAATCCCATACGTAATCGTTGATTGGCATAAAGGAAGTGGCTTATAGCAAACAATTCTGTCTGCAATCTACCGCGCACACGGGGAGAGGGGGCGATATTATAGGGAGAGTGCTGTTTCACAAATGTCGCTATGGCATGTTCTTGCGATTAGTAATGTACGTCACACCTCGAGACTCTTAAACAGTCAATCAGTTGGTAAGCAATCCAAACAACTCCGCTTTTGCAAATCATCTTTTAGTATGTCTGTCACGCAGGAGGCTTCCACCACAACTCTTCCACTTGGAGTAAGTGTCAACACACTATTATTATCACCCATGAGACAAAATTGTTCCTTCGTGCGGGATATTGGCACCGCCATGAAGGGTTTTGCACTATACTTACGCATCAGGACTACCCCTGCCCTCCTCATAGTTCATTCCTCCATCACAACAAAACACCCAATGCCATGCCACTGATGTCACGAGTACATTGTGCAGCTTCGCCTCACCTCCGCCACGCCCAGTCTGTCCCCTGTGCAGTCAGAGCTCAAAATTGGGAGAGAACAGTAGGAGAGTACAGTAAATAGCATCCTATCGATAAACTGATAGACTCCTCATCCATCAAACAGCACAAAATTCGTTGATGCCCTCAGAAGTACCTTGAGGACTACATATTGATGTAAGTGTATTGGAAACTAACCAACAGAGGAAAGACACTGCTTGTAGATTTACCCAAATGGCTTTTTGATAGACCTCAGAAAATAACAGGCACGGGGAGACGCGACGCTCTCTAGCCCTTACTCTGGTGGTGAGGCATCCTACTCAAATCGTGTAATATCATGGGGGAAGTAAAAATTGAGGTGCTACAAAACCAAGCCTCCTTCTCTGTTTCCCATATACCACTCTCCTGCATAAAAGTTCTCTTTATCCGCAGCATTACCCATAAATTGGGCATGACTTACAATTAATTGAGAGAGATGGGGTAGTGATGGTGGGGGTCTGGAAGAACTGCTATTTTCTAGAGAGAGAGGGATGTGTATGAAAGGTAGATAATAGGAATAAAAAGAAAAGAGGTACAGTAATTTCTTCGCCCAGGTATGCATCGAGCCGACTAAATCCTTTTCGCCTCGATAACAATCATTTACGCGTGGACCTAATGACTGCCTAGTCAAGACTCGAAGTGAGGTAGACCAAATCTACCATGCCCATCTACTTCTGTTTGTCTATGGAGTAAACATGGGGTAAGTGGGGAGGTAAACGGGGCTGCAGAAGGGGGGAAGAGAGTGAACATGGAATAGTCACAACAGGGAGGAAGAGTAGCATTAGTACAGTAGAATTTGCCAAAATGTGTAAAATTTAGTCAGTTACCATTGGTAAATGGGAAACACCTGTCTTCTCCTCACGAGAAATACCGCAAGAAGTCAAGAAGGTAGGCATTTTACGAATTCGTGTGGGTGGAGGCCTATTTACCCCACCCACTACTACTCATTTGCAAACACAACAGGCGCCTTGAATTTCGCCGCCTGTCACTGAAACAAGCAGTCGATCACTGTATGGGCGACAATACCTCCGTTCTCTCGTTGACAGGCAACCCCTAAATCAAGTTATCTCCAATGATTCTACCAAGAGAAAGAAATATCGTCAATACCTCCAAGCCAAAAGTGGCCGTAATCGGGTATGAAAGGCTCCAAGCATAAGTAAAAACGACTACAGTTGATAAGACACCGAGGAAGGGAACAAGAGCCTCTTTTGGGAGAGGACACTGTTGATTGGCTAAGGAGGGATAATATAGTATTCATACGACATTCCAATGTAAAGAAATTTGATACAAAGATGAGGTTGAGCCGCCTCTTCAGACCTGGAAGAGAGGGGGGAAGAGGACAAGTTAGTAAAAACCACTTGTCTTCAAGGGAAGAGATTATTACGTCAGCAGAACCATTGAGGAACCCAACACATTAGCTTCGCTTGTGCCTATACCTAGCGAGTCCCTCATTAAAGTCCTTATGAGCTCTATGAAAACGTAATAAGGCGAAAATCCTATTAGCAGACCTCCCCTCCGCCTCTAGCCTTCATATGAAGGAATTAAGGCAAAAGTGGAGATCCTATAATAGATGCTCAACCAGGAAAAGGAGGATGCCCTGCTGATCCGGCCACATGGAGACAAGATTATATTTGTAGCCTCTAAAATCACTCATGTTGTAAATCCTAGGACTCCAGACGGCGTAGCGTGTTGTCACCTACAAAATGCGGTGAAAGGTGATCAAATTTGTAGATAAGTGGGTAGATTTGGGCCTCTAAGGGAACCCTCTTTATCGCTTCATTTGACAAAGATGCAAAAAGTATTCAGGCATAAAACTGAACTCATATGGCAAGATGTGATATGGGTTGGCATTAAAATTGGGCAAAAAAATGAGCAGCAGGAGGTCAAGAAAATTGGGTTCAGCGATTTGCAGGACAGGTAAGTAAATGAGGCAAGGGATCAGTAACATGGACACTGACCATGAAGTTGGGATATTGGTACACTACCGCCAGGAATGGGGCGTTTTACTTTTTTTTCAATTGGTCAATCAGCCAAGGGAGCAACACTCAGAGTCAGTAATGATTTATTGCTAACTGGCGGGAGTTGGGTCCTTCACGTCTCCGTCCTAGTGTTATTAGAAAACTCATAATATACAGCACAAAAATAAAAGAAGCGGTTATAACAACAAACACAAATATCGAATAACTGAGAATGCAACAAATGATTTGCTTTCCGGCCACAAAAGTTCATTGAGTTAGACAAAAGCCACCAATACTTGGGATTTATTTGTTTCACAAATACTGCTACTATGCATGCGAGTTGGACAATAACCGGGAGGAAAAAACTTAGGCCCACAAAACGAGCAGTCAATCTGGCCTGACCTACATTGGGGAAGAGGGAATGTGGATTGGCATAACCGAGGTGAAGCATAACTAGGCCACAAAAAATATGCAAGGCAAGATTTCGACGAAGCCAAAACACCACCACTACCACTCCTGCCAATTTGCGAGTAGCTGATGCCACCGCGAATGAAAAGGCGCAGTTGCCAGACACCAAAATGCACAAGAATAAGGTGAATTAACAAACACTCGAGGTGGTATATTGACGTTATAATCTAAGATACGTGTGTATGCAAATGTCGCCTTCACATGAGTGAACTGGAGACAGTCAACAACAGTGTGTATGTACAGGACAACAATAGTCGCATCAATGACAACAACAAAGAGGAATAATGTTTGTTTGTGCGTGCATTCCTCAATCGGTTCGGCAGTCAAGCAGAAGTCCATTCGTGTGTGCATCAGACGAAGTGGTGGAATGGGAGGGATAAAATGCAAGACTAACGGCGGTTGCGGAATGGGAGGAGGGGGAGGAGAAGGAAAAGGGGGAAGAATAGGAAGATGAGGAAAGTATCACATCAGACAAATCTGAGACAATGCGCCGACTGTCCGCCGAGGTCCACGGCTACCAGGAAAGGCGAGGTGTTTGATAACACCGCCAATCCAGCCAGTCGTCTCATACCCGGCTCCACTTCCAACGTGTACGCCTGTCTTCTCGTCTGACGCATCAGACTCACTCCCAGCTCCTCCGCGCCCAATCCCAACTTCGACTCTCCCTCACCCCTTGCTACCGACTCACCAGCGGCAGTGACGCAGGAAGACGTATCAGCAATTACTGCACGCCACACCACCTCAGGGTAGACAACAACCGCTGAACGTGATCGATCAGTGTGAGTAGCAAGTAGACACTCGCCCAAATCGGTAGTGGTGCGAGTTGCACAGACACCGCCAAAGTGACCCCGAAGCGCTGCAGTGGCGGTGCACGAAGCACTCGCAACACTACGCCTACCAACACAGCCAGTCACGGAGGTGGTGGGACGCATCGAACCACCGATAGAGGGAGGACGACGCAGCGATTGATGCGTGGTGGTAGCAACAAGAGTTAGGGTACTTCCAGGGGCAGAAGAGAGTCCACTACCACTACAGGATGCAGGTCGTTGCGACCGCAGTTGGGAGCTGTGAGTGAGGGTGGAGGGCAGACAAACATCAGCATCCACTTCGTCGCTTGCACTAGTGGTGGGAGGAGCTGAGAGTTGGGACTGCACACTCATGCCTCCTCCGCCGCCTCCACCACTTAGCGGTGCGTAGAGACTCCCAATATATGCACCGTCTGAGGAGTAGATCTGTTGTAAACAAGCATCAAATTGTATGTGAAAGAGGGAGAGAGAAAGCGTGAGAGCAAGTGGAAGTATGGATAGAAGAAAGAGGCTGAACTGACCCTCAATTCGGAGCCAGTAGCGAGAACAATCTCGCCGGAAGTCATTACGCAGATTCCCGTGATACGACGCAAGGCATCGTTCATGAAGCGCTCAGCGGAGGCAAATTTCCGCACACTACGGCAGCTGTTCTGAGCACTCACCGATCCACTACCACTGTTACTGCTGCTACTACTGTTGCTGCTGCTGTCACTTCCACCACCAATTAGTGGATGAACTTTACCATTATGGTAGGCGAAAATACAGCCTGCACCGTTGTCAGCAACAAGAATACGTCCAGTGCAAGGGCAAATGCAAACGCTCGTAGGTTCCACAAACCTTGAACTGCTGATACGATCCACGATCTGGAAGGTGAAACATAAAGCGAGCACAATTGACGTGGTGACCTGGTTGATATATTCAAGCCTGAATGAAAATCCCTCTTCATGTCTCCTCCTCCTCTGACTCTCGCCCAATTTAACAGTTATTGGAATGAAAGGAGGGAGGAAGAAGCCTGATAATACCTCCAATTTGATATAGAAATCAAAACATGCTAACTATGCCATCCTTATCCTATTTACGTTGTCAGGAGGCATTTAAACTGTCACTCCCATGTCGTGTCATTCTCCACTAACTGTCTAAACTGTCAATGAAGAAGGATATTTATGATGATGGAATAAAGCTGCAACAACATCACTGGAGGCCTAACTTATCCCTCTTTCGCAAATAAGTACCCATTTTCATCATTTGGCAATAAATTTGCCCTACCAGATGAGAAAGCAAACAACGACCCCATTACGGTCTTTAGAACGACAAAAACGCCTTTGTCAGGTAACACCTACAGTCCGAATAACAGGAAACACGTGCACGAGGAGTGCGGATCTTAAGGCAGGGCAGGCAACAGCCCTCTATCCACCAACGTGACCTTATCTCGCCTCCATACCTCATTTGACTGCAGATCCAACAGCATCAGTTCATTTGCTCGCCAATTCACAATCCACAGTCCCCGCGGTCCTAGCGCCATGCCAGTGGCCGCCTGACCACGAAGAGCCTCGCTGCCCCTCAACACTGACTTCACGCGTCCAGTAGCTGCGTCAGCGACCAGGAGACGACTGTTTCCTGTGTCCAGAAGGAGGACGTTAACACTGTCGTCTGGTTGTGTTGGAATGGTGGTAGCAGTTGGTGTCTGAAATCGACTGGAGGGCACCACAGCAACAGCGAATGGCTGTACTAGTCCGCGACCATCTGGACCTGTTAGGGGAGGGAGGTATGAAAGGGGCTATTTCACCTAATGTTATAGAAGATAGTGTCCAAGATCCTTTGGAGCTTTATAATATGGTAGATGCGGAGAGCGCAATGAAGCAGCATCCATGACGTGGGTAGCAAAGCAGACCAGGAGCGGAAAGATGTATACATGCAACCCACCATCCACAATGCTCCAGCGCGCTCTCTGACGTCCACGCACGTGCAGATTGAAGGGTGAACCACGGATGGGGCGAGAGAGAATCTGCACCACAAGACAGTGCGCGCCTGGACTGAGAGCACACAGACTGACCTCGTAGGTACCGTTTCCATGATCTACCAGACACACAGGCGCCTCACGACCCTGGGCATCCTCGAAACGCACATTAATTGGATCAGTGCCTGCAGTCTGAGGCTCACCGTGGTAGTCGTAGGCCCGCACCATCACCTGCACCAACGCCAAATTGAAAAACAAGAAAATTTACCCTATTCAACAATCATAGTGGAGCCATCAAGAGTGAGGCAGTCCACCAACACTTTTATAGCACCAAATGCTCAGCTAGTCATCACTTAAAAATCGTGTTCAACTTGGTTCCCAAAGCAGATAACCCGGAATCTCATCCATCTCGTACTACGTGCTACCAACCATTTAGCATATGAGAGAGGTTTTAAGTGAGAGCAGTGTAGCATAGAGCGCCATACTGTATTGTACCGAGGAACTGGCGCATGCCTGTTTATATGTCCCTTCTCACTGCTTACAGGAAGTCAATGTGTACCAATCTACATCAAACACACCACGCAAACAATCCAGCGTCACCTGATACAAGCTAAGAACTAAACAAACTCGTATTACAAAGGTCTTTTCTATCACCGTTACCATCGGTCGAAATATATAAATAAATCAAAGAGACGTCCAAACATTCTCGTCTCTCCACCCTCCTCTCTTCCCCTCTTTTGCTCCACCCCTTATTCTCATTCCTAGACAATCATCACTGCAAATAACGCACCTTAGCGAGTAGGTGGAGGTAAAACTCCTCTGGCAGTTTGGCTGTACACAATGGTGGATAGGTGGTGCTCACAGCAATGCGACCGAAAGCCGCCAAACACCGGGCAATGTCCACAAAACTCGCTGATCCGGGCTGTGGAGTCGTGGTCCTTGTTGCTGCTGTCAGTGCCGAGCATTCGCCCCTGACTGACTGTTGCAAAGAAGGTGGTGAAGGATTGTCGTGATAACGCAAGAAAGCGTTTTCGCGTGGCTCCGTCAGACTCGCTATCGTGTCCAACTTGTCGTTCAGGTAACTGATCCCCTTCGAGATGGAGCGCACGTCGATCTGCGTGAAGGGAGCAAAATAATGCACCAATCTGATCACAGAGGAAAATCAGATGCTCCCGATTACTTTAAATATTGTCACCTCAAATTCCTCTTAGCCACGTGACCACCTGGGTCTGCGACTTTAGACCAAAGCTTCTTAAATGGGTTGTTACTGGATGCTACGGTTTTGATCTCAGCTGTCAATGTCTGCAAATGTCCGATTACAGGCCACTTTGAATATAACAGCAGTAGCTCCTAGAAGGATGTCTTCCTTCTCTCCCCAACTCCCCCCTTTCTCCCTATCTGAATTCTGCAAGCAGTTTGGAAGTGACTTGTTCAAATCCCCTCAATGGTAAATACAAGGTTCAGATAATAAATATTCACGTTAAGATCAAGGTCATTCGAACAAGAATGTGAAGAACGATCGAGTCCTCAAATGAATGCAACTACTCCAATTGTATCACAATTTTCTATGACCCTCATCCTGTATTTGTACAGAACCTATGTTACACATGTGTGACGGTAGAAGGAAACGTGTTGGGAGTGTTGGCTTAATCACGAACTAGAGGGTGAGATTGACAGAGGCTACGAAACGTGCAGCCCCACCACTCCGACGATGAAGTACTCGATTTTGTTGTTAAAACTTTCTGTTGTAAGTAACTTTTATCTGCAGTCCCTACTTCTCGCTGGATTGTGATTAGCGATGGTCAATTGTGCGACCACCTTTGTAGCGTCGGGGGAATCCAGCCTTGTGACTAATAAGTATCGAAGACCTATCTTGTCACACATCAGCCCCACCCGTACATGAATTGAAGTTTGACAAGCACCATTGAGTAACCTAATAGGTGTTCACATATCACCTGCCTTCTAAACCACAGTAGACATCAAAGTGAGGTGATTCCAGATTTTGAGCATTTTATCACGAATGGAGTTGTCTAAGAATTGCTCTTCCTGGCCTGGAATTTGAAGGAGGGAAACGATGGAGAGACAGAGCAGACCCACCCACAGCAGCAGCCGTTAGGTCATTGATCTAGACGAGGATAATATTCACCTATCACATCTACCCAAGCCGAATAAAACATGGACAAAGTATACAAACGGATTACTATGCATGAAAGAGCAAGCATTTACATGCAAATCAGACCCACTCTCTCTCTCTCGTGGCATAAATTACAGTTACGATGTCCTCTGGTGCCGCGCACAGACATGTCCATTTGACTACATCTTCTACTCTCTCGCTTTCTATTCCCTCCTTTTGAGCACATTTAAAAGCACTGATTTTGAATACACAATGTAGCTCAGGAGGATCACTTTTAGGATTAGTAGCTTTTAGTGCCTTAGTCACTGAATATCCATTGACCACCACAGGCTGAATGGAGATGGCCACTACCAAGTAGCCTCAATTCAGGAGGTGATGAGGTGGAAGAAAAAAAATGCTGGCCAAGCTGAGGTAAGAAGCAAAGGGTTAACAAATCCACAGGCGTACCCACACAACGTGATTTTCATAGGATAAAGTGGTGCTTTGAAAATGGGTGGATGCGCAATAGTGATGATTAATGACAAGGAATGTAAAGCATGTGAAACTGCAAAGATGGTTTAAACACATTTAACAATGTTGAAAAGTGCCTGGATGCCTGAGACATCCCAGATCAAAACTGCCTCACTGAACAGCTTTTGATAAAAAAATTAAAAGAAGTAGTAGAAGAAAGAAAAGGCATTTGACGCACTAGACTATTGAGACGATCACACTGTTCGCGCACCAGACCGCGTTCGGACTCGATGAGAGCCAGTTGGTCCTCCAGTGCGTGTCGCTTCTCCTCACTTATGCGTCGAATGCTCTGCGTCACCTCCGCCTGTCTGCGCTCCACCAGTGCTCGAATCTCCGCAAAACTCGACTCTGCCGCCTGTTTATGTGTGCGCGTGTGGATGTGTGAAAGATATCTCCAGTTAGGCGCAGTTGCAAGTCATAAATTGACGAAAAACGATCAACAAACGAACCAACTGGAGTGGTTGACTAACCCTTTTATAATTTCTACATGGCTAATTACAGATGATAGTCTAGAGATAACTTCTTACTCTACTGTGAAACATTTGACGTTAAAATGGGTGCCTATCTTCAATGTTGCAATAAATAGGGTAAAAATGAATAAGTAGCAGTGTTTATTTTCTTATTTGATGTAGCATTTTCATTTTACCGCACTTTAAACATGGACCAACACCAAAATAAAAAGCCAAAACACCAACAGAGATCAAAGGAAAGGCTTAATCAAAATTAGTCAATCACGTTACGAACAAGTGTGACGAAACTGCAGACGTAACTTCAAAAGGACAATTTGGCCAGCTAAATTGGGCAAAGCCATCAGGAATTATTATGTCCGCAAACCAATAAATGGAATGAAAAGGAAGTGGAGGTGGAAGAAGGGGCATTGAAGAAAGCAAAAACCTAAAGAAGTAAGTAGTTACAGATCAAGGGACAAGGAAGGAAAGGAGTAATGAAATCACCAATCGATAGGGAGCAGCGTTCTAATTGGCCGGATTTCTCAGTCCCAGAAAACTCGATTAACCTATAAATCTTCCCGTTCGCTAAACTGGCAAGCTGATTGGTGGGTTGTAAACATGACAAAAAGATGGCGTTGACAATTCAACCACATCATTAGTAACTTGAAATACATAAACGTAGAAAAGTAAATAACATCGTATGATCAATGCAAAAAGTGAAAATTGGTTAAATTAGAGAACATCCAGGTGAGTAAGAGGATCCCCTAGATATTCTACACCACCCTTTATCTTTAATGAGACGGTAGTAGAAAGCGGCAAGCGACAAACCAGCCATAATCTGCATGTGTGAGATTTTAGATGTGTCGATGAATTTGGGAATTGGGAAATCCCCGATGCGCAATGCGACACAAGAAAAGGGCGAAACTGGAATAGCCAACTCTGATTTTAAAGTGAGAAATACATCTACTCAAGAGATGGAATCTCCTGTCAAACGACAAACCAACCAACAAATTAGACAAAAGGAAGTGCTTCCATTACCATGTTAATGGACCGTCGAAAGAAGTAGAATAAATTTGTAGTGAAAAGATAGTCGGGTAATAACTGAGAAGGAAATGAGAAAGGGAAAAAACCAAAAGATGCTGAATAGCGTGTGCTCGCACCCAGGAATCCTCCACGCTTGTAGCCGAACAATAGAATAATTGTATCACGGGTTTCGGCAAACCGGTAAATAACATGATGGAACTTAAGTCTAAGTAATGAAGTTGAGGAGTAGTTATCCATATTCACTTCGCAGTAAAGGCGTCAGAGACAGAGGTAGTGGGTGAGATGGTCCTATTGACATTGCCCTTATTACGAATTGCAAGCGTTGCATAACACTAGGGAAATGAGAGGGAATAAATGCCACTTTATCACCTAACGTAATCTTGACTGTTTCCTGATCGAGGCGCAGAAAAGGGGAGAAAAACACAAGAATGTTGACTGACCAATCATGAGGACGAGCTACTTCGCCTTATAAATGCAGTAATGCGACTAATGGATCTTAAAGCACAGGCTTTTCTCTATCCTACTTCGCCCATCCTTAACCCACTCTCTACCTTTAATACAAGCAACGTTAGAATAAATTTAAAAATTATTGCCTAATACAATTTGGCGCAATTTTGGGGGCACCAAATGATTGGTACATTAATTGGGCAGATTTAAGCATTGCCTTGAGGGGTGACAGCCCAATCATTGCTTCGTGGCGGGCGGGCGATTAGCCAACTCACCTGTCAACCTCCAAAACGAAAAAAGGACAATGCTTGAGAATGGGAGAAATGTTGAAATATCGCAAAATATAAGGAGAGAAAGCAGAGGTATTATAAGCCAAATATGACAGAGACAGTTCATTAAAGGCTAATTGCCGGTAAAGTGGACTTTTGACAGGCATATTTATTACGGAGAGCGAGGGTAACACACACACACACACACACACGTGAATGCACCATCCAGTGATTAAAGTCCCCCAAAACTGGGTCAAAATAGCCTAAATTACAAGTTTTCTAAAAACTTGGCCATGTACTTTAACAAACAGAGGAAATGGCAGCTTTGTGTCGTGTTTTTAAGGATCAACAAAAGAAGATGAAGTAGACACCGTCAGTAGGAAGAATGGCGCACGTGGTAGTTTTTTATGCAATTCTAGCCCACCAATGCCTTGTAATTTTGTGAGAACTGCCTAAGAAGGTATTTATGGAAGTAGAGATTTCCACATTAGAGGGAGGATGGCACAAACCAGTACCTCTTACCTTAAGAAATTCTATTCTGATCTTGGTGTCTTGGGGGTTAGGCACCTGAGGACTCTCATCAACCTCCTTTAAGATTCCTCATTTGCGGTCATTGGGAGAGCCTTTTGACGTTTGATGGGCTAATAACACAGCCTCTATTGTAAAACATGACTTTCTGGAGCGAGTGTGAAGTGAATAATAACTAGATAGTGTAAAGAAAAAGCTAAATTGGTAAGGCAGTTTTTTTCATCCAGATAAGAATGGAGTTACCTAAAACCTTCTCACCTTGATAACAACCATTCCGACATGAACCCAGCGGCTGCCTAATCAGGCCCTTGCTCAAGTAAACACACCCTTCTATGCTAATCTGCCTCTGTCTGCCCATGAAGTAAACATGAAGTAGAGAGGGAAAAAGTGAGGGAGGAAAGGTACCTCGGAGTAACCACTTTTTTTCATCAGTGATTAGATGGACTTGGAAAAATTACAGCAGGCAGAAAGAAGATTACTAGCACAGAGGTATTCACCAAAAAAGCGACAAACTAGTTGGCTACCGTCGGCGAAAGAAAAACCGCTGAAAGAAGGGGGGTTAACGCTTTCGCGTGATTAAAGGCCTCTTTACCTCATCTCCTACTACACATTTGCAAACGAAACGGACTTCTCGAGTACCATAGTTTGCTGCTGCTGCAATCAATCAGTCAATCAACCGAATAGAAGCAGCGCCTCCGGTCTCATGTAGACAGACGATCCCCAAACCAAGTCATTTCCAATGATTCCACCAAGGGATAAGAGGTGTCGTCAATGCCTCCGAAATAAAAAAGGCGAAAGCCGGGTTTGGAAGGTTCAAAAGAGAAGCAAAATATGCTGCAGTTGATAAGATGCCGAGGAAGAGAGTAGCAAATTTTATGGGCGAAGAATCCGTTGACTGATAGAGAATTAAACACACCAATCAAGAACGACAGAGACAGGTGCTCTTCTAACATTCCAACATAAAACATCCTGATACAAAGGTAGGCTTGCGTCGACTCTTTAGAGCAAGAAGAGGAGGAAGAGATAAGAATTACCTTCCCTCAAGGGGAGGGGAGATTACACCAGTGGAACCGTTCGTGCCCCCCAACCCCATCGACGTCGCTTTTGCTTTTACCTAGCAAGGCCATCATAAAAGTGGGTGCAAGATCACTGACACTTCTAATAAAATAAGAGACCAATCTGTAACCCTCACCGCCCTCCCTCCTCCCTCACTCCTGCTTTTAGGGAATTAAGGCCGAAGTGTGGCACCTCTAATTGATGCTCAACCAAGCAAAGGAGGATGCCAATTCAGCTAATCTACTGCGGTCCTGAAAAGTTAGGTCGTTCCATCCTCCTTCATCATCCAAAATCATTCATATTTCGAGTCTCAGGGCCCCAAACACCATAACTTGTAGTAACCTGTAAAATATGGTGAAAAGCGACTAGAGGGGTAGAGAGATGAGTGATAACTTTGAGTCTCCAAGGTAGCTCTCGTTACTGCTTCACTTGACAGTGAAGCAGACAAGCATTCTGCCATAAAGCTACACTCAAATGACAAGATATGATATGAGTTGGAATTAAAACTGGCCAAATAACTGAGCACCAGATAGAATAATGCTTGTGTCTACAAGGCCG
Source organism: Echinococcus multilocularis (assembly GCA_000469725.3). Lineage (NCBI taxonomy): Eukaryota > Metazoa > Platyhelminthes > Cestoda > Cyclophyllidea > Taeniidae > Echinococcus > Echinococcus multilocularis. The sequence goes on along the minus strand of LN902849.1, from coordinate 419,915 downwards.
GAGCCGTCTTGACACACCACAAATTCTCGTTTCGGTGTGTCTACTTGGCGTGAGGTCAAATAAACACGCCATTCTCCGCTACTGTCGCAGCATCATCTTGTCAAGCTCAAAGTCACCTAATTTATTGCCTCTGTCATTACGGGAAAAATGCCAATTTGACAACGAAGATTCTTTAAACCTCTCCTCACGAAATTGCCATAACCTGTAGCCCCTATTTCCTTCCAAATGAAGAGTAGCTGCTAGGTCTACTACATCATCGAAACGACGTATTTATAGTGACCAAATTAACTGCGAAACCTGAAGGAGAACATCTTTCTACCGCTGACCTCAGGCACTCACACACATACGCAGAGAGAACGACAGAGCAAGAGACATCAAACAGAGCTAGGGTTAACGTTCAAGTTCTAATAAACGAATGCAAAAGTGGTATCTCCAACTTTCCTTGCCCTACAGTCCTGCGGTAGTAAAGAAGGTCAAGAAAATCGTGTACACCAATTTATAGAACAGGTGAAAATGAGGCAAGGGGTCAGCGATTTGGGCACCGATCATGAAGTTAGGCGATCAGGACACTAGCGTTAGAGACAAGACGTTTTACTGCCCTACCAACTAGTTAATTAGCCAGGGGGCATTGCTCACAGTCAGTGATGATTTATTACCAAATTGCGAAAGCTGAATCGTTCGCTTTGTGTCGCATCGGGGGATGGGGAATAGTCAAACCGATGCCAAGGCCTTTAAAAGCAACGCAGAGTGCTACAAAAGCGGCAACCCTCTTCACACACGTGATGCACATGGCGTAAAGAATTCGGAGGGAAGAAAAACAGACTCCCTTGACAGAGGTATTTGGGGAAAGAGAAAGGGACACTTTGACGACAATGGAAGCAATGTAAACGTACACTCAGCCTTTCCAGAGGTAAAAAGAATGTTGAGATATGCAGTGTTGTGTAGTGGCGTCAAATTGACATGGATGGGCAAGAATTATGACTGATCATCAAATTTGTGTGCGTGCGTGTGTTGAATTGAAAAACGATCCAAAGTGGATCCTAGCAATTACATGTCCGATTGGAGGGTTGAAGATAACGACACAAAAAATGCGAAGTGGGGCTCGAGAAAACTGAGGGATGAGAAATGGTGAAAAAATTTGCACAAATAAACATGGTTTCGGGCTCCGGGTAATGGCAACATTTCACACAATAAATGAGAGGATGAGGGAAATATATTTTGATGGAGTTATCCAAGAAAAGTACACCATCTTTGATACCTTATTAGTGGGAAGAATTCGATCTGATGCTTTGCGTGTTCATCTAAGAGCGCTGACCGAATCTGAGATCGGGGATGTACAACCGAACGAGCAAAATGGAAGAGATGAAAATAATATCCTGCGAAAGGAAAAAAATTAGAGTGCATGGACGAAACCGAGCTACATAGGAGAGGAGGGAAGGATTAAAAAATAACCAGGCCTTCTAGATTGGAAAAGGACTCCAGTAGCTAAGACCCCACCCAGCAAGAGGCCAAGAGAAAAAAAACATGACCATGGAAGGAACGTAATCACTGATGAAAAAAAGCAGGAAGGAGTAATAAGAGAAATCCGTGCATTGGGAAGAAAGTAAGAGAAATTAATGGAAGAGTTAGGAAATCACGATTGCTGACTAGCAAACCAAAAAATGTAAGTTTATGGATTTAGAGAGGGAGAAGTGGAAGACCTAAAGGAAGGGAGACCATTTCGTAGACATTATGTGGCCACTTTAAATGCCCTTCCACCAAAGAGTAAAGGGGTGGAATGAAAGGAAGCATAAAAACCTGATAAAAAGGAGAGGAAGAATCACCCACAGCGACACAAGCCTCAGTGGACTCCGCGAGACGTTGTAGCTCAGCGTTCACAGCCTCCTGTGCGCTATTGAGCTCCTGCACACAGAGACTGGCCTTGTAGAGGAGAATCTCAGAGCAACGTTTGATGGCTACGGAAAAACTGATAACGTTGTGCGACAGGGCAGCACCACTACCGCCTCCACCACCACTGGCATCCACACCGCTGCAGGCCTCTGTTGCGTGACCTCTACAGCGGGAATAAGGAATCAATAGTTCAATGACTGAGTGCACACCGACTTAGATGTGGTGGATGAGTCAGTAGTGCCCGCCTTGAACCTAGTAAAAGAACAACAAACTTCTACGCTTTGAGAAAACAGTGATGGGTATCAAATCACTCCACTAAGACGAGCCTTCGTCTATAGCTGGAGTTGGCGAGTGAATTGATGCCTAGGCCAATGACGTCACAAGAAGCAACATCGATGGCATCTGCATTGCCCACTAACAACTTTGGTATCATCAATGAAATTGTCGGACTCGCTATCTTTCCTACCTGTGCCTGCCTGGAGTAAGCCTACGCTCCACCTCTGCCCCGTCTTACTGCCTTAATTCTCTCAGCTCAATGCCAGCCTTCTCCATCCATCTTATTCACGATAGAACCGACGGAAGCGGTGTTAGGCCGCAAAGACGACGGCTGAACAACACTCAATATTCCCTTTCCTTGATCATCACAGGAAAACAAGGCACTTGATGCGTGGAAGAAAAATGGGGAAGATTGGTCTAGCTTGGCGGGCGGAACCACAACGACCACAAAGTACTTGCTGAGTCAAGTAGAGAGGGAACACATTCATACTGCCTACCTCCAGTCGCCAAATTCAATCCAGAAAAGCTTTCAAATGCACTTACAGATGAAGCGAAACCATGAGAACTACCGGCGCTGCAGAGAATCCACTGCTTATCCGTTGCTTGAAGCATAGGATCTACGCTAACAACGACTATCGACAAAAATGGAAAGGTAAAAGAGATTACAGCTTTTCAAAAGGCGCCTTAATAAAATCAAGGCAGTAAGCTAGTTAAAAGTGCCTGTTGTATAGTGGGGACTGGCGAATACATGGTTAGCTGGATGCAACCAAAAAGAGGCGTTAAAAGGATATCTTCTCTGCCTCCTTTCTAGGAGTGACAGGTGAACAACTTCCATAATCCAAACGGCAGATCCATTTTAGTGTTCGCCTAAATTGCCCCTAGGCAACAAGAAGTAGACGAAGAAGACGACAAATCTTTTTTTCCATCGAAATCGGGATGGATAGTAAAATGATGATAGTAGTGGTGGTAATGAGCTAACAAATCTGCCATTATTCATATCTCTCTGCCATTTAGGAGCGTTTGAACCTCACACCAAATCATGCTGGATACGCAGTTATTAAATTCGCCCACACCCTCTCAAATGCGCACTAAATAGATACGCAGGTGACTTTATTTTCCAGGATAAAAGCGCTCTTTTGGACTGACCAATAAAAGCGTAATAATCAAACACACTTTTTGCTCCCTCTCTCGCATTTTCTAACTCCACCATTTGGCAGAAGAATCATCTCTAAGCCAATTGGAAATAAAGAAATGACCTCTAGAGATTCTATGACTCAAAAAAACATCAATTCGTTCTGGGAGAGGTCAATTTACCCCCATCACGGAGAGCGGAGTGGGCTTGTATTTACACGATTTAAGCAAGCCAACCCAACTTAAGTTTAAACCCAAACCCACCGAGTGCTACCACCGCGACAGTCGGGACAGAAGATGACATCACAGGTCTCGCAGAAGAGCAACTCCTGATTCGGGTGCCGCCGACACTTGGGCACGCGGTCACGTCGCTGACTAGCCATCAGATCCAGCAGTTGATTGACAATGAAGGCAGGCGGAAAAGTGGCCGCACCACCACTACCCCGTGGCACCAGGATTGTCTCGCGACATATTGGACAACGCATTGTCTCCTCGTCCGCCTGGTGGTGCCAGAAAAAAAAAACGAAGACAGCTTAAACGAGGACTTCAAAAAGGCCGAGTGTGCAGAATTGTGGTGAGGTTAGTGAAATAATCTAAGGGGGTGTGCGAGCCATTCCTTCACTTAGAAAATCGGTATTTCCGACAGATTTATTCATGCGTGGAGACACTGAGGAAAAGGGAATATTCTAAGCTACCTCACACACCAAAAGTGGCATTGCTTCGAAAGAAGCCATCAGGAGAATCAGACAACTGGTCACAAAGGGGAAGAGTGACGCGATTTACAGGTGGGCTGGTGAATACTGTGAGACTGTATCTTTCACCCGCTCAACTGCAATGACCATGTAGATACAACCCTTAAAAAAGACTCAACACCTCATACATGGCAAAATGGCATACAACGTACGGGCAAAAGATGTAATAAACAAACGAGATGGTGATAATGGGGATAGTAATGAGAAGAAGGGCGGGAAGAAGCAAATCTTACATTCTTCATAATCATGAAAAATTATCCACCACCGAGTGACTCATTAATTCAAGATTAAAATGACAAAAAAAATTCCCCAGTCGCCTACATTAACTTGGAAGAGAGGGTCATGCTTGTTACCTACGTGACATGCAATAAACCAGTCAATCTGTTTACAGTTAGCTTGGCGACTGCTTTGGAAGAGAAACTTGAACAAACTAGTGGTTTGCCCTTAAACGGTCCCATCACCACCTAACCCTACCCCACCCCACCCATCTGGGTTACCACTTTATCTCCAAAACGATCGTGTCACATATTGCAGGCGCGATCTACCCGTAGAAACGTCTTGCAGAAGGCCAAACAACGATTATGGCTGAAATCTATCTGCTCAATACAACTCGGTGTGTAACGCCTTATCCTTCAATTAGCAGACAAGACGGATTAGGGGGAAGACTCTCCTATTCTCCATGTTGCAGAACGACACAAAGCAGAATCTCGTAAAAGAGGTTGTATTTCAGGATCAGCTGTCGGTCGAAATGGGTTGAGGAGGGGCTGGATGGGATGGAAAATGCAGCACATTTCATCCTCCGTCCCCTCAGTGTGTTCCTACCATACTTAAACAAGTGCTAACGCCCTTGGCAGCGGCCTCAGACAATCAGGCCCAAGACAGTCGAGACATAAAAGTGAGACAGACGGATGTGACTAACATGCCAGGTTCATTTATTGCCTGCCAAAGGCAATGGGTGTTATAAAAGCGGAGAGGGTTAGATTAGCCTGTAGCGGTGCCCATTTGAATGAACAAACCCTTTTAAGGCGCTGCCCGGAGCGGTTTGACCTTTTGACTGTTTCCAAAATGCTGAAAACTATTCGGAAAGGGGAAGGTTAAACCGAGAATGAGTGCTATCAAAGACGCAGTTGACGAACTACCGGAAAGATCCTACGACGAGGACGCAGGAAGAGAGTAAATCTGCGGGCAACTTTAACTGGGAGACAAAAGTTAACTCCTATGCTCATACACTTGGCCAAAGTAAATAATGCTGGAGAGGAGGGTCGGGGGGAAATGAACGTGAGTACATACAACGAATGGCACTGGGAGGTAGACTAGACAAGGTAGAGCATGCAGTTTTTCGCGCATAGATGAAGTTAACTATTCTCCTCTTTTTCACAGTGACTCAGTTGACCCTACACAGACCTCATGCATACATCATGCTAACAGCGAAAGATCCAATTATCACCCATCTTGTAAGACAAAAAAAGGACCGGAAGGAACTAGAATTGTTTAGGTGAGCGAGTTGGGACGGGAAGAGGGGGGAAGGGGGGGAAGATGGGGAAGTGTGCATAACTTACCTCGCAGTCGTCTGTCGATTTCTGAAAATGAATGATTACAAAGTGAAACACATGCAGTTTAGCAATACACCTGCCACGCGCCTACCTTTGTTACATCTTTGAAAAGGAGATCATCAGAGGTACTAGTACAACTAAGCATATATGACTTCCTTTTGAACACGAAAAAGAAAATGGAGAACGCGCCCTCATCTGAATGCTAGGCCCTTCAGTTCACGGGCCAAAAAAGAAGGGACAAACTGACATACCACACAGTGAGCTTTGCAACCGTTGGCACGAAGTAAGTCGCTCAAAGGTCGTCCGCAAGGAAAAAAGAAGTCAGGAAATCGGCTGAAGTGGCGATATGAGAACCATCACAGAGCAAGAAAACATTTAAACCATATATGGATTACAAAGAAGCCTAAAAGTAAAGGCAGTTACAGCCTTCACTTTCTTTTCTATCGCAAGGAAATTAAAGGTAACTCGGTCATTTTTCGCCCTCTTTTTAGCGTAAAAGGGAGTATTAGTTCACAAAGGTAACAAGTACGAATCCGAGGAAGAGTGTGATTTAACTATAAAAAGGAAAGAGAGAAAGGGAGGCAAGGGATTCAGCATTGAAGGCATTTTATAAACTTTCAACAAAAGATTTGATGACATCACTCCCACGTTTGTTTCTAGACGTTCGAGGTCACGCTGCTGGATGACGGCTGTGCAAAGTGGTAAAAACTTGACTTAAAATGGGAAATGGGCATGAGAGGTGCTACGCTGTGGCAAGTACATTCCAAGCAGAAAATTGTCAGTAGTAAGGGAGGTGATTGCTCTGACGCGTCTAGGGAGGGTAGGAGGACGAGAACAAACACAGAGCATGGGAAGACATTTTGAGTGACAGATTAGGGTTAGACAGTGGGGAAAATAATCCCTCACTAGGAGACAAGAGAAGTTACATTCTACAATCCATAACAGTGTCATTTGTTCTCCATGAGAGTCGTAGAAGTGAGAAGCACTTTTGTCTTGTCAACTTGCCAAAAATTGATGAACCGAGTCAGGTGTTTGCATTGAACCAAAGGTCGTGCAGTTCGGTAATTGTTGTACCGAGTCAATAAAATCATTGTCAGCGCATAGAATAAATAATGAGAACTTAGTGCGCAAGAAGTATCGATAAGGAGCGCAGGATTAATGACGCAAGACGAAAGCAAACAGACAAAATACGAGAGACAGGATAAGCAGTGATTTCAGCCCTCAGAATAATTGCTGATGTCAGACAAAACCGCGAAAATAACCCTTTTTGAAGAAGGAAAAAATGCCACGGGAATGCCTTTATGGAGAAAAGTCGGCAGGAAACAACGCGGTGGGGGAGCATTAGAGAATGGTAGGAAGGAATCCAATTACGCTCTCGACACAAAGCCAGGGGAGACGCGTGAAATGCCAAAAGAGCGTGGGATGAATGAAAGGCTAAATTAATTACCTACGTTGGAATTCAGTTCAAGAGGGGCTGGTATTTTCTACACATTGGAAAAGTTTCTGAGATGGAGTCCTTATTTGCGTGGAAGGGTCTTTTTAAAAGGATGAGGGTGATAGAGCTACACCAGTACAATAAATATCGCATCTTTGAAGCTGGTAGACAGCTGAGTGGTGAATCACATTGCTTCTTCACCCAAGACTATCTTTAGCAATCAAAATTACTGCACAAGAGAGGCATAAAATCGACAAACGAGTAGGTGAAGTAGAGGCGGCGCAGATTTTACCTAAGCCAGAATGAGATGATGACCCTTTAAAATGTGCCAAAGCCAAAGGACAGAAATGTAGATGTAGGACAATTATTGTGGTGAACCGCGCCGCTTCCGCAATTAGTAAATCTGCTTCTCAGCAGTTCGTCTTTTTGCCTCTCAAAATTAGGTGATAAAACGTTAGAAGAGGGAAGATTCTGAAAGTACCCGGACAAATATTGCTTTTTCCCTTTCGCATAAATTCAGGCTACGGAATATAAGTGTGACTCAGGAGAAGGGTGTGCAAACAATGGGCAGATGGGTAACTAGACCAGTTAGGTAGGGTAAAATGACCCTAAATGGATGTAAGAACCAGTTATGGACGAGATATACCTCTGAAGCTGTAAGTGTTTTGATTCGGACGATGAATCGCATTGTATCAAGTGCCCACCCAATAAATTCACCCTCTAAAGACCTCATAATAATGCCTCTCAAGCCAAGGCACAATAGGGCTTTTCAAAAGGGAGATTTTGATAGGAAGACACCGAACAAACCTGAGTCTCGAGGATACGTTCCAAACAAGTGCGGCAGACGGTGTGAGAGCAGGGCAATAGTTTGGCAGAATGAGCAGCCGAGTCGTAGCCGGACAGACAGGTCCCACAGGTGAGAAAGCTCTCCGAGAAGTCCTCTACATTGATCATCATCGTTTCCACCAAACGCGAAGACATCTAAAAGGTGATTTTAATGGAGTTTCAACGGCGCTTTAAGTAAAGGGGACGCCGGAGGAAAGACAAATGAAGGGTGGATTTACTTCTTTGGTATGCAGAATGAAAAAAAGCGAGCTGGGAGCCAAATGGAGATGAGAAGAGAAGCAGGGAAAAGAAGAGAGGAGACGCTTTACTTCAAATAGAAGTGACATGCGGTAAGCACTGTGAGCACACTTACGAGGGTAAGGATCATTTTTGTGATTTGGTACTTTACAATGCTGCAAATGAAAGTGCAAAGTAGGCCGCTTTACATCCATTCATATTGAAGGCAAACTTACAAAATACTGGAATTGGAAATGTGGCAAAAAAACCAAGGGCTAAATGAAATTGTGTTCATCCTACGATTTATAGATGGTAAGTCACAGCAGCATTAGAAGGCAGTAAAAGTTTATGCGTGTCTAGATATCTAACCAAATCTGATTTGATTCAGTGGTTCACGATTCAAGCGCTACTTGATTTCTTCAACTACGAATGAATCATAAGAATTTAGAAATTTGGTAAAGGATTGTTAGGCAATGTAGGTCAACAACATTTCTCATTAGTACTTGGCTTTTTCTTAAACCTAATTAGACGGGTTGATGAATAGGTGGGTGAGGGATTGCAAAGAAGTAGAAACTAGTATGGTATTCGTTAAAAATAAATTTCTGAAATACATCAAAAAGCATCATCAGGGACAATAGGAAAGTGATATAGTTACAAGGCGTGTTTTCAAAAAAGCTCAAAATACCAAGATGGGGGAAGTGAGAGAATCAAGATATCTAGGAAGCCAGTAATGCGCACCTCTGTGCCGTTTTAACTTGCAGTCATCACAAAACCACCGTAACAAAAACCCAATAGAATCCACAAGTCACCTCGCAGGAGTTACCACCCAATGATTGGCGAGGTGGAGGTCATTTGCATCAGCCTATCCATTTTAAGCAAAATTTACGAAGAGCCTTTATGTGTTAGGTTTGTAAATCTGTATCAAATATGATAAAATCCTCGAAGTACGCACAACCAATTGAAAATGTAAGCATTTTAAGCAACAAAACAAATGCAAATAAAGATTTTGGATTAAAAGATAAATTTGCTAGCAATAAAATTCATTTGGTTGCAACCAGAAAGATCAAATTCTCTCTATTTTTGATTACTATAACAGGCTATGGATGTATCAGGTTGTAAGCAGTTCAATTTATCATATTTCAAAACTCGGTTATGTAAAATATTTATTAAATCTTTTTTAAAGAAATGCACAGCATTCACGCGTCCTCTTAAATGAAAGTATTACTTATCTAGAGGAAAAATTTTGTGAAATATGGAAATCTTTGTGGAGGAATAATTTGACAACTTACTCAACTGTTTCTCTAAAAATATCAACCCTTTGGACTCCACGCATTTTTCTTTGGCGTTATGAGTCTTTTCCAAAAGTAGAAAGTCAAAACGCTTAAAAGAATCTGATTTGTTTCCATACAGGAGGGATGGGGGGCTGTTGTCGTGGCCCGGATGCCAGGACGCCTATCGGCTGTGCAAAGGAGGACCCCCAAGTGCCCGCGAAATCAAAACGAGGTAACCAAGTGTTAAGCGTTACAGTACTTCTGCCGAATTACATGGTCCACTAGCACACCCATAGGTTGGGGGCCTTATTTTTCACTGGTGCAGTCCGGCGCAAATTCCCCACGCTGGTGGCAGTGGTGGAAGAGTCCAAACCGGGATTTTAGCTGAATCTGCACCAATTATCTACAGAAAAGACAAACATAACTTACAGTTTTCCTCCTCGTGGCGCCCAGGCACTATATTCCAAATGGGTTCATTGTCTATGTGGTTGGGCTTGGAAATTAGGTTTCCTTCCCATGCATTTCTTCCGCTTCGCCTTCGAGCTCCTATCTCGACGACGAATGTAATTTTATGCCATGACTTGTAAAGCGCGGTGTGGAAGGTTGACCACATAGTCGAGCGATGGATTTGTTGCTCGAGAAGAATAAAGTGAATATCCGATGTTTTGATTTGTTAATTTATTCTTTACCTCCTTTTTTACCGGTTCAGCGGCTCTATTGTCCGCCAACCAAGACAGAGATGGGGGCGATTGACTCCCTGCCGTATTAGCAACGCTAGGCTACGATAGTATCTAAACGATGATTGGCATCACTATTGAGATACAGTGCCCGTACAACGTGATGAGATTACGGAGAAGACTAGTCCAACGCGGTCGGTGGCACAACATAAATCACCTATCCGTTGGTTAAGCGTTTTATTGACTCAGACAATTAAATGGACGCTGTCACCCTGCGCCTCCCTCTTCTGTTGTGCTTTCAGCGCCACAACCACAACCACCATCGCCTCCAATGGCTGGGCACAAACTCTACCATCTCTGACAGACACCAACATTCAAAAGGAGTCTACGTGAGCAGCCATATCCGAATCAAACTTCAATTATTGCCCAGGCGAACGAAAGCTAACCGTCCTGAGACCTACATCGTTATATACGGTTTCTGCTCACTGACCAACTTAAGCACCTCAAGGTATGGACAGCCTCTGCCCGATTTCGAGTCAACTTCTAAAGTTGGTTCATTCCTGAATAAGACCAAAATCATCTACCGAAAGAGGATCTTCCGGGAGAGGCAAAAAACACTAAGATTTGTGGACCTTCAGCATTATTCAAAAGACAATGAACATGTTAAAACGATGGCTTGCAGATTCATTCATTCACCTACCATTTTAAGTGAATCATTAAATATGGTATGAATCAAAGGCAGCAAGAATTTTGCTGAAAACATATAATTGCTTCAAAAAACAAACAGCAAAATAAATTTGCTGTTTTTACAAAGACGCATACACCGGGAAACTAGAACAACAAATCTCTGTAAAAGATAGTTGCAGCCAATAAGATGTTCAAGATTACAAAACCAACAGCAACAACAATGGGGAACTTTGACCTATGCTGTTGTTCCTCCACCTTTTTTGTGTGGGTGGTGAGGCGGTTGGTGGTAGGAGCAGTATCTCCAAAATTGTGTCGTAGGTGAACGTCGACATCCCCATCATTGTCCTCCTCATCAGAGCTACCTTTGCTGGCTTCACTAATGTCATGCGGGTTAATATGGTTAAAAGCAGATTACTTTTCCGGATATTCAGCATCAGCTAGAAATCCATACTCTGATTAAATGAATATGAGCTTACGATTTATAAATTTGAAAAGCTTCCTCCTCAGTAATTCCCTAACCGCGTCATCTATGAAATAAAAGTGGAGAAAAGGTGACACCTGTGATTGGTGGCGGCGCATAACCATTTTTCTCCAACTGTTCTCGCAAATCATCATCAGATAAGCTTTTGAGCTCAGAGATGTCCATGCTGAACACCACAAATTGGAAATAGGGACGTGGAAGTTCGGGCCAATCGGAAGCCGAGGCTGAGCCACAACATACCAAATGGTCATGTCAAATATGGCGTGAGCGACTAACAATATCTTTCTTGAATCATGTTTTTGTTAAAACTCCAGAAAAATACGTCAAAAAATTGTATTCAAATAAGGTAATCGTAGAGACTGGAGGACAAAGATTAAATAAGGAATAAATGCTAAAAATTGTCAATTGTGCCATAATGCGATTGCGATCAAACCATCTGTTTACGCAGAGAAAAATTTAGCATTAAGATATTTACAAAAATTTAACCTTGTGATGATCAAATTTCTCGTGCTATTTGCATTTGGTGAAATTTTTCTACGTTTGGTTGTCTGGTCCTGGAACTTCTGTTACATTTAACCATTTCTGTATGGTAAAATTAGTTTTAATCTATTTAATAGTGTAGTAACTACATGCAGCTTATTTAAATTGGCGTCCTCCGACGTTCTTTGAATAGCATTTGACTTTATAGGATTAAGTAAAACCATGAAAATCTTCGTTACTAATCCTAAAAGGAATTGGTTTTATCCAGCCCTAATATCGCTGTCATCAGTTACAAGCATAGATATCGTAGGAAAGTCTACATCAAAACCGCATAATTCATAAAGTGCTCCGTAATTAACACATTTATTACTTTTCTAAAGAGAAAAAAACTTTGTGAGCTTGTAAAGGCACATATTTAAGTCGCCTTGATAGGCAATCCTTTAATGTCTTCGTTTCATATGTGTTATTCAATTACAAGTCTTTCTTTTACATTATACTCAGTTTAACCGTGCTTCTTCTATAATAGGCTATTTCACTGTGTCTTTTAACCATTTTGGCTTTTTGGCTTGCATAATATCAAGAACATCCGACTTTGATTATGGCCATATCGACCAACTTACCTACATATTATTCCATCCGGTACTTTACTGCAGGAATCCTCTCATCTTCATCAAATGCACACAAAGCATGATTTAGGATAATTTAACGGCTTTTTGTTTTGCATTGTCCTGTCTTTTTAATTTGCTTTACATATTTAGTTAAACGCTTTATTTCTGCTTGGACATGGATGATGAGGAAGACTTTTTAAGGATACAAGAAGAAGGCCTGAAGTCCGACTTTCAGGACTTGAAAGCCCAAATTGAGGAGAATGAAATAATTCACGGTATTCCTTCAAAAGGGATGAGGTAGATAAGTTTAGCTTCTTCGGTCTACTTTGCACACTTTACAGCTCTTTCTACATTCCACGCGATCCGGAGCACTTTCGACGCAGACGCAAGCTTATTCTGCAACGAACCCTGCAAGTGACTTCACCCATGGAACTGGTGGTTCAGGCAGACCAGATGGTTGCCGATCAGGAAACTTGTAAAAAAGGCGAATTTAATGCTTCTACAATCCCTCCTCTTCTACTTCAGGTAATAGTCTTAATATTACTACTCTTTTGTTTCAGTACTTCTTGGACAGAATGAGTGAGATTGTGAGTGCAAAGCATCTGCTCATGCTACGCTGGAAACGCTACTGCTCAGGCACCATGAAAGTCGAGAAAGTTTATAAAGACTACCTTCAGGTTATCGAGTAAGTTGGGGCACAGTTTGTGACACTGTATCTTCACAGACGTCTAACAGAGGAATACCTGGAGTGCAGTTCCCGAGCTCATCGATTATCCACGGCAGATGAGGCCTTATTAGCTGGAAATGATGGAGGTCTAGAGGAGGTGGAATTTGACGACTTTTTGATCTACTGGAGAGCGATTATCATTAAGCTACAATCACAGACCTACTTTAAACAGCTCATTCAAGTACTTCTGACATCAGTTGTTTCCCTAACCTTCTGCTTTAGCTTATCAAGTGGTTTCCCTATGGCCATCGTGAAGGCTTTAAACAAGACCTCTCGGTAAGACCTTTCCACTCATACAAAGGTGAGACATGTAGAAACAGCCCTACCACCTATCTCACTACGAAGAGGACGGTGGTATTCGGCAGATGCTAAACCTTGTCCTGGAAAAAGGTCCGGCAACAGTCCGTGCTGCACTGGCCAATGGGGTGAGCAGCAGCACTAGTGAAGATGGTGGCGAACCAATTGAAGGTGCTGTGGAGGCTCCTGTTTCCGCTGTCCCTACTGCTGTCACCTCCACGGCGGAGACTGAGAAAGACACTGACACAGACGAGGCTGCAGGTGAGGCGAGTGCTCCTGCTGCCATGGATGCCCCCAGTAAATTAAGCAACTCGGAGAGTAACGATGGTGTAAGTCAACGAGCAGAGGAGTTGATGGTTCACACCGGTGGCACGACCAGCTCACAGGATGGCGCAGCTCCAGGTGCACTTACTCCACCTAAATCATCCGCCGTTACGTCTACCACTATCGGTACTTCGGCAACAGGAGCCATAGCGGCATCAGTACCAACAGAATCGTCTTTGCGTGCATCTAAGAAACGCGGGCAGACAATGACCGGGGGTATTGAGTTGGGCGCGATTGATCAGACATTTCGATTCTCTGAGCATGCACCCCAGCCTCCCGGAATGTTTATGGCGCAGTTGGGTGGATCAGGTATCCCTCTGCCTCCCACGACAACAAACATTCAGTACGCTGCGAGTGGAGGTGGCCTGGTGATCAACGAACGATACCACGGTCTACCTCTTCACACCAATGATCTGGCGAATATTCGACCCCACTTGACCATTTTTGTTAAGGCCTATGGAATTAACATTGTGCGTTGGTACAGAGGGGAATAACTGCCCCTAAAAATTAACAAGAAGGCGAGAAATATTCATTTATTTTGTAGAATATTCAAACAATCCGCTCGGCAGCAGATGAAATGGAGCTTTTTGCAGTGATTAATAGAAATTTTCGACGATTGTTTTTAGAGCAAGAGGAAATGCTAACTTTTAAAACCTACGACGCGACATCAGTAAGTCGGACGAGTTTATGGCGGGGGGTGACGTTGTCGCTTGTCATAACGATTCGGTGTAATGTTCCGAGTCTTCTTAACCCCGATTTTTGTGTAGAAGTATGGGTTAGTTTACTGACAGCCAGAGCACTTTCTTGGTATTTTGAATCCTTATATCATTTGAACTTCAAGTTCACCTCTATTCTGGAGCTGTAGAGGCGTCAAGGATACCGTAGGAGGTGTTTATGGAGCTGATGGTGCTTTTCTACTTTATAATAATAAGTAGTAATACCAGGTATCAAGAACTAACTCATTATTTATTTCCTAGGGAGGACTTATGCTCCAAAATTAAATTCTCCAAGAAATCAGGCATTCTCGCATTATTTTAAATGCTCCTTTGGAATAATAGCTAATGAGAACTTGCTTTAAAATAAGCCCTTATATTAATAAAGTAGGGATTTGATAAGTCAATTAGTATATCATGCTCAATGCCATTTACAGAGTGGTTCGGAGCGCTGGGGCTTGGACTCACCGTCACATGCGATGAAAAAACCTTCCAATTGGCTATCGTTTATAAAATTGAAGCCAAAACGAAATGCTGATCTGGTGAAGAGCATGATGGAATTGCGCTGTGTCGGCAATGTTGACGAGGTCCTCCGCTCATTAGCTGCCTTCCTAAAGATTAATAAGCCTGAGGTGAGTCCGCTGACTAGCTGACATCGCGGTTAATACTGGTGCCTCATTAGGGACTTTTGGAAGTGGGTTTGAAAGCATGGAAATGGATCGGCATCCCATATATACCCAAGTATCCACTCATCTTGGACTAAGTATATCTAGCAGTCTGAATTGGGGTATTTCTGAGTTAGAGGATTCTTATTTGCCTGCAATCCTAGCAAGAACTGTGAAAAGTTGAGTGATGAATCATTGAGCACTCAAAAGTTCACCACATTTTTAAAAGTACGGTGTTTGCTCTAATATTGGGGAAGCAAAGTGGTGCCTAAAAGTTCCACCTTCCTCCACTCCTCTCCGCATTTTAGCGTGTACAAGATGCTCTTCGGCACCACGCTATGCTAGTTCAACACCCACCAATCGTTCACGCAGCCTCTGTCGTCAGTCATCGACAAGGGATGAGTCTTAGCGAAATCTTTCGCAAGATTTTCTCAAGCCCCGAACTCTACGACGAGTAAGTTGACCTCTTCTCTATTTCTTGAAGAATTATGAGTAACTATCTGAATCATCGGTGACTATGCAATGACCTTAAACAGACCAGTCTAATCGGCTAATCACAATTACCGCACTTCTTTGCAGAACTACAGTAAAAGAATCCAAGGCCAGTGGACGAAGTACCTATGACTTCAATAGTGCTATGCAGATGCTGGGATTAGACGAGCAAACCGACGCAAAAGACGACCCATCAAGTGTTCAGGGTGGCTATCTATCCTTCCTGCATCTGCGACACCTCAAAATGCGTGATGTTCAACGCACCGTACAGCAAATACTTTAAAGTTGTCATTTTTAGACTGGGAAAAGAGGTCCATTTAAGATTGGGCTTAAATAACGCCAGTTCAAAAAATAAGTAAATAGTAGCATTGTTGTCCTGCTAGGTAGTTCGGTAGCAATAAGAGCTGTCTCAATGGAAATCTATTGAATGTATGTCAAACAGACCAATTTTTAATTCTACTTTATTATTGTCCATATAAGTATGGCGTTAACTGGGGTTAAGGATAGTTTAAGTTATCAAGACGTCATTATTTTGCTTCCATAAAATTTTTGTCCTTTAGTGCATCTCAGTCCTCAACTACTTTCGTTCAATTGAACGCACACTGACAATCAATGATCAGGGATTGTCGCTAGGCGGCCGTGGAGCAGAAAGAACGTAAGACCTTCTTATGTTCTACTACTAAAGCTGGATTTCATTACTAGCTACTTGACAAAGTTGAACCTACTTTTATCCCCATGTTTGTCTGCTAGGAGTCCCCAGAATCACCGAGCAGGGCCTGAGCTGCCTGGCCATCAGGGTGGCAGCAATAATCTCGTCGGTCATTCCTACCTATTCAGCACCCCACGTGATTTCAGGTAAGGAGACTCCAAATTTTGAAAGCTCCTGGAATATTTGAGAAGTGGGCACAAAAACGCGGATCCGCAGGTGTTGAAGACATCCCTACAAATGAGTAACTAGGCAGTCTGATAGAGGCACCCATATGACGCAACGAAATTACCAACTTTAACTTCCCTAGCCTTTACAGTTTTAAGAGGAAGTTAAGATGCGCAAAACCTTTATGTATTTGGAATTGCAGTGAATTTTGCGTTCTGAAACGCTACTTAATTTTATATGAGTAGGTTTGCCGCCTCGATAATCCAAAAAATTAATTAGTAGCACATTTTTACACGGCAAATGTCAATAGCTTAATGCAAATCACATGTTGCCTTATTGATGGTCTACTTTTCCTTCGTATTTTTGCAAAAAAATACAGGATCAAGGAGAGTGAATTCATGCAGTTTGCAGATGTGGAGAACCATGACGACTTCTACTACCACAAGGACTGTCGAATTCATGTTCGTGATCAAGTTGGCTACTGGATCGTCTACGATTGTGCATTGGATGATTTTAAGTAGGTCACTGTCTCTCTCCCGTACAGTGCAAAAATGGGCTTCCCATCGTAGTATCATCTCCTATTCCTTGAAAATCCCCTTTTTCATCTTTCAGTGAATTAGAGAGAGATCTCATGCTACTGGCAACTCATTTTATCCAAAAGGACAAGGCCATGCGCTCCGCCTCCAATTTTAAGCGTAAACAGACCGCTAATGAGGTGAGTGGGGTGCAAATGACAATAAGGCCATTACTTAGACCAACAAAAATGAGTTCAACATCGCTAATTACGCACATCGGGAGGTGGATCGATTTGGTGTGCTTTATGACCTCTGGACAAATGAATGTGCCTTTCAGGAGGCAAAGAAAGAGGTGAGGAGTCGTCCTTTTCGCTCCCTCTCACCCCCGCCTACACAAGTCATTGTTAAGATCATCCGGATAAAGCACGTTTTTGCCCTGCCGCACCTCCTCCTTCCTTCTAGCTAATGGATGTCTACATGGAAGCCTATCAGCACGTCTGTTCACGAGAGAGTCGTAGGCGGTTGGCTCAAGTAATGGTGGATTTGATGTACCAACGACCCCGGATTGAACTCAACTGCACGTACTTTGTACTGGCCTATCGCTATGAATGCGCCATTCTTCGACTTAAAACGGCCGTCATGAAGCATTGTCTCAATGCACAGGTGGGTCCACTTGAAGTTGACGGTTTCAGCGCACCTAAGGGAGCGATTTATTTGCTTAGACGTTACCAATGAAATACATTTTCCTTAACAGATTCAACAACAAAGGGAATACTTTATAAAATTGGGAACAACTGGTTCAGAGGATGGCTATCCAATTCCCCTCATCACTCATTACCCTATAAGTCCCAATTCGGATCAGTAGGTTTATGATAAGACTTGAATTAATCATGCTTTAAAAAATACATTAATCAGATCCGTAGAAATCAACTGGCAAAACAATCAGAACTAACTTAATAAAATTACCCAGTTGTGTTTGTTCAACTACTACCCCTTAGCCTTTCAGCCATGACAATAAGAAGTTAGACCAAAAAAATTTTGCTTGTCGTTCCCTCTTCTTCGGGCAAAAATGGGGGCCCTTTTAACGCACCTTTGCCTCTAATCAGACCAGCGCTGACGCCCTGTTACCTCCTGGAGTTGCAACCCTCCCTGGCAATGGCAGCCAACTTGGCTGAGGCAATGCAACAGGCAGTTAATGTGACCTTTGACATGCTAAATCCAACTCGTATGATCGATGAGTTGGTACTGGAGAAACGCTTCTATGAGGTTCTTCACTACGAGGTGTTAAATTTAGAACCTCCAGGACTCTCCTACACACAGGCTCTGCAAAGAGATGTAAGTTAGTGGATTCCTGCAGAAACGAGAACAGCGGATTATTTGTTGAATACCACCTGCTATTCTCAGCTCTTCGCCAGCTCCTACGTAGAGGACGCAAAACAGATGTCCAATCTGTTACGCGAGCGGTACTTCAGCATCCAGGATACAAATACTCGCGGAGATAAGCAACAACGCAAGGCCTTCCTCCTTAACCACCTAGGTCAGATGCTTGATGTGGTGGTGTTGCGTCATCGTCTCATCACCTGTCTCTGGGAGACGGAAGTGCTGGCCAAGATCTACCTGCGCACTGCCATCGAAATGGGCTATGATGAATTCCACCTCTTCCTCCGGCCCCTCCAATTTGAAGCGGCTAAGTATAAGGAGGGTGTGGATGAGGCTAAATTGCCGCTCTACATCACTGCCATTCAGGATGATGACTCTGTTGTTGACAAGTGCGTCCGAGTGGGTAAAAATTCAAACGCACTTAGTGTTGATTAGACGATTTTTTAACCAATGAGGTTTTACGAGGAGAAGAAAATCGTCCGGTCGAGTGGAACTCCCCACTTGAACGCTAGCATCGAAATACCGGGCCTTAAGTACATCAAACACGTCCTCTAGTTTCAGTGATTGATGATGAAGAGGACTTCTTGTTAATCAGCCAACTCGGGAAATAAGACTACTGACATTAGTATTATCACTGATGGGTAAAATATGCTCCAAGTCACTTAGCTCCGGTTAGCTCTCACATAAATAACTACTCGTAAGGTGGGAATCCATGAGGTCTCAGAATCAACATTTCCATTATTAAGTAATTCTGTGGTTATGCTCAGTTGTGCTTAACGTTGATTGGCCGACTTTGAGCCAATAAAATCTGCCCATCGCTTTCGTCAAATTGCCTTTCAATATGTTCATTGCCAAAAGTGTTTTATTGCAGCAGGAAGAATGGAATTCCATGTAAAATTTACAGAGACACAACAAAGTAAAAGAAGCGTCTTGAGACAATTTTTTACAGCTAGAGTTCTTCCCTCTGAAGTATTGTCATAAATTTCAGTTGCACTTATTAAAATAGCTAATTGAAGTGATTTTCCTTATTTCACATCAAGAAAGAAGCAGAGAATCAAAAAATGGTTTTGCTTTCATACAAGAACACAGATTGTTCCACTTTTCCTTCTTTTGGTAGTAGAAATTACTCATGTTGGTATTAAAACACTTTTAAGGTAAAAAAGCGACTGGAGATGTTTAGCTGCAACTTTTTGGAGGTAATGTGTTAAGGCATATCATCGTCTTATCATAACATCTTTTTATTTGGCAATGTGATAGATTCATTCCTTCCGCATTGCCATTGGCTATTCACGAGTTGGATGAAACGCATGTGGGGAAGTTCTCCTTCCGTGGAAAAGTAACTGTCGCTGAGGTAACCTCTCTTATTGTCGCCTCCATCTTGAGATTTCTCAATTTTTCTCTGATTCACTATCAAGTCACGAGTCACACGTCCACTTTGCCATTTTATTAATTTAACCTATCCCCAGTTCTCCTGTCTTTTCTTGAGAACAAAGAATGAGAAGGCAAACAAGAAAATCAAGCAGTTATTCGGGAACAAGTGTGGCTACAGTCCATGGCGAATATGGATTAAAATAAGGGGAATGGGTGAATCATTTGGGAAGAACTACCAATAATTAATCAATGTTTTAATAAATTGCCTTTTTGTTTTGTAGTTATGTGATGAACGAGGAGTAGAAAATTTGCTAGTAATTCTCAAGACCCAATTAACTCATAAAAATGCCCTGATTGCGGCATTAATGTTAGCCTTCAATGCAACGCCCTCCTTCTACAGTTCAAATCTCAGTAGTCGAGCTAAGTGAGTTTAAGCCTTTTGTTAACCCCGCAGGAATGTGGAGGAAGTTCTTTCCCAAGTATGAATAACAAAGAGTAAGGAGGAGACAGATATAAATATTGTCTTTATGAAGTACGCTAAAAGAGGATGATTCACTGGCCTGTCAACTGCAGTCAAATAACTTTTTCAGGGTACCCCGCTCTTCCTGCCTGTTTTTTCTTCTAACAAAAAAAAAAACTGTTTTTTGGTCAACTTAAGGAAGGGGCGATCCACCGACCAGGAGGGCACTTCCCTAGCTGAATATACTGGCCTCTCGGGTGCTCAAATGGGCCCAACCCCACTAGCATTGGAAAGGGCCTTTCATATGACCTTTATGGACTTCCATCCGGAAGCCTTCTTCTCTGTCCAATTGGAAAAGGTGAAAAGCTGACTGAAAAAATTAAAGTGGCATAAGAAATGTTTTTAACTTTTTTTGAACTTCATTTATCTTCTACTTAAGACTGCCTGTAGAGATCGTGTTATGAATCTGTTTGCACGAAAGACCGAAGCTACAGCAAAGTCCAAAAATCGCGCCAAGAATTCGTCAATTGAAAGTGAGAAATTAAAGAGGTGCAATAAATTGTTCTTCCAATTTTGCCTTAAACCTTACAATGCATGGTTCCTCATCTTAACCCCCATTTTTACCTTTTAAGGGATCTCATCTCCCAGTTTTGTGACGACTATAGTCGGCGGGCACAGCAGACAGCTCTGCGTGGACAAATTATTGCCCTCTATGCCTCGCTCATTACGGTGCTCAGAAAGGTACCAAATATTTGGTAAGTAATAACTTTAATGGACGGACCCGTCATCTGCCCATTTATGGCCGACTTGAAGTACACTGATAAGTAGTGATCAGAAGAATGAGTTGTTTAGATGAGCGGGTATCTGATAAATATCTTAAAGTTGAGGAATTGAAAAGCTTGTCTTCTTTTCAAAAAGATGGACCACTTCTCGCCCATCCACAGCATTTGAATGACCTTGATTTTATTGCGGTATGGGCCAATCAGAGCACGAGTTTAGAGACGTTCCAAGAAATGGTGATTAAAGGTGAAAACAAAATCATTTGTAGAGAATATTTTTCTCCATAGCATTTTTTAAAAGATCTCCTCTGACTTAATGATTTATGTTCTGCCATACCAGCGAGGAATTCTTCACCATTGGCACTATGTACGAGAAGAAAGGTCTCGACGATGACGCTGAGATGGCTAAGACGGATCCTCGAAAACTGCGTAAACGTGTACGCCGGGTGCTCTCGCTGGATGGAACACGATTTTACAACCTATGGTTCATCCCTCACTTCCTTGAGGTACTTTTTGTCTTTCGCCAACTTGACGATGAGGCGGCCACTCGGGCACTACGTTCCATGTGTCGGGTCGCCAGTGCACTGCACGATATTGTCCACTACCTCGTGGCATTTGCTAGACTCGGCATCAGCGGCTCGAGGCTTTCGGCTGAACAGAGGGATCAAATTTATGCTATGGCTAGTGAGGTAGTTGATAGCTCCTTTCTAAATTGTGTTCTGGCTGGTGCCTCTATTAGTCAACAAGCTTTCCCCACCCCTACCTCGGTTAGACTGTGAAGACCATGGTGCATGAGTTGCATCCCACCTCCTCAATGGAATATGCCAATCGTTTAGCGGCTAACGCTGCTGCAAATAGTTCAACAGCTAAATTGGTGGTTGCGGGTACAACAGAATATCTGGCCGAGATTAACGAACAGCCTGCAGCAATGGTCACTCCAGAGGGACTCACTTTGCCCAATGGACAGAGCCTCCTTATTGACCAGGCTGTCGGTGGGTTTGCCTCACTTAGAAATAGTCTTTACCTTCCTTTTGAATTGCAAATAACATTGTAAAAGAAGCTACCATCAATAAATACCATTGCCTACACTTATTTATTTTCTAAGCAGGTCTCTATGGAGCCTACTTAAATGCTTTCAATTCAGTAATATGTTCACCATCTACAGTTTTTACCTTACTTTCTTCCCTTGCGGAATTCAGCGTTTTGTCCAATACTGCCGTTGACATTCTATTTTTATCAGATTAACTGCTCATTTATTTTAGAGGAAATCAGTTCGTTTGATGGGGGTCCCATGTCAAATTTAGGTAAGGCTTGACAGGCATTTTTTACGTACGTGTACAAGAATCAAGTCTGTCTGCCATTATGATCACCTTTAGCTCAAGAATTGCATGAAATTCAGACTCAAATTAATATGTTGCCTGATCCACAAGATCCGGATCAAGTAGTGAATCTGTTGAACGCTCGTCGGGAATATATGTTCCTCCTTCTGGATGTATGTCTATCTAGTGTACTCAGTGAGACCTTTCTAGCTACTGGCAATGAGGAGGCTTACCGAGTAGGTGACTTCATGCCTGAGGGCAATCTTGTCGGACATTTTTACTTGATTGGGAAGCCTCTGTCCATTGCCTCACTCGTTTATCTCCTGTCTAGGAATTGGTGGATGGGAGCCGATTCCCTCTGGGTGAGATGAGCAATCGGTGTCAGCCAAGTCTGGAGGCCTTAGAGATGCCCATACCCGAGCCGCTAGAGCCTCAAGATGAACGGGCTTGCAAACTCTATCCTTGGCTGTCTTTCCTCAACTCCGCTGGTCCCTTCACCATTCAGTATCCTCGGTGGACACGGATTGAGTATAATATTCGCCTCTGTATGGCGGGTCTGAGGCATGTGGACAAGTGAGTTCCGAAGGTATTGGCATGACTTGCCGCGTATCCTTTTCTTGCGGGTAAAAGAACATTATCAATGGCTGGACGCGATTGATAGATGTCCAAAAACCTTCAGTCAACTCATCGCCTTCCGTCGCCATTGCACCTGACAATCACTTGTTAAATGGGGCATTACCTAAGAACAAGATAATTGGGAAGTGACAGTGAGAAATACCGAGGAAGAAAAGCATTTTATGACGAGACTACTTATTTATACCAATTCAGTAGTATGTTCCCGCTTTGGGATTAATAAACCAATCTAACTACCAATCCACCTGGAATCTCACCAGTTGAGTTCTTATTTCTCGCCCCATCTTCACAGACCAACAGTTCACGGTGAGCTACTATCATTGATGTTGGCTCTGGAAGATGTCCTTGAGACCGGCGACGTGCTAGAGGCTTCAGCAGGTCAGCCACTGCCCGTCGAGGAGTACGAGAATTTGCACTACCTCCTCGGTCGTCGTTTTCGCAATAAGCGAAAGGAGGTTGCACAGTCGGCTCCCGTCGCAAATGCGGCTACTCCAAGTGGAGGTGGTGCTGGTGCTAGCGGAGGTAGTGCAGGAGTTGGTGGAGGTGCGGATGAGCCTGAGGCCAAGGATGACGAACCAGGGGAATCTATTGCAGCCGTCTCGCACCCTGCACGCACCGAGACTGCGAGTAACCAACTGATTGGCTAGCAACTTTATGATAATTTCTCTGCAGCCTTCAGCACGCATTCTACCCTTAAAGAATTCCATCAGCTGATGAAAGCGGCCAATTGAATAGGTCAATTCTTTTCACCACTTTCTCTTCCTCTTTTTTGACAGCTAATGTAGAGGTCAAGTTAAGCATTGTGGAGACACCGATAGCAGCCTATGCCCTCATCAAGAAGTACCTCATCCTTCGAAAACGTGTTGAGCTGATGAAACGAGAGTGGGGAAAACGTCGTTTGGGTCTCGAAAGCATTGACACTGCTGCCGCCTTTAAACAGTTTACGTGAGCTGATGGTTTTTAATCCACCACTAACTTGACTTTATTCAAGTAGTTTGACACTTGATTGGTAGCTTGGCTGATTTGTAGACAAGTCTACCGTCGTGAACGTCTCTTTCCTCTCTTACGAAGTCTATCTATCCAATACAAACAGCCGGAGATTTTCGCACTTGGACCGTTCCAAGAGACTGATGTGCAAATTTCTCCTAAAGGCATTCCAGAGATGGTGCTTCTACAACGACAGGTGAGGTCCACTGAGAGAGCTAATTTAATCACTTTTCCATTCCCTTCTTTAGCTGGTCAAGCTGATTGAAGCCTTTGAAAACTATATGATTGGAGACGTTCGAAAGATGTTGGTGAGGCAAATTGACCTTGTAATAAAGGAGAGAAATCGGGAAGAGGGCAACCTTCCTCTAGAGTTGTGGAAAAAGCCAGTAGGTCATTTTTCATCCTTTTTTCATAAATTGTCGTCTGTTCTACCCAATTTGTCAATTAACTAAAAATGAAACTTTGAAATCAAGTGTCAACATATCACCTCTTAATCAGTCTGTTGTCTACTTAAAAGCTGACATTTCATACCATAAAATTATTTGCAATTTCACTTCTTTGACATGTAAATGGTAGGTAAATGGCCCCATAAACATTTCTGAACCTGACACTGACTTGTCAAAAGTAAACTACTCAAATAATTATTTGAAGTCGAGTAGCCAATCAGAATCCTAGATGGGTCCATGGATTCGGGATATCTCAACTAATCACTTTGTCGATTTATTTTCCCAAGGCAATGAAAGAATCCCTAACCGTGCAACGACCCGCATTAGTGGATGAAGTTCTTGAGAACCTGCTGGATGGAGCGCGTGAGGATACGGTGAAGAAAACCATAACGTTTGACACGGAGCATCTCAACAAATTTATCCAGAATGTCACCATCGGTGTAATGCGAATGCAACGAGAGGCTTATGAAAAGTAGGCGATGTGACCTCGAGTTCACTCATTGGGTAGAAAGTAGATCTTGATACAGTAGACCATTTTTGCCAGGAGGTGGTGGGGAGAGGGAAGGGGCACTGGTCGTGTGTATACGTTTCCTTGTTGACTCCCAAAGTCAGCTGGAGTCCCTAGAAAGAGAGCTGGGGACTGGACGAAGAGGTGTCATTTTCATACCCTAACGAGTACCTTTGAGTAGCAAAATGGCCTAGAATGTTCGGGGAGAGGAAATGAAAACTTTTGGAACCGTTCCTGAGCCTATTTACGCCTTTTCCTCTCCAATGCTATACTTTGAAATTTAATCAAGCCTACTCTGCCCATTCGTTGTTAGCTACGCCATGTACTACGAGAACCTGCTTAAAAATCAGCACATGCTACTCTATGCCAGGGAGCGTGAGGTAGCCAGCTTGCGCGAACAGTTGAAGCAGAAGGAGTTGGAGACTGAAATCAATGTCCAATTTCAAATGTCTGAACAAGCACACAACCTCCTTCTAGGTGAGATGGACCAGACCCGTCATGTCTGCCTCCCTTTAAAACATCTCGTCTGACTGGTCTGTCTTGCAGAGGTGACAGCCCTGCGTGCCAAGTTGGCTGAGAATGCTGACCAGACGGTACACTCGGAGGCGAAGGTGCGCGATCAGGTGCGTCGGGAGTTCAGCGCCGCAATGCGCAAACTCTTTGCTCTCAGCTTCGAGCAGAAGGCGCGTATCGACGAATACCGCAACCATCTGCACGCGGTCACACTAAAACGCATCTCGGAGGTGCGTGATGAAGCTGCTCTGGAGATGGAGCGTATCAAGGAAAAGAGCGGCGCTAAGAGTTCTGCTGGTATGCCAATAGAGTCTTTCTACAACTTTTTCGGCGTTCACGGAACTGGAAAATTATATTCCTATATACATCTCTCTTTGGACGATATCCCCCATCCTATCAGGCCCCATCCTTTGACGGTATCTAAAATGTCTTACTTTTTCTCTCTTCACCTTGGAAAAGAGGATGAGTTAGCGGAGAGGAATCTTCGATTGTCTCGAGAGATCAACAATATTCACCAAAAGAATATTCACCTTCAACAGATGGTCTCCAGATTGAAGTCCATGAGCACCTGGAAGGAGAACACACTTCATTGCGTCTTTGAAAAGCAGGTACTGTTCGATAGATCCTGCTGTCCTCCTTCCATAGTTGGTAGGTAAAAGTGAATGAGAGCACTGGCGCCTCATCCTCCTCACTCAACTTCCACACCACCTTCTAAGTTCGCCTTGCTAAAAGTGAATTAGTAGGTGTACAGGAATGGAAGAAGCAAGACGCTAGTGTTTTTTTTCTTGTCCATCTGTCCATCCCAGATGAAAGCGGTTGAAGATCAGCGGAATAAGAGCAAGACCCAGGTGAACCGTTTGGGTATGCTCTCAGAGCAGCGTGTGCGAAACCTCTCCGAGGAGATGACCAAACTACGCGAGAATTTGAGCTCTACCCATAAGGAGCTGGACGATCTTCGACGTCAGCTGGACAAGGAGGTTTCTATGCCTTGAATTTGTCTAATATTTCTTTGCTTTTTTCCTTCCCGTGTTATTATTTTCCTTCCCTTCAGCTGAAGGACAAAGTGGAGAAGCGGAATATTGCAGAACGCAAAGCAGCAACCGAGAAACAGATTGCCAACATCAAACAAATGCATATTGAAAAATTGGTGAGTCATCGCATTTCTCTATTCCACGCAAAAACCTTATCAGAGGTTGTGAGGCTATGGCGTTGACGGTAAATTTGACAGCTTTGACATTTTGATATGCCCCCATATTTAAGCAGCAGGTTGATATGCCTTTAGCGCGTTTTCTTTTTTTCTTTGAAGAAAAAGTGCCCTCGAGTCGTCGATACTTTCAGATGTCAGTTACTCATCCCATTTACTGGTAATGCCAGCCTAATCCTTCTTTCCCTACGCCTCAGCTGGGCGACATCGCAGGAAAGAATGAACACATAGCCGAGTTGAATGAGCAGTTGGCGGTACACGAGAAGACAAAACGTCAGGTCATAGAAAAGGCCATGCGTGACATTGACAACCTGAAGAAGCGTTTGGCTGATGAACGCAAGCTCAAAAAGATTGCCATACACAAAGTTGACGACCTGCTCTCTCAGGTACGCTGATTAGATTGTGTTATTTGATCTGGCTTCTTGAACAAGATGACAGTAAGTAGACTTCTACATTGGGGCAACTGTTTCGGGCAGAGCTGTGCAGTCCACCTCTGTGGCCCACTTACAGCCCTCGCTTTTCCAACCGAGTGGGGGATAGGATCTGCCTTTACTCCCTACACTTAATTTACCAAATCTCGTTGTGAATAGCAGAAAATGTCAAGGATGACACATCTAACAGACACGACCAGTGCTATTATCTGAGGAGATGAGGTATAAGCTACAGCGCATCTATTTCTACTTGCTTGCAGGTCTACGAATACGAGACAGCTTTTGCAATCAATCAGAGTAGGTTCTACGCCATCTTTATAAAATCACTTTAATTGGGAAGCACACGTAATACTACTTAGCGATTCTATTTCAGCACCCGCACAAACAGGGAATACTGCAATTGTCGCCACACACCTCGGTGGCACCGATCAGAAAGGCAGTGGTGGTGCCAAGTTCGGTGGCATCAAATCAGCTTGCAGGAAGTACAATTCCTCCATCACTGCGGTAAGGTTGATTGGCTGTGGTTTTGTAAAAGTAGTAGACGATTATTACCTAGAAGTTGGTATTAACATCTGTATAATATTTGAAATTCATAAGTTTCTGTCCTTCTTTTGCTTAGTATGATGACCTACTGAAACGATTCAAAGTTCCTTATACACCTCAACATTACTTGGATCACAGAAGGAAGATGGTAAGTCGTTTGGGAAGCTCGGCATTTTGTTCCAATGCCTCCTAATTCTATTCATCATGATATCTATACTTCACAGTTAGAGTTAAAAGGCTACAAAGGAGGTACCTTGACTAGGTTTTCAGTCAGTAGTGTCAAATTAATCACATTTAAAAACCTTAACCCACAAGAGTGGGTGCGGCTACTTAAATATATAAGTAGCACCTATTTGTGACGCGCTTCTAGGTGATGGTTCCACGACTTCAGCAACACATGGCACACGAGATTCTCAATGAACAACCACCAGCAACACACGAGGAGCTTGTGGAGGCACAAAATCTAGAGGAGAAGCGGAAGTTCAACATTTAGACCCGTTGACCTTTGGAGATGGGCATCAGTCCTCGGTTAGGTGGTCCAGTGGCACATGCCAACTCCCACAAATACATTCAACATGCAAATAGAGATCCGACCATTGCAAATTCTATCTTAAAGTAGCCGACAGGAGGTCATATGTTAGAGAAGCCAATTTTGAGGGCAGGAGTGAATGCTGACCAATTGACCTGACTTGCCTGGGTCACGAAGAGAGCCAGAATATGCCTTCGCGTTTAAATTATCAACAAATCCAGTCGTAGAAAGGCGCCTTAAATAATGCAGAGATTGAACTTAAAAAGTCCAGGAGAAAGTGGGGAGGGTGGAAGAACCGTCGATTAGTTAGAATCTATTACTGCAATTTCAGTAGGACCGTGAGGGGCTTTTCTTCGGTGGTCTTGCTAACCAACGTATAAAAACTGTGATGCATCGATTTCAGCTTAAAAATCCTTGGAAAGAGAAAATTTTAGATGAGGAACTCTAGTAAGAAAATCAGCCCCCTCACGGTGTAGAACTTTGACAAGCGATCCAAAATGAGTCCCGCCTGCGCGTAAACCAGATTCCTAAGTGCTTTGTGTGAGTGGCTGCGTGAGCCTGTTAGAGGCAGCATCGTCTCGCACCTTTCATTCATGCAAAAGGTGTATTGGGAGCAAAATATCGGAGCATTTTACCCCATGTTATTAGCAGAAGGGCGACCGATGCACTGAAACAAGAGAGGGAGGGGGAAGAGGGTCGAATCATCAGAAGTAGGTGGGGAGTAGTAGAGTAATGAGAAGTTGGAATATACATACAAAGGTACGCGGAGAGAGATAGAGGACATGAGAAGCAGCATCCGGCTCGTATATTCAACAGTTGGGTGATTATGCTCACAGCCTTCGGGCAAGGATTGAGAAGATACCTTTTGATCAGGACTGCCGATTCAAGGTATCGGCCAGCCTACAATTAAAGCCACAAAGTGCAGAGTGAGTGTTAGTTGTCATGGGATATTCAAATTTGAATCATTTTGAAAGATAAAAGTTGGAAAACGCACCAGTCCATGGCTTCGGTAAGTCCATCACCGCGAACAGCCGAAGTTTTGAAGATCTGATACGTCCGATTCTTGATGGAGGTTAGACCGAGTGAAGAGGCCACTTGAGTGACGGACATACAGCCATCAATGTCCTGTTTGTTGGCAAAAACGGCCAAGACAGCGGTCTTTAGCTCCTCCTCCTGAAGGTGGAAACGATATTCGTGTGTAGGATTGGTAATAAGACAAAGCCAGGTGGGGAATTGTACATGCACAACGCACCTCAAGCATTGAAATTAGCTCCTGCCTAGAGATGCCGATCCTGTCACGATCCATACTGTCCACAACGTAGATTATAGCGTCAGTATTGGCATAGTAACAGCGCCAGTATGGACGAATACTTGTCTGTCCACCCAGATCCCATACTTGGAATTTCAAGTTTTTGTAATGCACGGTTTCAACATTGAAACCGATAGCTTAATGTGGAGCATATAGGTAAAGCAAACAAAAGAAAATGCGAGAAGTTCAAAGCAAAAAATGCCAGTGTGAGAATAAAACTGTATCTATAAAGGGCAAAATATGCACAACTCTGAAGTAAAAAAACTTAGGTGAAGAAAGCCTCAAGGATAAGGTATCTTATTGTACACTTGAGTCAAGACTACGTGAAAGGTACTTTCTGAGTTGGGATGATTAACCACTCAACAAACTTACTCGGTATAGTCGTCACAACCTCGCCAACTTGTAACTTGTACAAAATTGTCGTTTTCCCTGCACCGTCCAGTCCCAGAATGAGTATTCGTCTCTCGCGAGAACCAAAAAGCCTGTAAAATGCGGACCAAATTCCACCTAGGCAAAAAGGTTAGGCGAACATACACAAACCCATTGTGGATGACGGCAGCAGGCATAAAGTGCCCGCCGTTCAGCTATTCAACCAATCAAATTTGGCAACTTGGAAGGACACAATGATCCTGATGTTCTATCAACCAGGTCAATATAAAGTCAGAAGTTCGATTTTTATGGAACGAAACAAATAATTTTATCCGTAGAACTCAAAATCCTCTGACTGCATTTTACTGTGGGAGGGTTCCAAAGATAATTATTGTAAATGGCACAATCAAAGAATGACTCCTGATTTGAAAATTAGAATAACACATGTGTTAAATTCCTCATAAATATTCCTGCAAATAATCAGGACTGTAGTGTTTATGAACCATTAGACGGGTTGCTTTACTATTTTTAAAACATTACCCTGTAAGTTTAATTATAAACCCTCCGGTTTACGACAATATTAGCAGTCTGTTGACTTAGCTATTATTAAACAAATGGCAGACCCCTATTTTTAAACAGACTTGACTAGCAACAGGAATAAATTTAGCATGAATAAGAAAATACCAAATCTGGCGATGACAGTTAACACGCTTGCAATGATGTTTACATGATGAGTACATCCGTCTTCAATTAGAGCATTCGGTCATTTGTAATTTCATTGATCGCTAAACTTACACCCACACACAACTACATTTCCAGCACTCCTATCTAGTTTTGTGTAATTTAGCATTCACACAGAGAATGTAACACGTCATAAGACCAGGAAATGTACTGTTCAGGTAGTCTCCTCCTCATGGACTCGTAGCACTTGTTCGAAAGTCTTCCCATGGGCGTAAACTCACACACAGTTCTTCCGCTTTTGCCGCAGATGATCCATACGAGCACGATATCATGAGTTTTCCCAAGTATTCCTTCGGACGGTAACCTAGTTGTCGATATCGAAGAAGCATTGTGTACCATTGCGTCTCTGGCGTGGGACCTTGTGAGCCCAGATTGCCCCACTCCCAAAGCTGCGAATACCCCTCAGCAAATGTGCTCCACATAATGTGAAGATATGCTAAGGATCATCAGAAGGTACAGCCCTGCCTTGACAGTGCGTCGACACCTGTTCCAACCGACATGGACCACACCTCACGTACGGCCTCAGGCCTTACTTTCCGCCTCTCACATGCAGTACGAATCTACCCCCTCGGAAAATGACTGATTGCTAGCCGACTTGTGGAGGGTAAAGGCATGTGCAAAAACATCGTTTTAACACCCCACCACATAACGCAGGCACAGATACGACTACGGCTGCCTCATCCACTGAAAACTTCACCCGCTTAGGGTCCAACAACTCTGGCTAGGATTTCAGCACCACCCAAAAGTGGGTAAGGCAACACCTATCCATGAGGGGAGGGTAGTGACTGATGAATGGGAGGAAAGGCCTGTTTCCAGGCAGATAGGACCTTGAACTTCATGGGAAGGTCTACAAATTAGAGAGATGTGGAATGGGAAACAATGCCCCACCTCAGCCCCCATAAAGGCGATATAATCCCTTCATGGGACGAGATGGGTGACCGTAGCGAAAAATACTTCAATATGCAATTCACCTAACCTAACCTCGTCGTTTCCCAATCAAGTCTGCCACTGATTAGCCAACCAGACCATTACACATCGTTCAAAGACCCCATCATAACTAAATATTTGGAATTCAAGACGGCCAACCGTGAAGGCCTAGCGCAAAGAGCAAGCACTCGCCCCTAAAGCATATCCCGAATTTATAACCGAAAAAGTAAAAAGCAAAGTCAATCCACCGGTGCTATCCATCTATTTCATCTTTCCTGGTGGTCCAAAAAACCAGATCAACTGTCATTCTTTCACTGGTTCGCAACACTTCAACCTCACAATAGTGAAAATAGCATAGAGGGACAGCCGTTCACAGATACAGAGGTCGAGGTGTCATGAACTCGTCCAATACCGCCTCTGTGACCTGCGCTCTTCGTCGTTGGTGCTGTGTCACGAGGTCGGTCAGAATAGCAATGAGCTCTTTCTTTAGGTTACCCGTCAAGAGCTCACCCGAAGTGTAGTCCTGAAGGAAAAAGAATAGTAACAAATTATTCTTTATCACTGAATTTCTACGCAGAGATAGCAGGGTGATTAGGAGGTATCAAGAATCGCCTGACAAGACTCTTTCCACTTCTCGAGGTGAAACAAATTCCCAAAAGTGGTTTATCCGCGCGGACTGACCTCTCATAAAAGAGCAAGATTCATCACCACTATGGGAGAAGGTGGAATGAGGCACTGTCGCCCCAGTTTGAAAATCTTTCCATGTAGTTCAAGGTCCTGTTGGTCGGAGATCAGCACTTTCCTCCCATTCATCACTCACTACTTCTGTCCCTTGCTGAATAGGTGTTTCCTTACCCACCTTTGAATTGCGCTGAGGTCTCAACCAGTTATTGAATCATAAGCAAGTGAAGCATCCAGCGAGCGAGGAAGGCGCAGTCGTTTCTATGGCTACAGAGCGAAGCGCCCGTTTGGCAAAAAATGCAAACTTCGAGAGGCGGATATCAGCTAATAATCGGTCCTTTTTCCGACGGCACACTTTCATGTCGCTCTTAAAAGAGGTAGGGAACTATGTCTGGGGTCGTGCATGGGGTGCATCATCCATATTGCTGAGTCTTCACCACGATTCTTCCAGTTGGTAGAGCCGTTGCTGAACTGTCACGTAGCACATCTTCAGATTCTGCACAACACAGTTGGCAAGCAGACTCTGCAGCTTTGCAACTAGGGAAAGCTTGGTTTGCGAAGCTGACACTGTCAATTTACATCTATCAGATACAATCAACGTTCGCGAACAACACGTTAGCTGCACTTTGAGTGAGTCAACGATAACCACCGCGAACAAGACCAAGCATCGGTGACTATAACCGCGTGCAACTAAGCCAAGTCTCCGGCACTGTCCACTAGCCAGGCGCCGGGCTCCCTCACGCACCTCAGTCAATAAAGACATTTGTTTTGAAGACCTTGTCTTTGTCCAGTAGACAGCTCAATGGGATCTGGGCGGCTGACATGAATGCGGAAGCCCCAGCCTATGAATGGTTACCTTGGCATCCTAGTGCCCAATTTGGGGTAGTACATTTTGGCACCGAATTTTGTCATCTCTAAATGTTATACAGGTTCTTAGGCGAGGAGAATCTGTAGCATTAGGGCTGTAGGAAACTAACGATGCGCCCAGCCAAGATTTGGCAATGTGAGAGCGAATTTCAAAAAAAGTGGCAGAGCACAAAAGACGACACTCACTGAGGCAGAATGCGTACATAGCAGAAATGGCGGAGGTACTTTAGCGGTGTCCCCAAATTACGAGGCAGTGAAGGGAGTCACACCAAAAACAGCTCGAAATTTTGTACTCACTTGGTAGCACGTTTGCTAGTATTGCAAAGTGGGCGGAAACGGAGAGGATTTGAAGTGCACCTTTACCGTCCCTATGTTTTTTTCGCACATTTACTGGCACTCAAACTTAAGCAAAAAGAGTTTTTCCAATTCCAACAATACAAACACAATAAGACCACAAGTTGTTCCGCCTCTTTTCCCCTCAAGCAACAAAGCTGACCCCAGTAGTACTACTACCTCCTAAACATCTGCCATGCAAGCCTTAAAACGACTACTAGCAAAGTGAGTTAACCCATAAAAAGAGTGCGAATGAATGGTAGGCGGATGTGAAAGCGAGGTATTGCTGCATTATCGAAGGTCACTTGGTCTTCAAAGGCACCTACCGTAAAACAGCACCACAAACAACTTCATTGCCAGACGCAATTCGGCCAGCGGCTTAAGAGACCACCCCAGTATTGCAATAGGAGACAGGGAGAAGAAACGGCGCAATGCAATTTCCCCAGGCGTAACTCAGGAGTGACAAATTTAAGGAGATAAAACAAGACTGACCTTGCGAATTCGTTCCAACTTCTCGTCATCATCGAGGAAGAACCGAAGGTACTGGAAGGAGACATCCACGTCACAGTTACCACCCTTGGCCCTATGCTCCTCGATTGTCGCACCGCCACCCGAAAAGGCGTACTTATTGATCTAAAATAAAGAATGAGAAAAAGATAATTACATGCTCAAAAAGCCCACTTTTTTGGTCCTGTTGAACCCCTATTGCAGGGCTCTAAGATCAATGACCTAACAAATAGGTTCGGTGTGTGGCTATAAATGCAGGTCGAATCGGTCGTAATTGTGTGATCTACGCAAATAAGCCCCATTGGTAAGGTTTTGACTACGAAGTATCAGATTTATGGTCCGATGGATGGATAAAGAAAAGGTTATGGGTGGGCAGGTAGAACGATGGATCTGGGATGAAGAATCGGGGCTTGGTGGATAACTACCTAAGGAAGCGGGTGGGGGGAGAGATAAATGGCGGGTCAATTAAATTAACAAATAGCAAGATAGGTAAGTATTCAAACGAATGCATGAAAAGATGGATGAATTGACTGTTAATCGACAACGTATGAATTAAATGCATGGGTAGTAGTAAGAAGTTAAAAGTGGTGGACAGGATGGGTAATTTAGATGGAAATGAATGGATGAATCGGAGGTAGACAGATAACTAGCTAGGGGTGCATGGAGAGATGATTAGCTAAGCGAATTAGATAGAAAATTTGGCACAGAGGAATGGATGTAATTTTGATGTACCCAACCTAAGAGACGACATATTCCGGATGAATGAATAGATCTGGGATATGTCCAGGTAGATGGAAGAGTGGAAAGAAGTAAAACTCACCTTCGCCCTAATCTGTTTTGGTGTATCCGTAAGAAATATCGCCGAGTTGGGGTCTGAGGCGCTCATCTTCGTGACACTGCCCTGCAGCGCAGGGAAGAACGTAGATAGCAGTAGAGCTGGCTTTGGCATACCCAGACGTGGAGCGACATCTCGTGTCATGCGGAAGTAGGGATCCTGATCGATGGCACAAGGGATTAGACATCCCACCGACGTCTGCGCCACCGTTGTCTTCTCCGTCCTGTCACCCTCGCAGCTATTAATCTCGCCAACACTGTCTCGGCCGAAAATTTGCGGAAATGAAGAGGAGAAACAAGGTGCCGCCTGGACCGCAGGAAAAGCGATTTTACCAATGCAGTCGTTGTCGGTGAAACCGAATATCCCCCGCGCTTGGTTGAACGTAACCATGCGCTGAATGCTCACAATGGTACGGTAGAACTCCGGGCACTGCCTATACGGGTAAGGCAAGCAACCACAACCACAGGTGTAAATCAGCTAGTCGATGAAAAATATGCCATTAGACAAGATGGGAACTGTGGATGCAGAGTTGAATACGACTCTCAGAGCACAAAGGGTGGTAGTGGAATTAACTACTACAGGGAAGGGTGGGGTTTTCCCTTATTCTAAAAAAACAATTTTTCAAAAAAAGTGTATACTGCCTGCCCAGAAAATAGTATTCTAAAGGGTAGAGAAACTTGAGGATTTGGCGAAGCATATCTTGAATTAAAAGAAGCAGAATCAAAAGGAATCCTCAATGAATAAATTGGGTTAAGGGAGGTGGTCACATTATTACACTCTCAAAGGTGAAAGAGCCAAAAGTGACGCCATTCACGCTGGTGACATACAAGCCAAATAAGTGTAACTCACCCCACGTAAGTAAGATTGTTAAATATGAACGTCTTTTTGGGATCGAACCCCACAGCAATAATATCCTTAGCGTTCTCCCTCGCCAATTTGATAATCTCATTCATGGGAATATTTTTCCACAAGAACTTTTCATCATCAGTAAGTTGGATAACTAAGGGCACATTGAAGACATCTTGGATCCACTTGGTGAGAATGAAGGGAATGAGGTGGCCCACGTGGAGAGAGGAAGAGGAGGGACCACGACCAGTGTAGAGATAGAAGGGTTCGCCTCGCTCGTACATCGCGAGGATTTGCTCAAGGTCTCGATGCGCAAAAAAGACGCCTCGACGAATCAAATGGTGCAGTGGTTTCCCTATCGCCTTTTCAAAACGTTCAAGAAGAGTAAGCTCAATTTTAGAGCAGCCAAAACGTTCGATCAGTTTGGCATAGTCAACACCGGAATCGGATGCCGCTTTTACATCCCAAGGGGTTACAATATCGTCACCCTCAGAAGGCATCTTAAAAATATACAGAAATTCGTATCTCAATGGCGCGTAGCTGTGCATAAATTACGAACACTATAAGCCAACCAACTAAATAGATTCCAAGACGCAAAAAAGGTAGATTCGCATTGTTTAACAATAAATAACTAAAATGCAGGAATGCGATTACAGTTAAAACGTACATTTTATGCACTGGACCAGAAGAAAAGAAACTTAGAGTTAAATATGAATCATGAAAATTACGATGAATAAGAAAGCAAAGGCTGAATAGGATAAGCAAGAATTGGGATGTAGACTCAAACCACATGAGTACACAGGGAAAACTTATGACAAATATAACGAAATAATTTCCTCTTCAAATATAAGCTAGATATAAATGAAGGTAAAATAGACGACACAAGGCGGGGAATGGGGAACGCAAACACCTACGCCAGATTTGTACAATTATCACCAACGTAAGAGCAACTTAAACATGCGAAAAATCCTCTGTTCAAGTAAACAGCTATTTGTTCTTTTATTAGCACATCCGAATAAATTTTATTATTTGATGACAAGTGCAATGGAGGCTAAGCTGTAGAGAGATGCTTTCCACAAGCAAATGCCGCCGTTTGTTTAAATTAACTCTTGTCAGCGCTTTTCTTTGAAGTATTGAGAGATGTCTAATAAGGCCTTTGATAATAGGCGTCAAATAAACTGCTTATTTTACACTAAACCCCTTTAGTAGTGAGTGAAGCCTAAATGACGGTTCCATAGCCTGGAATTAATAACCACTGATTCGGTTTCATTTGAACAGTCATGCTGGACCCAGACTACCTTGATTCATTCCTGATATCTTATAAGTTGCTCGTATTACCATCCCCACCCACCCGACACAATAGGGCAGGAAAAAGTCACCCTATGAACCCTTGCGCTTCTATCCAACAAACTAATAACAAAACTGTACAAAAGAAGAACCAAAAATAAAAACGGTTTACATCATGACCCCATGATCAGCAAGAGACGCCTAAATGAGGGTTAAGAAGGAAAAACGGAAGGAGGGGATTGGTGATGGAAACAGCTGCAACCCCCACCCTTCGCTTATATGTAAACCGATTGTGTACGCTCATCCTGACCGTCCTTGTGATTGAGACTGGACAGTTGGGGGAAGATGGGCGACTCCGATGTTCCCATTAGCATTCTTTCTCTTGCCTGCGTGTCTGGTTCGGCATGAACCCGTTGCATGGTCACCACCTCGCCTGCACTGTAGATGTACGCCTCGTTATATTGTAGTCGATCTGATAAAACAACGACAAAAGAGTACATTGTGAACCAATCAACATTTGTTGCGCAAGAACGGAAACTATTAAACCGAATTCCACTAATATATTTTACCAATAATTTGATCCAGTCAAAACACATTCTACTCAAATATAAAATAAGTAGCGAGTCCACAAACCTTGCTGCTCCAATTGTCGAGCGGACAGTTGGGAGGCGAGGTAAGCCACCGTCTGGTGCTTGTGCAGGTGACTGCTTAGCGTGAAGAGATGCTGTGCCTCTAGAGAGGAGGCCGAGAAGAAGGTCAACTTTCGACCTGAGGTCAGGTGAATTATGAAGCTTGCGTGCTGTGATGAGGAGGAGAGGTAAGAAATAATGACAGTGGCTGTGTATGATTGATAATCGAAAAAGATTATTACAAATACTCCTTTCGAATGGAAGTAGTCGCACAATACAATGCTGACACGAAAAATGAGCAGGAACTACGGAGATTCTGGTTTAGCCTTCATTTGCTATTATTTTTGTCTATACGCGCAACCTGCTTACAGTAATGCTTTATCCACACCCTGCGTATCTTAGGTGGATCTCAATAAATCCAGGGGGTGGATGATCGAACTATAGAAAGAGTCCTTCCAAATATTCTTCGGCGATTTATGACTTCCAATCCATTTGAAGAACTTATATTCCTCACTGCAGCTTCAGGAGCGCATTAAACACCGCCTGACGGACCCCAGATATGTGGAATCTAAGTCCTGAAATGTGGGTTGAACCTATTTCAGCAGCGGCTCCAACTTTCATAGATTAACTGAATGTCGTCCCAATAAGGTGGGTAAAAAAACGCACGACGGTGAACTGCCATACCACATACTCCGTAGTATTTTATGGACCAATTTGACAATTCTAGCTTCTGACCTGCAAGTAGAAATTGGGGATTGACATAAATACAAACGCCTTATCAAAAGGGAATGTGCCACCTTTTGGACAACCGTGAGTAATCGTGTCTGTGGGTAAATGGAAGCAAGAGGTCAAAATTCCGCCTTGGGGAGAGCTCCAAAAGGCAACATGCCAGCTAGCCCTAGTGAAAAGTACACAAGCAAGCAGCGATGAGTTGAATCACAATTTCTAATTCATATACACTTCTTTCTCAACCGCGTGTGTCCCGATTTTATTATCTGTAAGGCACGGTGGTGAGCACATTCGCATCGTGAATTGTCACTCTATGGAAGGCTGCACAGGAAAATAAAATCGCCAAATACGAGTAGTCACTTGGATAGACTAAACTTTTATGACTGGAAATTAACAATGAAAAAATTTAGAAAAAAACTGTAATCGTTTTAATGACACACTTTGCCCATTCGTCTCCACGAGGATTTGTATCGGAGACAACCGTGGATAGCTGTCCAACTCGGCAAGCACGGTAATATTTTAGTGGAAAATTTTCGCATGAGTAAGAGAAATAAGTCGGCCTCTTTGTTATCATAACTGTTTTACTCAGAATAGGCTACTTCTTGCTTGGCGTTTGAATTAAGACGCTATGGAATAGAAGGAAAAAATATGACGGTCAACGGTAAATGGTGGATTTGGAGCGGATAAGAAACACCACATTTTTTAATGCTACCATAAGGCTGTGTTTCGCCTGCTAATTCACAAGAAGCCCGAACAAGTTGATGGAGACCATCACTAAATGCCCTCAAAAGCCATTTTACAG
This sequence comes from Echinococcus multilocularis, assembly GCA_000469725.3. Lineage (NCBI taxonomy): Eukaryota > Metazoa > Platyhelminthes > Cestoda > Cyclophyllidea > Taeniidae > Echinococcus > Echinococcus multilocularis. The sequence goes on along the minus strand of LN902849.1, from coordinate 381,040 downwards.
AGCCAATCACATTTCGAGGAGAAAGAATAAATAGGCTTGAGGAAAAAATAATGAACTATTTTTTTTAAAGGAATGAGATGATTGCTAACATGGATTAGTTGTTACGCCAACTAAATGCGCATAAATCAACTGTAGTGTTTTTGCAGGACTATCTTAGCCGCGATGACACGTGCCAACTGGATTTGCGTGCGGGTATGCAAGGGGCGGTTGTTAGTCCGCAGGTCCTAACGCAAGCACAGAGGCGAGAGGTACGCACAAGCAACGGACACCTAAGTATGTGTGTGTGTGTGTGTGTGTAGAAGTGTCGTGCCTGACCGCATGCGGACATAAGCAGGCAGAAGAGGGTATGACGACCAGAAATGTGTGAATCCGGGGCCTCTCAGACCACAGACGAATGACTCACCTCGAAATGGTGGCGGCGGTGGTGGTAAGGTTTGAGTTGAGGACAAATAAATGATGGTTGGATTATGAAGCGTCTCGTCGGCCATTTGTACCACCTAACTGTATCTGGACCTTATTCCATTGGTCCGCAATTCAAACTCCTCGATCTCTGGGTGTCCTTTACCTTCGGAAAGTGATCGGTTGGACAACGATCATATCTCTCCTAAGTACCCCCTTAAATTTTATGTTTGTTATCATCAAACCTTCTCTAACTGTCTTACTTACCCTACACTTGCAGAATTTTTCATATTGGACCAAAGTGTTATTCCATAACCTCGTCCATGTATATTTGGTGATGATGCTGATGGCTCACACTTCGTCAATTTCTGTCATTCTTTCTATTCACCAATTACTAGAATGTAGTTAAATCTAGGTAGTCGTTAAGGCACGTAAAATTCTTCCAAGTGCTACATGGAGAAGGTGTGGTGTTCTTTGACAAAGTGCCGCAGGAAAAAAAATGGAGCCACAAGAGGCAGAAAGAAAGTTGACATCAGTTGATCTCCAAAGCATAGTGATACAAGTGACTTCACATCATCTTTCCAGCCCATAGAGTAGAATGCGTATTTCCTCCTTAGTAAGTTCATTTGCATTACCAGACATCATGCTGAGGGGCAAAAGGCGCAGAAGTGAACCACCCAAAGGTCATATGACTAGTGAGTGGAGCTGCCTGCCATTGAACATTCGCTTCCTCCTCTGTACTTATTCCGACCTTCTCCACACCATCTGTACCCCCAATATGACATTTCTTCATAAAAGCCATTCGTCTTGATCGGTCAGGCCATAAGTCACCCAACAATTGCCTACTTTTCCCCAACCACAATGGGGAGTATTCACTCACACCCACTGGTGGCGCCATTCTTTGGCTAATAAGCGTGTGTGACTAAATCCTTCTGGTCGCTTACACACAGTTACCATGGTTGCGGCACGTCACATTGTTCTGCATCAGATTATAAAACAGACTCGAGATGCTAATTAATTTGACCTCCATATGGTGAAAAGAAGCTCAACCCATGTTATGGCCATTACCATGTTTGACGTATTCGAGCGAAATGCGGGACTTTGAGCGCTGTGACGCGACATGTCCTTATTTAATGGGCCTTTGAGTTGATGTGTGTTGGGTCAAGCCAATGCGCACCGAGTTGGGTAGACGAAAAGAACGCAGAAAATTTAAAATGAAATAAACAAACAGCCTTACTTGGGGAAAAATAGAAGTTAAACAAACTAGAGGAAAGAACGAAAACGCACCTTTCATTTCAGCCCCACCCTCTCAACTGCAATTCTCTCAGAAGTCAATTCTGCTGTGCCAGGAAGTCTTGTGATGCGCTGTCACCACGATAGAATTGTGGCTTAGCAGGATTTTCTCAGGCTTAAGCACCCACATATGTAAAAGGGCAAGCGATGTGTGCCCTAGAAGAGTGTATTTTGAAGGTGATAACTAAGTCAAATGAACGGTAAGTAAACAAATATCTCCTAACGACGGGGTTTTACAGCGTAAGACAAGCGAGTAAACAACGGGTAGTCTTTAAAGTTCGTTTGCATCTATCCTCTCGAGTCATTTAATCATCCACCTCGTCATAACTTTCGCCATGGTTAGAAAGAAGGGACTATCTTCCCTGAACGCGATACGCAACACCAAACCTTTTCTGCTGAGCAAAGCACCGTGCCCTCTTCAAGTGCCAGCCTCCTCAACTGTGTAACCGGACTAAACTGTCTCCGTAAAGAAGACAAATTCGTTTCACCGTCATCAGGTCCAACATATATTTGAAGCTATACGGGGAGGGTGGTTGTAGAGAGCCTGCTAGAGACTACAGATAAAATAGCGAATATCTGCCCTCCATGATGTATGCACATAACCCGCGGCATGTGTTTTGCAACTGTCTACAGGTTACAAGTAGTCAGGGGTCTGCCTCACAAACACAGATTCCTTTGTCCTAGCAGCCAAATTGTCGCAAACAAGTTTTAAGTTTAGGGCATTTGTATCCGAAAGCAAGTCCAACTTTTGATTTCACGTCCTCAATCGAGTCCCACTCAGTAAAGTAGTTCCACGGATTTTGACTAAGGCTGGGCCAGCTGATGAAGAGATGCACCTGCAGATGGAACTGCAGGCATCCCCGCCATTTAGAGTGTTAGGCCAGCAATTGACTGCTAAAGTGATTGGCCAAACTTATTTTTCTACTTATTTCACTACTTACGAATGCCAAAGAAGTATTCCATTGGCAACAAGTGACAAACGTTCACTACTTTACTTATGCGGACGCCTTCCCAATACCATCCGATGACTCGATTAAACAAAGTGAATGACATGAAATTGGTGGCTAAAATTCCTGTGGTAAAAATGAAAAAGAAAAAACTTCCTACTCTCTAACTACTCAACTGTAAATTAGTTCAAATTTTGATGAAAACCACAGAAAAAACTCCATACACAGTAACGCGCAAATAAATATAGGTACTGAATGAGGTCCGTTTTTTTCTGCACAAAGATTCATTCGCAGTCCACTATTCGATGCAAACCTCATGAACAGCTCATGCAACAACGGAGTGAGAGGCTAGTGGAGAACGTTTTAAGCTCAAAGTACAACAACTGCGTAGTGGAAAATTACCAGGCGGTAGGTGAAAAACAAGCTAAAGCCGTTTACCTAAAAATTCTGCTTTGAGTTTACGAGAAATCCTTAAATTATTTTTCTTTCTTTATGGCGAAAAAATCCTCCTGACTGTTACTGAGAGAATCAACTTGACCTGCGTTTTCAGCGGCTTCGGAAGAAAATGATCGAATTGTGTATCCTGAAGGGTCTTTGTTGTATGGAGAGCCGGCCTTGCAACTCTGCCAGTTAAAAATGGTTAGTGAACCCAGAAAATTTGGTTTTTTACGACATCCCGTACCACAACAAAGTTGATGCCGAGTTGAATAGCAGTAATGCAGCCCGCTCCATCCGTCTCCAAGTTACCGAGGTAGTTACCAAAAAATCAACTCGTAAAAATTTCGTGGAATGAGAAAATTTTGTTTTTAAGCACTCTGACGGCGACCTTTAACCTCTAGTGTGTGTGTAGTTACCGGATAAAGGCAGTGATCCTAATCCACTAATGTTAAGCTTACTCACTTCGCCTGATCAGAAGAGTAAAATTTTATATCTAAGCAAAACGAAAATTTTGCAAAAATTCTCCATAAAGTACTGTCCTTTAAGATATCCAAATGCATCACAAGGCGCAGTTTTGGGAGGTCAAGATGTCACGCCTACCGGCTAACTTTTGAGTGTTAGTGTAAAGGTAAGATTTTAAAGAGGTCAAACCCACTGACAATGATTTTTTCCGCCTCAAAAATCTTGCAGAATTTTTCCTCCCCGATAAAAATTTTATGGACACCTTAAAGTAACCTTCAGAAATGGGAAACGGTATCCGCAATTTATCGGAACCTTTAACCCCTACGACTGTGAAAGAGGAGGCTTGCTTAACCAAAAACCTACTAAAAGATTGGTGACCCAGGTGCTGGAGTACCACATAGCCTTCAGATTCTACGGTAAAAAACTTTTTCGACTCCTTTTTGTTAAACAAAGGGTGTTAGGGCAATTCAAATGATCAAGGTTAGAAAGTCAAACCAGGTATGGGTGACACCCAAGTCTATGCAAATAATGTGTTACTTACCTTACGTGAGAGCTTGTCAATTTTGACCCATGGTAGACTGTTGTGATAGGCTATTCGCTTGCTCTCCTCCTCCTAGTGACCAAAGCAGGAGAGAAAAGAAAAAGAAATGAGTGGCAGACTGATGTCGATATCAGGTCATCAAGGCCACCTAAACCATTTAGGACGCAGACTTACCCAGATCGTGGTAAGACCGTGGGTGAGGAGATAACGTATAACACCCTTGGTGTGCCCCTCGCCCCTCCTTAAGTCTAATCTGTTTCCGAATTGGTTGCCGAATCGCTAGGTGCCTCGTGGGGCTGTAATCTATGCGCCAGGTTGTACCAAAACTGCAAGAGGCAAACTCAAACAGGAGTCACAACAGCGACCACCGGATTCGTTGATAGTCCACCAAGTTGTGACAGTGCGCAGCACACCTCTGTGACTAATCCTTCTTCATCCATGGCAACCCTCAGCATTGAAAAGCAACCATACATCACCGCGGGTCAAAAGACGCCCCTACATTAAGTTATCACACATTTCTGAGTTATTTTTACTTTCTACGGACAAGATCTTGTTTTCTTCCAAGCCCTCTTTCCTTTCCTTACTTTCCTAGTTATTGAATGCAATCAGATAAGGTCAACTAGCGCCTCTCCAATCTAAATCGTTACAACGGCTAAAAAGCAACAATCACAGATGCAAATGAGGAGTAAACGGTCAGAAACCCACCCGAGTGGTTGATGACGGAGATGTGTATTTTGTTTTCTCTAGTTGAATGCATAAATTTTGTAACAGATTATGTCCGCTCAATGGCGAAAAACGTCAAATCGCCTTTGAGTGATCACCTCGGAGAGGAGTAAGAGATTACCGAGACAAGAATGTCAGAAAATGGACAAAAAAAATTCTTTTTTCCTGTGATTTGTGAGGCACTTGGCGCGCACTCCACTGATCGCCAGAGACAGGGACCTGACGTCTACCAGCTGTTATTCACATCTGGACGAATTCCTGCTTATGCGGCGATTAAGTGGGAGTGTGCACAAGGTTGGCGGACATGGCCACTACGTCAAGAATGACGAAATTCCATCATGGCATGAATCCGCAACAGGATTGGCTGGGAAGGCGTGGTCACATGACATACTCAGTGAATATGACCTGTTAACTTTACCGCCCTCCCCCTCCCTTGCCCGCAGTTTTCCCATCGTTCACACTCGGAAAGGAGAGAAAAAATTTTATGACCCCTAGGACCTGCGAATCCCATCTCAAAAGTAGTTGGAACGCCGATGTACAATGACAGAGTAAAGCATCTTTAGTAATTGCCAATTGGATGCGCTAGCACTTGCGCCAGACTGATATCCTGGTCACCTTTATTCAGCCAAAGAGAGGGCCTTCACAAATCAACGATCAAAACAATTAACCCAATCGAATTAGTGGTCAAAATACTTCCTAGGGAGATGTTGAAACACCTCAGGACAGAAAATATTTGCTGAAAATGTCAATTTCTTCAGGACATTAGTCAGCCTCTCGATCAAGCATGACTCAGATCCAATGATTTAGGCCAATGGTCATGGACTAAAACTTGAGGGTAAAGAGCCCGCAAGGTTGGGGTCTTGTTTCAAATCTCCTGGAGTTCTAGAGGTTCGCACAAAGAGAGCTATTCAAGGATATGACCCACCTCGTGAAATTCAAATCCGTTAGGTCCAATTCCAAGCCAGAAGGTGCCCTTGCCAGACGGTGGAAGGATGCTTGATCGACCGCTGTGTGAACGTCGTAGTCGAGACACAGGTAGGAGGGGTGAACTAAGCACAGTAATCGTAGTGGAGGAGGTAGCAGCGGGGCTGTGAGATATGTCCAATAACGACACTGGATAGAGATGAAGGTTAAAATTGGAGGAAGGATCCGAGGCCAGACGAATGAAGCGCCATTCGAGAGTCTCGCGACCCTGACCTTCCAATGGGCCAAGAAGGTTTGGGATGCTGGCATAGAGGTAGCCACTTCCATAGCTCTCGATCATCTAGGATTGGTCAAGACGCCTTTTGAGAGCGCATTTCAGTAGTCTCTGATTTGAATTGCACAAAGTGGAATTCAAACTCCTCTTTGGAGGCAACACGGGCACTAAAAACCCGTCAGGGAGGAGTAACGATCTAACAAGTCTCCCACAGCACCTTGTCGGCTTATTCAAAACATTAAACGTGATTCCCTTGATTAAAGAGTTTATTTCACCTCATTCAACCACGTGATTGATTACTCCTTGATAAAAGTGTGGGAATTGGCGAAAAGAATTTTTTAGAGGAGAGACAAACTGGTGCCAGCCTCTCCAGACAGATACTAAAGAGGTAATAAGAGAGCGAAATAGAAGAATGATTATGCAAAAATGGGCCGTTTTATAAAAAAAATTTTACGTAGTGAAAATAAAATAAAATCAAGCTTCTGGCAGTAGTCAAGAGGTTGGCATTACTGGTCAGTGCCGATGTATCAATGTTTCAAAAAGTAAATACAAGATAAAAGACGGAGTCACGTATTTTCATAGTAAGTTTGAGCTAACATGTGGAATATTCTGACAAAAAGAGGAAAAATTTTCACCAAATAAAGACGTACGAACGATGGAAAGTGGTCATTGAGTTTGAGGATGCTCTCATTAAAGGTGGTAGGGGTCGTACGCTCACTGGAATGTCGCCTCGCCAGCAGGTATATTTTGATCGAAAAAGCAGCAAGTTGAAAATAGACCTCATCACTGCAGGTGAGGCCGTAATTTTGACTATTGAGTTTCAGCTGTTCGTAATAGAGGTGTCGAACAACTCTCCCGCGAAGACAGTGATTGGGGACGTAGAAGTGAACACGAAGAAAAAGTGAGATTGCTTCTCCTCCTCCATTCGGGATAGCAGCAGTCTTGGACACCGAATACTTTTGTTTGTTATGGGAGAAAATGAGGCTCTTAAATCACACAGAAAAGAACAAGATAGGTTGTTGGAGAGGTCCGACTGACAAGCAAAAGAAAAAAAGACCATATTTGCATAAAGAAACGCCATAAATATAGTTGCAGTGGGTATTTATTCTGTTTAAAAACAGACTATGTGCCTGACGGCAGGTTTCCTGTCCAAAGATGATAACCGCGTTTCTGGGTCCAAGAACACAAAACCGTAATCTGAGAATCAAAGCATTAGAATTAAGTTACCTGATTGCCTTGCAAGACCAAATAGCCTGGACTCCGGAATCCCAAGGCAATCGCACACTTCGGCATAGATGTTAGCAATCGTCCAATTTTTTTCAGCGGTTAAATTCATACGATCCCGACTGAAGATGTCCACATTTACAAGAATGCGACTCCGAATGAAGTGACGAGTCTCAATAGCCATGGCGAATCAGTAATTAAACCGAGAATCACCAACAGATCGGTAAAATAAACCATCTACATTTAGAAGCGTTTCATCGCCGAGCCTTAAAATCTCTGCATAGTTCCGTGTAACAATTGATTGACGTAACCAAACAATAAATATTTTTTAGTACGTGGACTGCCTGCAATGGCTACTTCTGAATTCCCCAAAAAATATTAGATGCAAGTGGTTATCGTTTTTGTATGACACTGTCAACTTTTCGGGGTTTCGCAAACAAAATTCACTAATTAACAGAAATGCATATTTAAGGCCATAGTAAATTGAAATGAAATTTCGCACAAAAAACATTTTAAAAAAGGGTAGAAGATGCACTGCCGTCATACACAAGATGCCATTTTCGACTAATACAAAACCAACATTAGAATAAGCCTTACAAATAGGGGAAAAATACTGTTCTAATTGTCAAAGCTTACAATTTAAAGTGTAGTGAGTTTTTAGGAAAAGTTTGACGGTAGGCATCTCGCTGAGTCGCACATTTATTCCAAAACTCTTTTAACGTAATGTGATAGTAAATTTTACCCTACCGCTTTGATCTGTGAAAAGTTATTGGCTCAAATTACTGACATGGCAGGAAGCCATATCAAGGAACGGAATTTCAATCTGCGGATGATTATGTGTTTGAGCTATCGGACGTAGTAATCCAAAATAAAGTGCTCTTGTTAATATATCCTCGATTTTCAAAGAAGGTAATTCTTCGTCTTGGCTATTTAGCCACTGTCAGGTGGACTAGCCCCTGGGTCATACCTGTTGCCCTAAACTTTAATGCATGCAAATATACATATTCTGGCCAAGTATTGTCTTCTTACGTCCTTACAAAAGTTTAAAGAGGCTAAAAACCTGGTATTTATTCTTTTTTTGGTAAAAGTCTATTTACTGGAACAGTTTTAAGTTATTTTGCAATGTGCCACGCACTCCCAGTATGCATAGTAATCTAAAACCAATGGGATTGGGATATCATCAGTAGAGCAAAAAAAGATCAAAGCGAATTTTGCAGGCTCAGAAGGCTTAAAGTTGTGTCAATGCTGGTAAAAAGCCAAATGTCTACCCTTAATACCTAAGATATTGTTTTGGGACCGCCGTACTCCACCTCACAAAGTAGTCGGCAATTCTGCAGCACTCATTGAGGCCAGAACGGTATAATCCGTCACTAGTCAGGACAAAATGTCATTTATAATCAAAAGCGGAGCCTAATTTTCTAACTATTTTTCTTACAACCAGCCCTTTTTTGTTAAGTGCAGCAGCGCGAGAGCTATACTACGCTGATAAATGAGTGCAGTCTTCTGTAATAAGAACAATCAACTTCTAGAAAAAACCTAATAGTTAGCAAAAAATAACACGTTGAATTGTGTGTAAATTGAAATTTTGTACATGGTGAAGATTTATTGGCCTACAAGTTGTAAAATAACCCCATTTTATTCGTAAAGGGTGCGTTTGCCTCTTAATGGCTTGCTTGCAGTGCCAAAAATAATCTTAGTGTAATATTAGGTTTTAGCTATGGCCAACTTATGTTCCGGGAGTTAAACTCATGATGTGATTTCCCCGAACCCTCCTTCATTGTGGAAGCCCAAGTTTATAAAATAACCCTATTAGTTGACCCTAATGTTTACTATTGCGCTGGGTGAAAATTACGTTATTAAGCATTTTGTGATGGGTTTCAATAAAAGTCGTTTTTAATTGGAAGGGGGTCGATAACATTATAACCAGTCACCGATGCGGTAGTATCTCGTGGCTGCAGAGCCGATCGTCGAAGTAAAATTGCTTATTGAAAGTCTTTATATTAGTTTACACAGTGAGAATACTTGTAATTAGTAATCCAAATGTGTACGCTTACTTTGTTTAAATTGACAATAACGCTGGAAACAATATTTTACCTGTGGACTCGCCTGTAGCTTACTGTGGGTGTGGTACGTGGATGTTGTTATGCGCTGCTATGTTCAATTATGAGCTGCTTTTCCTTTTTATTTTTCTTTTAAGAAATTGAACTTACCGTAAGTATGATTTTTGCCGCTCAACCCGATCATAGAATTGTCCCACGTGTCTTGCACTAAATAGTTTGGCGCATCCAAATTTAGTTGCCTACTTAAAGTCACTTCCAATTGTTAGGTCACGTGTCTTAATTACATGGTATTCGGGGTGTTTTCTGAATGTGCTCTTTTCACTTTCCTGTCACTGAAAGAACTGATACTGCTGTCAGTGTTCCTTGTATTGCTGTGTTGAATGGAAGTATAGAGTCTCATGCTTTATAATGAGTTTTGCGACCAATATGAATGGCATGTGCATTGCGACATCTACTCGTAGCTTTCTACACTTCCTTTTTGCACTGAGTTTTTTATTTAAACATGTAAACTACTCTTCACTCCACATTTTTTTGTAAAGCACTTGAAATTTTCAACGGAAACCTTTAGGCATAAGTGTTTAGCTTAAACAAGTGCCGCTACGCAGTATTTGATTGAGCAGCGTTCAACTAATAGAGGACTTTCTTGAAGTAAATAATCCATCACTCACACGCGACATGCTTTACATGCTTCCAACAGAAGCTTCATTAGTGGTTTTGTGGCGTGATTGACAACTGCATAACAGTTCATTTTATTTGTGTGAAAACTCACGCATCTCCTACCTTTTTAAGAGTGTGTTATGTTTTTTGTTTATTTTTGTTTAATTCTACCCCAGACGAGCTTGTGTAACTAGCCTCGGAGCAAAAATTGTAGTGTCTTCTCTCTGAGGTTTGCACCACTAATTGGCCTAATTCTTAGTCACTTACTATGAATAAGTTTGAAGATCTCCGTCTGCATGCCTTTACTTCCTTCACCATCATCATCTACAAAATTAGAGAAGTACCAGAAGGATTTTTGCTCTAATATCTGGAGACCGCACAGTGCTAGTAAATTACTAGATGTTCAAACATCTCAGACCTACTCGCAACTATTTATCCTCTTGTTTGTGCGCATTTCCAACCGCCTCATGGCTAGAATTATTTCGCTTTCGTCTTTTTACTGCTCTTACTTCGCATAATTTGGGAATTCAGAACATAAGCAATGTGCAAAATTTGGAGGGTTCTCCTGGCAGCGCGATAGCAGCAATTTGTGCATCAGCTAAAAACCCGCTCTCGCATTGGGTTTTTTGTCATCCACACCTGTCACGATGGTTACTTTTTCTGTGGGAAAGAAATAGCTGTCGCAGAGCTATAGTCTCGTGTGTTTTTGGTGTCTCACACATTCAATGCTTTTTTGTATCACTTGGCCTACTTTTATACCCTCCTTATGGTAGAATCAAGGGACTAAATTAAAACGGAACTGTTTACTGTGAGTGAGCTGCACAACAATTACTTCTTCATATGGCTTGAATATCAGGTGAAACTCACTATTACTCCTGCATTGTCTATCACTGGTTTGTGTCATCTGTTTAGTTTTGTTTATGGATGCCTACTTTATTAACACCGACTTACTCTAGCATTCAATGGTCTGAGCTCAGGTGTAATACGAGTGAACACACCCCAGTCATTGCAATCATTCCGAGCAATTCGTTTACCTGATTACATTTGCCGCCTTGGCTACTTCGTTTTGTCTCAGAATGACCGCCTTTAGCTTATGGACTCGCGTCTTCACTTGTGAGTGACAACATGGCCAAACTTCCCAAACGCCCAGCTCAGGCTGCAACTTTCTTCATAACTCATGCTTTTTTCTTGTTACTTAATGTTTCTCTATTTAAGCCTAATCCTCCTCAGCTTTTCATTCGCCCCCTCAACAAAGCTGGAAGCTTAATTGCCACTAGGCTGCGAACTTAAATGCTGTATGGGTGGCCAGCGTGAACACAGTCACCTGTGCTCAGTATCGTACTCATATCAGTTAGCACTTGGCTATACTACTTCAACGTGGATTGGAGAGCGTCTACATTGATGGTGAATGACTTAGTGAGGCTCTGAACTCACCCGTTATATGAGTATGCGATGCGATTGCAGTAACGGGGGTTCAAATTGGACTGCACACTTAAAGGCGCTTACCCTTTCTTATGCGTAGTTCAGGGGGTTGGCTTTTCTTTGAATAAAGGGGAATGTTTTGCTGTCACTGAACAATAAAGCAAACAGTCTAACGACTCATAGATGCTCAATGTTGTTTTCGTGGTTCGTTTGTCATTTACCTCACCACAACTTCGGTGGATTTTACTCTAAAATGCACGCTTATGAATTATGAGTCTACTGCATGACTGCGGCTACGGGCTCTCGACCTGCCTCGTGCACAATCGCGGTCACATCTGCTCAACTTGGCCTGTGCATCTTCTGAAACTCGTTCCCCCGCTTTTGTATCATTCATGCCTTGCTCCACTCTTCTTTTCGCTGTGCTTTGGGAAATACCGTTTTAGCAAACACCGTCTGTCAATAACTTACAATATAATGTGAGTTTGTAAGGCATCGGTTACATACACTTAGTTTCGTTCACGCAGCACTTAAAGTACTCTTCGGTTTTTCTCACGCGATTCGCCTTGTTCTAGTTTTGTCTCAGATAAAGGACAAAGTAACTACAGTTACAGACCCTCAAATTGGTTCGAATATCATTTGGACCTTTTTCCTCTTCCGTCTTTCTCGTAGCCCCTAGTTCTCACCGGGGGCGTTATAGGATTCGTGAGTTCTAATGGAAAGCCTATAAGACTGTTACCAGTCACATGGAACTGAGGGGATCGTATAGTCAAGTTAAGTCTAAGCTGAATGCTATTCACCCAAACTTTCTCTTAGCGTTGTTTTGGATGTCCACATTTCGATGGCTTCACTTCACTTTGGTAATTGTAAATACTCAATGGGGTTTGGTCTCTTATATAATCTTATGTCATCTTGGAGCGGTTTCGGAGAAAAAGGCTAGCTACCTCTAAACCACAGGTGGAAAACACACCATATTATTTATACTTGATGTCCTTTTCTACAGTTCAATTCTCCCAGTCTACCTCCACAACCGTCTTCTCCACTTTGAAATGGACGTACAGCGTTTCGCCACCTTGGATACCACAGACACGGGCCAGAACGCTCAAGTGGCTACAGTGAGTCGCACCGCCACTCCACCACCACCGCAGCCACCACCACCATCAGCTAGCCTAGAGGCCTTTGCACCGCCCGTGGTGGCAGAATATTGGTGCCATACGCAGGTCCGCGTCACTAAACTACGCTATATCTGGACCATCAGCAACTTCTCTTTCTGTAGGGAGGAACTCGGTGAGGTGGTGAAGAGTAGTGTCTTCTCCTCGGGACCTAATGACAAACTCAAATGGTGCGTTTGTTTTTCTCCTCCCTCTCCTTCCAGCTGCTCATCTGTTTTTATTTATTCGACCGTCAATTACAGGAAAAGAATGCATAATAGTCGTTTTAATGCATCCTGCTCTTAGCGCATCTTCAGGGATATTGGTCTCCTTATTAAACAGCTAATTGCTAGTTGCAGTAAATCGTGTTGTGAACAGATTGATTGAGTTTGGAAGAAATAATCCACCGTATCGTTGATCCTTTTTCTACTTATTGAAGTATATCATTGAGGGTAATCACAATCCCCGGAGGTATGCAAATCTCCCCCCCTCCCATCTATGTCGTCGGATGGGGATCGTCCAAGTTCATTTAAACTGCCGATGGTGCGTTTGTCTTCTGCAGCTTGAAGGCTGTGCTTTGTTGAGAGAGGGGTAGGAAGTTGGACTGTGCTTTCTTCAAGTGATGTCCTTATCCAATGCTCTTGGTAATTACACCTCCTGCTTAGTTTTGGCGTATCAAAGTGAATTTTAGAGTCTTGTCGTTGGAATGGGAATTGTACAGATGGAAGGAGGGCAGTACTTTGCCGTGACTAAGCATGTAGTTTGATCATTGGAATCTGGTGAGGTGGCCACTCTGAGGTGGACATGACTGCGGAACTGCGTCTCAGGATTGCCAATGAGGCGCAGTTTGAATGTCTTTTGGAAGGTATCAATCCCTCCACATTGAAATATACCGTTTAATGGATAAATAATTAAATAGAACCGTACTGATCAAATACATGTGGGATATTCTGGGGGTTGGAGGTGCGCTTGAATGATGGCATAAAAAGGACATGGGTGGGAATTGATTATATTCGAGTTTAGCTTCCTTTTATCATCGTTAAATAAAGACAGTTGTAACCTCGCACGCGAATTGTATCAAGCAGATCGGAAAAATTGCTATCATAAACTGGCTGTTGTGAGAGAAAGGTGTATGTGTGCCTTGGCGTGAGTGTTCAGTGGAGAGAAAGTAAGCCTACCTCCCATATGAATTCTGTATGAATCGTTTCATACGTGTAAGATGCGTCAACTACAGTCAGCTGTAAGTAATTATCTACGTATTTTCCAAACACAAGAGGGTGTGTGACGAATAAGTTGGCGTGCTGGCATCGCCTAGACTGTTTTGTAAAAGCCTGAAGCCATTTGAGGGTCTAGTCCACTTAGCTCTGTGCAGAGGTTTAGTCTCTAGCTCCTTCACATTAACCCTGGGTCTCAACTTCTCGTGATTGTGGCTAACTAGGTGCTTCTGTCACACCATCGGTAAGACGACTTAGAAGCCTTTCCATCCACCCGTAGACCACAGTTAAACTGGTTTAATTCGTGCTCTTCGGGTGGGGCTTTCTACCACGATACTTGCTAGTGCCGTGAATCAGGACGCTGTGGGTAGATCCGACACTCGCATTTGCCATTTTCGCCAGCTCTTAGACTCGAACATCCTTGTGGTCTTGTAAATCGCTCCCAGGGTAGTCGCGATTTTATTTGATTGGACTTACGGATCATTATTCTTTGAAAGGGTGTTTTATTTCTGCTTAGAGACGGTGAATCTTTACTACCAATATAGAAATTCTGCAGACACCACATCCAGCATGATATGGCGACCCGTCATAGATCAAAAGAACATCCGATCTGCCGTGCAGAAGTCATGTGGTACCCTCAAATACGATGAATTGGTCCTCCTTTTTTCCTATAATGCTATCAACTTTCATAACAGAAAGAGTAGGCGCGTCAACAGATCCCGTTGATTTCGCAGTTTCATTTTCTGTTGTTAATTTGTTCATGTCTGTAGCTGGCTTGAAGATCGGAGCGCTCTTCAACCGTCGCACAGCGAAGTGATATCACATGATTGTTAGTTGACAAGCAGTAAGCCCTCAACCTCGCTCTTACTCGATCTCAGTCTCTCACTCCATTTGTTTTAGGTGTCTCCGTATAAATCCGAAGGGCTTGGACGAGGAGAGTCGGGAGTATCTCTCTCTCTACCTCCTACTCATCAATTGCGGCTCAAAGAGTGAGGCTCGTGCTAAATTTAAGTTCTCTATCCTCAATGCGAAGCGCGAAGAAACCAAAGCCATGGGTGGGTTGCATTCCTTCTTTCCCTCTCCCCTGTTTGCTCACCCTTTCTCCTGTGCTCCCCTTGATCCTTCGTCGCGTTTACAGAGAGTCAGAGGGCATATCGCTTCGTACAGGGCAAGGACTGGGGCTTCAAAAAGTTTATTCGCCGCGACGTTCTTATGGATGAGACCAGTGGACTCCTCCCCAATGATCGACTCACCATCGTTTGTGAAGTAAGCACAATACAACCGATTTTCGTCAGCTATCCTTAATTTCAACTGCTTTGGGCACCTTTATGACACTTTGACTTGGCTACTCCTGATGTTTTTGGATTGAAGATACTCATTCCGATACACACAGTTAGTCCCATCTATTCAAGTCATCATGAAACTAGTCGGAGTGTGAACAGCTTTTCGTTCATCAGGTTATTAGTTTGAGTAGTAGGCAATTTGATATGCTTTCTATTCGTTCAAGCCATTCCAATACTGGTTGTTTTGTTGCTCTATGAATTAACCATGTGTGTCTATCATTGGGGTGATTTATCGTCTCCACAGTTGCCACTTTATTTCGTGCATATTATTGCCCGATTTTTTTGTTTGTGGTTTGTGACGTTTTAACGGTACACAGTCATCTGCACGAAATGAAGAATTACTGGCTGCCGCAGATGGATGGATATTCACTATCAAATAATGCAGAAACAGCTATTCTAGGGCATGAGTTCCAACCTGTCGGAGAAACCTCCATCCACCTTAAAAGCCGCAAAGCTGTAGATTGGGTCATAGTCAATGTGATTAAATAGGCTTCACTAGGGTCTCATATCAGCCCTCCTCTTCCACTGGAGGGTGTAGAGCACAGGATGCCTGCCTATTTCCAGGTCGCAGGAACGCAGTTGGGCTTCCTTGTTCCATTTTCTAGTCTACTTCCATCTAATGTGTCTCAGGCGGGACGACCCAGACTTCTTCCTAAGGGATTTTTATTTCATAACCCGGTCAATTGAATGCAAGTTAGTCAATA
This sequence comes from Echinococcus multilocularis, assembly GCA_000469725.3. Classification (NCBI taxonomy): domain Eukaryota; kingdom Metazoa; phylum Platyhelminthes; class Cestoda; order Cyclophyllidea; family Taeniidae; genus Echinococcus; species Echinococcus multilocularis. Next base: position 365,267 of record LN902849.1, on the reverse strand, counting down.
CGCTTTATATCGTCACCGTCCCTGCCAACCTTGAAGTTGACCAATTAGGTGAATTCTCCTTCACGGTGGTGCTTTTTACTGTTTTGTCGCCTTTTTCCTCTCAGGTATGCGTTGTGAAAACCATACCGTCTGACAGCCATGTCCAAAACGCCATTTTCCAGCTTCCCACCTCACCCGCATTCGACGCCCATTGTACACACTTGCAGGTGGCTGTAAATTTGTGCGTATTGCGCTCTTTCTTCACTTTTAGTGGTTACCTTTGTGCCGCGATGCGACTAGCTACTTTCTCGGGCATTGATGGGCCCACGACACTGGGACACGAATACTTCTTACCCTCCCTCACCTCTACCGTTTCATTACCTTTGGTATGGGTCTGTCGTCTGTATTAAAGGTTCCAATTAAAGGAGGCTGTGGGGAGGTTAGTTAACTTAATAACGTGACTGATTGAATTTACCAGTTTTTATCTGTGGGAAAAAGGCAGTGGTGAACACGTTATGCTTCAACTTCTCTTTACTGGTCAATTACCGTGGAGTTAGGTTGATTGAAAGGCAAGTCATGGGATTCAACCGTGGTGCCAATTAATAATCCCTAAAATTACTTGCGCTCCTCACTCCCATGCTCATTGTTGATAATAGACGTTCATTTTTCTCCTCCCCTTCTCAGTATTCTCGGGTGCTATCCTGTAGTTAATTAACCAAATTTCTCCATTTGCAGATATCTGTGGTGGGTGACACCCTCTCTGACAGTGGTCAGATAAATAATCAACAGGTCACTGTGCCTGAGTGTCGTCTCCACGAGGACATCGGTTCCCTACTGCTCAAACAGACCCTGACTGACGTCACCCTAGTTGTGATGGCCTCTCCCACCTCCCCACCCCAACAGATTCCTGATAACCCATCGCCGCTCCAAGTGGGAGGACTGGATAGTGAGTCTTCCATTCTGCCTGCTGCCTCAACAGATGAGGAAGAAACCAGCTGTCGGGATGCTGAGGACAATGAAGAAGAAGAGGGCGAAGGGAGTAAAACACCTTTAAGAGACGATGCAGAAGAACGGGCTGCTGATGGTGAGAGTGAAGGAGATGTTTCCTCCGCTATACCGTTTCGTGGTATCCTCCGCGTTCCGGGCACACAACCACCGCCAATACGGCAGCAATCGGACAGCAATGAGGCGGTGCGAAAAGCTGCGCCTTTACTTGTTTCATGCTCCGCCTGTTCTTCCTGTTGTCCTCAACAGCAGCAGCAGACGAGGGGCAGTGGCGATATTGATGATCGGCAAAAGCATCGACATGCTATTTCCACATACTCTGCTTCCTCCTCCACTTCTTCTATCACTGATCCACTTTCGATGGATGGTGGATATGTCTATAGTGATGGTGAGTCTGTATTTGTTGTCTCGTGTAAAACAGTTGTTCAAAAGGCGACTGTACAATGTAGATTCTCAGTTGAAACTGTATTTCAGGCTCGTAACTGATTTTTAAGATTGGTTTGTTTCCCATCTGGTGGTTGATGTTAAAATCTATGGAATTTTTGTATCGAGGTATCGCTTGTGTTTCATTACAGTTTTTCATTAATGCAACTTCCTCAACTTCTTCAAACAGATTGCAATTGTCAGTCCGGTTTGACAACACCACTGCCGCATCCGACAATACCACCACCGACATCATCCTCCCTAACACCTCCTCCTCCAAATGTCGTCTCCACAACAGCGGCTATCCAGCTCTCCTCAGCGACCACACCCTCCGCTGCTGCGTCTTCCTCCTCCACTCCCTTCTCCACAGCAGCTGTTGGTAGTAGCAGTACTACCGCCTCTAAGCCTCATCACAACTATCATCAGTTTCTTTCCCCTATCAGTGCCCCTTCCACTCCTACCCCAGCTATTGGAAGCGGTAGTAACGGTGACGGTTTTGTGTTGCGTCAATTTAAAGCGCACAAAGCCATCCTGGCGGCGCGGAGCCCAGTGTTTGCAGCCATGTTTGAGCATGGAATGGCAGAATCGAGAGCCAATCGAGTCCACATCACCGACGTGGAGCCGGATATCCTCGGAGAAGTGTTACGATTCATCTACACTGGGCGAGTGGTGGGACTGGACAATCCGGTGATAGCGCAGGAGCTTCTAGCTGCTGCGGATAAGGTGAGAGAAAAGCGATTTTTCTCTACCCTTTTTGAATCTTGTATGCCACTATTTATGGAGTCGACCAAAATGAGGCGCCGGTTTCCCTAAGTTTCTGAGGGAGTCTGTAGAGTTTTGCTCCTTTGCTTTGATAGGTAATATCGAGTACAAATCGCCATCTTCCGAGCCTTTATCCTTTTCAAAGCAATTCTTTTCGGAGTTATGGCTTTCACTTAATCCCTTCTTTCCAAGGAAGATCTAAGCGGGGAGGACTCGAAGCATAGGTAACAGTGGGTAAATCCCCATGGTATAGGTGTGATGGCCGAATTTTAGCCGGCTTTACTACCTTCTGAGTTAACCTTTGAGACCCATTTACGGGAGCCTGAGAGAAACGGAGGTGTTCTTTCTCTCCACCGCAATCAAGGCAACGGGTGGCTTAAGTTAAAACCGATGAATTACTTTATCTATCTACTTTTGCAAGTAATTTATCTGCATTAAGTTCCACTACTATCTGACATTTTGAAGGGAATCGTAAAGGTAGAAAGGCCAGCTGGATTAGGGGATCTCTATTTCACTTTTTTCCTGAATTGTGCAGTCCCATCGTCCAAATGGCAATCGATCATTGCGTTGTCCAGTTGATTTCCCGCACTTGATGTCGTTAATACTACATGCAACAGTTCTAATGCTCTTCTTTCTTCCCAAAAAGCAAATCGTATTGCTTTGACAGCTGCAGTCTAAGGTACAAAAACTCATTCCTTATATTTTCCCCCTTGTAGTACCAATTGGAGCGGCTGAAGGCGATGTGCGAGGAGGAATTGGTGGAGCATCTCACTGTAGAAGCGGCCTGCGATATCCTCAGTATCGCCGATATTCACAGCGCCGAGCAGCTCAAGACACACACCCTCGATTTTATCATGCTGTGAGTTCTTGTTCTTCCCCCCTATTCCTCCCTCCCCACGTATGTCTTCCTCACGCACGCCGTAATGTTTTTTGGGGGCTTTCAAACGGCATAATGGACCTTGGTAGTGCTCGAGACCGCCTCGAAAACATTGTAGATCCAGGATTTTTGTTTTGCTTTCCTAGTGTGATGCCATTCTTTAATCTGCTCGACGCCATAGATAGGTTAATAGAGGTGACGAGGAAAGGGAAGACCCTAAAAGAATAAGTCAGATGAATGAAAATGAGGGGACATTAAATTGATGCGAAGGCTTATCTTTGATGAGGAAGGGATTGTGGTCGCGTCAGCGAATCTTAAAGCTGCGTTGGTGTTGCTCGTAGCGATGGTAGAGCAACTGATGCCCTATTTGTTTACACTAATCCCCTTTGTGCATTTGTACTTGCTTCCTTGCTTGGCTTTTTGTTGGCAAAGTAGTCCACTAAATACCATCCGGAGAAATTCACACCTCAGCAGAGCCGTAGACGTGGTCCAATTTAAAAGGTTACTTTTTTCTAGTGGGCAGATCCTTCAATCTCTTGAGATGGGTCTGGAAGTGGGTGAGGAGGAGGCGGACATCAATATTGACGTAGTACTCGAGTTCCAAATGGCTAGAAAGGTCTGTACCAAATTAGATATGACGTCCTTGGGGATACTACTACTACTCCTCCTCCAACCACATCGACTGTAGCTGGTGTCTAGCCCATTGGGAAACCTTTCAAGGCCATCAGTAATATGAACAGACTGTGCAGGGCAAATTAACTCTTCGATGTTTTGTCCTGTCTCCACTTGACATTTTAAGGATCTATTTAGACGCATCAGCTGGTCTTAGTATTCCCCTCAAGGAGCGACCTGGGACGGCCCTATCCCGCCACGTTGTCACTGCACCAACATATGAACATGCTAGCTCGTATAGAATGGCTCTACTAAACAAAGACTAAGAAGTCTTATGAAGTTAAGGACAATTGAAGGAAATTATTTAATTTCTTTCCCACTCGATGTTTTATGCCTCCTTTCTTCACCTCTATGTGGGCGTATGCAGACACGCACAGGAGGTGTGTGAAACAGAGGGCTACGAACGACTCGTGCGTCATCGTCCCCACCTCTTGAATGAGTGCTTTCGCACCATCGCCTGCCAACAGTTGCCTTTGCGCTGTCCCGCCGTAGGAGCTTGCAATTCCAACGCCTCCTCCAACTCCAACTCCTCCTCGTCGCGTAAGCGTCCTCGACACTCCTAACTGCCTCCTCTTAAGTGGCTAACAAGGTTCAGGCCCTTCTTCCCCCCATCATCATTCTTCTTCTGTCTGTTCCTCTTTTCTTTCCTTTTCTGTCTGAATTATCACTAATTCCTGCACGCATGCACGTACATACAGTCTGCGTTTGTTGGTTTGTTTGGTTTTATGTCCATGCTATCCCTTTGAAATAAACCAAACCATACATGCAAGTTCTGCTACGATGGCAATGATGACAATGCGTTATCTTGTGCTTTGTTTTGCGTCTCCTTTTGCGTTATTTGTACATTTCCATGACACCTTTTTTCCTCCTCTTATCTCTACCTGTGTCAAAAGATGTCAATCTATATATCTCTCCTACGCATTCAAGCCGTCACACTCAGAGCTGACCCCTCTCACTGAACACACACACAGACACACTAATCTGGTTCCTGCTATAGCGACGCTGTTGAAGTAACCATACTTATATTACTTTTTTGATGTTGCTATTTGGGAGGCGACTTGGATGTGGGAACGCCCTTGCTCTCTCCAGACATACTTGAGATGCGCTTTTATAGACTGATCATTTTGTGGTGGTGAACAAGTTGAAAATTCAGCGGTACCGTGGGATTTTCTGAATGGATTTAATCTGTAGGCTAGATCGGGTAGTTTTCACTCCATCAGGTGGGTGATTTCGATGGTCTACTTCTAGTTCTTTGATAATTGGCAGTAGTGGTCATCTTGAAGGGTGCCGAATCGGTGGACAATCGGTTGTCTGGTTTCCTGACTCCCTGCAGGTCATCTTGTTGTCCTTCTGACTTTTAAGTCCGCCTAGAAGAGTTACGCCTCAAATTTTTATTCCTTCGGAATTCTGCGAAATCGGCAGATGATATGAGTGACAGTTGGTTTTGTCCCAGTTGTCATGGCAGCTGATATCAACAATCTGGTCGGAACAGGTGCAAACTACAACTAAGACGACCCGAATGAGCACGGTGGATACAATTTGAACATTTCAGCGACAAACCGCATTCAGGGTAATCGGTAACTGGTGCTTGATGGGCAATCTTCGCTAGTTGGTGTGGTAGAAGGGAAAAGAACAGTCTTGTGTCTGTGATGAATTGCAGAAGCTTGTCCCTACTTGGTGGCATGGAACTCGAAGGCGTGGAGGACTGAGTTCTTGGGAAGGATCCTACACCAGGTAGTGCACAACGCAAAACTTCACGTTGTCATGCCTCAAAACGCCGGACTACTAACTCGTGAGATGATTGGTGCTTTAGAAGGGCATGGACTGGGAGATGCTGCCTCAACTCAGTCAGGTAATGCCTATTGCCTTGTCCCAGTATTGGACATGGAGTGTAGACTGCGCCAAATGGAGTGTCTGCCTGAGTAGCAATTTTTGTTGCCAAACTGGTGCGCCTCTCTGGAAGAGGGTAATCAACCAGAGACACTTTTTGCCATAATTTTTCTCCCACTTTTATTAGAGGGAGACTAATGTGCACTTTTATTGGGAAAGCCCCACAATTTCGCCTAATCAACCCTGACAGGTGTCATTGGAGTGGATGAGGCGGGGGTTGTATAAATTGGTTTGTTTTGTCTGAGGCAATTGGCGGGTTTAACATCACTGACCTTTCCACTCCTTTCAAAAAGTGGAATAGAAGCGACCTATGGGCTTTGTTTTAATGTTTTTCACTGTAAAGACTTCAGGATTCAGGTAGTCTGAGTCTACCGACGAGCGCTTGGATGGACGCGGCTTCAGTGACCTTCCTCAGTGAGTCTACCAAAGCATCCATTTCGTATTTCTCTTTGTCAGGTCAAATGTGGAGATATAGGATTCCTTGAGCGGAGGATAGGGAGGTTGAGGTGAAGCAGTAGGTATGTCTATCTTCAAATTCACCTCTTTTTATCTCAAAGCAGGCGGGGCGGTGGGGAGCGGTATACCGGATGCTGCTTCCCGCTGCCTCCTAAGACCTTTCCAATATTCAGTCCACTTGAGAGGCAACGCGGAGCCCTCCTTGCAAGGCGTACCTGCTTTCCATGGCATGAAGTGATGTGTCCAAGATGTGTGGACCAGTCCATCATTGGGGTCAGTCATTTCATCACTTAACAAACGCTAAATTCGTTACTTTTTCACCAGGACTGGAGGGTCCTCCAGAATGTGAGACATCATCAACCCGGTCGGTCATCCTCACAGTCAAATAAGTCACACCAGGTGAGACACCTCGGTGAGGTTCCAACGTGGAACGACCCACCCATCATGCTCCATGAAACGCGCATTTCACAAGTCTCTTCTAGTCGAACCCTAGAGGTAAGTTTAAAAAATCATGCAAACTTTTATTTCTGGTCACCTGACACTTTCTCAGGTGAAGTTGGGTCGACGTCTCCGGGATTACTGACCTCTTATTTAACCAGCATTTCTATTTCGGTAGCTTAATCAAGGCACTAAGTTCTTTTGAGAAAAAACTTTTAGCCAAAGCAACCCCCCACACCCACCTCTCGCCACCAGCCTCTCTTCTCTTGTCTCCGCTGCATCTGAGGTTCTTGTTTTGACTGCTGTGTAAAAGTACAAAGCAGGATCGCAATTAATCAACAGCATTGAGACCTTGGCGTCATCAAAAGGCCAAACCCTACTAAGTTTCAGACGAAAAAAAAATGGAATTTTTTTGCACTATTTACGGCTTGGAAAGAAAAATGCGGTTTTCAGGCTGTAATCGAAAGGCGACAGCCCAACAGTTGGGTCGTCTCTGACTGCCAATTTGGAACCGCGGGAGACAGAATAGGCTGGAACAGGTGGAAGGTGCTTCTGGATATATGGCCTAATTTACTCTACCTCTTTGGGGTGGACTTTCCACGGAATGCGTCAGTAGTCTAGTCATTGTTCGAGGTCTAAAATGACAAATGTGAGAGGTGAGATTGGAGCTCATTGGTTTGATGTGATTGTCGAGATGCTGCATCATCTTCTTAGGGAGGAGGACTTTCCATTTCTGACAATGAGGACGATCAGCGCACCGTTTGGTGTTCTGCACCTCTTCAGCATTATTCACCTCATCTCCAGACCACCCTTACCTGGGGATTTTTCATCAATCTCAGAACTGGGAGGTTCTTCATCTTCTCCCAAAGGTGACAATCTAAATGTCATCAAACGAGAAGCTTTCAAAGCTGCAGATGCCAGTCATCAAAAAAGAAGGTCCTTTGTAGTTCTTGGAATACCTCCGGATAGGTCAGCAGTGAATCCAACCCTGGACAACCTCCTACTGGAAGGATAAAAGCGTCATTCTTGCAGGAATGTGCGCAACTGGTTGTGTCAGAACATCATTTGTCTAGATCCTTCCTTTTTTTGACCCCTAACTGCACCAACTCTTCTGTCCATGAATTTTTTTCGAAGGGTTTGCGGTAATTTCTGTTGGTAGAATGTACTGCAACTTGTGGAGACGCTTGTAAAGTATCCTCACTATCAGTATCGATCACTCTCTCCCACTTTGCTGTCGTGTCAAAATCTCACAAAGACTAAGAATTATCCGCATCCCCCTTCCCACCCCCATGAGTCTGGCAAATGTGACCCAAGCTTGTCTACTTTCCGGACTGCGGTTAACTCGGCTCCAGGGCTAGTAGAACCTCCAGCAAGAAGTAAATGGCATGTGAAGGAGGTATTTGAATGGATCGCTGACATAGTGTCGATCAAGGTACGTCTCTGGAAGAGGATGTTGCTTCTGAGCCCACCCTCTACTTTCATTGTGGAAGTACTTCGATTGGACAGGGAATGTGGCAGGTTTATTGTGCACGCTTTTTGAGGGAATGTGTAAGGTGGTCTGTTGCTTAATCCCCACTGGGAAATGTTGACGGCCCAACAAATCTCGATTGTGTGATGGAATCACTTCTACTTCTTCTTAGAAGACTTTCACTGCACATCCATACACGCCAAATCGGCGAAGGAAGAGAAACTTTCATTCTTAATCTTCCATGAGAGCACAAACTGCAGCGCCTCACACCTCCAACCGTTCTATCATGAAGAGGTGTGCGCTTGATGATGGAAGTAGATGAATTGCTTACTACTTCACCCTGATCCCGGTATTGTCCCCCTCCTGGAGAATCCTGGTTTAAAGAAAAAAAAAGTAAAAATAGAAATTAGGTGGGAATTATAACGGTGAAGAGAGGAGGGGGAGCAGACTTGAGGGAGACGGAATCTTGCGCCCAGTTCAGGTAGAGTTTGTTTGTATCGCCTCGCACCGCTTAATCCCAACCTCCTCTCCCTCTGGACAAATGACCAAGTTTGTTTGTTTAAAAAACGCTACAAAGTGTGTTGATATTCTTCTTATTTCTGTAACGGCGTACCCTTGTTTTCATCCCGTGAATACTGGGTCGGTTGCACTCGAGTTTCGGCCCTAGAGACGGGATGAAGGGTACAACATTAGCTACAGAGAGGTCACAGGAGAGAGTAAAAAGCCACGCAATGCCTTAATTACTCTTCTGGGTCATTCAACAGTGCTATCTTCGATAGAGGTGGTAAATCTCTCGGTGGAATCAGGGATTCCGCATCAAGCTTGTTCATTGTTGATGTGTTGAAGAAGCTTACTTGTCAGGTGGTCTGTCTAAACAGTTCATCAAGTAAAGTATAGCAGTCTTTGTTCTATTCCTGTCCGTTTCTTGCCTACATTGAGCGTTTCTTTATTAAATGGATACCATCTGTGCTTCTAGAGTCTCTGTAAGGGGGAAGGGCGACCGCGTGGTTCAAAATTTGCGTGGTACTGATTGACAACGAGATGACATAACACCGTGACACCAACGACGACTTAAATTTAATTACTGGTCCTGTCATACGAGAGTGATGTGACAAAAAAAACCTTTCATTGACATCTACCATAAGAGCTGCGGCAACTTCCTGACACCTACATCAAGTGGCAATTAAAAATCGAGGCAAGAGCTTGGCATTACTGGTGTCGTGCGTCATTCCTCGTTAGCATATGACACTGAGGCTTCAACACGTCTGTGTTGTTACACATGCTATAATATCAATCATGCCTTGGTGTATCACTCGAAGTCTGAGTTGTGGGGAGGAATGGCTTCCATATTGTCGCGTTACGTAACTGGTCTCCCGAGCCATCCACCTATTGTCCACCGCCTACACCTAAAACATGCACCGTCACTCCGAAAACCGTGTCCTCTGTGTGGGTGGACTGCGAACACAACCACTGTGCTTCAAAAGTGGGGAAAAAAAGGCGTCTTCTTCACGAGCATTTGGAACAATTATCGCAAAAACCTGCCCTATCCATCCCAGAATTGAGATGGGGTGGGATGGAAAGTACTGGTTCCACCTCATCCTCTCTAAGTGATGTCCATCATTAAACTGGAAATGGTTATACAGGCTAGGTGGGTTCAGTGATCCTGGAGATAAAAATTTCGTCTTCTTGATATAGATGCGGTAGTAATAAGTTAAAGGAATGGCAGAGAGCACTTTACTTACTAATGGTCAGTAGATCAGGGGGGATGGCCAATAGCACGGACTGAGGTGCCCGTAAAAAGTGCTGTTAAAAAGCATCACATTACTGCGGAAAATGTTAGATTTTAAGGAGAAACGTGTATTGATTTTCAGTTGGATTTATATTACGAAGAACACATGAACATATTTTTGCTACTTTATGACCTTAGTGGAAAACTGGAGCACCAGAATGGTGACCTTATTTGTGAACAGTGATGGCCAACGAATTTCGGCGCATTTCTAGTGCCACAAAAATGAAGAAAATGTTTCAAAAATTATAAGACTCCTTTTTTGAAATTTGGAAGATTACGTGGATTCATCTCAGTAGGAATTAGAAGTTCGGTAAAAGTTATCGCTTGGAGAGCGGGGCCAACTCTACTGTATGCAGGGTTTCTATCGCTATAGTAAATACAGGTGAATAGGGCTGGGGATGCATTAGTTTTGCACTATCTACACTGTCAAGTAAAAATACCCTTAAAAGTAGCTATCTCTGAAGGCATAACCCTGCGCCTTTTAGGATGACATTTATCTACTCGAGTTGTGGAGGTGGTACCAAATGCTCGCACAGTACACCAACCTTTACAGGGGACAGGTTTATAATAGACGCCATCAACTCGATTGCCTGAGATGACTTGGCTTTAATGACTCTCTTCCAGTGCGTATTTACAGATATGGACATCTGCGGAGTAAGGCGCCTTCCCTCTATCCCAAGCAAGAATTGGCAACCAGGCAGAAAAGAATAGAAAAATTATCCGCCACATCACAGGCCCGCATCCAAATCATCCATTTTGCGGCTTGTTCAAGGCTATTTATAGCAACCGCTGATTGACCTTGGACTTGGAGGGATTATTGGGTCAGGTAGGGTAGAATTAATGCTATTTCAGCCAATCAGAAGAAAATAGGCAAGTGCAGCACGGTTTCCAAGATTGTTGAGGAAATCATCACGGAAATAGATTCCAGATTACTGACCAGGAAGGATTCTAGGACTTGAGGATTTAAAAGAAGCGTATTTATTATTAATGCGTGGAAGAACTGGGGGGTCTACAGACAAGGTCAGAAGACCTGCCTAACTGAATTGCAAGTGGTATTTAAGGCAGAAATAAACCACAATCTTTTCCACTTATTTAGCCAATCACGAAATGGAGGAAGATCTGAGAGCTACACATAGCCATTTGGGGATCAAGGACACCTCGACTTTTTCATTCTTTATGAGTAATGTCAGCGGCCCATTAAGTATCCAAAATAGCCAAATAACGTGGAACTTTACGCCTCCTTTTTGAGGCCAATCAAGGAAAGATTTTCACGGTTCCAAAACCTGCCTACTTAAATGAGGTCTCCAAATAAGTAGTGTATTCGCTACCACGTCGGCAAAAGCATAAGTACTTCATTTTTCTATATTTCCTTGTGATTTTAAGGGCATCCGGCTATGAAAAATTTCCATGGAAAAGTTCACACAAAGGGAGAGAGAAGAATTTTCACTTGAAAAGTATCCTAAATAAATTTCCACTGATGAAATTTCATTTTAATTAGGCGTTCATACAGTTTATCTCCTACCTGTTTCCCACCCCTCCCTATTTTTAATAGGCATTCTAAGCTCGGTCGGCTGAGATGATTTTGCGGGATGGAAGCGAGATAGAACAGATCGGTTGTGCACACCAAAAAATCGGCTAGATCGGACTAATCACAGTAAATTACTGGGAAAGTGGGTGGCCAGCCATCGAGGCGCCCGTAACATGCCTAGGCTGCGTGTTCCGCTAATGACCAGGCTACTAGCCGTTCTGTCTACTTGGCAGGCATGGCAATGGAGACTGACAATTTATGCGCCTCTTTGTAAGGCCAAAGGCAGACTGAAAAAGGTATTCGGAACGCGCCCACACAAAAGGACTTATTTGCCTAAAACTAATACAATGCAAATACAAGCACAACACAGGGGATTTGGTGTTTTTTGGAGTGAAAGAGGGGGAGGTACAGGCTGGTGGAAATAAATCGGAAGGCCTACTTCACTTTGGCTACCACCATGAAAGTAAAATGTGGGAGACAATGGTGGGGGAAGGGTGAGATTGGGAGGTTCACTCGCCTCCCGCTTCAGTGGGATGAAGGGCCCAGTGCCTAGGCCTGCATCACCTCGCCCGTGTACCAGTACACCGCGTAGGGCAAAACTCGGTCACGTATGTAGACGCAGATGTCGTAGTCTTCCATCATTTGCTAAAAGCACCAGTGAAAATATTATTATAACACTTTGTCCTCATTTTTTGGCTATTTTACTCACCACGTATTCCTGTGTATGCGGCGCGTCTACAAGTCAGTAAAATAGGATCAGAAAGGCGGCGAATGCCTCAATTACGCGTAGAAGTAGCACAATCGCTCACCTGGTTGGAGATCTCGAAAGAGATTGAAAAAGGAGTCTTTTGGTGGAACAGCCACATCACCAGTTGGCTCATGTGAGCTAGTCCAATCGATCTGTGACCTTGACGGAGGCGAAAAAATGGAATGAGGGAACTGACCAATTAAATTCCAGGGAAGTGGAAATTGGGCCTAGAAGTGTCCTCGTGTTTGTAGGGAAAATTAGCAATTTTGAGAACGATGTCAGCAGGACGTGTGTCAATCAAGGGAGAAGATGCACGCAAAAATAGAACGTTAAAAAAAACTTTTAACGGAACAAAAGTGAGCCAATTGCTAGCCTCATACGCTTTGGTGGAGATGACTTTGGTTGGACCGAATTCATCAAGGTCTTTACATTGGTCAATAAATTTTAATGAAAACTGTTTCATCAAGACAATGTCCTTAAAAAAGGGATTCTGTTTGAACATAAATACCAGTCGAAAGCCCTGTAAAATAAAAGAAAAAATAATTTACTACTGTCCAATCATTGGCTGAGGAGAGAGGTAATCAAAGCCAAACTCAGTTTTAATTAGTAAACAAATTTATTGGCAATTTTTTCTCATTTTTAAAAAGATATTTTCACAGATTAGGAGGATAATATTCATAATGAAGCTGTGTGATAACAGTGAATGGGATTGAAACGGTAGTGTCTTTAAATCCCAACCAATAACTGGACGAAGCGACAGAAATGCATCCAAATTTCTTTGATGTTTCATTTGGTTAAAATGTTTTGTTTATGGAGACCATAATTTCAGCTTCCAAACTACCTATTCCATTTTCCGCGCCTATGGCTATAATGCAGTGCTGACTAGCATCTGGTAAAATGTTGTCAGAGAAAAAAAGGGAGGATGAGGTGAGGTGAGACGAAATCTCTCCCCTATTCCCGACCTAATCTCAATGGCAAGGTTTTCTAACGGAATAAAATCCTCAATGCTAATGTAAGCTGGCTTTTGTTCACGACTGTTTTAATCACCTTCTTGAAGAGCCCAAGCCGTTTTAATTTCACAGCCTGTAGAGAGATCAAGGCTTTAACTACGTCATTACTTTCCCCGTCATACCCAAGATTCCTGGCACGCAAGATTAAACATGTGACAACCTACCGGACTGGAGAGCTTCTTGGAGAAGGAGTATCGTATACCCTCAAGGTACTGCAAAATCTCCATGTCCATCTCTGTTAAGTAGCTGCGCATCAGAGGCGCTGCTCTCAAGACCTTTGCCCAGTAGCCTGGTATGCCAAGACCTTTGTGAAAATAAGTAGTATATAACTACAAGTCACAAAATAATTGCACGTAGGTCATCACTTAAGATTAAGTGAAGACCAGCACTTGGGGAGGGGGAGTGAGCACACGAGTGCGAAGTATGGGATGTGAGGCGGGGATTATCTCTTTCTCGTCTTATTAACGTTGGGTTTTGTAACGGTTTGAAGTATGATTTCTCAGTTCGCAAACAGTCCTTTTCTTGCTAACGGGTTTTTAAAGGACATAAAAAGGTAGAGGCCAACTTGATGGCCTTCGACACTTATTGTCATATGCCGTCACTTGTTCACCTTCTTCCGCAAGTTGATTAAGAACAGAAGGTGGAGAGTGAAGGATCGTATTTTAGGCTCATGAGATTGCATATTTGATCGCATTTTTACGGATTCCTGATTTAAAAATCAGGTACAAGAACTCACTCCCTTATTTTTAAGATAAAAAACAGCGTACTTAAACATTGCCAGTAGATATGAAAATGAAAGCTATGCTTACCAGGAGCGCAATTCAAGGAGGCATCGAGTTCGGCATCGCTGAGAGTCTTCGGATTAGCCAGTGGTTCATCCTCCTCCATCTCCTCCACATTTTTGCCAGTCACAATAGCACGTTGCTTAGAACCGAGAACAACAAAATATCAACCAACAATATAAATAATTAATCTCATTCCCCCTCAAATTGGTGATCTTAGACAAATAAAGGAATGAAAACTGCCTCAGTTACGGAACCAAGTAAAACAATCTTCTGTCGATTGGGAAAACTTCCACGCTGGTTGACAATGGATAATAAGTCGAGAAAGTGGAATGCAAAATAGTTCATAAATTGTTTTGCTGCTTCAGGAAACGGGATAGCCTCTATTCCGCACCAAGGTTGCAGGTTTTTTAAGCCGCTTTTGCTATTTAGGCAGCACTATTTAAACAATTTTTATGCAATCGAGTGACCAATCCTCTTGATAAAAGACTAACTGATTTGTTTAAAAGATTACGCGATAGGAAGGACGTAAATGATAGCACGGATACCGGCGTAGCGGCAACAAACATAGCATGACAACCAACCACTGGATATGTACGGTACAGTATGTAGTAGTGGAGGTGGTGAGAGAAATTACTTTTATAAATAAGGGGAAGGGGGAGCAAACTCCACAAACAGGGAATACAGAACAAGCACTCACGAATAATTCTGGAAGTCGACTATCAGGAAAGATGAGACCAGTGCCCATTGCTTGGGAGTTGCCTTTCCCTTTGAGACACCCGGAAGTGCCAGTCTTACCCATGCAATCCACATTGACTACTAGTCTGGTGGTTATTTTAATATTTTTTTTGTCACTACGTGGATGGATAAAGATACACGCAAAGTGCGCTGGTTACCTTTGTGCCAAATTAGTCAAGGTATGTCTATCTGTGGGTCAAGAACCCTAATTAGAAGAGGACAACCAGCTTTAGCCTACTCGAGAGTATAAATGCAAACCTCGACAAACCAAAAAAGCGCCCATCCAGAACTGACACGACAATAAAACCGTCAGTGCCAACCTTAAATGGATAGAGAGCCCAACACTTTGAAGCGAAGTATTCCTTTGACAAGTAAAGCGGCTCACCTGGAGGTAAATGGGTGCGTAGAGCCTTGCATACTTGAACTCTAGGGCGTACAATTCCCTTAAGTATTCCGAGTGGATGGAGGCCCTCTTCTTAAACAGTGTCTTCAGTGCATCCACACGATCTGCAACCTCTTTCGGTGAACTGGAGCAGTCAAAAGTGATTTAACTAGGCTGAGCAAGTGCTACTGAACAGTACATGAGTAGTCTAGTGGGGTCTACTGGGTGTTTATAGTTAGGCGGGAAGTCCGCCTAACTACTAGAGGAGACTGAAAAAGATCTCAATGTTGGGCAGCAGATATGAAACCCTGTTAATATCATCTATGCGTTTTAGCTTTTGAACCTTCTGAGGGCTTTAGGAATGAGGATTATCTCGGATCGCGTAAGCCACGGTAAGATGGAGGGGGGGAATAATGAATCGAGGCAATGAGAGTTGGCATTGGGAAATCGTCTAAAGATGTTAATTTTACAGAACAAAGGACCTCGTAGCGATAAAAGGAGCGAAATGGTGTGCAGAACATGGCATTATAAAAATGACTGTTAACATCTCAGCGGTGTATGGATGGACGAATTAATGCACGACAAACTTAATGATTGACCGAATGGAGGGATCAGGAGTGGATGGACGGACAAATATGCGGGTCAGAAGTGATTATACTTTACTTGCTTTGAGGCATTTGAATCCTTCTGTTTTGTTGGACTCAAAGCCTGACTAATCATATGAATCAGGGTGGTGGCTGGATCTTCCATACTGCACTTCAGATGTCTGCAAATTCACGCAAAAATTATCTACTTTTGCGATTCCTTTTTCCTGAGATTCTAAGCCTTTAGGTTGGCTACAAATTAAAAAATTACGATTTTCATCCTAAAAAATCGAAAAAACTGCGTAAATCCAAAAAGGCGCAAATCCGGTTTAACAAGCTATCTACTAAAAATAAGTAAACTTTGAAACAAATTGACTTCTGAAAATTATTGAAAGTACTCTTAGACAAATAAGAAAAAAGAAGGTAAAGAGAACTGCATCTACATGACATGACTTTAGAAGCTGAGCGGTGGAGTTTTGCTAAGCTACTTATTGAAAATAAGTAAACCCTGGAGTAAATAAACATCTAGAATTTAATAAAAAAGTATTGATAAGAGAAAAAATCGCTTCCACATGGTGTCACTTAGGAGGTTAAAAAAGAACAAACCACAAACTGAGCCGCAACGACCCAACCCTTCGACGTGTACCTAATTAATCGTTCTGTACCAGCTGAGAGTTCAAATTTAAATTTCACCCGAACTGGCGCTAAATTTGATTGACCCACACGCAAAAAAAGAAATTATCGAACTTTTTGCGTCTTTATGGAACTTTACCGTGAGAATGGGCACATTTGCGAAAAAGTCGACACAGTGAACGTGAAGTTGAGGAGAATTGCGTGCGTTGAGGAGGTGGAGGGGAACCTTCCGAACTGAATGCAACAATGGGGAGTTCACCTCCAAGGCACATCCATCATGTCTTCAAGCAACCCATGCAGCTTTGGAGCCTTATCAATTTGTCGAGGTAGAATCACATCTACCACCATCAATCAGGAGTTGTTTATGCTAGTGACGGTTAAAATTGACGGGGAAGGTGTGCTGGCCCCAGTGAGGAGTACCTTACCGTCAGGCGATGTTTTAGGCATGAAAATCTGGAATCATCCTCGCAAAAGCCTCAATGAGGGGCTAGTAGACAGGAATGAAAACAAAGAAACCAAAAAACGTCAGTTGAATCGGGGATATTAGGGTACAAATTGGGTCACATGTCAATGACCTGAACCTCATCGGCAGTAACTACTCCAGGGTGGTGTAAGCATCCATAACATCTAAGGCCACTGAACATACCAAAAGTGGTGTAACTCTTCCTTCACCTGATAGTCGCCAAGACATTTGACGACGATAGACAGAGGACAAAAACAGATTGCCAACATACCGCCTTTCAGAAAGGCAGTAAGAGGAAGAAGGAAGCTGTAAAAGCGGCCGTGCGATCTTCTCAGAGGGACCCCCAATTGACACCTAGTTTTAAGGAGGGGAAGGCTGGGTGAGAACAGATAAATTTGTGTTTTATGTGGCATCCATACATATAGGGAGGGTGATTCACATCCCCCCCTTAGTCAAAGTGCTCTCCATCAAGCCCACCATCATCGAGAGAGGTCATGGAGTAGAGAAAGAAAACTGAGAAACAGACATGTCAAAATGGAACTGATTGATGCCTAAATAAAGGGATTTAACAAACTGCTAACCTGCCTTCTCTTACCCTAACCTATCCAACAGATGGGGAGAAGTTCCCAACTCAAGGTCAAGGTGGCTTAATTAATCAGATATTTTTTCCTACTTTCGCCGAAATTAATGATTCGACCTAACACGAGGCTGTAGGCACTAAGCCACGTCATACGAACAACAGGGATGGCATCTATGCAAGCAGAACTGAAAAAGTGTTTCCTGGCCTTACTTGACCTCTTCACATTTCTCCCATTTGTACTTTTATTCAAAGCCATGGCTAATGACCTTTTCACCTTTATGTACTGTAACAGCAAATCCTGTTTCACACCTGTGTGGTTTGTTACGACTTTGAGGGGAGAGTGAAACGCTGAAGTACACTTGAAGGACTAGAATCATCAAAGAGGCTAAACAAATGTCTCCTATGGTTCCAGATGGAAAGGGGAGAAGGGGAATTTGAAGAAATTGTGAAAATGTTAGGAATGGGGATGGTTAAACCCTATCTCCCGGTAACCTTGTTAATTACTAAAAGCTTCAACGGAGCGCCCGCCTACATGAGTTAGCATAGGCCTAGCCATTGAGCACAACTGTGGTGAAATGCTCCAGGACTATTGTGAATCTTACGCTTGGCAAAAGTAAGGAATCCATCATTTCATCTTTTACTCCTGATATGTACTCTTGGAGGCTTTGTTTGGATAGGTAGATCCTTGATTGCAGGTTATCTAATGGCACCCACATGCTGTGTGAAGATGACACAGCAGAATACTGGCGCTTCCTCTTGGGTGTAAAGACGCATTGAAGAAGGATTAAGGAGGGCTTCCTTCACTGAGATCTTCAAAAATGAATCGGTAAGTCAGTACATGGAGAGGAGACACCTGCTCGGGACAGTTGGTTCTACAAAGGCACATAATAAAAAAAATTGCCCAAGCAGTCAAAACGTAATAAACATCATAAGATGGATATTACCTGGTAGGGCTCATCGGATCTCCTCATCCTCATGATACACAACCTCCACTCTCCAGCTCTTCCGCTTCCAGGTTTGTGGGACTTCTAATGGGCTCGAGAATGACTGTGGTCCTGGATAGGAGCACCGACTATTCGCCTGCCCAGGTAATAGATCCAGTGAACAAGTAGGATACGTGGTGGTATTTATATTTCTAAATATATGTATAGAGGAAATGCACAGACATATGGGCACACGCATACACATTCATATAAGCGAATAAGTAAGCAGATTGAGAAAGATAAATAAGGGTGTGGGGGAGGGGCAAGGGTGGTACCACGTCACAAAGAGGCAAATAAAGAAGCGGATCACCCTCTGAACTTTTTGTTCTGATAAAAGCAGCAAAATTTCTGCTAGTGGTGGGAAGAAAAGCATGCACAAAGAAAACAAACAGGCAGAGCAATAGAGAGGGAAGGACCAAAGAAACCAAGATGAGGGTAGCGGAGGAGAGAAAATATGAGAGAATAAACAAAAGCTTAGGACTAGAGCTGTCAGCTATTCAATGCAATTGCGTAGAAAGTCGAGCAGACGTCGACCATAGACCTCGGGACGCACTGTAGTTATCTGGTCGGCATTAGCACCACCGTGTTTCACTGTCTTGTACGTCTGTGCGGTACGTTTGCGCATCCCATAGCGGGTGAGAATGTCGATTAAAGCAATAAAGTAGATTACAGGTCGGCCGAGAGCTAGAAGAAGAAGAGATAAAAAGGATTCGTCGAACCCAGCAATCCACTGACCCATCAGACAGCTTGAATCGGATGTAGTGGTCAAGTGAAACTATTTGGACAGTCTCAGTGTTGCATCGCCTTCCGCCAAGGAAAACCACAACGTACATAGCCTAGATCGGACCAAACAGCTGAGTCTGAACCAGCTACTAATCGAAACTAGCTAACTTAGAGAACCCAATGAATAGGCCAAGTTAGTCAATGCCATCCAAAATCGCCCCTCCGATACTTTGATCTCAGGACCCATGGTGACTGAAGATAGAACCTATGGTCCCTTATACGGTCACCAAGACGATACAGGTGTATTCACCAAATCTTCAGGCAACACGGCCCCCCAGAGTCGCTGGACACAGGTAAGGTAAAGCAGTTTACTTCAAAGGGATTCCGTGACACCTGCGATCAACACCCATTACACACATTCCTTTTCCACCGTATCACCACCAACCAAATAGGTAAGAAAAGGGGTTTTTTAGCACATTCAAGCGAGCACTATTGAAATCAAGGGGGAGGAAATTTCTCCAAGCTCGTCAGACAAATAAGAACGCTTCCGTACGAAGCAGCCAATCATTAATCGTGGTGCGTAGTAGAGAAACCAGGTTGAGAGCTAAACAACGACGAGGGTAGTAATCAGGATTCTTGGTCTTGGGAACAAAAGATTGCGAACAAGTGGAAATCGCAGGGTTACATACTCATGCGTCCATCAGTCAGTCGCATCTTCACGTTTTTAAACTCACTGTTCACTCACAACTGACTGTGTATCAGTCACATCCACCAAAGGCATTTCGTCCAACATCAGACAACTCTGTAGAATATCACTTTGCACAGAACACAAAACCCACCCCTGCTTACCAACTTTTACTTAGATTTTCAATCGACTCCGTCAATCCACCTTTTGCCTTTGTTATGATCTGGCTTTAAGAGGATTTGTTGCCTAGGCATTCTGCTCTGCTACCAGCCCATTGCGAGGCTGAACGTTTATTCCGTAGAGTCATAAAACCAAATACCTCCTTACTGCCACCGAATCAATGCACGGCATCGTAAAATCAACACTCATTCCAATGCAATGTTCTGCTGCATGCCAAATTGAAGGCAAACAGTCAAGACTAGGGCATTACTTGCTTCGATGGCGCCTCACTGACTACATCCACTACTGCCTGTTCACTCGAGTTGACGAGTCGCATTGCGACGCAGGGGGAGGTGCACGCACTTCATGTCAGTCTCGTGGTTTCATGCTCCTTTTTTTCACCCTATGCAACCTTCTGCTTGGTCTTAGGGTGGACTGTTGATTGCATTCACTCCTCATCCACAGCTAACAGATCAGCCAACTCAATCGACACTTTCAAAGTGGTCGCTGACATGCCCACTTGCATGGCAGGAAATGCTGCTTCTTTCACGCTACTAGCTGCGCTTATCCTACTGGCCTTTAACCCAACCCCTGGCTTGCAGTAGCGAAGTCCACTAAACTGACGACCTGACCAAATATCTCCTTTTCTTCGGGAAAATGAATATGCCCTCCATTGGGCGAGTGGTGCCATTGTGAGGTGGTGAGACACGACAGCAAGTAGCTATTCCTTCGTAATACACAACATACACAATGCTGAGTGGTGATTGAAGCCACCGAAGCAGTGAGAAACAGAGACCGAAGGAGTCGTGAAGGCCGTAGATTGCGCCTAGAGAGTGGGCGAAGCACATGCGCAATCAAAGTCCACACCAAAATTGGGTGGCAGCCTTATCAACTGTTTATTTATGATTATTAAGTTGACGTAACATCCGTATGACGACAATGCGGTGGTGAAACGTGTCGAAACGTGTGCGTGAAAAGGCATTAACTCACTGACCGCTTGTGGTGTCGCATTCCTCCACGTAGCTAAAAACAGTTCGTGTTAAACTTCCAACTTATTCGTACGGATATTTACCCCACTTCACTATCATTTAAGGCAACAAACTCTTAATAGTCGGGCTTACGGATATTGGTCAGTGTATTTAGGACTTAGGCCTTCCTACTCAGCTGATTCTGAGTAGGAGGGAATCACTCAGAAGAAATGAACACTCAAGAATGGCCCAAATATGCTCTATCAGCATTCATTAGCGGGTTCAAGGACTTTAGCATTTCAACATATGCCCGTTGGATGTAATGCCTCCTTGGACACGTAAGCTACCAACCCGTTGATGGGCAATTTTAGTGATTTTTGAGAGAAACAGAGTACAGTGCCCTCGAAGCAGGACGGTATCTAGAAAGATTATCTACATATGGTACCGAAGGTAAAAGAGGTTAAAGGGCATACAAATCCAGACTATCCCCGCTCCACCTCGTGCGGTGGCACTTAGAGAATCTTGCCCTAAGGTCACTTGTAAGGCCTACAGTGTATTGCACTTTGCCCGCTCTTTTGGCTTGCCTGCTTTGATGCAATTTCTAGCGTCCATTTCCTCACCTCTATCGACAGAAAGTTGGATGCCTAATTGCACGAGCTCTCCAATTTCCACACACTTTCTCTCACATCTCGGTAGCATGACATTCCGTTGATACTATTACATCTACCATCTTACCATACTCCATCTGTACATTTGCCGTAAGGGGTGGGGATCATGGAGTGAGCAACTGTGCAGTGGAAAGAAATAGTGAATACATCCACCTTAGTCTGCTAGTGAGGTAGAAGCAGTCAGCCGAAAAAAATTGGCCAGATAAAGGAGCTCGTTGGCTGGATGAATGAATGAGTTCTGATTTCAAACACGACATGGAGGAACAAGCCTCAGAGTAAGAGGAGGAGTAAATCGGTAATTTTGAAAGAATTTCTTTATTTACTATGGCAATATACTTACACTATTTCCTGCATAAAGTACGATTTGACGCAGCATTTACCCAAGATTGGATAATTTGTACTCAAGAGCAACCCAACCAAGACATAATGGAAGACAATGGGGGAAAGGGGTAAGGAGGCCGAGAATAAGGTACAAGAAGATCATTAGGCAAATTCTGTCGTGAAAAGTAAGGATAGTTAAGGACCGTAACTTCAAAAACCATTATCCCCAATCACATGCGGTGGAATAAGAGGGGAGATTTGAAGACGTGCTTACAAGAAAACCCCTTTTTGTCGCCCATTCAAATAGTGCGGCACATTTAAAGGTGAGGCTGGACTCGATGTAAGGTCACGGCGCGTAAACACCTTAATAAGTAGTTATAAAAATACGTTTTCGCCGCTCGACCCAAAGTAGGTGCTTCTTGCTAAGGAAGCAGGATACACCGAAATCTGATTCCAATACGCAGAGGAGCTTGAGGATATCCCCCTTTATTTCAAGCCTCTGGTTAAATTAGCTTCACCGAACGAGCAATGGGGTCAAACTGGGGTTAGATGATATAACCCACTCTACCAAACTAGGCACCGCGCTTGAGGGTCAATATAACCTTTCTTTTTCTCTTGGTTCAAAACGCCCCTCTTTTACTTTGCAAAAAATAGTTTAGAAGTAGTACCCTTTTCAGCATGGAACTTCATTAACGGGCGGTTTAAGAAAGCCTTCCCTAGACAGCTTAGTTGGAACCGCAGTGAACAGGACGGATGAAATAAAAATGTCGGTGGAAAAAGGAGATAAGTCCCCTTTAAACAGTTACATTCTTATCAGCCTCAACTTCTGCAAGGATTAAACGAGGAGAAACTAGAAAATATACGGATACACCTTTCGCTTGTAGCTACAAAACAATTCTTGGCAGACTTTGATTTTTTTGAAGCCAAACACCAAAACGCACCAGAGCTTCGTCGTTATGACCATGTCAAAGACTAAGTGCGCACATATCGCATAAATGAAAAATGACAAATGTTTATTTATTTAAACTTGGAATAAATGAGACAAACTTACATGGCGATCCCCTGAAGGCGTAGAATTCACTAATAGGATTCAGATCCCCTGTAAACGGTTGGAAGCGATGAGAGATGTCATCAGAAGGGCTCTCCGGTGGTGTATAGGCCCCTTAAAAAAAGAGAAGGCAGTAAACCACATAATGGAACGAAAAGAAAGTTAAGGCCAACTAACCTTCCTCCGCACTACCAAGAGCCACCAAAGTGTCAAAATTCTCCGAGTTCGGTGGACTGAAATCCGAGAAAGGTTCATTGCTCAAGCCAACACCAACACCAGCATGAGGGAAAGAGCCAACGGGAAGTGAGGAAGGAATGAAAGAGGCAGTATTAGAGTGAGTGGGACCGAAGAGACGCTCTTCAAAGATTTCGCCCAGCCCATCGCCAGCGGAGGCGAGCATTTCAGCACCAGAGCCTCGATGCCCTCCCATCCCCCCGATACCGACGCCGCCAGCAGTGGTACCGGAGCTCACCTCCACGTTGACGGGAGAAGCCGAGGAAGGGCAACAGAGACCGGTTCCAGAGGCCTCCTCCATGTCGTTGTCAATGGCTAATTCCACATCGTGGATACCGATGAGGGCGCTGTAGTCCATCAGGTTGTTGTCTTGCAGAAACTGCAGTGAGTACAAGATATAAGTCTATGACATAACTGAGAAGGCATGAACTCGAGCAAAAGCTGGATGAAGACTGAGATTTAGACAGAGCCGTGACAATTTTCATATGTGAAATAGATGCATTCAAGGAGGTCAAAAAGCATGGACATAAAATCACAAACCACGGGAAACACCGCCTACTTTAATTGACTGCGAAAGAAAATTGCACTACTTGTGTGACAAGGAGGGGGAGGAGAGTTGCCATCCAAAAATCGTGAAAAATCTTCTCACATGAGGCGTAGAGCGGGCCAATAATGCAATCCCGATCACAAGTCTCAGACTGACACGCCTAGCATTATAGCATCATGGAGGTAACAGAGTACTCTACCCCCTGCAGTTGCTTGCAGAACGGAACTGCACGTCAGGTAGTCTAAACACCTAACACGTCGGTGCCAGTCAGGTTAGGGTCAAGAACCTGTTCATATAAGGTAAGCAAATAAGTGCGCGTGAGTTTTTTAGGACACAAAAATGTGTCACTCTAATAGGTTTCCAAGTTGCCTCCCTCATAAAGTACATGCTCAACTATCTCACCACCAAATTCTGCTCAAATTTTACAAGAGTTTGCCACCCCTCTAGAACCTGTGTAAAAGACAGACTATATTAACGTCTCTCCAAGCGTCCAGCAATTTGAGGAGAAAGAGTACAAGAAAGAAGTATATTAGTATAGAGAAAAAGAGCTTTGACAGTTTGTCACACACGTATTTTACAAGTATCCACAAATCACACCCAATGAAAATCGCACGGACCTATATCAAGTTTTAACCTGATTGAGCATTTTCTATTACTGTCTAACAAAAGGTTCGACATCAACAATGGTGGCAGATGCTTGGTAAAGACATTGACAAGAAATCGTGGCAAACCACGACAAACCACTCTCGCGCAACTGGGTGGTAAGAGCTGTCATCTTGAGCCAAAGCTAGGTGAGAAAGCTACACGCAAATTGCGTCAGTTAAGGGCGAGTGAAGTTGCCACTTGGTGAGGACAGTGAGCAAGTGGGTTTACCGGCAGCACAAGTGACAAGTATTTCCTTCGTAGGAGGAATTGAATAATTAGAATATAGTCGTAGTACTGGCGCAGTGGATACATGGGCTCTGGGTATCAAGTCAATCACAATCATAACCGCAAAGGAGGAGGCTTAGAACTAATTCTTAAAAAAGACTCATAGTAGCCTAAGAGCTTACCGCAATATCCCGCTCGAGGTGTTCCAGCAATCGTTGTTTTGCCGACTCCTCCAGATGCAGTTCGCAGATGTCATTCATAAAGTCGTTGTCTTTTAAGGTGGGTAACGGTTTACTCTGGAAGGGAGAGAATCGGCACAGGCTACGTCGATAGGCACAAATAGTCAAAAGACGACTTGAGACAGTACAATTGAGTGCGTAGACGAAATTCAATTGCTACTGCTCCTTTCTTGACGAAAAGCGTGGGAGAGGAGGGCTGGCTACTCCGACAATCACCAACAATAGTTAAGAAGCCGCGTTATGAGCGCCAGACGTGGCTGAGTATTAGAAGAGAGAAGGAGGGAAAGTATGAAGAACAAAACTACAGCGAAGAGTGAGAGGAGAGATGGATGAAAACATGGGTGGGAGATGACTGAGAAAAGAAGTGACCAATGAAATATCTTTTCCAGCCTCTTTCGTTTCCTTACCAGCTTTTGCTTGACTAACTTCCGTTCGCGCACCTGAACAACAATGAAGATGATTCAGCAGGATGGATGTGTTAGTTTAACAGATTAAACGTTTTACTTCTCTCCTTCCACGTTTAAGATCCGAGGCTATCGTGGCGTCACTCTATGCAGCAATAAACAGCAAGTGAAATCCATTTACTACCGTTAGATACCATTGGTTGCCGTAACAACCGGTGCAAATATCACGAAGCATATCAGACGGCATTAGTCAACCTAACAGACAACAGTGGTAGTAGGAATCTAGAACAGAATGTGATAGCTGGTGCAGGTTCTACCTAACCAAGGGAATCCGTTGACGTCTGAGGAGGATTTCAAATACAGCACGAGGGTGGGATGCTCAGCTGCTCAGGGGTAAGGCATTTAAATGATGCGAATGCTTCAAGTGTCAGTAACAATTCCAATTGTAATAATTCTCAACCCCACAGAATAGTAGAAGTTTTCATTAAAAACGGTGTGTTTCTAGAGTTGTGTCAAATTTAGGTTTTTTTTTCCAAGAGGACTTATTACCAACCAGCAGATGATATAAACCTGGGGTACATTTAATTGACAGCCTCCCAAGGTAAAGAGAGTCAAGTCCAGCACAGATGATAGCAAGGTATCTCTCTTTGACGTCGATTAGAGTAGCAATGTCAGTGTGGATTTACATAGGGGAATCAAATCAGCCACCTAATTGCTAATCGAGGGATTTACTCAAGGGAGACCCCTATCTGCAGAGATCATTTTCAGGGAAGTTTACATCAAACACACACCCTGATTAGGTAATTATGAGCTGCGCAATTGTAAATTAGTCAGCAGGAAGGGAGGAGAGCATTTCTTCTAATTTAATTCAGCCAGAGCAGGGCGGAATGTACTTAATGGGTCAACAAAGCTTGAGTACAATGCACAAGTTAATGATAATTCAGCCATTGCACGGTAATTCATATACATTCATGTGACAACGCGTTATCACCCACCCCTCTCCAGTCATGAATAGGTAGAGTTGAAGTGATCGTGTGAGTGCTTTGGCAAGACCCAATACTGGTCGACTTGTCAAATGCCAAGAATAGGGATAATTAATTGGGGTTTGGAGAAAATATGAGGGGCAATACGGAGGATAAGGGAAGGCTCCGCCTTTTCCTCCTTACTATCTTATCCCCAATCAAATGTGGAAATCTTCTTTGCACCAGTGAGTTTTACAGTGTTAATAAGATCTTGCGTCGTCTTCAGGGAATTGTATACCGCGTATACACCCACGCAATGGCATTTTAAAAGTTTCTGTCGAGAACTACGTAAAAAATAGCATGAGTACTTTTGGCCACCTGACATTTCTTCAGGTAAGTAAGGTGAAGTTTTAAAGCTCCACTCTTTCTTTCACACAATCTACAGGCGTCAGAAGATAGTGGCCTAGAAGTTGCAAAAACTATTTGACCCTCAAGATCGCCCGATACTAACCCCCACAGAAACTGACTCACCTTCTCCTTCTCATTGGCCTCACGATCCACGACTGAGCCCTGAAAAAGAGAATGAAAAAAAAACTAAGTTGGAGACTGGTAATTATGACGAGTGATTCGACCAACAGCACAACAACCACTCTTTTGGCAGAAATATATTGGAAGCAGTAGTTCTGAAGTGCTGGTAATCACAAAAAAATAAAACAAGCGTAGCAAATTGGGTTGGGTAATGCGATATACGGTATTCACCAGTAATTGCTATTAGCAACCACTCTGCACTGATGCTGCCATCAATGGCGCAGCTAATTCGTCTTCTGCCACTAAAATTAGGCACTGAATGTTTATCAAATCAGCCCCACCGCCAGCACCGCCTACTCCCCCTCTCGCCGCCAGGCCAAACCAACTCAGCCCCGTCTCGACCTACCTGCCACTAAGCAACAGCAGGGGTGACAAAGTCAAGCACTACGAAAAAAAGCACTGAATTGACGAATTAGGTGAAATTTTGGACCTCAACAGCAGAGGAAAAAGGGTAGAAGTATGAGTTTGCGTCGATTCGTGAATAAAAAATGATGTCGAATTATGACAGGAAAGGCAGCAGATTGCTCAAAGGTGGAGAAATGGAGAAGCGATGTGCTATGACTTTCATTTAAGTAACATTAGCTAATGATAACTGATGCCAGGAGCGAAATTTGAAATAATCGTCTTCGAAACTTCTTTGGCCGTACTCAAAAAATGGTGGATCTAAAGCGAATCTTGAAATGGTGAAATATGCAGTGCCTCAATGGATAAGTAAAAAGAATAATACACAACTTCCATCGTTTACTTTCACACAAGGGAAGAGGAGGATTAAGAAACCCTTTTCAGTTCTCTACATTTATATGTAGTTGCGAATGCGTGTCAATACTTACGTCTAGCTGTCACATGACCAGGTCTAGGTGGTACTTGCGATTCAATAATGAGTTGTCAAAAGTGAGCATTCCATTTTGAGCAAGCGGATATGTCGTCAGCACGTGCACTCGGCGTCTTTTTTACAATGAAGCGACTAACATCCTTGAAAATGATCCTAGTGGATTCTTAAATCGGCTTAATTACAAGAACATGCCCCCCCCCCCCTCCAGGGAATGAAGGAGAGAAGCCTGGAAAAGGAGCAATTGATATGTGATCGGTTGATTCATTTATGGTGGCCTAACTTCAACAAAAATGTAGCTTTGCAAGGTGAGTTTCCAAACGACTGGGCTGACAGGGAGGAAAGCATGCAACGGAAAAAATATTAGACCACCAACTATCCCAGCTTTCAAAAAATAACTAAGAAATCGTGGAAAAGAGACGCCAAAAGGTAGCATCTTTGTCACTAGGACATCAGGAGAAAAGCGACCATCACAATCTGGACGTTTTTTATTCCCAATATGACCCAACCACCTCAATTCCTGACTTAGTCGCCTTCAGATCAAGAACGTCCTACAATCGCTTTACTGTTTGAAACTCAGCCAACTTGCTCGAGGCAGGAGTGAGCCCGAGTGGTGTTCATGAACTGAAGAATAACAAGTGACACATATCTGTGACGCCAGAATATGGGTAGGAAAACTACCACCAATACAATTACACCAACGCCAACAGCAGAAACGAGTGTCAGATAGGAAACGAAAAAAAGTGGAGCATGTGTTTTTAGACCTTAAAAATACCAAAGGTGAAAGAGATGTGCCTTCGCCTCTGCACACAGCGGTTAGTCAAGTAGAAGCAAAGACAAGGTTGGTGTCTACGGTAGCCAACTCACAGAACGTTTGATGCAGGTGAGGATGCAGGCGCTACGCTGAAAAGTCGATAAGAGAGATAGAATGGGACTCGGAATCGTCATAGACTGTGCAGTGCAGTGATACCACTCTCCTTTGTGGTGCACAGGTGTGGGTGATATCTGAAGGAGGGGATTGATGCAAGCATGAAATATTTGCTGATTACGAAGTAAGCGAGGTAAGTTGTGCAGAGTGCTCCACCTAAGGTAGTGGTGATAAAACCGTCAAAACACTCAAGACAAGCTCTTCCGATTCTAGAGTAATGCAATCCCATAGTTCTTCCACATGATATGCATAATTCATTCGAAGTAAACTTCTCGATCATGAGATCGGCCGATCTGTGATTATCGAAAAGAATCCCTTAAAACTTACCTAACAACGAAAAAGATACCAATATCCACTTCCACTACCTCAGCCCCAGCTCATCAGTGCTGAAGGTATCCCAACAATCGACTAAAATGAGACTCCACCTCACTCTGATCATAAGGTATTCTACCCATCCACCCGGAATCTCCGCATTTGAAACGAGAAAAATAGCCAATCTAGGGTCATTGGAAAATTAGAACACTTCAACAATCGCCTAGAAAGGGCATTTGAACAAAGCTATATCAACCTCGCCAAAATTAGGTATTACAGTGCTTCCCTAGGTCCAAAGGACGATTATGTGAAGTGTAAAGCCGCGAAATCGCAATGCGAACCTTAAAAATGACCCCTAAAGTGAATTAGAGAAGGCGAGCAAAATACTGATCGAAATGGGGGGCTTCAGACTAGTTACCCCTCAAAATCGTGAGGGAGATCAAAATGATGCCACACGTCAATCACAGCTCTAGGTAGCCATAAAGTCAAAATCGGGACTCCCATACTTCCAGAATCCATCAAAAAACCGGAAAGACTCAATATGCGGTAAAGTGAGTATGTGCAGGCAAAATCTTAGAGAAAGCGCGCGTGTACGTGGGTGAGAAGCCTGTCCACAAGCATACACTATAAGCCTTTGAGGGGACCAGTCGACCAGTAACCCCACACAACGGAAGTGGAGTAGTCATCGTCGTCAACGCCACCGGCATTGTATATGAGGGAACTGGAGGCTTTAAAGGGCAAAGAGATTTAAAGAAGAATAGTGACATACCTTGAGATCATATTTCCTATGCACCGTGACTCGTGGACTGAATACGTTACGCATTGCAAGAAGGTAGGTGTCCTGATCATTCACTGTAATACGATACATTCCAAGGTATTGCGGTAAAAGCGTTTGTCCATGCACATTGACTATATACTAAAGGGGAGGGGAAGAGAAGAAATAAAAAATGTCATAGTTTCCGTGATCTAACAACACAGTTTTTACAAGACGCACTGATCTGAATGACCGACTAGTCATCCAGCATATTGGCCAGTTATGGTGCGACCTCGTGATGGACAAAGACATCGAAATAAGTACTATTAATTACTTTGGTGAATAGTCAAATCCAAGTTCTTCATTCCCCTTTCCCTTTATGACAAAGGCAAAAAGTCAGCTTTCAAGACGATTGGTTCAGTTACCTTCGAATGCTCGTTTAATCAAATCTGACACCAATGAAAAAGAAAGAATCAGCTTCAGAATTATCGGCTTTTCATTTGCGCTCTAACAGAGCCCCTCCACTTATTACGCAGTTAGTCTCCTTACCCTCACATATTGACAGAAGGGTGTTAAGCTCACTCATGCTTTAAGCAAACGGTAGACTTCGCTCATTACGATAAATGTGCAGATGAAGTGTGATAAGAGGTTAGCTGAAATAGCCGAAATCTGAAGAGGGAGTGAAAAACTACACACAGACATCCAACTCATGCAACTATCATCCTGTTACCGTCTCATTCGCATTAACAGAAATGACGAATATTAGCTATTAGGGAAAGTAACGAGACAGGTGGGATAAAGAGGCTACATCGTATGAAATCAGTGCCCTCGAGCTAGCCTCCTCAAAGTGACACGCCTCGAGGGGCGGTGATAGGGCAAAATTTGCATAACTTATAGCTCTATTTGGATTTGTGGGAGTTGGGTTTAACGAACAATAAATATTGGAGAGAGGGAGAGCCTATTTTAAAGTGGAGACAGATTTTAAACTTCACGTCCCAATGATTGCGCAACTTTGATGTTGGGGTAAGGAGGTGGCTGCTCACAGGTAAAATCCCCTTTCAGCAGTATCAATGTATCGATCATAGCCCAGATAGTGGCGCTGTATGATGTACTGCAGTTCAAATACAAAAGCAACTACGGAGACTGCCATCACTTTTTTCCCATTTGGAAAACAAAAGTTTACTTGGAAAAAAAGAATCTTCACTTGGACCCATCATTCAACCGTTCAATAAATCAGTAACGTCTCATCAACTGTGTGCAGTACCTGATGAGAAGATGAGCTAACAGAACCCTACGCCCAGAAATAGAATTGATAAATGTGATTCTGGTGATGAATTAGCAGATGATAATGCATCAAATTCAGGGAGACCCACTGCTTCGTCGATTAAAATAACTCAAGATTACCGTATGAAGAACACCTTTTGGGAGGGTTTAAAACGGGTGATGAAACGATTTGCAACCACCTGCATCAACTGAAGAGGAAAGATTGGGAGAACCTATTACACAAGCACTAAAAGATGACAAGAGGCTTAATTTTTTAACGCGGTGTTGGGAGAGGATTGCAGAGACTTGAGAAAAGATTTAATGAGTAAAACGTTAAGCAAGCATTCCGAACATTTCATGCTTCTTAGGCATGCAACACCTCATCACTGAAAAACTATCCTTGATTCGTTCTAGAGTATGACAAATTATAGATGAGATTGTTCACTTGCTAAAGGCCAAATAACAAACTCCTCCAACTCATCCCCTCACCATCTTCTTCCTACTCATAAACAAGGATTCGTGAATCAGCGTTAAAAAAGGCTCCGTTCTTACGAGACAACACAACGCTAGACCCCAGGCAGAAAATCCTTCCTGTGGCAAAATTAGCACCATGCAATGAGACAGAGTTGGGTGAATTTGAAGGTACTGTCCTCCCTCGTCCCCCGCAATACATTCTCTTCGTACCTATCCAAGCTGCCAGTGAGTAGCGCCTCCTCTTGACACTAGACGTGCCAAATAGAAATAAAGGTGGCTGGAGTGACACCTAAGTCGCTTGCAGACAAAAAACTGGCCCGTAAAAGTGTGCACTACAAGAGATACACCTTAGAAGCCTGTTAGTCGTTTAATTCTTGTTCAAGCAGACCCTCACGCACTTGTGTGGTTGCACTGCACGAACAGAATAATGACCCTAACCTGACCACAGCGCCACCGTATTAGATGGTTGAACTAACCTAACTACAGCTCCGTTTGGTTGCATTCTGTTCCGTACAGCAAGTAACAGCAGAAACTAAAATAGTCTGTTCTCTCCATTAAGTAATGTTAATAAACAATGCAAGGTGAAGCAAGTAGATATTCCCTATAAAAAAATTTCATCTTATTCAGAAAAGACTTTTATTCAAGAAAAAACACGTGCTCTTTCAAAGATTACAACGAAAGCGACGTGGAGCATTGAAAAGAGGAATTGACGAAGCTATGCTGAAGGTCATCTCCAGATCAGTACATTGATCAAGTAACACTAGAGGAGACGATTTCAACATCAAATACGTCCTCAAAGCAAACAACACTCAATCAAGTTGCCATCGTTATCATCCAGATATGTTAAAATCATTCATGGGAAATTAATGCCAGGAAGATTGCCTCAAAATTCAAATTTCAGCTGTCAACTTCATATTCACCATTAGGCTTTATCACCTAAATTACCGCAGGAGAGGCAGACAATTTGAAAAAGGGAAAATGGTAAAAAACAAGAGAAGATGGTCTTTTTCTCTCACCTCATGGTAGTTTTCAATAAAGTGGTGCATTTGTTCCACCTCCTCCGAGCTGATCATCTTCAGTACGTAATGCCTATTGTACGTCACCAGTAATTTGGAGCCCGATTTACTGCTAACGCTGTCCCACAGTGGTTGGTAACGCGTGAAAGACTCCTAGATGGATGGTTCAAATGATTACCCACTTACCCAGTAGTCGTTTGTGTCCACATTGAACCTCTCCCGCAGGTTCTGAAATGCCAGTGGACAGTACTCCTTGAACTTGAATCGACTTGGCATATTCTCTCTATACACGGAATAATGAAGTTGTCGGTAGATGCCCTACTTGTTAAACAGATGGCCCTTTACTTTAATTTTGAGATAGGCCTTAAAGTCGTCCTTCATTAGCACCGCGCGCGGTTTCATGTGTTGAAGGGTAGTGAGAGAATGATTAATACCCCACATGAGGACGCTCTTCAAGGGTTCGTTGGCGCGGAAGAGCTTTAACTTCTGTCGACCGCCCTTCAACTTCTTCTGCTTCGACTGAGTCGCCATGCCTACAGGAAATGGGAGGAAGAAGGGATTAAGGTTGCAGATCCTCTAAAGATTATCATATCCGATGATAATGCAACGTAACGATTAAAAGAAGCAGTTAAGGCAATGGATGTATAAGACTGGGCGCTTCACCCCGACAGTTTGGGGGGTGCCTCGCCTTTTCAGTCTCAAAAAGAATTTTTCTTGTTTGCATTTAACCTTGCAATTGTCAATGCTAAAGATGGTGCTATTGTCAGCTTGCATACTTTTGGAGAGAGCTTGAGGGGTCTAGTTTACATATGCTCCACACTTGGTAGTCAATACATCTGACCACATGGATGAAAATATCTGGGCTTCAGCATAAAACCCACGAAAGTATGAATTAGTCTACTCGGTAGTGCAAGTATTAATACCACATCGAGAATAAAAAGCTGCATTTGATTGGTTAGTCTTCATCTAGGATAACTGGTGTAATGAGTCCCCCAAAGACAACTCACCCCTTCGTAACTTGAAAGGCACAATTTACGTATACAACTATCTCTAAAACGTTGATTTGCAAAGTAAAATTTCTCCTATTTTTAAAAACCAGTTTGGTGGTGGGTTTGCGAAGAAAAACACAAATTAAAGAGCGAAACCTGGAAACAGGAAAGTATAAGCAAGTTGCTGTTTCAAGCGGTGGAACACTGTCAATAGTGAAAAAGGTGAAGTCCGTGACTGGGGTCTCATCGAAAGCGATATTACAAAATATGATGGGGTTACTAGTAGAAAAAGCAAGTAGCAATACTCGGGAGCATTTACCCAAATAAGTCTCATTTTAAGGTTATATCATAAACAAATTGGAAGATCCATTCCAACCGATGTAAATAAAAGGATAATTCACTGATAACTTGTGTTCCATGTGATTTTTCATATCCAAAAAGGTGGATAAATGCGTGGGAGTAAGTAAACAAAAAGGCACAGTGCAGTTACAAACAGTCAATGAGGTAGAAATTTCAAGTATATTTCAATGGCGGATGCAAGTGTAGCTGAAAACAGCAAGTTTATAGGATAGGCCAATGGACCTGCCTTCTTCACCATCAATGAGCTGAAAGTTCGTTACGAAGCAGGGAGTTAATGCCTCTGCACGCACACGTTTCGACACATTTCACCACCGCATTGTCGTCATACGGATGTTACGTCAACTTAATAATCATAAATAAACAGCTGATAAGGCTGCCACCCAATTTTGGTGTGGACTTTGATTGCGCATGTGCTTCGCCCACTCTCTAGGCGCAATCTACGGCCTTCACGACTCCTTCGGTCTCTGTTTCTCACTGCTTCGGTGGCTTCAATCACCACTCAGCATTGTGTATGTTGTGTATTACGAAGGAATAGCTACTTGCTGTCGTGTCTCACCACCTCACAATGGCACCACTCGCCCAATGGAGGGCATATTCATTTTCCCGAAGAAAAGGAGATATTTGGTCAGGTCGTCAGTTTAGTGGACTTCGCTACTGCAAGCCAGGGGTGTGGTGAAGGCCAGTAGGATAAGCGCAGCTAGTAGCGTGAAAGAAGCAGCATTTCCTGCCATGCAAGTGGGCATGTCAGCGACCACTTTGAAAGTGTCGATTGAGTTGGCTGATTTTACGATGCCGTGCATTGATTCGGTGGCAGTAAGGAGGTATTTGGTTTTATGACTCTACGGAATAAACGTTCAGCCTCGCAATGGGCTGGTAGCAGAGCAGAATGCCTAGGTAACAAATCCTCCTAAAGCCAGATCATAACGAAAGCAAAAGATGAGTCGACAGACAGATGAAAAATAAATAAAAGTTAGTAAACAGAAGTAAGTTTCGAGTTTAATGCCAAACAAAATCACAAAGTTAAGCTCAGTGGAGCGACTCCATCAAAACGCAAAAAAGTAATCAAACTGCACGTTTTGCAGAGTAACACCTGCAATGTGAACTATATTTGTCGAGTTGATAGTTTTCCAAACATTTGTTTCTCCTCAAATATTTCGAAGAGGCATGAATTAGACCAATTCTTTTTAAATTGGTAAGTGGTTTTTATAGGCAGAAGGATGTCAAAACACACCAGAAATGAGCTGAGAAGCAAGGGTGAATTAGAACTATACAGAACCGCAATGCATAGCAAAGCTGACCATCAAGAACAAATAAGTGAATACACACATTTAATGGTACCGTTGCTGTTAACGTGTTAAATAATGGACTTTCAAAATAGTTTTTTGGGATATATTGAAATTCCTTACTAGTTCAAGTGTATAAGGATTAAAAAGTTGGTTATATGAAAAAGACCACAAATTCATGTATTTGGAAGCGATATTCAAACTTTAAACATTGAGAAAATATCTTTCAATGTGAATGTTGGCCTGAAAAGGGTACCTCGCTCAATAGGAAATGACTGATAACAATAAGAATGGTTAGTTAAGCATACAAAACTCTTACTCTTTTATGGACCCAAGGCTACTGCTTTAGCTGTAAAAGTTATGTCCCCTTTTCAGCGCATCCTAATTACACAGTTTAAAGAACTTTCCTTCTTTCGGAACTATGATGAAGTAGATAAAAAGGTGACCCATGTAAAAGAGTGCAAGCCTTCGCGTCTAGCTGGCTATTTTTGACAAAGACCTCGAAATGGATAAGTAGTACTAAAACAGATTAAAAAATTTGCCAGAAAGAAAGGCAGAGAAGAACGCAAACAGGATCTGAGGACGTATTAAGATGCATTTAAAGAAGACAACGGGGGCCAGTTATATTCCCTTTACAACAGAAATCACTTATGCAATGGCAAAAACAGCATTTTGAGGGCACAATCTTTAGAAAACGCAGGAATTTGACACCAGCTTTATAAAATTAGGATTAGCATCATGAAGCTAACCAGCAGACGAAAACGGCATAGATGGTTCCGTTGTCACAAAAAATGACACAGGCAAAAACGTCGGCGACAAATTTTAAAAAATGACGAATTCCAAGCCCCTTAGTAAAATGGTGGTAAAACAGTGGCATGAATGAAGAAACCCAGTCAGAGAACAACTTACCAGAAACGAGACAAGCCCTTGAACACAAAAAGCGCGGATTAACAGAAACTACGAGCTTATTGGATAAAATGGTCCTCCAGCAAACCTTAACAATTATAACACAATTCATCCTTTTTACCTATAATACATAAAATGCAGCAAAGGTTTTATGATGCCTGTAAATTTCTTAAATTTTTTGTGTTTTGGTTAATACAGGCAAATATTTTTTAGATATTGAATATAATTGCGCAACTGCAGTAAAATATTGCAATGTGGTTTTTTAGGCCCTTAAAGTCACAAAAATTGTTACTTTTGCTCATTTTAAATATCCACTTTGGGTCAGTTTCTATAACCACTCAATCTTGCCATTAAATAGGTTGCATTGAAACATGTAATACATAACCTTTCGTCAGTTTGAGAACTAGCCCTAGTGATTTTCTTGGGTCATGTCTCTTTACATTCTACTTTTTTACTATCTGTACTTTTCGTAGCATTTAAAACACGGTGTTTCAGTAAAATGACGCCTTTTATTCTTTTCAAACACTAATGGTTTTACTTAGATCCATGTGCTACAGGCTTCGAAGGCTAAAATGCTTTTAAGGGCTGCTGTTCCATTTGGCAATGTATGTCTTTTGCCTGGCCTGTGAGAGGTGTAGGTGTTCATGAGTAAGGTTAAAACTTGTCTCATTTCTTCTCTTAGTCTCAGCCTATGCTCCGAAGCTTCTTTGAAGTCACCAGTGACAATTTTTCTTAGTGTTTATCTCAATTTAATTACAGTTTCGCCCTGTTTACTGGTTTGTATTTATTAAACTACACAACTTTGCCAACTGATTATTGTTGGACTGGTCCTGGCTTTCTTTTTGCGGCCGTTTATAGGCTCTATTTCCTTGAGCAGTCTGTAGATTCGAAAAAGCTGATCAAATGTTGTAAAAGCAGACATCACGTCGGGTTTTCTACTATACCTGCGTCTTGTGGATAATCATTTAATGCTATTTTCAGATTGGTAGTGCGCTTCCAAATATCCCTACCGAAGATAAGTATATTTTAAAATGTTTTTAAATTATCCTCCCTGTACCGCCTTGCATAAGTTGTTGAAAGGTGAATGCCGCATTGCAGAGTCCCAAAGACAACGTCTGGAAATCTATCTATTTCTGTCACTTTTACTTCCCACTACCCTTATTTTAAGTCCAACATGAAGAACCGCCTTCCCCCGTATAGAAAATCCAGTGGGTTGTATATTTGAATTAAGACGAAGGCCCTTTTCCTCGCTACTAAGCTTGGACTTCTGCAGTCACACCATTGTCATTATTTTATTGTTTTTCTTCTACCTTCTCTGTCCTCCCTTAAATTGCGAAGACCGGTTGGACGAAGACATGCATCATGACGTTTATGTAGATCAGACTATCCTTCTTACTAAAAAGTTGCAAGGAGGAGGTGAAAAAGGAGAAGGTATAGGATGTAAACTTTTAACTTCTTCATCGAACGTTGATATTTGAGCCTTTCCAAGGTTCTTTGAGTGACATACTTCCAGTGATCTCTGGATTTTGCAACTGTGACATGAATCAGGCTCCCACGCAAAGCCTCTTATCCCTTCTTGATAATCTCCTAATTTCAAATTGCTACATTAAAATGTTAATATTTAATCCATATTTGACTACGCCTGGAAATGGGTTGCCTTCTCTGTCACTCCGGATACATAAAACCTCATTCTACTTACTCTCATAATCTACTAAGTTGAGCCATGGCTAGGGGCAATGTAACGTGCAGGCACGTTATGGCTCTAGTGTATACTGCTCTACGTCACTTGTTTAAATCTCGGATTTGGTAACGGGCTACTTAGGGTCGCCGCTATTGCTCATCCTCTGGGCGGTTTGGCCTCTGGGCCATGTTTGTGGCCCTCGAAAATACATATCCTGCCCGAGTATTATGTCTTCTTTCGTCTTTATGGGAGTCTCCAGGGGCTACATTTATAAAGGGATTGTTAACTAACCATTGATTGGCCAACAAATAGCGGTAAATGTCAGGTAGCCCGTGGTGGAATGATTTAGCAACGCTAAATCCCTAAATTCCCAACTCGTTTGTAAAAGATTTTTACATGACCACGATAAATCATAATAATACATATGAATGCAGCAGTCAGTACAAAAAGCAGAAGTGGATGTCATGATGGCTAGGGAAGGACATGAAACACCAAATTGCGCGGTGTCGTCCACCGCATCACATGCTACTTATAAGTCCAATCCGCCTAGCTATTTTTTTGGAGCTTCGCTTCACCTCCATTTGCATCAGATCAAAGCACATGGCTACCATAGCCAGCCCGAAGAGAAGGTAGATAATGGCTGCGATGAATTTATTCATCCTATGAACTGGATGTGGATCATCCATACCGGGAAGCATATCCCCAAATCCGATGGTGGAGACGGTGACAAACACAAAGTACATGGCATCCAGGAAGGTCCAGTGCTCCCAGTATGCAAACACTAGGGCGCCAAAAATCAAGTAAAGAATAAAAAGACAAAGAATTATCCACACTGGGACCCGTACACTTCGACTCTCCTTTCGTGCTTGAAGGGCCTTGGTAAAGACAGAATTGGATCCAGCCAGAGTCATGAAAAGGCTATTTGTGACACCTGGAAGAGGTGCTGTCTTCCTCACCAATTCCTGCAGAGCCGAGGTCTTTTTAACTCCTCCTCCTCGAAGGACTTTAGGCGAATCATTGAATGCTGCTCTTCCAGGTATATCTCGGAGTGGTAAAAGTGGAGTGGAGCCATTGTCAGAGGGTTTATTAGAGCCACTTACAGTTGCGCAAGATGTAGAAGGAACCGGAGATGGAGAATTGCGTTTTTTACCTGACGTAAGACAGAAACACAGAGATTTATAGATCATTCGGAAGATATCCGCCATGAGACTACCCAAATTAGCGAGAAAGAGAAGCATCATTGGAATCCCGAAGAGACCGTAAAATATGGTTGCTAGACGACCGTATCTTGTCACCGGAACGACCTGTCCGTAGCCTAAGGACGAAGAAAGGAGATTTTTGGTTATACTCTCCCACAAGAAGAGTACTTCGCTTCTCACTGA
Source organism: Echinococcus multilocularis (assembly GCA_000469725.3). Taxonomy (NCBI): domain Eukaryota; kingdom Metazoa; phylum Platyhelminthes; class Cestoda; order Cyclophyllidea; family Taeniidae; genus Echinococcus; species Echinococcus multilocularis. The sequence continues at coordinate 326,484 of LN902849.1, read as the reverse complement.
GTGCTTGATTAAACAGTTAGTACATTCCTCGCCCCATACATTGAAGTTCTGCCTCAAGGCTTGGTAAGCAACTAATTAAAAGACGGGATAACCAGAGGGATAGTTTTCCTTTGAAGCAGACGTAGTTATGCCTGAGGTGGAGAAACTAATTGGAAGAAGTGAATATTCAGTGGGTGGGGACGAAAAAGAAGGTTAAAGAAGAGTTCAACATCTTTGCGGTTTCATTGCAGCAACAATGAAGAGGAGGGAGTAGGAGCGGAAGTAAAAGGGAAAGAAAATTCCACTTGTAACGATTTAGACATGTCATGGGACTAGTTGCAGCATTACAGGGCTGGAGGTAGTTGAATTCCTCCACCGGTTTCGGTTCCATACATTAGAGATTCTGACACCAGATGGTGTGTATGAGTCGAGAGTCAGACTTTATATTTGTCTGTCCAGACAATCATGAAATCCAGTTACAAACTGGACGTCTCAAATACTAGGGCAGAAATCTGATGCAATAATTTAATTCCATTTTCCAGAAATTAGTTCCCCCCCTTAATGGTCCCTCCTGTGACTCACTTTACAGTCGGTTCCTCTGCATTAACGGTTATGAGGGAAGCACCTTATTCTTGCACCAACAGATGAGACAAAAGGTGAATGGAAATGTATTCCCCGCGCTTCTACTTAACCTCCGATGATCGCTATCGTGGTGTAAATATCAGACTAATGAAATTCCAAAGGTCAAAACCACGAGAAACCAAGTCGGGGCCCAGGAAGGAGGCGACGGCAAGGAGGGAGGAAGCGAGAGGGCAAGACATGGAGAGTTTGGGAGAGCAATGAATCATTCCCACCCCTCACGCATAAAAGGCAATGTAGCCTCGCAATTTCTTCGCCTCGGGCATAAATATTACACGAGGCAAGGCAGCTTATTTTGACCACTAAATACAACCTTTTTTTCCCTTAAAAAATGAAATTCAAAGGGTGTTTAAAAGGGATAGCCCTTACACAATGAGGTGACCCAATATTAGCAATTTTGTGTCTGCCAGTTGACTTAGGTAAATAGCTAAAAAAACAACAAAAAATTAAACAAATGCGCAAGATGAAAAGATCCCATTTATAAAGCAACCCCACTTGTTAAAGCTATCAGGTGCGGGAGGATGTGGGGGGGGGGTGGAATCCGGCGGGTTAGTGGTGTAGTTTGGAGTGAAGGCTCTCCCCGAACAAGCAGACTTGTGACATTCTGGCATCGATACCGTATGCGGTGTTCTGTACGTTTTCTATTCCCCAATGCCAAATGTGGACAGCGTTTAGGGTAGGTGGTGGAATGTCAGGCCCATGTCATTTGATTTGATTGAGGAGTCAACAGAGGATAATGTGTCATGATGTGAATAATATGGACCGTTAGATAATGGCAGTGACAAGAGCAACCTTCATTCATCCAGCGCATGGGTGAACTTACACTGACAAAAAAGCGGTAACACATGCCTAACCAGTCCACCTTTCGCACATTTGACAGAAAGCCTCTACATTTGAGAACTTGAGTTAATTGCGACTCTTTAGTTAGGGAGGATCAAATTACCCAGTTTTGTTTAAACCGAGAGTGGAGAACACAAAACACACAACCACCCCTATCCCTTCTTGAAGGCCCAATTTTCAGCATATGCCATCCGATGGGAGGAATATTTACAAAACATGTCATGACAATTTGACAAATGACAGAAGTTAGCACGGCATGTCGAGCATATTTGAGCATGTAATATATGCAAAATAATTTTCCAGTTTTTGTCTTGCATAAGGAAACCTCAAATGTGCACTCATAGGCCCAATTTATACAAAGTCTTGCCACAAATGGTAAGGGAAACAAGTGACAAGGAAGACCCAAGCTGGGGTAATTGCGAAAGTGCTTAAGCCTATCTGCTTTTTCATCTGCGCAGAAGTAGAGGTGGAATGTAGAATATTTCATGTAGAATTTAATTTTACCACGCTGGAAGCGAATCACCATCATGACTATCAGCAACAACATCGTTTCATGCCAGTAAATGCGCATTTTCGTGGGGGTGGGTTTGCTGACAGAGGAGTAAAATTTAATGGAAAGATTTTATCATCTAAAGGAGCTTTTCTTCTGGAGTTTTATTTTCCTTTGTTTAATCGCATGAGCCTCTTTTAAGCCTCCTTGTGATGATGGCATCAGGAACGGGGTTAGTGACTAGCTTTGAGCAATCCTTAAGGAATGAAGTCGATGGGTGCGTGCAGAAGGTCCGCCCTTGAATCTGTAGGTCGTCAAGGTGGAAGTGTCTTCTTTCACTTAGGGCAGTTGATCAATCAATTAATCATAAAATCATTTAATCATTCACTCCTTCATTATGGGACCTTTCTTGATTTATTATTTCATCCTTTTGCCCCAGATTTATTCATTCATCACCCGATTTACCGACTCAATCATTTGTTCATTCATTCATTCATTCCGGATTCAAGTCCAATTCATTCAACCATTTGTTCTCAATTCCTTTTCTGTATATTTGATTAACTGATTGGTTCATTATTTAATTCATTAGTTCATCCCCAATTTGATCCTTAATTCCGCCATTTACTTATAAGGCTTTCATTCATCCAATCAAAATTAAGGCAATGGTTAATAATTTATTCTTATCAGGTAATCATTTAGTTCTTTTTATTTCTCCATTTGTAAATCAACAAGGCAGTTTGGCAGTTATTAGTTCACTAGATTATTTAATCAAACAATCTGAAAGTCATCCATTTCATCAAAAATATAATTGTCGAAGAATTAATAAATGTTTGAATTAGTCACTTTTTCAGGCCTTTGTGAGGATTTCTGTGTGTCTAGTAACCAATCGACGAGGCACTTTAGTGATCACTATTTAATACGCGTGTGTTTGAATGAGTCGTCTATGCAGGAGGCAGTCAGTCGACGCGACCCTTGTGGAAATTTGGGTGCATTCGGCTTCGCGGAGGACACACAATCAAGCTACCTGCAGCACTTTATTGCCGCTACCCACTGAAGCAAAGTCTCGTCCAAATCGTTCTAGGAGTATGAAGGCTAATGTGTGAGAGAAATACCGCGCCTATTACAATAAATTTATCCTTCCGTATCCGTTTATCTATCCATCCACCCGTCCATCCATCCATTCATTTATCTCTCTCCCTACCTCAGGGGTGATTATAATGCATTTCTCTGCCTTTGGGCCCCCCAACAATTAATGGTTCACACTCGGCCATGTCTACCTGGTATGTCTGATGTTTAGAAAAGGTGGTAATCAGTGAATAGTAGGGAAAGTATAAAAGAAGCGCTGCAGAGGAGGAGGTGGCGGGACACTGTCATACTTTTATCGCATCCTAGCCATCCCAACACAAACTGCAAGTCCTTTAGTTAGTGAAGCCATGGAAATGCGTCCCGTTACCGTGTTAGAGTGAAGTATTTCGTCTACTAAATCACCGCTCTGTCAAAAAGGAGGGATTTTCTCCCCACATTCTGCTTCAACAGAATGCTTTTCGGGGAAAAAGTTAGTCTACAATCCACACACACACATACCAAAAATGGCCCTCTGGGAACGGAATGCTGCCCTAAATAATGTAAACTTGGATAGCGATCGAATTCCTCAGGGGGATAGCCAATGATACGTTGGTTCATTCATTCGTTTAAACCCGTAATACACATCTCGCTTTTGGTCAGATGCCAGTAAGTCAACAAAAGTCCTTCCTTAACCAAGTTTGGGGACAAAATTTCTGTAAGGGCCAGGCAACTGCCCTGAATCTAATTCAGCGCCTAGCTGAAATACTGTGGTATTGAGAGAGATGGGTCTTCAGCCTACCATAAAACACAGAGCTCGGGGCGGAAGGCAAGAAGGGAGTGGTAGGGTGTTCATGAGGAGGAGAGGTCTAAACTATTCCGCGGTTTAGTAAAATCTACCTACTCTTTTGACGAGATTCGAATGCTGCACCAAAGGACCAGGAGGGTTAGACTGACTGATGCTTGCAGCGGCAAAGTGAAAGGCATCACATCTAACTCACCGATAGTAGTAATTACGGTGATGACGTAGAACAGCGAACCACTCAGTGTCCACGGATCTGTTCTAGGGGTTCGACTCTTCCACATCGACTCTTGACTCGATGGAGAAGATATAACCCTCGGAGTAGGTTGACCTTTACTATCACGAGAAACTGCGAGTGTTGTCGATGAAGGCAGTGTTGGTGGCACCCATCCAGCACGAATAGCCTCATACACGGCTCGCACGAAATTGCTTAATAAATTAGGTGGAGCTACTTCTTCAGACATCTGACGACTTTTCATCGGGGCTAGGAGCTCTTTAAATGCGTGAACCTGGGAGGTAAGGTTAATTTCAACTGCTTGGGTGAGAATTTTTTCCAGCATTTGGGTTTCGCCGATTGCAATGAGACCTTCCACCTCCTCTCTAAGCTGTCTTAGCTCGACCTCACGACCTTGTAAATACCTGGGAGTCTGGTTGTTTTGAAGCCGCTTCACTTCACTTTGAAGGGCCTGCAGTTGAAGATCCACGCATTGGAGAGCCATTTGCCGAGATGTAGGTCTCATCTCCCGTCCAAGGTCTCGTCTGACCCGATATACTCCCCCAGTTAGTTGTTCATAAGTTGATTCCACCTCCATCACCTCACGATTCAGACGCGATTGTTGAAACTCTCTTTCCAGATAGGTGAAAAGAAATGTGCCACCAATGAGGTAAAGGACAATCAGTATCAGAAGGCCTATCTGAGAGCAGGTAATGGCAAGGAACTTGCGTAGGCACCTGTACCTCGACCTAGGGTGCGGGGCATTCGCCAACTCAAAGTCACCGTAGTCTTCACCTCGATGTCGACCAGTACAGCAACACCGGCAACAGCCGTGACTACGACCCATTGTGCTAGAGGAATGAAGTACCTCAGCTCCAGAGTTAAATATTAACACCTCGTTTGACAACTAACCAATGGTAGTCGTGACGCCTTACGATTTGCGTGGATCAGGTTGCAGGGCTTGTGATTGGTCCACCACTACTCTGGATAATCTGCTTTGTGCACGTAGGCCACTTGTGGGCCCTGACAACGAGACATTTTATCAGTAAAAGCGGGTAGCAAACAAAAATAATGAGTAGGGCCATTTGTTGACCTTTGACCATCTCATTCCATTATTAGGTTAAAGGAATGGGTGATTTGATGACAAGTAATACTTACCAGTTGGATGACAAGTCAGTTTCAGAAATTGCTCACTAAATAGGAGATATTAATTGGGGACCGAGGAAACCCTATCGAAAGCCAAGTCGTGGACGGAGGTGACAAGTACCCACACTTGCTGGAGAAAACCGATGAAGGACAGTCGATTGTTGAAGTAGATTTTGTTTTTCCTCCCATTTCGGTTTTTACTTAGGCAAATGATCATATGGGAAGCCTCGAGATTTAAATGCACCCTCTAAGTGAGCCTTGTCAGACCCCCCAAGTCAACAGGCAATGGTCTTTCTGACCTGGACAACTATCAATTTTGCACACTCGTTAGTTGAAATATCCCTACTGACAGTTGTCCAGTTAATAGCTAAAGAAGGAGGAACAGCCGCGTTTGCTGTCAACCAGACGTGTCAGGCAGTGACTGTGTAGAAGGGTTATTACCAGTGGTCAGAGAGGACTGCCCTTCAATTGACATCTAGACAATAAGTCAATGACATGGGGCTAGGCAATCGACAAAGGAGAATTTATCTTAGGAACTGGGATACTCTAAATTGACAATTTAACTGACTCGATCTGTCAGCGAGGTTATTTGTGAATAAAAACAATCACCAGAGTTTGTAAATGCAATCAATTATGCTTAGGATAGGTAGGCTCCTTTTTGAATGACAGCCAATCAGTGACAGTTAATCAAATTATTTTTAGAGAATCCCTCACATTATATTTTTCTCTTTAGGTGGTCAGGCGTCAACTTTAAAAATGGTTTATTTCTAGATCACAAGTGATGAATGACTTTATTGCGAGCGAAAGTGTCTATCCTACTAAATGGGTGAAAAATGATTGGGAGCTGTCATTTAGGTGGTGGTGAGAACAACATCATAACCTTCTCAGACTCTATCAATAGAATGTGTTTTTATTAAGGCTTGTAAAAGACCTTACTATCTTAATGGTAAACGATACCTTGATGGATGGAGTTCCGTTCAAATGGGGCCGACAATGCAACGTACATCTTGAATAGAGGAAAAGAACCAATAGCGTCCGCTGTTAGCAAATGGTCGAAAAATCATCCGAAATAAACTTAAGACTCTAAGAAAATCAGACGGATCACCTCCAATTAGCCGTCATGCAACTCTTTCCGACCATTGCTCTTCGCCCCTTCCCATGGTCGTGGCTGTAGATGGCTAGACGTCGGAGGTGGCCTAGACGCCCCTATAATGAAGTTACGTATCGCTTCAGGCCTCAAGAGACTGGAGAGTCATAGTTAACGGAGGTAATGAACTAATTGTCTGACATCCACATCAAATTGGGACAGAGGAAGTGGTGGCTGAAGGCAGTAGACAAGTGGGCATTACATGCAGTACACGAGTTTTCACTGCCTTACACATCTTAACTAAACATGTGCTTAAGGGAAAGTTTTTTCCCATGCTGACTTGACTAGCGGGCTGGTACATTATTAGCTCCATAGTTAGAAGACTGGGCACTTTAAATGGGGGTTGTTGCCTTAGTGAATACCAAACAACAATTGCTTCTCCAGGATTTGTGATACCCTCCGATACCACAACCCGGAAGGGGGGAAAAGGAGGCCCGCTGAAGCCGCCTTTTCAGCAACAGACAAAGAGATCAAAAATGGTCATTTGGTTAGTGGTAAGATCAAAATGAAATTTTACATGGGAAAAGATTTTACAAGTGGAATGGAGAAAGGTGCTTCGTTTTCTCACTCACCACAGTTCCCTCTTTCTACCTCCCCGAGTAATGCTTGTCAATATTGACATTCCGAAACCAACGCCGATTTGAACTCAGATTGGAATCACCTAATTGGTCAGGAGGAAGTTGGAAGGCACCCCATGGCAACATAGTCACACTGTGAGGTCAAGGTCGCTCAAACTTCTATGAATACTTGAGAATGTCTACGTTCCGACCACAGGCTGTAATCTTGGGCATATCCACTGTGTTTGATTATGCCAGCTGGGAACTTAATGTAATTTGTACTCACACGCATATCCAGATTGTGCTGGGGGTACCCACGATTCCCCAAAACCGTTCTTAGTTTACTTTTCACTTTTTTTTCATTTTAAAACTTATTTCTCGTACTTTCTAGAAACCGCACTCTTGATCCCGCATTTTCTGATTGGCTAATGGGCCAAGGTCAACTAGTGACGATAAATACCTTTGATTAAGCCGACTGTACCGTAATTAAACTCCCCTAAAGAGATTTTGGATTGGGTATCAAAGGTAACGAATAATATGCCTCCTTGATTAATAAACTTCTACATCATACTTGGAAGCAGTGATCGAAGGGCATTGAAAACTCTCTGGATGCAGACGAGTCTTTGAAGCACAAAATAACAAATATCTCAGAAAAGAAGGGGACAAATATAAATAGGTAGTGGCGGAAAACGCTACCTACCGGAATTAGTGGTAGAGGGAAATGTAGAGTTCTGGGAACTGCAAAATCCCTACCCTCTGCCACCACCTACGGCACTTAAAGCAAAACAGACATGCTACACAAGTGTGAAATTCAATGACAAAGATGCAATTACTTTTTCTACCACCCCAGAACTCACAAGAAGGAAGCAATTTAAAATTTATTTTACAGGAAATTTTTATGGATATTTCACTGTCACGTTCTTTCCCTGCTTCAAGTGTAGTATTTAAGCAATCCAGTTGGTTTGATGTTAACCAGCCTGAATTACGCTTTGCTAGAAGGCTTTTAAGAGGAGATAAACAACAGAGAAGGAATGCGACATTGCAAAAATTGCGGTTGAAGGAATTTGGAACCAAGGATCTTGAATAAGCCGGTAATTAACTGAGAGTTTTAGTCGCCTAGGGAGATCCAATTGACAGAGAAGAGCAAACCACTTTATGATGCGAGCGGTGGATCTAATACCAAAGGTGTGCAGAGTGAGCCTGATTCTATTAGGAGGCATCAAATTGGAAGGTCTTACTACTTTTTGCAGCCCCTACCGAACTACGAAGTTGTGTTCAAAAGTGGGGAGAGGAGAGTGTGACTGGGACTAGGTGTAGATCGTACCAGCGATTGTTTCATAAAAAAGTAGTTCTCTGCAGGCGCTTCCTCCCTCTTAGAGACAACCGGTCCTCCTATTTGCTCAACATCCAACTTTTTGTCCGCCGGCAAATTGGCCTCTGCACCAGTTGTTTTGATGCTTAGTCATTCTGTGTAGTCTTGGTAACCAAGATGCATGATAAACTTTTCGTTTCCGCTATCTTACTCCTTCACTCTCCTTTCTTTTCAGCTCTGATAAATAAGTTGGCAGTTATAAAAGGTAGCCAAATAACCACTGAAGTGTACTTCATTGGTTGAAAGAATCTCAACTACATAAGGAAAGCTGTGCCAGTTACCCACCAAACGAATGCCACCTACATTTCATGCTTGAACAACAGCTGATAGTAAACTTCAAAGGAAATTTAGCATTTTGTTCTTCACTTCTTTTGCGCACGTTAAAAAACGTATAGAGGAGGTTGAATTGGTTGACGGCTGACTGAATGACTGGCTGGGAGTGGCCAATGCGTTGCAAAGTTGAGCGAACCAATGCATCAGTGGTTATTGCCAACTCCACACACCTAAGACAGGCAACACCTACCTGCTTTGTGTAAGGAAGAGAGAATGCCCGTCAAAACAGACAGTACTCTTCACCTAGTCGACGGGGAGAACGCCTTGTTTTTACACAGCCCATGGCCTAAGACGGCCGGAGTAGTTACCTTTGGAAGGATTTATGCTTTCGATTGGAAAGAAACATGATGGAATGGCTCCAGAAGGATTTGGCATCTTACATCATTCGTCCCTTTTCTTCGATAATTCCCTAAGTGAGGAATATCACCCTTAATTTAGTCTAGCCGATCAAACTTCGGAAAGAAAAGACAGTTGGGAAATAAAAGGAAATTGGAATAAGATGCAGCTGGAGCTCGACTAATTTGTTTTAGAGTCAAAACTTTTTATCAAGGTGGTAATTCGATTCGTAACGTCTCGTAGAGAAGGGATTACGGGGTGCGATGGGGGATAATTACACTACATAAAGGAGGCTAGGAAGCTTCCAGCAGTTACTTCATTATGACATACTACCAACGCAGAAAAGTGGTTGGTTACCCCGTGCTTACCCTTAATAGCTTACAGAATTCCCCTCCATTAATTCTAAGAGAGCTAGGAACTTTAAAAATATCATTAACCTTCTCCAATGTGGGTGTGTCTATCGTTAAGGGGCTGTGGTTAATCCCCATTTTATGTAACAAATTCCGAAATTCCTCTAAATCATAATAAAAAGAACCATTCTTCATCTTCTGAGAAATTCACATTGATAAAGCACCACACTCCATTGATCTTTCTCTGACGATTTTAAAAAGCTGCCTCAAGGTTGAAGAACCTCAGAGATTGTAATGGAATGTATTAAACAAAAAGGTCTGTTATATTCGCCTTATTAACACAATTAAATTGTTTATTTACATGCTTACTCGATGTAGCATTTGTATGTCATTATTTAAATTATTACTCGAACTTTCTCAGTTCAAATCTCTTGTAAGATCTGCTTTACTAGGAAAAGTTCAGCGACCAATTTTCTAAGTAAGAGGATACAATCCACTCGAGGAAGCAAAAATGGGAAAAAACTTTTCAAACTTGTGCTGTTTAGGAAAATATGCGTTACATTTTTTAAGTAACCGTTTAAATTACCTAATTTTTGACCTTAGATACTAAAAATAGCTGCACTTCTCCACACCTGTTGGTTTTTGTGCATAGATGACAAATCTCTTTTAATTCCCACCTTCTGTCTCACGCATTTATTGACAAGGCAGCAAATGACGGTGGCAAAATTATGGCATTCAAGAATGGCAGGTGGGAGCAAGTGATCGCGGTACCGAGTCAACCGCCTAGCATCAACGTTTCCTTTCATATTTTTTTCTCGAAAAAAATAAATAAAAGTGGGTAGGACCAGTTTTTGTGAACACGACGCCTCGGGTGTATCATAAAGTCGTTGTAGCATGGGAGAAGATAGTGTAACGTCCCGAGACTCCCTGAAGACGAAAGAAGACGCAATACTCGGGCAGAATATATTTTCAACACAGAGGAGGTGTCTGGACTATTGGTATGGCCCGAAAGGCCAGCCCACCCGTCGAGGTACAAGAGGGCTAATTCAACGTACAAAAGTGGCGCCTTATCAATGTTAAGGGATAATCCACTATTGCATTACAATGGATTGCTGACGTACGGGATGACTGAGAGGTTGCTGACATGACCACTGAGAGGAAGTACAATCTGCTGCCATTTAAGCGTCTGCGTAACTGGACACGGAGTCAAGCAAACTCTTAAAGCATTACATTAAATGCCGAATACTGATCCCTCATCTAGTCTTGATGGTTTCAAGGGCGAATTCGCCTATGCAGAATCCATTAGGTTACCAAACAATTTTTGCGGTAGGAATGAGAGGTGTCTTGATTACATGTCATTAAATTTAGGCATTTTTGTTTACTTAGGAAACCAAACCTTTGGACTATAACGTATTCTTTTAATTTTTCATGGATATTCTTGGCGCAAAAAAGCTGTAAAAGTTATCTGCAGCGGGCGCCTTTTGTTTAGTTTTAGTAGCCCAACCTCAGAGTACCTCAAACTCCATCAGATTTCACGCCAAAGAAAAACATTAAAGACATATGGCTCTTTCTGAAATACAGTAACTATGATCAAAAAGATTATTTGAATAAAATACCAGAAAATACACCAAAAGGTGGATTTGGTATGCTTCGAAGTGTTAACCTGTCGGATATTGCTGTCAGAACTCGGGATAACTCGGAGGACGTGAGGGGACGGTGTGCTCTTCCAAAGGCAATGACATCCGATTCGGGTAGAACTGATCACACAGCAGTGGTAAGGGAGGTTCTACACGCCTAAATTAGCCTTGTGGATGTCACCTTGTGCAGGCAATTTCAAACACACTGGGGGAGATGAAGGACACCGAGGTGGCTCCTGGGCCCTGTCAGCTATTCCACACTGCGAACGCTCAGGTAATCACATGTAAAGCCTGATCGTGGAGAAATAAGGCAACTCAACTTGTCATGTGTTGTCCATCCTTCTGAGTGACTCACTGATCCTGGCTCCTTCCGAGGAAGTCTTGCCTGTACACGCTAGATTGGTATTGTATGGTCACTATTCCTTCTCAACTTCTGATGACAAGTTTCTGATGGCTTTGAGCCCGAAATGAGTAGGCGTTTGCTCCTCTCCATCAAGGTCAACCCGACATCTGGTAGCTTTATGCAAGGGTCCCACGCATATAAACCATCGCCTCCACTCCTCACTTTTTCCCACAACTTGATACTATGGCCTAATCCATTCTATTATCTAGACTTACTTTCCCCTTTTTCAATTGTAGGAGGACGTCAAATCCTATAACATTTCCCAATGCTCATCGAATACATAATATCACTATTGTCGGAAGTTTGCTGTTTAAAATAAACCAACACAACCCATTCTCCGTTGCATTGACATGGGGAGAGGGTGTAAAGTCGAAGGGCACCAAGGCCTCTGGTGATCAAGGCGTACCCTAGCAGTCAAATAGTTCACTTAAACAAATTTTAATCCATTAGAGTTTCAAAAATAGCAGGTTTATGGCCCTTGTTAGTATTAATTTCGTTGTCAACTTGACGCTTGTTATAATGCGCATTTAGGCACGTGGACCGCTCAATTTCTGGACTCAAAGGGTGGGAGGAGGGAGGAGAAGGGTGGTGCTTGTCCATCTACGGAATGGACTTTTGTTAGAATATCTAGCCTTTCTCAGAGAAGATCTGTCGTAACATTATGGCCGTACTTTTAGTGGCCATTTTCCGAATTGGCATCTGCTGACTCCTCCCGATGGCGTGAATGTCATTACTAGGTACACAGCCAACTCGTTCGTGACCAATAGACGATTCAAGTCACAATGGGACTGTCCCAAACAAACCTACATTGACCCATCACCGCCTTGACATTTTTGGACCTTTCTCGTGGCAGGTAAAACTTCGTTGCAACCGCAACAGAAGTCGGATCGCATGGGCATTATAAAAAGAGGAGAAAAACGTCTATCGCAAGGATATGCGTTTACTAAAATTAGCTCTTCAGCCTATGAAATTTGATCGCCGTCACTATTTAAAACCGCCTGTTCAAGTCCAGGTTTCTTCTATCTGTGGTATGCTTTATAAAAAAAGTGAAAAGATCAATTTCCATTTCCTTCTGAAGGGCGTGGATAAATTTCAGTGTCATTGCTTAGCTAAGAAAATATCTCCTTCAACTCAAGTCGATGCTAAAGTCCAAAGCAGAAAAGAAAATAAAAAGTAGGGGCTTTTTTATAAGAAAAGAAAGTGTATGACAAATACTGTCAGTGTCAAAGAGGTGATCCGGTTTAGGTAAGGACTGCAGATATTTGGTTTCCCTTTCAAAATACTTCTTCAGGACGGAAAAGCTGTTGGACAGACAGTGGGAACACTTCTCGGTATCCATGATTCACAACTAATAGTTAGCTAAATTGTCGCCTTTTAACAAGTTCTTTAACCAATTGTCACTAAGCGTAAGCACACTACTGACAATATTTCAGAGACCCACACAGTCAGCCCCTTCTCCTACACACCACACAACCAATCAAGTCAGCCGAATTCCGCCTGCGTGACAAAACACACTTTCATCGCCACAGTGAGCATGACAATTTATGCTCCTGTTTGAGGGGAAGACATAGCATCCCTCCCCACCTCCTCCCCAACACGATGCTTTTGGCAAATAATTTGTTTAAGCAGCGACTGGCATAAACCTGCAAAGCCACTTCGCCTCACATAAGAATGCCACTAAAGTGCGTGACAGGCACATTTACTAACATAATAAGGAAGAATTTCTGCTGATGTTAAAATTCCACCCGTCTCTTCACCTGCAATGATAGAGGTGACACACTGCCGTGTGTGACGGTCAGACCAAATAAATAGAGCACTGTGTTGAAGCACACACTGTCTCCCACGCTCACGTCCAAATGTAAGGTCGGGCAACTCAACTTGCGACATCCACGCCACGAGTTACTGCACACCTTCCCAAGGCATCAGGGATGAGGCAGACGACAGGCTCAATTAGTGTCTTGGCTTCCAACACTTCTCACGTGGTTTACAAAGTGATACGAATCAAATCGCAATTGACAACTGACGTAAGATAGTGGGTGCTCTTCAACTTCCGCTGTGAAAGGCAAAAAGGAGAGTCTTGACAATAAATGTCTTCGGCAGACCAAGATTGCTTCTGACACCGTTTAAGTGATGGCGTCTCCACCCAAAATTGGCACTGCAATGGCCCAAGTCTTCCCACCAATCCCATATCCAAACCAGCAGCAAAGCGCATACTACCCGCTAGGGTGCAAAAGGGTAAGGGCAGGGGGGTGAGGGAATGCGAAGAAACAGATTCGTCAGCATCACTTGAAGCTCACAATCAGTGACATAGAACAGAGGTAGGCGCAGCCTGAGCTGACACAAACACCCACGTAGTTCAACACTAGCTCCAACCAATAACTACCAAATTGACACCACACGTGGAATATCTGGACACCACGATCTCTAGATGCAGCCATCCTCTTACCGATTACTTCATCATTTCCAATTTCAACGCCACTGCCTTCCTCCCATTCGGAATGGAAAACCTCTCCCAAGTCACTGCAAGTAAGGTGGCTGCTAGACAGAATGACTTGCCACTACAACAATGACGACTGCCTTACTTGGAGGTGGAGGACTCAAAATTCCCCTCCGCCCTGACAGTGGCGCGCACTGCATTAAAGCACTCCATCTTTCATTCCACTGTGGAGGAAAGTGAGGCAATAAAAACGTCATCCGCACAAGCTGCTTGCATCTATGCGTGCGCAAGCCAGAACCACACGGCGCACATGTGGTGGGGTGAAGAAGAAAGTCAGTGCATTTGTGGGGAAGGGGAAAACTGCAGAGAGCTTCTTGGATTGCCATAAGCGTGAGGACACGCGCCTCCGCCACCACCACCACCACCACTAGGTGTGGTGGGCACCTTTGATCCAGGTGAACACAAACCAGGCGTCAATTCTACCTCCTTGCCTGTTGTCAACCTCGTCGTCATCGGTGTCATCGGTGTTGTTGGCTGTGTCACACCTCTCTTCCCCAACTGTCTACGTACCACGAGGATGTTCATTGGCCGTGTCGGACGTTGAGAGGCGGTGCTAATCAGAATGTGATGGGGTGGGAAGTTTCATAACTCTTCTACATCCTCTCACTTTCGTAGTGATGTGACACCCTGCTTCCACTTACTTAAAACGAATACACTGACCGGTTCTCCAGAACACATTCACATTTCCACACATTTCAGTAGCATCGCATCAAGTGCATCGTCCCTCGTCTCTGTACTACTTGTCCTCCCATCTTGTGGTACTTTCTTCCTTCAGATGCTCCCTTCACCCTTCTCCACCTCCTCTCCTCCAGATAAGAGCTTGCCACGCACACGCCTGTAGATGTCTTCGAGTTTTGCTACAAATAACAGTCACACAATTGTTCTTCAATCCTCACTCTCTACTTCACACGACACTGTCTATTCTGTCTGTCTAGCTCAAAGGGAAGTGATAGTCACTGGAGGTGAGTGCGATGGATGCGGTGATGCATGGTACTGTGCACCAGAATACTGCAGGTTTGGGCTCGAGTCTGTTTGCTGTCCTATGAAGTGTGAGGAAGTGAGTTGGGATGTCATATAAGACGGAGCGAATGACTTTCTCTCGAGGTGTTCGATCATGCCGGCTGTCTTGGACATTGATGGGCGTACAAGTGGAGGAAGAGGAAGAAGGTGAGAAGAAAGTGGCGAAGGAAGGCGATACAGAAAATGAGGACGTGGTTGTCGTAAGCTTTTGAGTCGTATCAGCGCCGAGACTGCAATGGTTGCTTGGCAGCTGACAGATGATTGGTTTGTCATGGCGACTTGAACCTGCAATTCTATAACGGCTCTTTTTGTCTGGTGGTAAAGACGTGAGTGGGTAGGTAAACGATGAAGTGAGGAAGTGATAAACAAATTGATGACAATTTGGGAGGAACCAATTGTCCATCCGCCTTCCAAACTTCCTCCCCCCCTCTCCTGACGAATGCAGGTGTCAGCCCACTGCTTCTTCGATGTTGCATATTATTAGCACACAAACAAAGGCCATCTAAGAGGACAAAAAAGCCTTTTTATTTGTCGTAGAAATCAACAGTGCGTCTTTGTTAAGTAGGCCTTTTGTTGCCTCAAGGGGATGTTGGATGTATCAAACTTTACACAAAAGATAAACATTTTTCCTGGTAGGCTATTACTGAAAGTCTGCTGCCAGGGAAGCTGGAAAATCATATTTAACCCCATCGTAGGATGTCCACTTCTGGTAGGTGATTGTTGAATGATAAGGAGCCAGTCCTGAATAACTTAGAATATCTAGAGAAGAAGAGAGTGACAGTCCATTATCATCCCTTCTTATTTTGAAGTCTCATAGCATTAAATGTCGGTTAAAATTGGCAAATGTCATTTGGGCTTATCTCCTGTCACTTTGTCTGCTAGTCTGCCAGACTGCTCTAGCTCCAACGCCAAGAGAAGTGCTTGCTTATTCAGAGAGAGCAATGAATGATGGCAGAATAATTTGTTTGGAATTGCTTCTAATGTACAGCTTTATTCTGCTGATGGCATGATGAGATGCCGAGATAGAGGGGCATCATCATTATCATAATGATGACAAAAACAATGACGAAATTTTGTAAGATAAAAGTCATCTGGATATGAATGTGTTCCAGGAAAGCATTCAGCTAAGTCGGTTGGTGGGGGAAGAAGCAGTGGGCTGACACCTGCATTCGTCAGGAGAGGGGGGGAGGAAGTTTGGAAGGCGGATGGACAATTGGTTCCTCCCAAATTGTCATCAATTTGTTTATCACTTCCTCACTTCATCGTTTACCTACCCACTCACGTCTTTACCACCAGACAAAAAGAGCCGTTATAGAATTGCAGGTTCAAGTCGCCATGACAAACCAATCATCTGTCAGCTGCCAAGCAACCATTGCAGTCTCGGCGCTGATACGACTCAAAAGCTTACGACAACCACGTCCTCATTTTCTGTATCGCCTTCCTTCGCCACTTTCTTCTCACCTTCTTCCTCTTCCTCCACTTGTACGCCCATCAATGTCCAAGACAGCCGGCATGATCGAACACCTCGAGAGAAAGTCATTCGCTCCGTCTTATATGACATCCCAACTCACTTCCTCACACTTCATAGGACAGCAAACAGACTCGAGCCCAAACCTGCAGTATTCTGGTGCACAGTACCATGCATCACCGCATCCATCGCACTCACCTCCAGTGACTATCACTTCCCTTTGAGCTAGACAGACAGAATAGACAGTGTCGTGTGAAGTAGAGAGTGAGGATTGAAGAACAATTGTGTGACTGTTATTTGTAGCAAAACTCGAAGACATCTACAGGCGTGTGCGTGGCAAGCTCTTATCTGGAGGAGAGGAGGTGGAGAAGGGTGAAGGGAGCATCTGAAGGAAGAAAGTACCACAAGATGGGAGGACAAGTAGTACAGAGACGAGGGACGATGCACTTGATGCGATGCTACTGAAATGTGTGGAAATGTGAATGTGTTCTGGAGAACCGGTCAGTGTATTCGTTTTAAGTAAGTGGAAGCAGGGTGTCACATCACTACGAAAGTGAGAGGATGTAGAAGAGTTATGAAACTTCCCACCCCATCACATTCTGATTAGCACCGCCTCTCAACGTCCGACACGGCCAATGAACATCCTCGTGGTACGTAGACAGTTGGGGAAGAGAGGTGTGACACAGCCAACAACACCGATGACACCGATGACGACGAGGTTGACAACAGGCAAGGAGGTAGAATTGACGCCTGGTTTGTGTTCACCTGGATCAAAGGTGCCCACCACACCTAGTGGTGGTGGTGGTGGTGGCGGAGGCGCGTGTCCTCACGCTTATGGCAATCCAAGAAGCTCTCTGCAGTTTTCCCCTTCCCCACAAATGCACTGACTTTCTTCTTCACCCCACCACATGTGCGCCGTGTGGTTCTGGCTTGCGCACGCATAGATGCAAGCAGCTTGTGCGGATGACGTTTTTATTGCCTCACTTTCCTCCACAGTGGAATGAAAGATGGAGTGCTTTAATGCAGTGCGCGCCACTGTCAGGGCGGAGGGGAATTTTGAGTCCTCCACCTCCAAGTAAGGCAGTCGTCATTGTTGTAGTGGCAAGTCATTCTGTCTAGCAGCCACCTTACTTGCAGTGACTTGGGAGAGGTTTTCCATTCCGAATGGGAGGAAGGCAGTGGCGTTGAAATTGGAAATGATGAAGTAATCGGTAAGAGGATGGCTGCATCTAGAGATCGTGGTGTCCAGATATTCCACGTGTGGTGTCAATTTGGTAGTTATTGGTTGGAGCTAGTGTTGAACTACGTGGGTGTTTGTGTCAGCTCAGGCTGCGCCTACCTCTGTTCTATGTCACTGATTGTGAGCTTCAAGTGATGCTGACGAATCTGTTTCTTCGCATTCCCTCACCCCCCTGCCCTTACCCTTTTGCACCCTAGCGGGTAGTATGCGCTTTGCTGCTGGTTTGGATATGGGATTGGTGGGAAGACTTGGGCCATTGCAGTGCCAATTTTGGGTGGAGACGCCATCACTTAAACGGTGTCAGAAGCAATCTTGGTCTGCCGAAGACATTTATTGTCAAGACTCTCCTTTTTGCCTTTCACAGCGGAAGTTGAAGAGCACCCACTATCTTACGTCAGTTGTCAATTGCGATTTGATTCGTATCACTTTGTAAACCACGTGAGAAGTGTTGGAAGCCAAGACACTAATTGAGCCTGTCGTCTGCCTCATCCCTGATGCCTTGGGAAGGTGTGCAGTAACTCGTGGCGTGGATGTCGCAAGTTGAGTTGCCCGACCTTACATTTGGACGTGAGCGTGGGAGACAGTGTGTGCTTCAACACAGTGCTCTATTTATTTGGTCTGACCGTCACACACGGCAGTGTGTCACCTCTATCATTGCAGGTGAAGAGACGGGTGGAATTTTAACATCAGCAGAAATTCTTCCTTATTATGTTAGTAAATGTGCCTGTCACGCACTTTAGTGGCATTCTTATGTGAGGCGAAGTGGCTTTGCAGGTTTATGCCAGTCGCTGCTTAAACAAATTATTTGCCAAAAGCATCGTGTTGGGGAGGAGGTGGGGAGGGATGCTATGTCTTCCCCTCAAACAGGAGCATAAATTGTCATGCTCACTGTGGCGATGAAAGTGTGTTTTGTCACGCAGGCGGAATTCGGCTGACTTGATTGGTTGTGTGGTGTGTAGGAGAAGGGGCTGACTGTGTGGGTCTCTGAAATATTGTCAGTAGTGTGGGGGATCATGAGGAAGGTGTTCAGCAAGGCGTGTTCGAGGGCGCTCATAATGTCACTTTTCATTACAGAACTTTTGCGAAAATTTGGGTAATATGTAATTGCCAGAAAAACAAGCTCTTTGAAGAAGTTGTTTCAGGGCGTTTATTTCCTACCTATTTTTTGGTAACTTTGTTCCATTATTAAGATAGTACAGTACCCCCCAAATGGATCAAGTAGCCTTAATTTACTTTAAGTCTGCCAAATCAGGAGTAAAAGTGGGTTACATTAAGTGCAATTTGGCAGAGACTGCTGGAAACGGGTACGCAGTTACGTGATCAGAAATCCTACTCAGATGGAGCATGCAACCGTGGGTAAATGTCCACCACCTCGAAGCTTTGGAAAGGAGCACTTATGGATGCAGCTGGCGGAAGTGGGGGGCCAGAAGTGTCGGAGTTTGGGTGTACTTCATGGCTGAGTCAATGCGCACTCATAAAAGTGGGGCAATATGTTCTTCTATGTTATAGGTTCGGCTCCATGATCATTTGTCATGGCAGCTTCAAAGTGTTTTCTAAAGACTTGGTGGTGTAATTTGATAGTTTGGAAGGTTAGATTAAAGATAGTGGTATCCCTTATCCATTTATCTCTCCATTAATCCACTCATCCATGCATCTAGCCGTCTGAAGCTTTACATCTGCCAAACTTTCCCTTATTCAACCACCGTACTTCCTTTGTAAAATGAGCACCTAAATTTGCTGAAAGTAGAGCATGATCACTCAACTCGAAAAGTCCTTGACTTCAACAATGCACGCGACATTAAGGTTTGTAGCAAAGGATCCAAGATCACCCCTCTACGTGACCGATTACCGCGGCAGCAACAACAAAAAATTCTCCTTCAAGATTAACCAATGCATACATTCAAAAATGAAGGCACTGATTTTCTTCTCCACCATTTAATAGCCCTATGCGAGTTCCCGAAGATTAATTTGCCATTCCATTCTTAAAACCAAACGAATATTTATGATCATGGGTAAGACAGTTCAGCATTTTGAAGTAATTTTAGAAGGAAATAGAATCCCCTTCCCAGTGGAATAAAATAAACTCTTAAAATGATTTTAATTTATTACTCAACAGTGGATTAATCAAATATTAATGATGATTTTTTATCTGGCCAAATGTGCTGGACGGATTCGCGTCAATCCGAGACTTTAAAAACAGTTGCCGCCGCCCTACTGAATTAGATATCTAGTAGTAGCCGGGCCATGGTACAAATTTTTATTGGTGGAAACATGAGTAGACAAGGTGCGATCGTGCGTTTGTCAAATGACCCATTCTAACAGAAAGGGCTAAAATTTTCCGACCTCCAGTATGATATACAAAGAAATTTCGGGGTTTTGCAAGAGTTTTCCACCTCCCTGACAGCAAAGTGAAGGCGGTTGGCCCACCCATTCTTGACATTTGTTCTTCCCTCATGCTTGTTGCTCACCTAAGAGACGCTTATCTCCTTTCATTCCCCAATTGTAGTTCGTTTAAGAGGGTAAATTAAATTTTATGTCTATGCACTTAAAGTCAATGAAAATGTACAACTTTTAAGGAGCAAATCTGCCACATCGTCAGGGAAGACCTTGCAACGTGCTTCCGGATGCCTAAATGCTTTCTCCGACGGCCTTTATAACCTCGCAGTTGATGTCTAGTCCGCTTTATGATCCCCTCGGTGGTGGGGGTGAAGGTTGGTCATTAATAGATGAGGAGTTCTTCAAAGCTGCTCCTATTTAAGCACAAAAACGAAAATATTTTGAGGCTGCTTTGGTTAATTCAAACATTTGAGGACTTGGATTAATGATTTTCTTAGTTCAAACAATCGAGGGCTAATAAATTTTGACTAAACTTGTAGGTTTGCCTTAACCACACCAAACCGCAGACGTGGGGCTTCTGATGAATAATTTGCCCCAAGAAAGTACCGAAAAACCCTAAAAATGTTGTCTTGTTTCGAGGGGCCACAAAATAGTAACACCTTGTAAGTTGTGGGAACTTCTACTTACCTTACTGCAGTTTTGGGGTACGTAGTTGATTGCCTACCGAATAATTCGCCAGCTGAAGGATTTCCAAATGGAGGTTTTCACCGCCTAGCTTTAAAGTACGGCCTAGTGTACAGAGGAGTACCTGGGGAGCCTCGCCTCTTGCTTAATTCCTCTCAGATGACCTCTGAGGGTAAGCAGAGCGCTAAACCACAACATTTTAGTCAATCAGAAGACGAGTAAGGAAAGTGCTGACTGGGAATATTTCCGGAGGGTAAAGCACTAACATCTCAGGGTCACCAAAGTGGGGACCTCTTCTGAGGTTGAAGATGACCCCACATGACCCATATATAATCAATCTCTTGGGGAAAAAGAGAACAATCGACTTGACAGGTCATCGCTGCTGCTGGATAGTCTGAAAAACTGGTGGTGTTTAGCTGCAGGCAGATCCCAACTGTTCACATCAAACAGGGATGTCGAGGCTCATGCTACTCACAACACCAGTTAAGTAATATTAAGGTGGCATTTTCAAGGTAGGAAGGTATATTTGATCTGTCCTATCACACTGAGGCCTTTCTTTCAAGCAAACCAATTACTCGACTGACAGATATGAGATAGTCACATAACGGATGCAGAAGAGAATGCTGACAGGAAGAGAATTCACACACTTCCAACTGGCCCTTCTTAAGCACGTCTCCATCTACTTCTCTCAAAGGATAAAGGCTATATTAAACACCTTGAATATGATAGGTATCTCAACATTTACAAACTTGTTTTATGCTGTTATGGAGCCGGGGCAATCACTTGGTTGTGAATTTTATTGCCCACATGTTAAGAGGAAATTACTTTGTTAGGCTTAAGGCCGATGAGTATACAGGGACACCATTATTTCCTGTATGATGGCTACTAAAATGGCACTAAAAGCACTAATACTAGTAGGCGAATGAAGGATAAATTATGGACTGTTAATAAATCGTGGGGCTTGGTTTTGACCTGGGAGGAAGAGACTCGTAGAAGGCATTTTTTTCGCATGAAGGCTAGAGATGCATCAGTCCCTTCTTGCGATCCGTCTTCCTCTTGATACTCCTTAACAGTCGCCTGCCAAGTCCGACCCACCCTCAACTCCTCTAATGTCGGTTTAATCCCTCCATGCTATCAAAGCAGAAGCAGTACCTCCTCAAAGTCAGCGATGAAAAAGGCATAAAACTGTATGCGATGGGATGGAACAATGACATTCTCGGCTTCCGGTAAGTTGAAAATTTGCATAACGCAGTGTTTTAGTTCTAATGTTAGGTCAACGAAATAGTACGGGGAAAAACACCTTTTTGCTCCTCTTTGCTCTACTGCCCGACTGTCCGATCCCTTGCAGAGGGATGCCTTATCATAATTCTTATAACGAAGAGTAGAGCAGAAGCCCATTTAATGGAATGGGGAGTTGGAGAGTAATCTCTCAGTTGGGGAAACACGATCGTGTTATACTATCCATGCGCTGCCGCATTACACACCCCAAAAGCGAGCAACGTTTCGCTTCCATTTGATGTGTGCAGATACACGTGTGTGGTTTACTGCCGATCAGATTATTCACGGTGAATTATTCACTTCCTGAAGGCAAAATACCTGCGATGAATCCCGTAGTCGCGTGATATAGGCTGCCTCCTAATCCTAGTCGCCTCCCATCTGGCAAAGTAGTGATTAACATCTCGCCACGGTATTTGATGCCAACGTGCAGAATAGAATGAACAGCTGCTAAGGTAGCTCGGGTTAGGTTTTTTGCGTGTCGGTAAAAGTGCTTCAGCAAGCATTTTGCGCCGCGGTGGAAAAAGGCAGAGGTTGCCGAATCCCCCTGAGCTGGAGGCCAGATGTATGGCCTTATTAGGCTTAAGCCAAATAAAGTCCGGATGAATTCAAAAATGATATTTATGCCATATTACTATTTACGACGGCGATTATGTCCCTTGGGTCTTAAAAAACTGAAGTGGTGTCAATAACCCTGCAATATTTTGGCGCTGTTAAACTACCTACTAGTATAGTGTAAGTAACATTTTTAACTTTGCAAATATTGTAAAAAGACCGGTTTTCCAAATGCCGCAAATTTGGTGTCTCAATTTGAGCTATTTTTTAGCACATTTATGCATAAGAAACTCACTGTTACTCAATCGATTGACGAATTTGTGCATAGGTTCTTTCTGATAGTCGAACCATGGGTTTTCAAGAACGGTATTTTTGCAGGTGTATTACCCTTCTAAATTACTTTACAATGGGTGAAAACTCCTTCAAAACACATCTAATAATTTTTGTGCTTGTCACAAAGTCAGCTGATTTAAAACAAGCAGAGAAAAGTGCGGTAAAAACGAATTTCACTCTAAGCTGTGTCAACCGCTGGTGCGTCGCTATAGAAGGGGAAAAAGACTTAAATCGTTTGATTTTTGCATAAAAAACAGGAGTCTTCACTTTCTTAATACCTACCTTCAAAATTTTAATTTCCGGTGGTCCTTCTGCCGGGAGTTATGAAAAGTCGCGTTGGTGGGAGAGCTGAGGCGAGTGCTTAATCATTTCCAACAGAGGCACTAGGTGAAAGCTTCCGCCGTGTCTAATTCCAGCAGTGATGGTTTAATTAACACTCCTACTTCCAGAAAGGAAGCAGCTTTAATTGACTTCTTCACTTCTATACGATGTTTGTTTAAGTAAGTCTAAGTGGGAATAGGGGAAAAAAGAATGTTGTGCGAATTGAAGTACTTTACTGTCTAATTGTGAAGCCAAGACTTTGGTGTCAGCATCAATAACTTTTCTGTTTCTGTCCTTTAGATCAAGACTTGATGGTGCTGTTTCCGACACGCACTCGTCACACATACATGACGCTGGTTAACAAGTATAAATTATAAAAAATAATTTCAAACAGCTGAATTCTCAAAAACGATGAGTTTGAAGGATGGGTGGTTTCCGGTTATTTTCACTTTGCTTAAGGGTAATGGTAGGCGCAACATTGTCAGAGAGACAGGGTTTCCCCAAGCACTGGGATTTGTAAACAGAGGGTGTGTATCTGAAGCATGCAAACTTAGTGCAGCTATCACAGAGTAATGCTTTCAGAGTTGTTTACATTTGGTGGATCAGATGCAAAAGCCACAACCGCGAGAAATGATAGAGGATGAGTTACGCTTACCAAAGTTGGATTTTGGACTTATAACAGGCTCACATCAAAAAGTCGTGTATGAGAGATGTCCTCTATTTCTAGCCTAGACTCAGCGTCACACATATGTGAAACCTTTCATTCATGTTTTTAATATAATTGGTTATATATGACCATAATACCTACCGATTGGAACAACTTCAATTGATTAAGTAGATAAATTTTTATGTCCTGTTGACTATAATGCACTTTTTTAGCTGTTCAAGACAAAGATGATCTAATTTCCAATGATCGGTATCGTCCATCAAGGCTTGATAGGTGAGAAATCCCGCTGTCTTGAAATAAGTGAAACTTACCTTAATTTTCATGACCACAGAGAAATTATCTCCCCGCATTCACTGGTCACTAATCTAACTCATTTTCAAGCGCTAAGGCAAGCATTTGGATTGTGTGTGCGTACCACATCACACAGCTCCTTAATCGTGGGGATAGATTGGCTTATTGCATGCGGCCTGCTAACTGGCGCCAAATAACACCGCTCGCTTGCTTATCCTCCCTTGCTTCCCTTCCCCCTCACTTCTCTTCCTTCCCCACCATTTGGCGACATTCACACACTCACGTAACACAACATGAATTGAATGAAGAAGGGAATGAAGTTTCGGCTCTCCTGCAGTCAGTCAGTTAGCAAAGTTGTGTTAGGGGGTGGGAAGGAGGAAGATGGGCCAAGATTACATCTTTCATAGCTGCCTAAACAGTGGTTAGTGGATAGAAGGGAAAAACAGGCTTTCCAGCCTCGCCTCCCCTCTCTCCCTCTTTTCTCATATTGTGTCTGGCGCCAATGACTTGCGTGTTCAGTAGTTAGAACTGAGACACGCGAGATGATGATGATCTGAGGGTGGCGATGATGTTGATAATAATTCTCAATATGGGCTGATAAGTTAAACTAGGGGTGGTGAGGGGGATGGAAGTGGTGGTGGTGGTAGCAGTAGATTTGCCTTGAGGAGACTGACTGCAATTGCGTGCTCATGTTCGCATATGCACGCCGTACTCTGTCTCTCTTTCCCCCACCATCACCTCCCCGTACCCTAATTCTACCCCTCCTCATACACAACGACAATTTATGCGAGCTTCACATGAAACAAGCACAACAACAGCAGCCATGAATGTGCATGCTGATGGTAGCATTTGTCCTGGTACATCATATGCTGTAATAGGAAAATGCTAAATGTGTTTTAGATACTAAAATGGTAGTTTTATATTCCTGTACAAGATAGTGTGTAACTTTATGTAGAGGGGAAAAACGACACGCCAAATTTGAGGCCATGATAGCTAAAAAAACCATTTCTTAGCAGTTATTTAAATCAACTGCTACAAGTATAAAATCGACCTCAACTCCGTTCTACATCGGCTAAGTTCAACCAACATTTGACAGTAGGAGTTCTGAGGGGAAGGGGGGAGGTGAAGAAGTGAAGGGCGCAAAAAGAGTCGCACTGACGGTAGACTGAAGTAATTATACCTGGACTTGCTAATGTACGCATATAGGAATGGTTATGGACTGTGCATATCCCTTTCCCTATGTTGGACTACTGTCGGGGCTTCTTGACGTTTTTAATCTATCCGCAGTTATTTGTGATAAGAGAATAACGTAGTCATTGCGATTTCATTAAAAAGTATTCAAGTTGGACTTTTAAACGAACTACCAAATTTTGACATTGAATTTGGTTAGATTGAAAAAAGAACCGGAAAAATTATCTATTTTGTTAAGCGGAACATACAAAGATTTTTCCTTTTTTCCCGAATACATGGTCTCAAGACTAACTACCGCTATTTGCTGCTTAGTTTTGAAGTCGGTTTTTTGAGTTTTTCAGTACTTTTGGTGGGAATAACAAATAAGTTCAATTGCAGAAAATTGCTTAAAAATTAGCAAATAGAACTGGCGTGTAATTGCTGTTTTATAAGAGATGACGTCCTACGTCAAACGCCCACTTCGCACGCTTTAACAGTGTATTAGCCCTAATTTTCGATAAAATGGGTACAAATGAAACCTTGTTTAATTATTTTTGCGCACCCATTAATCAGGCGGACTCAGTAAACCACAGTTGTATGCTTATGCGCAATCGGGCCTCAAATTGACCAATCATCAGGCGATAATGTGTGCCCGGGGGGAGCATGGCCACCAATTAGCGTGCCTAATGAGAGTGCAAGCGAAACAGCTAGCCAATCAGCAAACGTCTTCCACTCTTCTTACCCTATAAAATGCGGCGACTACCAATTTGACGCACACAATGCCTGGCTTTTCGGTAAATGAGCTAATGTCACCCCAGGTTACCATTGCGGGCCTCCTGCAAGGATCTACACTACCCTCAGAAGTGACCCCTCAAGACGCGAACCCATTAACCAATCAAAGCTTCAGTATGCGGGAGAGTAATTTCGACGTCTACCAAAGTGCGTTCAACATGTTGGGCCTAATCATGAAGGGGAGGGAGAAGTGCTTAGAGGTGTCGACCCCTCCCTTTGGTGGGTGCCTTGCCTATCCTCTGGACCGGGGCACAAGATCCGAGCAAATGGGCCGATGTTTCTTTCCACCATTATATTCACAATACTTAAACAATTCGTTATCGTATGGAGCCCTTTTTGGTGGTAAGCAGTTGACAAAATTGCTTTTAAGCAGAATGGTTTTATTAGTTTTTAATACAATTTAATTGCTTAACCTTTGTGCAATTATTTGAACCATGATAGATGCTATGTGAAGCTCTTAGAGAATGTGGTGCTTTAAAATTTGCTAATCAGATATCAATTAACCTTTGCAAATTTAAATCATTCCCACAGAAGAAGAGTTAAGAGGTCAAAAGCTTAGTTTTTGAAACAAAATTAATCACAAAATCTAAAGAATTTACATTGACAATTCAAATCAAATCAACATCCCCTTTAGCAAGAAAATAGCAAAAAATGAGTTCTTGGCAAGTTTTTATTGAAAATACATAAAAATCTTTTAACTCTCTAAAAGCTTTTTTTCTTGATTACATGATCATCCATTGGCGAATAGGTACAACCTTTCAAAATAAATGATAAATAGCCCCAATTTTGGTTGATCGTCCAACTTAAAAATGTAAATCTGACTACTGGAGGGTAATTTTTTGACTTTCTCGTGCATGCAGATACTGCGGGCAGTAGCATTCGACCCTATCGCAAACCGAAGCGCATTCGAACGGCCTTCTCGCCCTCCCAACTGCTGCGATTGGAGAGCGCATTCGAAATGAATCACTATGTTGTAGGTCAGGAGAGAAGACGACTTGCAGAGTCGCTTAGTCTTACGGAAACTCAGGTAATACTGTTCAAATAATAATGTACAAACTCTTGAGTTATTTTTGATAATGCTCAAGCATGCAGGAGTCTAGACATACTTATATTTTGAAGTTCTGGAAGAGATGGAAATTGAGGCTGGAATAATCTTATAGGTGAAGGTGTGGTTCCAGAACCGTCGAACCAAATTCAAACGTCTCCGTTTGGAAGAGGAGGAGGGAGTGGTGGAAGGTGGAGATAGAGGAGGCGACCAAGAGGAAGCTGGTGGTGGTAGCGCATGTGACAACCAAGGTGATGGTGAGCCTCTTCCCCCCTCCAAAATCCTCCATTCTCCCACTCCCTCTAGCCTCGAGTCGCGTGGAGGTTTTGATGACTCCACATCACCTGCACCTCCTTCACAAAATGAGGAAGTAGCACTTAACCTGAGTACTTCCGCTACCACCTCTAAGGTCGTGTGCACTGCCTTGCCCCCACCTCCCCAATCCTCGAGCACGGCTACAACATCTACGCCCGCTGAGCGAACGATGTTCCACCCCCTTAGCAGTCTCCTAGCCTTTCAGGATGAGATGCGTCAAGTGTTGCAGTCCCGATCTTTGAATGTGTGGACGCCACCCCTTTAAGATACCGATTCCTTTGACATTGATGCGCCTTTATTGACCCTCTCGATAAGTTGAATGTGATAGTGGAGACGTGTAAAAAACTAATTTTACAGACTTCACGGTATTTCATTTTATATGTCAATTATTGGATGACACTGGGGTCAAAGGGTACGTTTATGCGAGAGGGGGGCAAACTATCTGTGTGAGAGGGGAGAACGACTGGTTTCGCGATTATTCCAACGGAGTACTCTTATGGAGTTCCTGAATGCCTGGAGAGTCCAACGCCAACACAACCTGCTCCAGACGATGCACGATCTCAAAATCCGGCACGCATAAATAATCGCACTTGAGATTGAGTAGTCGAGCCACCACACTCCGGAACTCCAGCAGCTAGATGGAAAGAACAAAAATAAAACAACCCCGAGGTTAATGTTCAAGCGAATGCCTTTGTAGTTCGAATAATTGCTTTTGAACGATGAGGTGGCGCTTTTGATCTCAAAGTAGTCAGTCCGTTACACAATCCAGCATCAAAGAAAGCAAAATAGATTTTTCTTTTCACAAACTCTTTCCACTTTCGAGCCCACATGTGTTCTAGTGCGGCATACATATTTCAGACCGTTTTTCAAATAAGTGACTATCTTTGAAGTGCGATAAAAGTCGCATCAAGATATTCTTGTGGTCGGACTGGTTGAACACTTTTGAATTATCCGACCACAAATTATTTCTATTACAGCTTGTCTGTAGTCTCATCTTAATCTCTTCCTCGTTTTGGAGTTAAACACTGATTTTTTCCGATTAATTACATTTACCTGGGCTTCCGAACGCCGAACACTGTCCAGTTCGCCTTCCAGACTGGTGATTTGCTGTTGCATGTTTCGAACAGTCAGATTTGAGGCTGTTTCCATTTGGAGTTTATCGCGTCGCAGACTCTGCGCTTCATTCTCCAATTGCTTACACTGTACTTGAAGCTCTTTAGCTCGGGACTCGGCGGCATGGAGTAGGGCATTTGTACCAACAGCTGCCAACTGGTAAAGCGGAGAGGGAGGGATTTACGTAAGGATTCCTAAGTTTTTGATCCACACTCAGAATCATCATCATAATCATGAGTTGTACGAAGGGGATGAAGGGGCCGGTGATGTTGCAAATCAAAGAGCATTCGTTTGTGGAGAGAAAATGAAAGTTACTTCATCTAGAAGTCAGCTATTTACCTCAATACCGGGTAGTACTAACCCCTGGACATGAAGTGTACTGGCTTCACACAATCGAATTTACAGCCTTCAAAACACACATACACACTGGTAGATAATAAAAGTAGAAGCGCATTTTGTCTTCACCTGCCATATCACGTGAATCACATCAACTATGACCCACCTTGAGTTCGGACAGTTTTGCGCTGTCAATGCCATGCCTGCACTCCCCCATTGCTTAGCAAAGGTAACTTACAAGGCAGGATCAAAGGAGAAAAGAAAAAAGGCACTTTTGCTCGAGTTTTTCGCTTTGATTTTGATTTACCGACAGTCCAATAGACATGGACGAGGTGGGAGGTCAATCAATATTTGACACGCAAATGGGGATACGGACGTCAACGCTCTGGTGATTCGCTACCGATATACAGGAATCCAGTAAATTTTCGACGAATTTTAAACATATTTTTGGAACTATGACCCAAATTGTTGCCACAGCAACAAGGTGTCCGGCAACCAATCAAATTTTAGTAAATTTTATTACGAAGTAAAATTATTACATAAGCATTTTCAATAATAAAAATGGATGTTTTATGCTTACTCATTACAATTGACTGCTAAAACTTAACGAGAAAGCGATGCAGGAGGGTGGAAATCGACTGGGTGGTGCTAAGCTCCCCTCGGACATCCCAAGGGTACCTTATCAATTGTGTAGCTTTTAAATGGATAAACACCTGTCGCTGGTATGGCCTTAGCCAATTCCAGTACTCGATAAACCTCATGATTTACGAGCAGTAATTTTAAGGGTGAATTAGAGCCGAGACAATGGCCAGACATATGAGAGAACCGTTCATAACTCACGTGACCATCGGCATGCATTAGGTCCATTTGCTTTGTACTTCCGCCAAATGACTTTCAAATGGGCCTGTTGGTACACGCTCATATGCTAGCTTTACGGTTAGTTATCTTGGCTGCCTCCACTTCAGTGTTATGACTAGTCTAGGAGAGTCACTTTGTAATTACTTGCCTTTGAAAGATCTCAGCGGTCGCCATCGCTTCATGCCTAGATTGAATTGACCCCATTTCCAGCACTAAACAGAAAGCATAACCTCCATCTACTCACCGCACTCTGGCTGTCACTAATCGCCTCATTTTTCAGTCGAGCATTTTCCGCCTGCAATGTGTAGACCTCCGTTCTCGTCCGCTTCAACTGTTTGGTGAGTCGCTTGTGCTCGCGATCTGTCGCAGCCGCAGAGGCAAGGTGTTTCCGGGCCTCCGCCTCCCCACCCTCCAAGTCGGCAAGACGACGGCGAAGCAGAGTTAGCTGGACCTCCAGGGCATCATTGCGTTCGCGTAATTCACGATTTTGCTGCTGAAGTTGTGCGAGGCGTGACCGTTGGGTGGTAATCTTTTCGCTCTCATTGGAGACTAGAGACTTCATACGAACTGAAGCATAAAATTGACCGCCCTTTTTGTAAACTTGACAGCAGCCAATGTCAAAAGCTTCTGAAGACGAGAAGATTGACCTAACTGCCTAACTCACCTGCGATTGCGTCCATGAGTAAGGGATATTCCCTCTCACTTTCCACATTTTCAAGTTTTAGCTGATCAGCCAGTTTCGAGATCCACTGACGAAACTGCGGAGGTAAGCAATGCATAAACTCTGGACATCAACCACTTAAATAATTTAAGTAGATGACTTCGCTTACATTATTTTGCTCAATTTGAAGTTTTTTAATTGTCAACTCGGAGTTGGGAATAGCACCAGCAAGGGTGACCTTTTCATCCTTCATCAGGGAAAGTGAAGCCAGCTTCTCCCGATGCGCCTTAACTTGAATCTCCAAGTCTCTCAATTCCTACAAGCAAATGAAATGGAGATGACGATTTTTTTTTCACACGTGATAACTCATGCAATTTTTGCCAAAATGTGGACAAATCTACCTTTCAGTCTACTAATGGCAGCAAAAAAAGTAGTGAAACTCGACTCCGCCACATCAAAAGTGTCTGAAGACTAACTATTTCTTTTATGCCACGGTAGAAGTTAATTCCGCATCCGATCAGTGGAAAAGTCATTCCGCCAAGCTCCTAGCCCCTCGACCCTTCTGTATACTAATGTGATTCACAAAACCTTCGAAAAAGGCTAAGAACGACGACTTAAATCCCTATCTAGAGGTCAAGTGAAATGGCGCAGAAAAATGAGACAACATTAACCCTCTAGTTACCTTTCGCCACACATAATCAAGCATTCTTGCAAACGAAACCCACTCTCACTACTCCTTCCTATTTTGTTTGTCGCCATAGCAACGAACATCAGTCAAAAAATCCTTTAGTCAGCAATGCGACGGTGTAGAGAAAAGGCGGGAAAGTAGGCGGCACAGTTCCTTTGTTAGCCCGTTTACTTACCGATTTGACCAATTTTAGTTCCTCCTCACGCTTTACAATGTCGTCTTTGGTGTAGACTAATAACTTCCTCATGGACTGTTCCTCGCCACATTTCAGATGGTGGCGAATGAAATGACTGTAAAAAGTAGTAGCATTAATTATGAAAAAATGGCAACTTTTATAAGCTCAAAAAGGGGAAATTTATGAGGGTCAGATTTTACGTGAGGCTTAAAGCTCTTTAGCCGATGAGTGGAAGTGATTTATGAATTAATTGAAGTAGCATCTTCCTTCATTTCCGTGGAAAGCGGGGATCATCTCAAAGATACGTTCTGCAGTGGGGCTAACAAGAAGGACCCAACCCCTTTAACTATTCAGCTACTTTCAAGCGATCATGGGACAGACGATTTTCCTGCATTCCTTTAGAAAACTCTCCTCTGAAGGCTGATACCCACAGAAACTCTTGCAGTGCTCTGTGCTCCAAAGAGGTAATAAGCGATTCGGAGTCAACGTCTACAGCGGTGTTGGTGTGGGTAGCGTCACTGAGTCGACGAAATCGTGACTCGCGGCGCTTCGCCTCGAGGTGGGCACGCTCCAGCGCGCTAGTCAACTTTTCCACACCCTCTTGAAGGCCACGTTTTTCCAGTGCAAGCTCTGTCCGCGCTTCTCTTTGCTCATCCAATTCCTGTTGAAAAATGCTACAGAATTAGTAAACGTACTCTATGCTTCTATTAAAGGTTCCAGACACCTGTTCAAGAGGAGGCCTTTCACACATTCAGCTAGAGAGTGTTTCCCATGGCCGTACCTAAAATTCCCCAGCGCCACTTATTTGCAGTTTCGCGTTTAGCAAGAAAAAAAGTATCAACGTCAACTTCTTGTACTGTAACTGAAAAGGGAAATGCTTGAACGACTAAGCTTTTTGTGCCAATTTCGGCGTAGCAGTACATTAAAACCAATCACGTGGTTCAAGGTACTCACGGCACAACTCAATCACCTCTACGACAAAAAACAATTGCTGACCTTCCTTGTCTGCTTCATTTCGGGCTCTGCACTATTTCACGACTGAGAAATCTTATTAAGTTCCACAACGATTCACAGAGTAGTTACTCTCGCAGCCTTATGTTCGGCCTCAAAGTTGACACCTTCATCAACCAAACTTGATGTCTCGGATTTCAGAGCCCCATAATCCCAGATGGGTACCTTCGCCTAAATGACAAAAACAATATTTCAATCAGAATCATAAAAAGGATATAATAATGCGGCGAATAAAAGCAAATAAGGGATGCGCGTATCTGCAGAGCCGTGCTAAAGCAATGGTTTTGCACACAGGTCACAACAAGAAATAAGTGCTTGATCATTGCTGTTCCGCCTTTTTCACTCATAGAGTGGTTTTCTAGGTTGTTTTTTTGCTCAAGTTTTAACAGCTACTGAAAAAGACAAGGCCACATAAGAGTCAACATCATACAAAACAAAATTGAATTGTTAGCGCATTTTTGGAAATGACAAACTATGTAAGAACTATACCTTTCCATATTTAAAGCCAATATGCGCCTTATAACCATGAATATAGACAACGCATATTGTATTGATTTGTGACCTTAGAAAAGGGCTAAAAGTAGGTCGGAAAGTAGTGGAATGCCGGAATGGCCTTATAGTAGCAGGTCTTTTTTAACAATTTGCCTCGCAGTTTTCCAGCATCGAAATTCCAAAACGGCTAAATTACGTAAGCGGATGAGACTAAGCTCTGTATGCAATTAGTTAACTCGGCATACCGCAGTTCTTGGGCCAAATTTTCACGAACAGCAAGCATTGGAATAACCCCCAAAAGTAATTAGATCAAATTTTATAAGATATACGGTATATAAGCAAAATGGATCATTAAAATAAGATTAAATGAAATAAAAAACCACAACCACCTGCGATTTGCAGCAGCCACAGGGCAATTTAAAAATATGACTACACGCAGCACACACGGATATGTATTTGTTCAAACATATAAACTCTTCTAAGGTCGTGAATAAATTTTTTTTCTTTGTACAAAACACAGTTTGTGTATTTTATTTCATTTGCATTTTAAAAAGTGCACATCTTTTAACCGTGAATAGAAAGATAATCTTTAATTGTTTAGAGTTCTTTACTTTAATTGTATTTTGTGTGAATATTTTCATTTGGTTTTCAAATTATACGGTTGTATAATGTCTTTTTAAAAGCTTATAATCGCCTATTTTAAGCGCACTTGCGTATGCATTTTGTGTTGCCATTGAATTTTAAAATCTCCTTTTTTTGATACTTTTTGTTTAATTTGTGCGCATTTTGTTTGTTCTACCTGGTAAGACTCATCTTAATCCAATTCGTGTATCGTTTGGCTTCTTTGTTCATTTTTTCCTTACCTCTGTTATTTGCGTGTAATGCGCTGTATTTTTGTAAGTGACTGTGTCAAGGTTTTGCGTGGGGCATCTTGTGTTCTAAATGCGGCAATAGCTATTCAGGCAAATGAAATAGGGACATTTTTGGATCTTGTTGGTGTACGAGAATGCCTTCGAGGTTCTGGACAGCTTCGCCCAGTTGCTGCAGGTGGTGTTACAAAGTTCCGTCGTCCTTACAGCAACTGCAAAAGTACCACTGCTCCTTGTTTTTTATTTAAGACCAGGAATTACGCCACTTTCGCCCCAGACGCTTTTGAAGCTTCTCCGAGAAATAGATCTCTATCTTCCTCAAAAGAACGACGTGTTCCCGTCACCCGGGTTGGTAGATCGGTCGGTTTCGGAAGTATAGTTCGGGTTTGGTGCACTTTAATTCAAGTTTAGATCTATTTGTTGGATTGGGACTTGGAGCAGCAGCAGAGTACGCGAAACGCTCCATTGGTGCCTCGGACAAAAATGACAAGTCGAATGTCTTCCTGAATGACGCCAATTTGGAGCGGATTGTTGATACTCTGTGTCGCATGCGCGGGGCCGCCCTTAAACTGGGCCAGATGCTCAGCATACAAGGTACTGTGGAATATTTTTACCTCTACCTACCCGTTTCCATTTTCAGACAGTTCGCTTGTCAGTCCAAAGGTGCAAAGGATTTTTGAACGGGTTAGGCAGTCTGCGGATTTTATGCCAACCTCACAGATGTACGAAGTGGTAAATGCTGAACTGGGACCAAATTGGAGGGAGAATCTGGCTTCATTTGATGAAAAACCTTTTGCTGCTGCTAGCATTGGTCAGGTCCATCTCGCCACCCTCCCGGATGGAAGGTAATGTTTGTGTGCATGACTGTCCTCGTTACACGTGCCACTATATTGTTACCATTTTTCTTGTTTTAACTCAATTCATAGAGTCTTCTATTTACAGTACGTTACGCATCATTTTGGACAAGCACGCTTAAAATGGTTTTCTTACATTTACCGAGTTCCGCCAAACAACTTGGGATTCATCTCTTACTACTGTGCTGACTATATCTAGACTGGACAAAACATTCATTCAAGATGTTTCATTACCATTGTTACTACTTGCAGACGGCTGGCCATGAAGGTTCAGTATCCCGGGGTGGCGAAAAGCATTGAGACCGATGTGGCCAACATCACAATGATCCTTAAACGCTTCAACTTCATGCCTCGCGGTCTGTTTGCCGAGTCGGCGGTTCGTGCCGCCAAGAAAGAGCTTAAATGGGAGTGTGATTACTTGCGCGAGGCCTACTACGCCGAAAAATTTGCTCGTCTTCTTGCCAATGATCCAGTCTTCTTGGTGCCTCAAGTCTTCCACGACTTTTCCACACAGAAAGTCTTTACCACAGAGTACTTTGAGGGTCTTGTCATCGATGATTGTGCCTCATTATCTCAGGACGTTCGAAATTGGGTAACTAGCTGTTTTTTTTCTTTGGATTTTGATCCTTTCGTTTACTGAATGCAGACTCCTCTCTCCCCTACTGCTCCAATTACCAGTTTTAATTCTATTTTTTCCCCTAAGACCGCCCCATCTTGTTTAAAGCCTCTACTTTTACATTTATTGTAAATCCTCGAACTTTAATCAATTACGGTGACTCCTTATTCGTTTGTGCCCCTTCTAAGTAATCAATGAATGACATTTTCTGCCTTGTGGTTCGCCAACTTGTGTGCGAGGTATGGCAGTTGTCTGTCTTACTTCCCAACTAGGATCATCACCTCGTTGATGCATTGCCTGACGCCTTTCACTTCTAGATTGGTGAAAATCTTCTGCGCCTTTGCCTCCTCGAGGTTTTCGTCTTTAATACCATGCAGACCGATCCTAACTGGTCCAATTTCCTCTACAACAGAGATCTGAATAAGGTAGTACTGTCCTTTAAAACTGTTGTTTTGTTTCCCCAATATTTTTTATCACCATCCCGCGAATTTCCAATTTTTGCCTCCAGATCATCCTTCTGGACTTCGGCGCGTCAAGGGAGTATCCGCGCCGGTTTGTGGATAACTACCTACGGGTAATCGTGGCTGCATCTAATGGTGACAAACCGGGCATTTTGGAGTACTCAAGACGTCTGGGCTTTCTAACGGGCTATGAGACTAAGGTGAGTTGCTGTTATCTTCGGTTGATGATGCGATAATTGGGATCGTCTTAAGTCCGCCGAAAGGGTTTCGGGGTTTTCAATAAATCGAGTTTCGATAGTCCTAGACGCGCTTGAGGAAGTTCATCAGTTAAACTTCGCCGGTCTGGCTCATCGCTCACCGATCTGCCTGCATATCTACTATCTCCCATTTTCCATGATCTTTTTCCTTATCCTAGGTCTTCTTGGACGCCCACGTAGAGGCAGTGGGTGTTTTGGGCGAGGCCTTTGCCTCTGAGGTGCCTTTCGACTTTGGAAAGCAGTCGACGACCTATCGCATCAACCGCATAATTCCTGTGATGCTAGAACACCGTCTTACCCCACCACCGGCGGAGACCTACTCCCTCCACCGCAAGATGTCTGGATGCTTTCTACTTTGCGGTAGACTGGGCGCCGTAGTCGACTGTCGAAAGCTCTTTCTCGAAGTAGCGGATAGTTATGTTTATGGATTAGAGGAGACACCGGAATTGGCCTGATCCATCCTCCCTTCACACACTAGCCCCTCCTCGTCTGTATATGAACCAAGCGATAACTTGATTGTCTTAAATAGATCCGACTTTTTGTGAACAAATCACTCTTTTACTTGGTCATTTATCTTTGCTCCTCCGAAGATTGTGTATGAATGGATAATTGATGGTCCTGTCTAAACTCCTCTAATGGAGCAAGCAGTGGCCCTTTTTATTTGCTACGAAGGGATGCTCCTCACTCTATATCCTCCCTAAATTAAATTTTAGGTCGTATCTTCAAGACTCTTTCCTTCGATCTACCTTTTTTTGCATCAAATGGTTTAAAAGCTATAATTGTAGCCTTAGTTAGGAGTTGTTTTTTTTTTTTTTATTCCAGTTACAGCAAATTGGTGGATATTTAGGTCTTGTTGCAAAAGGGAAGCATAGTGAATCCCGTGACAAAAGTTGTTGTGACTTCATGACCGCCTCTCAAATGCACTTTTATCCCGTTTGGAGAACCTTCAGAGGGCAAGGCCACGAGTTCTGTTAAGGTAATGCTGGCTAAGAAGAAAGTGTGTATGTCTACTCAGACTCCTTTCAGTGACCCTAAGGTTGAGTAGCTGGCCCCGAGAATAAGACTTGTTAGCCTCCTGGATCGGGTTTGCTCCGAAACAGGTGTGCCAGAAACGGGGGTGGGGAGAGCTCTAGTCCTGACCTTTTCATCTTGACACGGAGATAAAAATGCAACTCACTGAAGACTTTTCCAAGTTTTTTGAATTTGCCTTTGAAATTACGAATAGTTATTTTATCATCTTTACCCACAGGAACTAAGACAATGCGAGACGCTGCCGTAACAAATGAATGTAGGAGCACTCCCTCCATGCCAACCAGCCAAGGGGACGCATTCCCAAACGTCGAGGATCCACCACCCTTCTTGCCCGAACACGAAGGCTACACTCTGTTGGAAAACAACAATACGAATGATGACAGCACTGGCAGCCACGGCAGCAGCAGCGAGAATGAAGAAAATGATACCGCCCGGAGCAGTGATTCCTTAAACGACGCCGCAGTCGATGAGGCTCTTCGACGAGCGTTGAATTCCGACGAAGGAGTCTTCAGAACGTTTCCTACTTCGGTAAGACCCAATCGAGTGGTCAATTATTTGCCATCCTCCAACCTTTTAGGCGGAGCCTGAATATGTTCCGGATGAATCATCACCGGCTCTTTTATGGAGAACGCCGATGAGTGAGGAAGACAGACGAATTCCACTTCCTGAAGGTGAGTGAATCTTTTGCGTATGGTCGGTAACACTGACCTGTAGAAGTCACTACCTGTCACTCGTTAATCCTGTCTTATGCTTCAGAAAAGGCAGCTGAGATCAAGGCTTGTCTACGCAATTTCCAACTACCCGATGCCAATTTGCCAGCCTGGGCGAAACAGATTCCCGAAGAGGTGTGGAAACAGCGACTGCTACAGCGTCTCTCACCACCCTCTTCTGATTTGTCGTAGGTGCTGCGTCGACTCTTTTTCCTCCTCCTCCTCGCCTTCTATCGGCATTCCTTTTACCCCCCTTTTGATTCGCTTTACCTTGATCACTACTAGCTTGTCTTGTCAGCTAACTGTGAAGGCCAATAATAATATTGGTGGATTCGATAAATGTCTTCTTCAGGTGACCTCTTCTGCGGACGGGTCTTTGTTGGCCGTTAACCCTCGCCATGATTACTCACTCCTAGCAAGTCCGGGGATTCAAATCAGGGGAGGGGGAGGCACGTGGAGGTACGCTGATGCCAAAATTTTCGGCCATAAACTCCCGCGTCGTACATAACTTAGGAGGAGAAAAGCAGACTTAGTGAAGCTGTTAAAGGTGTTTACAGTCGCACAAAACGTCTTCCCTTCTATCAGTTCTCTACCTCCCCACCTTTCAGCTAGGAAGAGAGGCTCCCCTACCGAGTTGAAGCCGACCAATCTTTATAGCACTTGCAAAACTGCTCACCATCATTCCGAATGCTGAGGTAAGTGAAAGTGTCGACCCAACACCACCAAAAAGTCACTACTCGACTTTAGCCCCCTAACCCCATCCCCAGTCCCCTTAAATGTCTCATTTAAATTTAAATAAGCAAAGCAGCAAAACAAAACAAACGGAGGATAGCTAAAATGAGAAGCTTTAAATAGTCCCACAACAGTCAGCAAAAGTGGCTGAATTAAAATGGCTGCACATAAAAGTTCTATTATTGACATTCAGCGTGCAGATGGAAGAGATAATAAAATTGCTTGCATGCAGCAATAGAAATGACAGTAAAGTGGGCTACAATTGATTCTCCTTCTCCTCTGCCATATCGGCTTCCGTCTAATGTAAGGGATAAAAACAGTGAAATCAGAAAGGGCACCCCAAAGAGAGTAATCAAGGCAAACTCACGTTTCCATAGAGAAGGAGGTTTGAGGTGTCGTCCTCCGTCTGCATCACCATTTGTTGCTGGCTGCTAGCATCCCACTCTGAGGAAGAAGAAAATTAAGAAGGGGAAGAAAGGTATACGAACATCCCTGACAACCGCTCTGACACCTACCGGCCTGATTGATAACTGCCAACTGTGGTTGCCCGTCTTCACCTTGGATGAGGACCAGAGTCTGCCCAGGCTCAAGCTGAAGGTCCTCCGGCAGCACAAGACGCTGAACCACCTCACCACCAGCATCGGTAATATCAATTGTGGCAGGAAGGTTACCTGCTGTGCCCAAGGTAACTGCTTGCTGCTCAATGGCTACTGGAGCCCCAGCAGTATCCGTAGTAGCTTCGTGGAGACTCGCGGAGGTCGGATCTCCGGCTGCAGCTTGAAGTGCGTACACTC
Source organism: Echinococcus multilocularis (assembly GCA_000469725.3). Lineage (NCBI taxonomy): Eukaryota > Metazoa > Platyhelminthes > Cestoda > Cyclophyllidea > Taeniidae > Echinococcus > Echinococcus multilocularis. The sequence goes on along the minus strand of LN902849.1, from coordinate 287,508 downwards.
CAGTGTCACTATCGTGAACGCCTCCTGCCTCGTAAGCGACCTGTTTAGTGATAAATAATGTCAAACAAGTCCAATGAGTATGCATCCATCCACCTCTCTCTCAATATGAGTGGCCTCCAAGTTTCATTTAAATACCATAATTTTGCTCCTCTAGAGCTCCGCCAACTATCTCTCTTCCTTTATTATAAACTGAAGTCTGCAGACCCAACTAGTAGAAATCCTTTTGATGAATTATTCAAAGACAGATAAATTAAGTTCAGTAAACAATGCTAAATAAAAGATAAGGGGACCCCAGTTTCCAACACCTCCCCTCACCTGCTGCTGCTGCTGCTGCTGCTCCTGCTGCAAGCGCATCTGTTCCTCCGCTTCCATTCGCGCGGAGACGATTTCGGGATCTGGTTGGAGAGTAGCACCCTCCACCCCACACTCCTCCACCAAGTGACGTGCCAGCGTATTTCCATCCACACCAGACAGGGCGCATCGTGGACAGGCAAACTGGACGTCCGCCACCACTTCTGCCTCCGCCTCCGCCACTGATGGATAGTCTACTTCCATCGGATCAACTGCTGCTGCTTCTTCGGTGGATACCTCTGTTCCCGGTGCTTCCTCCTCTACAGGCGGCATATATCGTGTCAGCCAGTCAAAAGTGACTATGGGACGGATCATAGGACTTCCGGTGTGTGCGGCAGCACCTACGTCAGTTCCTGGGGGGTACATGTGTGCTCGGTGGACGTGGCGAGTAAAACCGGCAGCGCAGCAGGTGGCAAACACGCAAGCCGAGCAAGGGAGATACTGCCTGATAGGTAGGTAAACAGAACGTTAATGAATGGAAAGGTCCAAGATGGAAAAAGGAATGGTTTAATGATTAAACAAAGGGATGGGAACTTAGGTGGATGTTGTGATGTATAAACGGATGTCATGGAGGTATATGTAGGGGGCGTAGAGATAACAAGGTGAGCAGATAGTGGAATGGACAGAGCCGACCAGTGGATGGATAAACAGAAAAAATAATTGATGAATGAGCAATATAAATGGATCCAAGGTTAGCATGTTAAGGAACAGATCAGTGAATATGAGGAAAGGGATGAAATCAGGAGAGAAGGATGAATAGATGACAAAATTTGTAAAAAATTCTACTTGTGGTCATCTGAGGAGAGAGGATCACCACATTCTAGACAGGTGAGTTGAGCAGCCTCGGGAGGCAACTGAGTGGTGGAGAGATCTTTCGTGCGACTCGGTTCTGGAGCGTTGAGGAGAATCACTCGATTCTCCTCTTCCGCTGCTGCTGCTGCTGCCGCTGCCAATGCGGCCGCTTCTGCGTCAGCAGAAGCACCTGCAGTATCGGAGATCGTCAACTGCTGTTGTTCTGCCGCAGCACTTTCCCCGAGCGACGACTTTGCTGCCTCACTCTCCCCCGTCTCTTGCTGCTGTTGTTCTTGTTGCTGAACAGCTGGTTCAATGGCGTCAGTCTGAAAGGAGGGAGGAAAGAATTGGACGGAGGAAAGCTAACTCATAATTTCCAGATGTACAAGTAGAATTGATGAATGTCACCTAAGCTTATTCTACCCAAACGATTACCACTGTATTACACCTACTTCCTCCTGTTAACATTTCATCCGACTGGAACGAGGGGTATGAAATTGTATTAAGTACATAAATATAGCTAGTATTTTCTTCAACAAAAGGCCGCGCACACCCACCATAAATTCCTCCACATCATGCGCCTCCTGTACTTGGCCATCCACGTGCTCAACCAGCTCCTGCTCCCGTTGTTCCTCCAACTGAATCTGAGCTTGCTGTTCTTGCGCCATTTCTTGCTCCTGCTGCATCTGCTGCTCCTTCAACTGTTGCTCCGCGGCTGCAGCACTGCTACTGCATGCTTTGTGATCAAGCCTCCGATGTACCTGGTAGTCCGACTTGTTTGTAAAGTTGAGGCGACAAGCAGGACAGCGACGTAGTTGGTGTTGAACCTGGTGCATTCTCAAATGCTGCAGATACACCTGAGTCTGCCCAACACCCGCTCCTAGACCCGCTGTGCTTACACCACCACTACCACCACCGCTGGTAGGAGACATTAGGGAAATGCCAGGAACTCGAGCATCAGACGGAGTGAAAATACGAAGGCAGTACGTGCAGAGAAGGTGGTTGGAACCACTATGAGCCTTCTTAAAGTGGTCCAAAAGGTCCTCGTAGAGAGAGGAACGAAAGAGGCAGATGCGACAGACATAAGGCATTTCGCGTTGACGATGAGTGGATTGAAGGTGGTGAGCCAGAGCCAAGTCGCTAGCTGCTTCCTTACCACAGATACGACAGGAAAAACCTGTAGCCGTCAGTTGGGGCCTGGACCCTTCTGGTCCGTCGGCTTTTGACGTTTCGACTACTGTTGCACCACCGTGATCCTGTCAACAAAAAGCAAAAAATTTTAGAATGCTCAAGGCAGGGTTTTAGTAACCCACTTTCTCTAAATGAGCCCGAAGGCAAAACGCATTTGCAAGAGCTCGATTACAAATCCGACATTGGTAGAGCGGAAAACCCAGAAGGCCTTGAATGGGTTCGTCAACATGGCCCATGATGTGATACATAAGTTTAACGTTGGAATAAAACATGCGCTGACAGACGGCGCATTTAAAGCGAAATTCTGCCTTCTCTTCAACATAGGTAGAAGAGCCTTCCTGACGACCGTAATAGTACTCATCGATAGGAATACATTCTAGATTTAAAGAATAGATAGTGTAAGTTAGAAAGGAGGCAACATTACCAACAGATGAATCACGGTCGCTTGTTTTCCTGATAGCAAGACCATCGCTGGTAGAAACAATTTCAAGACCGGATTCAGGTCCCAGCGCACTCGAAGCTGGCAGCTCCGGCTCTGGAAGATCATCGTCAATATCTGCTGCGCTCCTGAAAACAATGCTAGGTGGGAGGAAGGAGCGAAGAGGGCGAGCAGAACCATGTAGCTTGGCCTTTTCTCCCTCAACAAAACATTCGGATACAAAGACAGATGGCCAGTCAGATCGAATAGGTTTTTCTGAATCCAAAAAATCATCAGGAACAGTTGTATGAGCCTTCACAACAGCGACTTCACCTTCTAAGCAAGGACAAAATTATTTCTAGTAGAACTTACCTTCTGGTACAGGAAATTCCCAGTTATTTTGTTGCAAAGTATTATAAACAGAAATAGCACCAGCATGTTGTAAGGCATTCAGCGATTCACCAGTAAGTAAACCATTGTCCCCAATCATAACAGCCTCCTCAGTTATGCATACATTCCCACAGTTTGCCAATCGACTGACGGCCTCTAGATAAGTTCGGTATTCCCTACCGAATGAATAAATGATGAACAAACTGTAAACGTGTTTGGTATGCTTTCAGTTGTGAGTCCGACAGGGACTCAGACTCACACAGCATTGCCAGCGTGCGGTACACCTTGGATCGATTGTCATTTCTTAACTGAATCAATAAGAAAGAGGTGACAATTGCAGAGAAGCACAACCAAATGGGTAATACTATCAAATAATACCATTGTCAATTCTAAAATAGGGGGCACTGCACTACCGCATTAAAAGTAGCTTATTCGAAAATCACTACTAAGATAATAAAAAAATGCAGTAGTGCGTAGCCGCGCGCAACGGTTTTTGTTTGTAAAAATTTGAGACAACAGTAAAAGAATTCTAGGAGACAAATATATTGCATAACCTAAACTTGATCGATATACTTCTCCATCTTCAAAGGAATTTATTTAGCTTTTTAACTGCAAGTTTGTTTCAAAAAGTTTTTTTACCGAAAAACAAAAAAGCAATTCAAAACACGTCATTTTTAATAGAGATGAATTTGCGGAAACTGAGACATGATTGATGTTGTACATGATGCCCCTGAGAGGCAAACAAGTGTCAATACAAATTTCACAGCCTACTTTTCGAAAAAATTTAGTTTAATAGTTAGAAATTTGGAAATGCACTATTTTGATATGTTGATAAACAACTAGTTTAACACATCTAGCACTGTAAAAGGCATGCTTGCAAAGAAACTGTAAACCAATATCAGACACTAACCAATGGGTTTTTAGATGGCGTTTAGTTGGCTGATTTCCAACTTTTAGAAGATGCACGGTTAAAGCAACAGCTAACTTTCTCCGGAATCTGCATTACGTACACCACTTTTGCCACTCATTATGTCGATTTCTTTTTTTTCCACCAGGCCTTACTCCTCGCTTGTTTTGACGGGTCTTAGCGCGTACTCGACAAAAATCGGTGGTGGTTACCGCGGTAGAAAATGTCTATTTGTGACCGGCCGAGATTGCCCGAGGGATTTCAAGAACTTCTAGAGGAGCTCTCCTATGAAGTTATGGTGGAAAGGCCAGCCGATGTCATACAGTTCTCAATAGACTTCTTTAAATCCCGCCGAGGGCCAAATGGTACATGCATATCCAAAAAGGCTGCATCTCGAAGGGCTAGCGATGACCCCCTCGGAAATGATAGATCTCTTCATCTCAGTTCCTGTCCTCGAGACAAATTCACCCAAAGACCTCAATAAACTTATCTGTAAGCATGAGCACTTTAAAACCCTCTACTTAATTCCTTTTCTTGTATCACTTGGCCAACGATGCCTTCTTTTTGATATGGGCACCTACTTTATTTGCTTTCATTTATTTCATTAATTGACAGGAACTCTTGAATATGTTGCCTTTCTTTCCTGCTGGAAAATAAGATGGCATAAGTGCTTCTATGACGAACATCTCTCGCCGAATCCTCACTTCTTTATTCATAAGCAACAGACCTGACGGCACAGCCCAATGAGTAGCCGACATCGACTCCCCACCATTAAGAATTCAATTGCCACAAATTTTCGATTCTAGAAAGAAAAGGCTTGTAGGCCGTAGGGATCCCAAAAAACATTTCTAGCTGACACATAGATCTGCATTATCAACAGAGGAAGAAAAAAGGTGAAGCTAATTACCACTTTATAAAGATATGCTCATGGCAAAAGAGACCTCTTTAAAACACCTTTAATGGCAACTAGTAAGAAGACAGGGAGCAGGGGGCTTAGGGAAATCCATCAAAATCATCCTCAGAGAGCTCCTTTGCGCTTTCCATTTCCTGCTGCTCACGTTCACGACGCTCCTGCAATGTTAAGAAAAGGAGAATCAATTTCTCCAAAACCGATTTAGGCAACCCAATTGTCAGTTTTCCAAACAACTTCCAATGCGCAGCGGGACGAACTTAACGCTTTATTTTTGAGAAGCACAGCAAAGAGGGGACGACAAAAATAGCGGAGGGCAAAAAATAGGACGTTATCTACAAAAACGTTTTATCTTCACTCTCTTCCTTTTCCGTCGACGGAACTGAAAGGAACATTGCAATTCAAGCGCTACTACCAAATACGAATACAAAATAATAACTTTAAAGACGGCTATTCGAAGAAAACAGCCTTATATCTGTCACAATAATCGGCGGTTTCTCACCTCTGCTGATTCTAGATCTTTGCTGTACTGTTTGGGTGGATAGCGCATAGCTTTGATAGCTTGATTTCTTATTCCCAGACAGAAGCGGATTCGTTGATTGAACTGATCCATCGGCTCCCGTGTGGAGTAGAGATCACTCGCCTCCGTTGTTATCATATAACCACGTTCTCTATTTATTACTGCCTCGATAACACCATCGCGAATAGCCTAGGTGGTGGAACCCAAAAAATGGGCACTAAAAAACCCCTTGGCTGAAACAACAGTGAGCTAGAGGGCTAATCATACTGACCTTCGCAACAATGTACTCGGCATCCTCTGAACTGTCCAACTGCAGCTTCGCAGCCACATCTGTGAGGAAGATCTTTGAGTAGCTCAGCGAGATCCTACGGACCCCCGTTTTGATAACATTGTGACGCAGACGTAGAATAAGAGTGTACGTCTTATCGTGGTTGAACTGCTGCACGTAAGTTTTAAGGACATGGTTGAAACGCCCCAAATCACCAGCATGGATGGCCTGAGTTAGCTGGAAATAGGGATGGAGAGCATCCTTGAGGTCTTCTTGCCGAAAAATGCTGCGATCGGGTAGCTCACCCAGTAGTAACTCCACCACCGTATTCAATTTGTGCAGAGCCTGTTTGAATCCACTTGCTGTCTGCTGTGGCGCCTTTCGGTGAGCCGAGACTAGGTGATCGTGGGCTGCGTTGTAATCCAGTTGGATGGCTTTTATGAAGCCTAAAATTTAAAATTAGACCATGGCCATTCAGACATAGACTAAACTCGTCGTAGATGGCTTGTAACATTTCTCCCAACCACAAACCAGCCTTGAGCTAGTTTATTCATAAAATTTATAACATTATGGTAAAAACTTCAAAAAAATTAGACAATCACGTGCCTAAGTAGTAGAGGAAGCGAGCCCATTCATTATTGGGAGCCGATTCAGGAAACTCTACACGATTAACCAATTTTGAGGCCTGATCATGAAGATTATAGTGAAGGTAGTTCCTCAACAGGAGATTAATAAGAACGGCTTGGCAATCGTGGTTCTAAAGGCAGAAAAATTCTCCCAGTAATTTTGTTAAAATCAGAAGTCCATCCGACGGAGTTAACTTACATTTTTCAGCGTTGCTGAACGAAGGCGCGAGTGCAAGAAAGGACGAATCTCCTCGAGTCTGTCATCCAGCTCAAAAGCTCTGCTATGGTAGTAGAAGCAGCGACTGGCGAGAGCTCCCATGGTGCGGCGACCCGTTTCTTGTGTTCTCTCCATCAAAAGAGTAGAACATCTGGTAGCCTAGGGACGAAATCATTAGCTTTTAGTAGAGAGATTGGCAAAAACTAGAACAGGGTATTTCAAACATACTTCTTTAGTGTTCCCACTGTCCAAAAGGTGAATAAGAAGCAACAGATGGAGGTACACTTCAACTTCTGGTAAAAGAGCACCGGGTTTTTGTGACTTCGGTTTGACATTCAGTTTGGGAGGAGCGTCCATTGCCTTTAAATAATGGAGGAGATTATCAAGGCATGGGCCAATTTTACCTCTGGGAGAAACTCCATAAAGTAATTCCATTGCTGGGACTGGGGAGTAAAGTAGGTGTAAATCAGACCACGAAGCACGTTACTATTGAGTTTTCGGCGAATAGGAACGATGCCACGAAGGACTCGAGTCATGAAATGAAGCTCCTTAGTTGCAACTGCCTTTTCAACGTAGCGAATCTGGTCGCGGATGTCCTCTAGCGTAAGCAAATCAACATCTTTCGCAGCATCGCCTTCAACTGATACCTTTACCTTATCAGCTGAAAGTTCCTCAGAAACGGGCTGTTGGGTTGACTTCAGATCAGCGCGCATATCTTTTATAACAGTGAAGAGAATGAATAAGCAATGAAGTAAATTAACACAAACTCTGGACGGAATATATGAGGTTGAAGAAGGCAAGCAATGGACATCTAATACCTGAGTTAAATTATGGTAATTATTACATTATCCGCTGTTAATCCAATAAAAAACAGACTGCTGTAATGTTTGACCTGCATATTACAAATAACAGGAAAATTCAGTAGCAAAGGATAAGCAGCAACATTTTCAACAAATAATGCTAGCCGCAAAAAAACATAATAGTGTCAGGTTAGTCCAGTGTTTATCAAATAGAAGAGTTTCCCCAACAAGCACTGTTACTATGAAAATCTTCCCACTGAAACTATAAAGACAGGCATTTAGTCTAATCTATAGATCAAAAACACAAAAAGTCACTTAATCATGACCAGGAAGCCTAGGTAGTCAGTAAACGATATTCAGACGCAAACGACGTCAAAAGCCAACTTGCTGCATCATACGGAATATTTAAGTGAGCCACATTTCTGAAGTTGGCTTAAACAAGGACGTAAATTTGACATTATGAAGCTTAGCTAAATGAAATGCACTCTCAGTGTAAATAATTAGCAGTCAAATGTTTAAACGAAAATTCCGATTTCAAGGGAAAAATAATTGCATCTCTGTAATAATTGAATCATATATTAGCTGCAGCGTAAGTGGTGAGATTTGACTTCACACACCATGGGAGATGGGCCTTTCTCAGCGCTTGCTGAATCGATGAGCTAAATTATTGTCAAAACTTTTGCTGCCATTGTGGGTTCAGGATATAATGATGCATCAACGACCTTTCATAAACCATAAAACCGCGTGACGACTCGCCCATGACTGCCTTCGCTGCAGTGAGAATGGGGTAGAGCGCTAACTCGATTATTCTCAGTCATGGGTGAACGCACTCAATACTATGGGGTGCGTCGACAGCTAACAGGAAACCCATACTTACTGATATCACTTTTCAATGATTTGGACGAAAGTCTATTCAATTTACCAATGGAGCTGCTCTTTTCTGATCGTCAATCAATATGACAAGGATGCATTTTTTCCTCCTTCACTTGCTATAAGACCGTAAGGAAGAACAAAGTGTTCTCATATTTTGTACGTTTCATCTTTATTTAATCGATTCTTAAAATACTTTCTAAAAAACCTTCCTCGGAAACGCTTTTGCCACTACCTCACCCTCTAATCCAGTACAGGTCAAAGTAGTAACTCAAACTCGGATCCTGACTCTTAGCACTTAACAGTCTCATCCATGTAGCAGCTGTGTTTGCGCATACTTTCGTCGGTAAAGGGTCAACTCTACGTGCACTTGGGAGCCTCAAGTTTCTCCCCCTAAGAAATCACTTGTCAAGTGCATAATATGACTTGATTGCGGTCGAATTGCCTATCAAACTATACTATAGTGCCACTTTTATCTTTTTTGTTAGTGGGTAACTCCAAAGATCACTCCTGTTTCATTCCTTGGAGACCTTTTGTTGCCCCAATTTAAACCCATCAGCAGAGACCACTTAGCGAGTCATTGTTTAAGAAAGAATCTTAGTCACCTCTCCATAAATGCAAGTTCCATCTTTTATTTGAGTAACTCATTGCCACTTTTGTGACAGATGAGACACATTCGCTGCTGGAGAGTTTGTCCACTCAAGTGTCACTTGGGTCATTCATTTACTGCCAACTTCCCAACTAAGAGCAGGCAGGACAGCTGAGTATAGCACGATGGATATCATTTCTTTATAGGTATACAAAGGAAAAAATTCTTTGCAATTTGATGTTACCAACCAATGACCTAGACGACTGACTTCCTGATTTATCGACCGACTTGCTCATTTCAAATCGTCAATCAATAAGTCAAGGACACCTTGATTTTCTCCTCACTTGCTACGTGACCTACCGGAGCACGCTCTTTACTTCCCCGTTTCGCAAGCCATATCTTTACTACAATTAACTTTTAAATGCTATCCGAAAAGTTTCTCCACAAATGCGTTTACCATGTCCTAATGCTCCTCGTGCTCAGTCACACCTCGTCAAATCTGCTGAAAGTTCTTTATATCTTTCAAATTTTAGGTGATATCCTACCTTACTTCCATAAGGGTAAGAGGTTGACATCCTACATTCTATGTAATTGTTTTACTTTTAGAGTACCCACTTAGAAGGACTAGAGTGCCCGCAGTAGTGCACACCTGCCGACGAGTGATTCGTCAGGCTAGACCATCACAAACGATTTCGGTGGGAACTTCAATGGAAGGCAATAGTCATGGAAACCCTGTTGGTTCATCTAACCCTCCATTTGGCACGACGGTAAGGGAAGAAAAGTTGGGTGAGCAAATCATTCCCTATGTGGCTACTAAAAAAGTTGATTGCGGCATCATACTACCTCACAAAATCCTTCATTTAGTTCCACAGATTGCAATCAAAAATGACAGTCCGAAGCCAACTTGTCGTCCAGTGAGTTGTAAAATCGTTGTCCCACTCAAATTGCAAACTAGAGACCGGTAGCCTAGAAACTTTTTTCTTTTCAGCGGCTCAAAAAACTCTGCAGACATATGTCAAACCTCTTCCTGGGATGCTGTCGTGGTGGTGCTGAGAAGCCTTAGACCATCAATGTTCCTTACTGTGCAATTCATATTACTCCTCCTACATTTTTCTGGAGCGCCTACTTTGTACTTTGTGTAGAGGGTGGAATGTACACTAATTTCCTGGGAGATAAATACATCACTCAGAATTATCATGTCCATAAGTATGACGATTTAGGCACTTTAGGTTACGGCTAGCCTTTGAGTATTTAAAAATCCATGATTTAAGGGTAAAATTAAAAAAATCATCTCTCGAGTGATCGGTTTAGATGTAAATGAGACTATATATGGTAAAACAGCCTAGGCATAAGCGCTACCATCTGGAGTCTTTCTTCTTTTATTAATTGTATGTCAGGAAAGTATAGGTGTAAATTTGCTCAAGCTTTTGCATAAAATGTTCGTCCATGGAGCGCTCCACACTCACCGCATATCCGAAGCTCGTAGCTGAGCGTCGGGGAGATGTGAGGCTACTTACACCTTGATAGTTTGATAGTTTTGTCCAAATGGGTTATCATAAAATGTCTTTGGAGTTCTCCTAATCAGAGTGATTTAATAAAAAAGCCATTTTTACTTGTACGAATTTTTTATTTCGCACATTTTCTTTGTAGGCATATTATTATTTACTACTCATGCCTAAAAGTAGTATAAATAAAATTGAAATCCCGAATAAATTGCCAATTTTTTCATTAGTTTCGCAGTTGCCAAAATATTTTTCTTTTTAAATTCTCCTATAACACATTGTCCATGAATTTTAGTACGCTTAATGTTATTGCCTGCTATTTGTGATTATAAGTGGCATATGGTGAAATTAAACTTTTTCTAAGTCATTTTGCCATTTATTAATTTGCTTACTTCGCGGTTTTATTGGCTTGATAAAAAAGACGGAGAACTATCTGTAATGATTAAATGGGAGCATCAATTCTGCCAGGCGTTAACAAGGAACCAAAACCGTGGAGATGTTGCCTCCCGGTAGTGTCGTTAGCCGCTCGATCTTACTGTATGTCGGTGATTTATCTTCTGCGAGGTTGTTATGGCTCGTAAACCTTGGAATTTGCTCAATTTTGTGCAACTCTGTTCCAGTGTTTGGAAAGTAAAATGCTTAATTAGCCTTAAATGCCACCGTTTTAGACACTCAATTATCCCTAACTGAAGTTTATGTGTAAATGTGCGAAGAAAGTATGACATGGAGGCACACGACCATTTCATGCATATCCAAATTAAGAGCGCTTGAAGTACAAAACGCAGAAAAGTGCACGTCAGTAATTACTATACTGCATGATGCTATATCACTGAATGAGAATAGAAGACATCGGTACGGGTGGTTGGATACCATCACATAAGAAAGAAAGATCATGGAGCAATGATACACTTACAACTGATCCGCATCATTAACAAATCGCCGCTTAACAAGTCTACGAGAACATGAACAGCAACACACCGTAGGTAGGTCATTTAATCTGTGGAAATTGGAAATCTTCCAAACATAGCCGTTAGACTGTTTTAGCTGTGCGTTATGGCTGCTGTTTTGCAGTGTTGGATCAAATTACGCTTCTAAAGAATTATACTTATTTTTAAAAGTCAAAACTTCTTAAAAATGAAGTTGTTATTGAGGCAAGGTAAAAGGTAAAATTATCGCTCCTGGCTATTTGCAAGTAGGCATTGTGTTTTGATAACGACTCCCCTAGGGTACTTTGACATGGATGCATGGTTCAAGAGAGGATTGGTGAATAAAATTAATGGTATGAGATCTTTGTAGGCAAAACAAGACATATACGGTGGCTGGGACACTACTTACATTTACTAAGTAGTACCCCACCCATTAGGAATGTCTTATTCGTTCATTCAAAGCATGAGCAAAATTTTCAACGCATTTGAGTGCAAAATGTTCTAGGATGTGTCACCAACATTTTTTGCAGGTCCTCGACACTTTTTTCTGGTATGCCCATAATCCTGGGAAGACACTGAAGTGATGCAAGAAAGTTAAATGATTGAAGGAGGTCACGCATGATGTTCTTATACGTGCAGAATAATAATGCGAATGGGATGGAGGCTGGAGTTAATCAACCTGTGCATAAGAAGAACATGTCGCCAAGAGTCGACATGTTGCATCGTAGACCACTTGCGCCTTCCAATGGTGCATTGGAAAGGAGGGGCGGGGGGAGCGGCTTAAATCCTCTCTACTCAAATGGCTTAGATCGAGGTGCCATCTTGCTTTATTCAGCAGCTGCGCTGTCCACCTGCTCCGAAACGAGAGTAGGGATGTTGGCCATATTGCTTACAGCACTCTGGCGGAGGCGATCTTACCAACGACGAATTCGCGATGGCATTGAAGTTCTGCAAAATCAAGTTTGTTTCTGGGCAATTTGGCTCGCCATCCTCCCAGAGGCATGTGTGCTCTGCCCCAGTCGGTGTCTGACCTCATGATAAAATCCATTTTTTTAAGTAATGTGTTTACCAAGGTGGGAATTGAGAGGTAGGCTTTCATAACTCATGGTTTGTGCTTCAGCTACCGACACCAAACTGACCATCCATCCCAAAAGCAATTTCAGACAGTCGGAAGAACTAAGAGAAGGGATTGGAGACAGCCTATATTTCCAAAAAAACTTCAACAACTAATTAAATCCAACAATAAAAAGCTCCAAATGAAAATGTAAAGTTTGTCGACGAAAAGTGGAAAAAGGAAATTAGGAATTAAAAAGGTAATACTGGTTCGTGAACAACATAAGCGTGTTGAACACAGGAATGAAGATGGTTTGCGAGAGAAGGGACAATTTAGAGGTTGTCTTTGAATCCATCGTTTTCATCGTAGATGCAGCGGTTGTAGAATTTAGTGCTGAAGTCGTCCTGCTGTCCGTCCCTATTGGTGTTGTCAGCGCAGTCCTCGAGGTAGTTTTTTCCGCCTCTGCCGGCGTTGACAACGCTGTCGAAGCATTTGCTGAAGGCACAGTCATTGTACTCGCTGAAGACGCCTGGGGTACCAAGGTGGTGTTTTCGGCTCCTGGTGGCTTTGGCAACACTGTCGATGCATTTGCATTTGCTGTCTCTCTTGGTGTTGCTCACACAGCAGGTAAATTAGCTGAAGTTGTTACCATGGCCATGGTTGTGTTTCCTGTTCCTATTTGTGCTGTCGCCACCACGGTAGAAGTAACCGAAAGCGCTTCTGTAGCCGTGGCCGTGTTTTCCATCCCTTTTGGTGATGTCGCTACCACAGTTGAATTAACCAAAGACACCACTGTGGCTGTGATGACATTTTCTGCCTCTGATGGTGTTGTCTTTACTACGTTTGATGATGTCGGCACACCGCTGCGGCCGTGGTCGCCTTTCCTGTCTCTGTTGGCTTTGTCAGCAGCGGTGTCCTCAGCTACTTCAACTACCCTGCCGACATCATCAAACGTAGTAAAGACAACACCATCAGAGGCAGAAAATGTCATCACAGCCACAGTGGTGTCTTTGGTTAATTCCACTGTGGTAGCGACATCACCAAAAGGGATGGAAAACACGGCCACGGCTACAGAAGCGCTTTCGGTTACTTCTACCGAGGTGGCGACAGCACAAATAGGAACAGGAAACACAACCATGGCCATGGTAACAACTTCAGCTAATTTACCTGCTGTGTGAGCAACACCAAGAGAGACAGCAAATGCCAATGCATCGACAGTGTTGCCAAAGCCACCAGGAGCCGAAAACACCACCTTGGTACCCCATGCGTCTTCAGCGAGTACAATGACTGTGCCTTCAGCAAATGCTTCGACAGCGTTGTCAACGCCGGCAGAGGCGGAAAAAACTACCTCGAGGACTGCGCTGTCAACACCAATAGGGACGGACAGCAGGACGACTTCAGCACTAAATTCTACAACCGCTGCATCTACGATGAAAACGATGGATTCAAAGACAACCTCTAAATTGTCCCTTCTCTCGCAAACCATCTTCATTCCTGTGTTCAACACGCTTATGTTGTTCACGAACCAGTATTACCTTTTTAATTCCTAATTTCCTTTTTCCACTTTTCGTCGACAAACTTTACATTTTCATTTGGAGCTTTTTATTGTTGGATTTAATTAGTTGTTGAAGTTTTTTTGGAAATATAGGCTGTCTCCAATCCCTTCTCTTAGTTCTTCCGACTGTCTGAAATTGCTTTTGGGATGGATGGTCAGTTTGGTGTCGGTAGCTGAAGCACAAACCATGAGTTATGAAAGCCTACCTCTCAATTCCCACCTTGGTAAACACATTACTTAAAAAAATGGATTTTATCATGAGGTCAGACACCGACTGGGGCAGAGCACACATGCCTCTGGGAGGATGGCGAGCCAAATTGCCCAGAAACAAACTTGATTTTGCAGAACTTCAATGCCATCGCGAATTCGTCGTTGGTAAGATCGCCTCCGCCAGAGTGCTGTAAGCAATATGGCCAACATCCCTACTCTCGTTTCGGAGCAGGTGGACAGCGCAGCTGCTGAATAAAGCAAGATGGCACCTCGATCTAAGCCATTTGAGTAGAGAGGATTTAAGCCGCTCCCCCCGCCCCTCCTTTCCAATGCACCATTGGAAGGCGCAAGTGGTCTACGATGCAACATGTCGACTCTTGGCGACATGTTCTTCTTATGCGCAGGTTGATTAACTCCAGCCTCCATCCCATTCGCATTGCCATAACGCAGCCTTTTGTCCCACCTTACTTCATTTTCAATCTTGTGAGAAGGAAGAATTCCTAACACAGGACTGTACTCAATCTAGGCAGCCAGCCTTAAGTGTGCGGTACTGCTTTGTTAAAGTGTGTGAGTGAGGCAGCTAGCATATACACAATCCCCCATTGCCAAGCCTGTGAGCTTCCCAGAATGAAATGCAACTGCTAAGCATAATTAAAGCGCCCATATGTGACATCTTAACTCGTAATAATTACCTGACAAGTAAACTAACTGTGCAGCAACGAAGTGTGCGTTCTTGCATGGAGTTAATTTATGGCCTACGAAATGCGGTGACGATGTGCATTCTGTCATTCATTCGCTCACCCGATCACCATAATCCGCAGCCTCATTTGATTATAATTTAGGAAGTTATTTTACCGGAAGGCTCCACTGCATTCTCTGCCATTATTATTGCGGACAATTGATGGTGACCTTGAATGTGGGACAACTGGCAAAAATGAGATGACAGTGAGAGGGGGATTGGGATGGGACACTTTCATACAACATTTCTGCTGTTACAACTACTGAAAGGCAGTCAGACAAGCATTGTGACAGCTGATCATCTCAGATTGAAGTCGTATTTCTCCTTCTTGGCTCATAATCGGACCATATGAACGAGCTGGAATGGAAGGATTTGCAACTTCAGTTAGTCTCTCGTGGCAGTGTTTGCGAGCCACTTGTCACGGAATTGCCTGCTCCAAATAACAAGGGCATCAAAGAGCACTGTGAAACCACTTTCTGTCCCCTCCTGATACAATCTTCTAACTGCGTACCGGTGTGTGACAATAAAAGGTTTAATTAGCTTTCCCACTGTTTCGCTTTGCAAAGCATTCCCTACCAAAGTCAACGCTATCCCGGCCACTTTTTCCTTTTTCCATATGTTTTAAAAAAAATATGAATTCCCTACATGGACCCAGGATCAGGGCGGGATAGTGAATAAACAACAGCTGAATTGAGGAAATCTGTGAAGTAATGATGCTGAATGTTTCCATTACCTTGATGCGAAAGTGGTAAAGGAATATAATGAGATAACGTTGCATGTTATGTTGTAAGTTACAAGTCCATTTACATTTATGTTATAAAGACGATTTACCTTAAATTCGTGCGCCTGTTCTACGCCAAAATAAATATGTCAGTCTTGGGAAATTTGCTACAGGATATTTTAGATGACTGTAGACATTTTCCTTATGTAAATGACACATTTCTCCCTGTACTTTGCCCCATCGCTCTAAGGCGGCCAAAGACCTCCACAGAAGCACACAAAGTCAGTGGTGATAATTTTTGTCTTCTCATGTGGTTTCATGGGAAATATACCAGCTCTCTTGCCTAATTTCTTATATAACCATGTTTAGAGTGAAACGGTAGATCACTTTTACCGTAAGATTATTAAATGCTGGACCATTAAAATATTATGGTCTTCCGTTGGTATGCAGATGAAAATTTTGCAGTGGATAAAACATTGAATCCAAAATGCCCCTGCAATTTAACTAGCATTTAGTGCTTTATGGATCCAAGAAAAAGTAAGGTAAGAGAGCCGGTAATATTATCAGCAAAGATCTCCCGTGAACACTTAGCATGAAGAACCATCCACATTCATGCTCCCTCTAAGTACATATTATGGTGAAGTCTTGTGCCAAAAAACACCCAAAAATGAAGGAAAGTGACAAGTTTTTATTCGAGTCAGTGGTAGATTTTAAATATTTCATTAAAATTCAACATGATCATTTGACTTTTCCAGGAGAGTTATTAACCGGGCAATGAAACAAAAAGAGCAACTCGAATTTCCAAACAAGTATTTTCAAATGCACATATTAATATGTTAATTTAGTACAAAATCCTTTGTTATCTTTAAGCAGGGTGACGTCCTTAAATTATACGTTCTTTTTTTACTTCTAAGACCGCTACGGAAGTCTACGTGCAAGAACAAACCAGAAGAAAAACCTGGAAATGACAACGCTTAATCAATCATCTCTTAACATGGGTGATTCTTAATTTTGACGAGAAAGACTAATATTTTTTAAACAAAGGTTGACAGCTCCAAATGGTAATCGAGAGGCGCGAGTCCAAAATAAATAGTCCATAAATGAGCTGTACAACGTATATAGGCAATAGCTTTGACAACTCGTGCCAGCTTTGATAGTTCTCAAATTGAAAACAGTCTGTGGTATGGAGAGCAGGTGCTACTTATTTTGTAGCATTGAATTAGGGCGAGGGTGACGTACTTGGCCAAGGACGCAAAATGGACCTCTAATACTGATCTGATCCATTGCAAGGATTCAGTGACTAAGGCGCCACCTATAGACACACAGAGAGAAGTTATGAAGAAGGCAGCAGAATAAACCTGTGCAATGAAGGCATTCTGACTTAAAGCGAAGGCCGTCAAAACATCTGGGCAGGTGCGTTAATTCGAGAAAACCACTCACCAAATCTGTCGGGTAATTTTAATGCTATTGAAATGTAGTAAGTAGAAATTATTTATCGGTCACCAGCCGTGAATAAATGAGCAACTAAAACGAGCAGCAAAATAATTTTTTTGTCATAAAAATTTATCACAACAAATGAACACATTTTTAATGTTTTTAATTAGAAGTAAACATTTTTCAATCATTTCTTTCCAAATGTATTTAGTTTTGTTTTTCTTTCAACCGACTAGATAAAACATATTAATAATCGCAATTGTTATGCTTGAACTTATTTCTATATTTATTGATTTAAATATTTATTACAGATTTTGTTTCAATGGTTCGGTTTGATATTACAGTCTCGTGTATATGAATCGGTGATTTGAGTTTGTGTATTTCTAACTTTATCGAGAGTTCAGTTTTCTTTTCATCTTCCCAGTTGCATTTCATAATGCTGTATTCCCAGACGATCGCCTCCTTCTTCGAGGATAATTGCACCATTTCCCTTCCACATCCGGGTGCAGATAACATATTTGTGTCGTCAGGCGTACTACATCATCCCTGCCTTTCAGAGATCTTTCAGTTGTTCAATGATTGCAGTTGTCGGCTTGCCTCTTACTACTCCACCATCATGGCTGACTCAGTACCAACAAGTGACTTTCCTCTTATATCTTACCGTGCCCACTTTTCTATTTATTACATAGCGTACTCAGAGGTTTACGAAGAATTTTTATACTTTTTGATACTTCGACGACGAAATGGTGATCGCCTACGGGGAAAAGGTTTTGGAAATTTGGAAAAATAAAAGAAAATTTTTCACAAATGGATTTGATTGTTCTTTAATTGAAAGGAAAATGTTAGTAATGCTGATAGATTTTATACCAAGTTGGCTCAGGTTTTTAAGAGATTACCAGCACTTTTGCAGTGCTTATTTGTTACATTTATCTTGGATGGAATGTCCAACTGCTTGCATGTTTTCACACTTAGGAAGTTTTCTGATCCTTGGATCCATATTAGTGAACACAGGGACAGGAGAAATGTTCACTCAGAAGTCTGATTTCGCATTAGGACTTGAAAGACGATCAGTGAGTTCTCCTCCACGCGGCCTCTTGACCGACCAAAAGTGGGTCGTCTGTCTAGGACTAACCCGACTGGGAATTTGCATAAAGCCCATTCCGTGTAGGAGCCTGATATTGAGAACAAAGAGAGTAATCAGATAATGATAATATACTCCATTCTGCGATACGGCTCCGAGATCTGGAAATAAACAACAAACTCAATTTGGGGCTGAATTTTTATATTAGGCAAAAATAACCAAGATTAACCAATAGGTTGGCCATTATGCTTTGATCAGCTTCAAGCTAATGACACTTGTGCAAGAAAAGATGCGAGTGCTGCATTAAAGTTGATGAAGAAATATGAGGAAATAGGAAGCACCACTGAGAAGCAGACCTGACTCTCTATCGTTCGAAGGTAGGTAAGTTGGACAGTGAATTTGTTTTTGTCGAAGAATTTTAAAGCATAAATTATATAGGAATTCACATTCATTTTAACCTCGCTCACCACTTATTTTATAACTTCTGGGTTACTAAATGCCTTTCAGTAGTGCGTCAGAGGGGCAGCACCTGCTCTCCCAATACCAGACTATGTTCTCAATTTGAGAACTTCCAAAGCCGGCACGGTCTATCGGAGTTGTCGCCTATATACGTTAAAGAGCTCATTTATGGTCTGTTTATTTTGAACTTGCGCCTCTCGATTACCATTTGAACCTATCAACATTTGTTAAAAAGAATTTAGTCTTCTTCGTCAGAACAACAACAAGTGTAGCAAGCGGATTTCAATAAGGAATTGCGGGTCGCCACAATAACTACGAAAGTAATGCTCAATTCACCTTATTTTTTTTTACTAAGCAGGCATCTTCTATCTATGCTTACCTCATCCTCCACCTACTCTTCTCTGTCCACCACACTTCTCTTGATTTTAAAGTACCTTTGCAATAACAGCTAAGGATGCTGAACTGTCGCAAGCATACACACACACATGCACGTGTACCTTTATCCAACAGACTGCTTCGCTGCACTGAAGAAGCACCCGTTGCTGCACACACTTGTGGACTTTGTAGTAGAGAGTACATTGCCACACCAGTAGTGCACTTACACGGCACATCTGGCCTTAGTGCCAAAGGCGTATAAGTGGTAACTCTACGAATGAGGAGTGGAAAGAGGGTTAATTGAAGGTAGGTGGTGGATTCTGGCAGACCATCAGTATGACTTCATGAGGGTGTCAGGTGTTTGCTCCCATTTACACTGCGATTTCTCGTCTTTCAACCGCCGTTGTTGACTTCGATGGCAGCGAACAATCCCACAACTGTCAGTTTTAACTTCCCCTACTTCAAAGCTAGTGGTGATAGTGTCATCCACGAATATGGACAGTGCACAGGAGGTTCATGTGTATCTCGCCCGCCCAGTGCATGATGTGACCTCTCCGGTTTTATAAGGTAACACTGAATACTTTTTGCATAACCAAAAGGTCATCGACTCCGTTTCCATGCAAACATACTAGCGTTTCACTGAGTCAAATAAACCAGAAGAAATCCTTTAAAGTAAAAAAGCTTGGACCCATTTTGTTAGCAACTACATTTTTTAATCCAATGAAGAATTATCGGAAGACTTGATATCGGGAGCAATGTACTCACATAGGAGATAGTTTAAGTGGAACCAAGGGAACGAATGCCAAGTAGACTGTAACGCTTAAAAATTACGAAGAGTTTATTCAAACTGAGAGTTTAGCACCGCTTACAAAAAACCAATGCTGAACTGCGAGAAATATGCTTGTTAGTAGGCAAAGTTCCTTTCAAACCCGTTTATGTTAAACAAATTGACATAAAAAATATTTACTTCACTCTTTTAATGACAACTGCATTTGTGCCATGAAAGATGCTTTTTCCAGAGGGGAAAATAAGTGAACCGTTTCGTATACCGCAGTGAAAAGAGAGCTGGCAGGAAACTATAAATATCACGGTATAAACGTTCTCCTGCTTCGCGACTAAAGTAATGAAACATACCTAACGACATATTTAAGTAGCTACGTGGTCACCCACTGCCACTAGGCCCATTAAATATACTTCAGCTAGAGCTAAAACAGTCTCATGGCTGGTTCTTCTTGCCTTATTGCTACGCAGACAAAGATCAGGAAAAACTGAATATTATCTGATACCTAACGCCACTGTTTCGGACCCAAAATTTTCATTAACAGTGAAATCTACCTAGCTGAGATCAAATTGAATGCTTTTTACATATTCGAATACACTCATTCTCACTAGAAAAGTACAACAGAGACAATAAGAATTTTGACGGTCCTTCAACTCTACAAATGGCATTCCAGAATTTGTAAGCAAAGCACAACACTGCAGCAGGCAATAATAAATTACTTCACAGAAAAAGACAAGCAGCAGGATATGACTTATTAAAGTAGCTTATGCAGATCCATAAAATTACCCACAATCATACCACTCCATCTATTCAATAACGCCTGACGTAGCGACCTGCAGCCCTGACTAGAACACCAGCACACACGACCTGATAGAAGGCCCAGTGGGTTTGCGGAGCTGCTGCGATGTTTCAGGCGGCTGACACATTCTAGTAGAGGACAATCTGATTGTAAAGTAGTAAGTCATCTGAGTTGGAGTCTTTGTAAAAGCCGTTGCCTGAGGACCTGTAGCAGTAAAGAAAGCAATTAACTACAACCAGCTAATTAAGAGAGCGTTAAAGTAAATATCTTCACATTGCACTTCAAGCATGAAAAATAGGAAACCCGAACACTGCTTCATGATTACGGAACCACAGGAGTTACAATAGTAAAATCAAGAAGGTTGAATTCATAATCGGTGTAAATAACAACGAAAATTAGGGTATCCTTTCAACTTTCATTGGGTTTGCGTACACATACTTAGTTAACCCACGGCGGCGTCGAAGGGCCCACCATCCGTGTTAAGTTCGGCAGTCCACCTCAGTGGCCTTAAGTCCAAATTGTTGACGTATAAGAACAAAAATATGAAATATGCAGTTCCACTGTGACTACGGTTTGCCCTAAACAGAACCAAAACGTCTGCATTGCAACTTTATTATTAGACGTCATCTTACTTCTAGTTCACGGTAATTAGATGTAGGCAAGATTGTGTCAATTAATCTAAAAATAACAGTACTCGAGTTTAACCCCTGCTTCAAAAACAGCTAAGTGTTTGTAAAGAACAACAATGAATCGCGGCTTGAATTTTAAGATCATTAATTTTTTGCATTGCTTGCATATACCTAACAAACCTGTTTATAATTGCAGTAATCTCGACGAATATTTTTATTTTTTATTTGCATGTCCAACCAGTGATTCATAATCACTAGTAGGTTACTCTGCAGATTGATTAAGCACGTGCTATAATGGGCGAGTTTGTAGTTTCCTCCTAACTTTTGAGCATCGTGTGGCAGGCATCAACATTTTTAAGCTGTTGCTCCAATTTACTATTTTCTGAGGAGCGTTGTGGAGCGGCATGACAAGTTCGCTTATAAAACCTCCATCCACCAATTTTACCCGTGCCAAAATACACTACATCCCAAATTCATTTGCCAGGGTGCATGAGAATTCGATCATTCGGTTGTTTTTGCAGAATAACTCTAGCATGCATGAAGAGCCACTACTTAGTTGTACCTTTTGAATTGCAGAACCTTGACCTGTTTTACATCTTGGAAGTAAAGCATTTTGTGGCAGCAAAAGTAAACCTACAACAAAAAAAGCAAAAGTGCTAAATTTGTGTGGTCTATTGTCAGCAGTTTTTCACTATGAGAGGTCACATCATTCACTGGGCAGGCGAGATACACATGAACCTCCTGTGCACTGACTGTATACCTGAAGTTAATTTAAAATAGGTGCTTGAAAAATATTTGTCGAGCTCTAATTTTTAATTCAAAATGACGAGGATTTCGGCTTTGTGAATAGTTGCCACGCCGACTGTTCTTTTAGTTAATGATTCTTTATATTGAGCTGGAGTAAGGTTTATTTGGGACGGATTTCACAGTACATTTTCATACCCTCCGTGAAATGGACAATTATGTAGAGGAGATGTGGCACAAGTACTCGAATTTGAGGAAGTTCGCTTCTTGCAATTTACTTCTATTAAAATGAGCAGGAAAGGACGGAAGTTTATGAAAAGACTTTTGCGATTTCGGCTACCAATTTTTTGTTGTTTTTACAATATCAGTAAGACAATGTGAAGTGGCTATGTGCAAGTGCTTGACACAGCTCTGTTAAGCAGTGGCCGTCTCAAACCTTGCCCCTGTATATCCACACGAAGTTTGTAAGGGATAGATGAATGGTAGCGTGCGTCTCCGTCATTCGTCTCAACTTAGGTCTTTCACCGACCGCATTGAAATATTGCTTAATAAAAACATTTTCCTTACTCTTGAACTACCAATAGATGTTTTTTCATCGCCACGCTCTTGCTCGGTCGGCTCGGCGATGCTTCGAGCTGTTGCGTACACTGCGGCAGTAGGCTTCACTACCTCATTCTACAAAGGAACGCATTGTTTAACATTGATCGAATTCTCAGATAAACGGACTCTCTCTCCTTTCTTATAATTTGCCCCTTTGTTTGTTCTCTTTTTTGATTCTGCTACCTGTTTAATGCATTACGATGCATTGTTTATAACAGCCAACCTAAAATGCCATAGCATGGTCGACTCACATGTTTTCCGGTATTCTAAAACTAATTCTTGTTTTATCCCCTTCTGAAAAACTTATTAACGAGGTTTTCTATATGGTTTACGCCTTTTGGAAACTAAAAATGCGTCCCTGAGGCGATGCAACAGGTGTTTTTTTTAACTGTCTAGCTCATAATGGTAAAAGGAATATTTTCCATTCTTAAAGAAGATTAAAAATTATTTTAAAATGTTTTGACCTTTAAATTGGCAGGTTGATGATTCAGTAAACTGCCGGAACGATTGCAGCAGGCAGTCAGAGCACATGAGCGTCTTCTCTGAATGTCGTTGTAAGGCCGGCGAGACCGGATTTGTTTAAGGAGGAACTGGTAAGGTATTAATTGAAGCATTTTCAACCCAACACCATATCGTCAGGATGGGAACTAAAGCCGCTGAAGAGGAATGGCAAATAGAAGGCTTAACTGTGTCGTCTGCATTTTTCGCTACAAATCCTGCAGCATTTCATCTACAATTTGCATCTTCTTAGAGGTATTGGAATGATGGAATACCACATCAAGGCCTTCTATGCAATAACCACCTTGTAAGTGACTGTAAAATCTAAAAAGACATTTGATTCCTTCCATCTTGGTGGCATTACCCTCAACTGAGTGTAAAACAAAGTGAAAGAAACTTTTATAGCCGGTATCGTAATGCTGCATTCATAAAGACAGTGGTAGCTGAAGTACACTGTAATTGACTGGTCCAGATGCATTTCACCCCTTAATGAAGTGAAACCATCCAATTAATGCAAACTACTCGTGGATAGGCAGATACAAGGTTTGGTGGGGTTGCTACATAACAACATTGCGTCAAGATCGTTAAAGTCTTTTCTAGTGCCTCCAGCCAAGTTGAAACAGGTTGGAAGAATTGAAATAATACAATTTCCACCATTTGGGCTACACATGCTCGGTCTATTTATCAATTTTGGAAAGGACATGCAAAATGGATGGCAACGTTTGCTCCAAACCAGCTTTATTCCCTCTTTAGATAGGTTGGTAACTGGAATACCCATTCGCAGAGCTAAAACTTTTGATTTTAAATTAAAAAAAAGAGAGAGAAGCATGCTAAAAAATTAGAAGTGATTTTTACATAAAAATGCCCTGCAGTTGTCGTCAATAAATGTTGGCGATCAGAGGAACAACTGCGACTGTGCTAACTGAACTGTTTTCGTGACCAGTTATTTGCAAGATATGGTCCACAAAGTGGCACTACTGAAATACATTTCAGCGTCTACCAGACCTACGTGTTCTTCTTCGTGTTGGACAGGCTACACTGATGCCGAAAAAGTAAAGCTGATAAGAATCTTTGACTTCATTTGCAAGCCGCCTGGTAAATGAAGCGAAGGTAAGTTCCTATGCTCAGTAATGTTCAAGATTTGGAGGTACAAAAAGTCTTAATTAAACTACATCCTGTTTGTTCCCAAGCCTTCATTAAAATTTGTTTGCACTAGGTTTTTTTATGAATTGGCCTTCTTGTGAGTGGCTATTCAATAGGGAACGACATTACTTCTTTTCCTCCTCCTCTTCCTCCTCTTCACTGTTTCAACCCGCCAACTTCACTTCACCGTTCTCACCTAAGGCCCACCCACAAAGTGTGGATAATTATCACATTCTTTTTCAGTGAAACGTGAACTACATTGAGAGGACCAACTCATTGGTGTTGCCAAAAGGAGGTCTGCAATATCACCTTATGGTCAAGATATACTTGTCCTCTTGTCAAGCACCACCTCCACTCTGCCTCCACCATGCTATAAACTCTTACCTCGAAAATGTTTTACCAGGGGAAAAAAGCAATTCAGGCTGATAGTTTGTCGTTTTTCTTGGTAATTTTATTGCGCAAATTAGCAGCTAAGACTTACGTCAGTTTTATTTCTAACTTTCCTTACTAAGCAGCGAAGGGGGCGTGAAATACTGCCAGAGATATTTGAACCGCCTGAAATAAAAAGGGCACTGCATTTCTTTCAAGGCCAGGTAAGGAGGGAGGTAACGAAATCAGCTTGTAATTCCCTCCAAATTAGCATTGCAATTCACCGCATAATAATGACACGTTGAGTCGACAAAGAAGGTGGTGATGTCGAAGGTGTCATGTTTGTATATGCACGTCCAGTTTTGCACGTGATCCTGCATGCAAACTTTTAAGCATTAAAAACCTAACAACAAGGAATACGGAAAAAAGTATCATTTAACAATATTGACACGCACTGGTAGTATTGCCATGTAATTTAAGTAAATTTTAGTGGAAACGCTATGAGAGATATAATGGAGCATAGACGAAACGTTCTTGCTTCAAAAGGCGCAAAAGGAGCACCGGTTATAATTTTTCCTCGTCAAACATCAATCAATGAGAGTGCGTTTTACCTTTGTAAACTAAACGAAGGATTGGCTATTCGTGGCAAAAGCGCCGCGAATTCAGTCTTCCATGCATGACTAGTTCTTGAATAATGAAAGGTCAATTACAAGGTGGCATAGATTTCAAAGCACTCCTCTCGAACAATGGGTAACTTCAAAGCGATGGAAAAGTTAGCTCGGGTTTTCATTTCGCCATTCTGCTTTACACGTCGCCTTAAAGCGCGTGGATGCTAGCAAGCGTGGATGTTGATTGTGGAATCGCCCACGCAAATCAACACCTACTGGCCTTCATTGTTTGAATAAACAAGTCTGCTTTCAGGTCAAGAATTTGATATCTAAGAGGCTGATGTGGATGCAGAACATTTCAATAAATGCGTCGTCGTGGGTTGTGAACGCAAAGCATCAGTGAAGTAAGGTGAAGATGGAGGTTCAACTCGGGTTCTTTGTATTTGCTACCTCCCTTTTGACTGCTGCATGCAGAGGCGACAGTGGTAAGATACCCTCTAAAAATTTGACTCCAATCAGCATACAAGAAGACGCATTTGACAAATATTAGCACTCATTACATCGATGGATTTTTTTATTGTTCTGGTGCTCCACCTTAAAACAATGATACCCTCATTTCCATTAAATCGCGTTTATTGTTTTTAAAGCCTTCGTATTCCCCTTAGGTTTTAATAATTTTTGCATAATCCCACGCTGCTATCTACTAATATTTTCTAGAAGCGATGACACAGGGTAGTGGCAATGCAGCCTCAGCATTAACTTGACCCCAAAAACACGCTTTATAAGGCAGCATATAGGAGTTCTCTACACAGGTCTCGGAGTGCTTAAGATATGCACTTTAGGTCATGCCAATTTCAGCAAGGGCGCGATAACTCCATTTAATATCTCCCCAATTCAATCTTTTAGTGCAAACTGAATAATGGAACTAGTGATGAGGACGTAGGCTGAAGCAACAATCACTAGATCTATTCGGATGGCACCTTTACGCATGCATTTGAATAAAGTAAATTAAACAGTATTGTCGAATATTTGAGGTCAGCTTCTCCAGTATACTTTATACATGCACGTAGTATTGTGGTGTTAAACTGCATTTTCCTTAATAACTCCCATCCCATTTTGAAGGCGTTAACATTGTAAGGTTCTTCTACCCACCACTACTATTGCCAGTATGTTAAGGGTAAAAGTTTTGTATTTTCGTGACTAAGTGAAAATGAATAACCGGAACAAGTTTGCTCAATTGTAAATTTTCTAGTGCCTTTTAGAACTTCTGACAACAAATGCGAAAGGACAGGAGATACCTGGAATTCGTGTTACTTCAACTTGAGTCGTGTTGGTCCTCTGACCTATCAGATAAGTTGGGACATCGAAAGCATAAATGTACTCCACGTAAACCAATTCGTACTAACTGTAATTCAGTTTGAAGCCCCTCGGCCCTCAATTCAAAAAATAGTACAATCCTTACTTGGATTAATCACTCTCGACAAAATGGATCCTTGTGCCTCATACGATGTACACGTGGAGGCATTTAGAGGTCAAGTCAGGGTTTTGTCTTACGTGGGAACGATTAAAACACCACCCATTGGTAAGCTAGTGCTTGCTATTATGATATGCAACTCCGCACTGAGGGGTGTTACTTACGAACTACGTCATGGTTTAGGAGCACATATTGAGCTATTTACTTTATGGCAATTTTCGATGCTCAATTTCACATATTCTATTGTTAAACAACCTTCAAATGTTACGTGATGTCCAGATTAGAATGTTTTATACACAGGAGAGGAAGAAATCTCTGTGCCGACTGGCGGATCCGCTCTGACTTCAGCAACTTTTGGAATTGTCTTAATTTGCATGGCGGTAGTCCTCGCTTGAACGTTTGCGTGAGTTAAAGCAAATTACCACCTGTTTCATCCATGGAAAATATCACGGCCAATAAGTAGTCCTTACCGAGCAAATCTTTTCCACTACAGGGTTCCACAGTGCTGAAGATGCACCAGTCGCCTTTCATTTAGATTCATTCAACAATAAATTTGCAACACCTCAAGGTGGAAAACCGTTGCGTGACAAATGCATAAATCTGCCACCATTACGTCAGTTTTGACATTTTCTACCCCATTTCAATGTCTCAAAACGGTTTGGCCCCTATGATGGGAAATGTGGCAAATGTTTTAAAATTCAAATAGTTCAACCAATTTGTGGTTTCCACTGATCAGGTATGGGAGGTACATGACCTGCTAATAAGTTTCGTTCCACCGAAGCAGCGGGAGGATCTTTTGCAAAAAGAATCTAAAAATCCAAATTTTTGTGCACCGTGTCCAACGAATGCACAACTTGGACTACTTTGGCACAATTCGAATGAGTAGATGGGGACCTTGTCAACAAATTTGTCGTGTCGCTGTCTGGCGCTCACCTGAATAGAGAAATTTGACGAAGCAACACAAAAATGGTTTTGCCTGACTTGGCATAATTCCCAACCCACTCATAATGAAATGCGCTTAATCGTCATATGGGCCGAACTGCGCTCGGTTATCTTCTTCTCTGCATGCCAGTCTTCAGGTTTTAATTTCAAATTTGTATTAGTTTGTAGAAAGCAAAAATGAAGCGGTCACAATATTGGGAGATGGTGGGACTTCAGGAGGCATCATTTAGACAAATACCAACTCATTAATATAATAGGAAAGAGGCAAAAGAGGGGTTGCCACAATGCCGTTCATCAAATCGAGACATGCTATCTGGATAACGACAGTGGCAGCAATAAGGGAAGTCAAGGCTTGGGATACCTCTTCAATAACTGCTCCTCAGATCGGGAAGAGGCTGTCATGGAATTTTGATGAATTATTGAAAGTCATAACAAATGAATCGAAGGCTCGTAAATTGAGGTAGTATTTACAGAGTAAACAAACGTTTACACTGCCATCTTTAGCTTACAGTCGGTTTAGTCTACGTTGCCCCTCAATAACTAGCGGCTTATTTCGCCAACTTGAATGACACCACATAAAAGAACCTATTAACTGGCATCAAGCTCCGTTGTTCAAGAGGATTATTGCTACACCTGATGGTTGAATTAAGTTACTGCACAATGGACTATCCATAACTGAAAAATAGTAAGGTGAATCAGTTCAGGTCAAATAATGTATGACAAGTCTAGCTATTAAGAAGTCCACAATTTCTCTGCATTTCAGCTGCATATCATTTTGACTGTCTGTCATGAGCCTTCTCTTTGTAATAGGTACAAATAGATGAGCGTAACGACGCCTCCACGACTTGGCTGTCACGATGCAGACAATGGGGATGGTTCAAAACTTGACCTCCTTTCTAGCATGTGATGGTGCTGTGTTCTGGCACGAAATCACTCAAGCACAGCAGTAGTGCCTGCTGACAATAAAAGGGCCTGAATGCATTTATCATGAATGAGGAATTATCACCTCATTTCTTACATCCTTCAGTTAGTCTTTGGAAGCAAAGTTAAATTTTGGCATGCTCGGTCATAGTGCTTAGTGAACGTCAGCAAGATGGCGGACTCCATTAACCTCTCAATAGTCGCAGTTTATGTGAAAGGAATGCGCCTAAACCATCAAATTACGATGGCTAATTCCTTCAATCAGGTAGAAATTTCGAGCACTGCTTACTCTACTTATCCCATTTGACAACTCCTGCATAGCAAGATTCTGGATTTCAGCCTGAGCTAAGCTAATTTCCGTGTATCATGCAAGGTTTACAGTCGAAACACAAATTGGACACCAAAACGGATGATAATAACCAGTTAAAAAAGGGAAAAAAATTAATATGCGAAGGATTTGATCCGTTCAAGTTCCTTTATCTTAGATTTCACTAATCCATAAAACAAAATGGATACGTTACAAATATAAATAATAATTTACCAACAAGAGCAGGGTTTAGAAATCCTACACTTCTTATTTCATGCCCATCGAGAAAGGTCAAAACAGGCTTTTGAAGTCAGGTCAAGTCATTCCTTATTCATCACAATAAGGTGAGAAATAAGGAGAGAGGTTTCATCTGAAGCCCATCCAATCAGCCGTGGTAGGTGCATACGAACAATGTGTGATGTTTGGCTTTAATGAATTTCAAAATGCTGAAAATAAACCATGCTAAATAATCTGTCAAATGTTGGTGCTTAGCAGAAAAAATCTATCACAATGTTGTAGATTTCAATGTTTTAGGGGGAATGGAATGCAAAGCGATTTCACATTGAACGATGAGAAGAATTGGTGATCTCGCCAAAGTAGATTAACACATTATAATAAAGCTCACTTGTGTATAGAGGGTAAAATGCGCTAAATTACATGCGAAATTGGCAAAAAATCTTCTTTAATGCTCCAACTCAAAAGAGCAACAAGTGGTCTGCAATGGATCATTTGATAGGCCCAAAGTCACCTCGAAGAAAGTCCAGCAAATTGAACAATCTCAATTATATTAGCTCGCATGTTTTGTTCTGGTTTAAATGTTTCGCAAAGATTTCCTTACTCCCCACACATTGCTCGAGCACAATCTTGCACGAATTCACAATCCAACATTTTCTTCGTCAGTGCAGTAAGATGCACTATCCCCAGGAAAAAAAATACACATAATCAACTCAATGGAGAGCAGAGGACAAAAAACCTACTATGCTGAAGTGTATTGAATTGCAATTAGTAAGGTTGTTTTAAACATTTTGCATTTGCTTTGGTTTACCGACCTCTCTCCACTGCTATTGCATGGCATCGTGCAACAGTCAGTGTAGTCAAGTGCTTAACTTCAGAGCACTGGCCAGAGAACTGGTGAGGTATGACGGTGGGATTCACTTTATTCTGTGGACGTAATTGCAGCATAAGTGACTCCTACTACATCTAATCGTGCCGCATGAACTTCTACACTCCCACATCCTTATTGGCATCAGCGGAGGGCACCGCAAACACTTACCATTCTTCTATCATTTAAAGCTTACCTGAGTTGAGGAAATACATGACATCAGCATGGTGGGGTGGATGCTCACATCAGTTTGCACTAAGAAAGCGTGGTTTTAAAATAGATTGAGGGGTAAAGTAAGCATTAGGTGAGACTGCGTAACAGTTAACTAGTCGAAGAAGAGGATGGGGCAGGTTAATTACCTCACAGTTAGCAGGTATTACTGCGGAAGTGACAACGACAATTGTTGCCTTCGCTTACATTGATTGTTCTTACAACCGATGGCAGTCAATTCAATGCTTCCGATCTTCTGTTGTCCTTAAAGAAGAAGTACGATAATATAAAGTGGAAGAGCAAGCTGCTCTGTAAATATGATTATTCCTGCAGAAACACTTCTCCAGCTTGATGCGTCTGCCACGAAATGGAGTTGGGGGTGAGCGCAAATGCGCAACGCGTTTGTAGAAGAGCATTTCGGAACCGAGGAGGCACTTATGATTGCGACCAATGAGAGACGTGCCTCGTGACATTGAAGGCAACTGCGCACTTCTGCCTATAATTTTACATTAAGAGGGGATTAAATCAAGCAGGTAGTGTCATCAGTCCAATTTTGACCCATCTCCATGGAGAACGACCCGACCACTAACACACTGCATAGCACATCGATTTAAGGTACTTGCCACCACGTATAATGCATCCACATAGACATGCAATGGGTGAACACATTATGTTAATTGACAGGAAGAACTAGCTGACTCAAGTTGCTTGTCAAAAATAAGGTGGGCGTGATCGAGATTGGCCTGATCTAAGGCATGGCTTTCACACTCAAAGAATATGCATTTGATCTAGCAAGTTGCAATTGCGTCCACGGTCAGTGCGCATTTTTATATGGGAATCCACTTAGCATTATATCAAGGCATAACCAAATTTACTTCCCACTTAAAGTAGTACTGAAAATCATAAAAATTGAAGTAGTTTTACACTCATTGGAGAATGCGGGAATCCGCATCGTTATCAGCTAGTACACTGCTAGGTTTGAATGATTTTATACAAGGACACGGCATTATCTCACGCTAGAAAGGAGGTCAAATGGTGAACCCACCACACTCTGCCTCGTGGCTTACACGATGTGCAGCCAGAGAGACCCATATACTGTAAAAATCAGCTCAAAATGCCGCACAATGATGCCTCGGCCCCTAAAAACTGATTCCCTTCTGCTTTTAGGATAAATCATGACTTTGGAATGAACCATTCGATGCTGCTTGCATCAGACATTGGATGGTGGGCGCAGCGCTACAGTGTCCGAAGGGCAATGCTTGTTTGTCAACAAAAAAGGCCTCTCCGCTCCGTCAGTTTTCACTACTTCCACTAGCCAGTATCCTTATTTCAAGGAATAGGAAGAGGTGGGGGGAGGAAAGAGGGAATTTGGAGAAGAGTCGATTCGCCAGCACTGAATACTTGAGCCTACACCTCAGTTAATCACTCAACACGTAAAAGTCAGACCTACTAGCGTACCGACAGCAACTCCTACTTATGCATAGTCAGTAGTGATGACGTTAACAGAGGAAAAGCTCATTAAAAACACTGGCCACCACAGAGGAATTCAATGAGAGACAGGCAATGACTGCTCAACAGATATTCTTATCGGTCGAATGATCTATAAACTTAGATAAGTCAGCGACGAGCCGCACTTGGAGAGCACAGACCATTCAAATTTCAGTCACACATTTAGTAACCCATTCAGCCACGGCTTAGTCGGGGCGCTTTTCTGTAACCATCACCCCAAATTAGTGAGTCCTTCCACTTGTTATACCAGTGATTGGGAAAGAAGAGCGTTTAAAGTGCTAGCAATGCGATCTAACCTCCATCCACCAATTAGGAAAGGGGAATGAGACAAGTGCAGCTTAATAGCTTTTGTATTGCCACAAAAACACCAGCTACATGCCAAGCCATGTATAAGGAATTAATAATAATTACGTGGACATATTTGAAGGTGTGAGTATGGTTATAACACTGTCAAAAATCACATAGTTTATTGTTCTCTGGGCCTGCAGCAAATTAAAGACCATTTAGTAATGCCAACGCTAATGTCAACTCAAAGAAGACGTAGGAAAAAAACAAACTGACATCGCCTCCTACTAGGTTTAACTGGCATGGGTTGAGCATAGATCCATTGTCTTCACCAAATTAATGCAGCACCCATTTTGCAGTCTTTTGTAAATTGCAAAATGCCATTTATTACGAGTTGTATCCTAAAATGTATTGCGTTAATGGTCCATGATTTAATGTGGGACCTGCTCGAAGGTATTATTTGCGCGAAATGTAGGTGTAGCATTAGAGGAGAAAAAAGGGAAGACATTTGCTAAATGTCCAATCCTTCTCGAGTGTGATGTTCAGGTATCAATGTCCAGAATTGCTGGTTGTCACTTAGACGCTGAGAGCGAAGGGTCGGAGACAGTGCAGTCGATGCATAGAACCGTGTCTCACCAACCCAACTTGTTGCTCATTTGTGTTTAATTCTAGGAAACTTCGGAATGGGCGTGCAATATACGATTGGTTAAATGCATATATCGACAAAATTCGGTTAGTACTTACAGCCCTAGTGACTGACCTAGCATCATTGACCCCTGTGGACGACTGGCAATTCAATCCAATGCAAAACACAATTAAAACGTCCTCATCAGACCAGTTTGCTAATTCCAACGCTATGGCTGCAGAGGCGAAAGAGAAGAACACTGAATCCGTTGCATAGATGGCAGCTTCCGTGTCTTTTTTCTTCCAAGAATAATATGAACATCAAAACGCAGTTTTCAGACGCCGGATTCTTCGACATTTTCTTAACAAAATGACAAGGTTGAACTTAATTTTGGCTGCAAGGTGTCTTGCTGGTCAGCTTAGCCTCTATTCCATGCCATTCTACCTCTGTAATGTGATTAGAAGAGAGAATGCATTGAGACTGTTCGATTCCTAGGTCTTTAATTTAGTCGACAATCAGAAATTGTAGCATGCCTGTTGAGAAATTGGTTGCGCCTAATCTAGTAGATTTTGATGCATAGATTTGTTTTTCTACCCCATGCGCCACTTTTTGTGATTTTATACCGTTTAGGAGGATTTGGTGTATACGCGATAGGGTTGTCCATGTGGGCTACCCAGACCCACGCTTTCCTTTTAATCTTAGCATATATTAGGGGTCATTAATCCGAATTCTGTCAGTCTATTTGTGAATTTGATCTGCAAGCGCTTTTTAAATTCCTTACATTAAAGGTTATACTTCATCTTTGCTACCCTCGTCTGTGCTGTGATTTGCGGTACAGTTGCGTGTATTCTGAGCTTGTCCAATGAGAGACCTGCCATTGTATCAAGAGTGTGTAGGGTGAATGCAGTGGGCGCGTGATGCATGATGCCTTAATGAGGCCTAAAGCTAGAGGCAAATTTTGCTCTCAGATAATCTGACGCCAATCTACTGATAAATGCCACTGGTGTATGCGATAGCAAGCAAAGGAACTGTGTATCTCTAGTTTGATTGCTGTCTACGAGTGTATCGAAATTTGGCTCCCGTCATTCTCTTACTTTACAGGGAGCCATAACAAATCTGGCAGTTATATGACATTAACTGACACATATGTTCCCAGTAAATGAATGAATTTTAGAACTTTTGTTATTAAGGCTCGTAAAAAGGAAGGATTTTGGACACCTTCTACACGCAGATACAAAAGGCCTGAAAGTTAGTAGACTAAGGATATATTTAAAAGCATTGAAGGCGATGGCTCAACTGGTGCAGACGTACGTTGGGCTCGTATCAATCTAGGCTTATATGCAATTCAAATGTTTAATCATACAAATGCCTGTGGTACTTTGTTTTTAAGCTCACAAGAAGGAAGAAATATGACTGTCTTTCAAGACGAGTAAAGTATCACTAAGCAGC
Organism: Echinococcus multilocularis; assembly: GCA_000469725.3. Taxonomy (NCBI): domain Eukaryota; kingdom Metazoa; phylum Platyhelminthes; class Cestoda; order Cyclophyllidea; family Taeniidae; genus Echinococcus; species Echinococcus multilocularis. The sequence continues at coordinate 253,608 of LN902849.1, read as the reverse complement.
CATTTAGATAATGAAACAATCATTCAGAGCTTTTTTGTGGCAAATGACTTTAAAGAAGTAGTCAAGAAAGAGCTAAAACGCTAGCTAAAGTGCTGTATTAAGCACAAGCAAAACACAGAAATAATTGGCGTCGAGCCTTTTGCACAGGTCTACTCATCTTCCACGCATTGTAGCTACACTATGGGTACTCAAGGTCACCCGAAGGCCTCTCAACGGACGGCACATAGGTGATTATTCATCCATACCCACGCACTATGCATTGACCGTAATAGGCGCTTTGTCTGGCTTTTGCATCACAACTGCTTGGGGCTTGCGAAACTATTGGTTGCAGGCATCCATTTAGCGCATTCCGAATGGGTGCCATACGTGTGCGACTTCCAGACCAACTGTCACGAATATGTGACATGTGTCATTGACCAATTTACAATGAATGCTTTATGCATAAGAAATTGATAGATTAATTTTGCGCGGATCAATTGCATTGTCGTGTGTATTTAAGCGTGAAGAATGGTTATCTTGGAGGGAGGAGATGGAGGAAACTTGCAAAATGCTACCTGTCCTCTAGATAAGTATAAACACGTAATGTTGGTATCCTACGGCAAGATTAGCTCAATTCACAATTCAGCTGGACTATCGTTATGTGCTGCATGTTTCTAAAAGAAGTCCTAAGATAAATTAGAAATGTACTTCAAGAAATGAAAAAGGCTTATATTATGGAATGCAATTTCCTGAAATAAAAGACAAGGTAGTTATTACGAGATCAGGGGGATCCTTCACATTTCTAAGGCTTCTGGATTGAAAAATGAAAGAGTACCTTTTGAAAAGCATTGCTTTCAATGAATGGTACAGCTTATAACGAAGGACATCAAGCTCAGCGTTATATTAATTTTCTTCAGGACAAAAAATCCAAGACCATAGACGCACACTGTTGGCTAAGGTAAAGGTTACGGGACACATCTTGACCAGTCAGGTGTGTATAATGACCTAAACAAAGTCACGGTGTACACGTACCTCAGCCGAGTTGCTCGCATTAACCAATTGGAAGGCCAGGGGAGCCCATCCAGAACCCCATCAACTGGGGTCAAGGCAGCAGAACCAGTCCCTCGTGGCCTTGGATGACCTAGAAGTGGCATCCAGTCACCGTAGATGCCACTGGAGCCCAAGTTTGGCAGCAATTGCGCCACCTTTTATACTATTTTAACCACCTCCATTTGTTCCACGTGTTGCACGTGCTCATGTACTTTCAGATCAGCATTCGTACTTTTTGGCCTCCATCATCACTCTCGTGATTCGCCCACCATAACGTAGGTGGAGATGGAGAGACCACTCAACAAACGTCGAAATGCTGATTTAATGACAATGTTGATGTGAAGGCTGATGTCGGTATCAGCTTCATCGATCACAATAAATATACCGTCATTTCCACCGGTGGTGTGACTTGCAATAATACGTGGACCGTGCTGCTTACAACACATCAATGCTCTCTTTTTACTGCATGTCAGATTCAAATGGCTCTCCTAACGGATATTTGCATAAGAAAATTGCTAATTACTTATTTTGACATTTGTACCCTACATCAAACACTTCTCAATACGTGCAGCAAAAAATTTTTGCTTTAAAAATTCTGTCACCAACACCAAATGGCTCAATACCGGTCAGTTAACACCGTTTCGGTTTCATCGTTCTTCATTTCGCAGTCTTAACTTTCTGGTTTGATTTTTAATACGCTGCCTTTCATTAAGTTAATATGAGACGTAATGAGGATAGCAATGAGGGCAAGTCAGTGTTGCAGGTCCTCCCTCCCGTTGCATGAATAGCTAATATCTCACAGAGGTTACTTGTTCAGCTGCCTGGAGTGGTGATGTATTGCTCCCCAATTTGTTAAAACAGACCCTTTTTCCTCCAGAGATTCTATTGCCTATTTCTGCTCCATTCCGAACTTATTTCCTCCATTTAGTTTTTTGTAAATGAAGAATAGACCGTAAATGTTAGAGTATACTTAGTGAATTTTAATTTAGAACAAAAAGATTAGAGGACATTAGAACGTTTTTCTCGTGTTCCCATTCTCCTTTGAAGTTTAATGTGTCTGTACCACCAAATTGACCATCCTAATTAGTGCTTCCCTTTCATTCCCTAAGACTCAATACATCTGTTCACGATACGATTTGGCGGAACAATCTATCGCGATTGGTCAGAGAGGGCACCATATTTACGATAACAGAGCCAGCGAGAAAAATAAGACGAACATGTTAATGAAGAAATTCCATTTTATATGCAAGTGGTTATCGGAGAGATCTTGAACTATCTCGCCCTAATTTCTTGGTATTGCAATCATTCCATAAATACAAAAAGCGATAGATTTATAGCTCATCCATGTTTAAATCACTAAACGAGAGTGAGTCTAGGTCAAACAGGTCAATTGCATCAAATATATGCGGAGATTGAGGTCACCTGAGCTCAGCACGATTTCGAAATGGCAAGGAAAATTCAATCTTTTCTTATTTCAGGAAGTTGCAAAAGTTTCATGAGACATTATTGTAAGCATTATCTTTATAGCCCTTATTTGTTGTCAATAGATTGGAAACTATTAACTTATGTCCATGTTGGATTGCCAGTACGTTTTATGTCCAGCTTCAAACATCGCAGTCCCCGCAGCCATTCACTTATTGCCTTTCCAAACAGTACTGCTACCGAACAAGGAGGATACAGGTATAAGTAACATGCTCATCGATGCAGGCTCCTCAGTTTTCCCAGAAAATCTGACATCAACTCAGTGCTTTAAAATTTGTCTTTGACACTTCACTAACAGCATACCAGCTTTTATACAAACGCATTCTTCATATCCTTTGTCAAGGTGCTTCAAATTTCTTTAACCTATTATATGATGTGCCATCAGAGAATAGGTTCGGATGGACATTGATTCTTTTTTTGAGCCTATTTAGCAGCGTCTCATGAAAGCCATCTTCACCATTTCGCACCTGAAAGCCAGAATTTGAATGCAAATAAAAAGGCCAGATAAGTATTCCATTAAAATTGCTGCAGTGCTATTACTGAAGGGTCTTTTATGAGCTATTATTGTGGTACATCATCAACTTTAAGTAGTGAACCGGCAATATCTTGCATTACTTACACAATATCTAAACTCTCTGGTCTATTCTCAATTGTTCTTACTGGCCTAATGGCAATGCTATCATAAACAATCATTTGAATAAATTCTTTCCACAATTATTTCCTTTAATAACCACTTTTTCAATGTTTCGATCCCCATTATTTACTACTAGAGTTGGAGCTGGCTTCCATGACTTCATGCAGGCGAAAATTAATGCATTTTTGATGTACACCTGCAGCATAATACAGAGCAAGTGGAGCATTTAGTTTTTTAACGTAGAAAACAACCGGCATTCAAGTTACGGCATTTTCAATTGGAAGAAAGGGGATTATGAGCAGACAACAAATTCTAGTGAAGGCAGTGGAAACTTTGATTCTGTTGTTGGAAGTAATTCTGGACTGGGGCCGGCTGGGATGATGATGCCGTTACTTAGGTCCTAATAAATGCCCTTTCTGTGTCTGCGACTCCAGAATATTGTTTGTGCTAGCAGTTATTCGCTGATACAAGTCCGCATTAAGTCACACCTGTTTTACTCCCCTTTTTTGATTGGCGGAAAGAGGTGCAGTCAGGATGCTAGCAAACTGAGCTCTTCTTTCCTTCATCATTGCCACTAAAAACCAAAGGAAGCACCGATCAGGAGTGACGATTACAAGCAGTTGCCGTAAAAAATCGGCATCCAAATGGGTTTGTGGATGAGAGACTCGGATTTGGGTTTTTTTGCCGACGCATCCGTGCTAACTGGTTAATAAGAACATTCATCGAGCAGTAGTTGCGCTTCAGTAATCTTGCTAAGCATGCGATCATTCGATCAGTCGGCCTATAAGACCCAGGGCCAAAATTTTATGCAAGGATGGAGAGAGGGCTGGATGAATGAAAAAGCGCAAATTATGACCAGTAGATTTTTATTTCCAAGATGAATGGCTAATCTAAGGGACAGTAAGTTCTTAAACCACCCCTACTATATACTGTCTTATTTTCCTAGCTTGTTATCCTTTAAACAGGTCGGTAGAGGCAAATGATATATACACAATGGAAATAGTTGGCTTTTCCGAATGCTCACCGAATTTCTACATGACTGTACTAGGTAAAAAAGGGCAAAGACATACTTTAGTTCGTTAGGACTAGCAATGGGATCATGATTGCATCAAATGATCCCAAAAAATACCCCTACCCTTTATCCGTGCCCCTCTTAAAAATTCTGAGGCAATAAAAACAATGGGCCAAAGATTCTCAGAATGGCATTATCATTGCTTCAGAGAGCCTTGCAGTCACAAATCTTCCTTTAAAGTCTCCTATTGTCACATTGACAGCGCATTTGGAACAGCGAAATGAAAACTATGTAATTATAAGGGAAAAATGAGACTGATAGTAATGCAGAGTGCCAAAATTATGGTCTGGAAGAGCCTTGCAGTTTAAAAATCGCTCATAAAAGTCACTGACTGTCTTGCTGACATTGTATTGGGTATATTAGGAAGAGGAAAGTTGGGCCAGACCTGATGGCATGAAGGAATCATGGAATTGGACAACGATCCCTACAGTCCCAGGTGTGTGTGCTGTGGAAAGGTAGAAGGTATTAAAAGGACGAACACAGTGTCGTCAATTCTGTTGCTTGATTGCCATGACGTCTTCGTGAGTCCGTGGATATCTGTCTACTTTGCAGACCAATATTGGTGTTGATGTGGGCAGATGGATAGATGGGAAACAGGTGGAGCTGTTCATCACGCTGAAGGCATAATAAACAGTAAAAATTATTAAGACTTTGACAATAAAATCAGTGTTATCCTCACTATCACCTCTTTCACCTTCCATTTATTCCCTTATGCAGTTTGCTCAACTACAGAGTGTTAGAATGCAGAACAGTTGTGTGTCCATTCTCGTTGCCAAGTACACTGCCTGTTGCCACCGCTTTCATTAATTTGAAAAATCTACAAATAAAACCACGCACATTTGTTTGTCGATATAGATTCTACAAAGAGCGTAACCTGCAAAAGTCATCAACCCTACTAGACAGGGCCCAACGCAATTAGTTTCTTGTCTCCATAACGATAGTCTTCACCAAAGCCCTGATAGAGCACTTCCATAATGCAGCTAGCTGGTGAGAATAATACACAGACATAAAGATGATTGGAAACTAACTTTACAATTGGTGCTTGCCCTAATTAATAATCACACAAAAAGCAAATATACTTGCCATTCATCTGATAGCAGTGAACCACAATGAACCTTCCAGAGATTGGATGTTCTTGGTAGGAGTGGGTTTTACGGATATCCTTGAGACGAGCAAATGACGGTTGCACTGTTCAATTGTGGAGAGACTCACTTGTTCATGAAAACGTTGCACAGCCGACCGTTTTTTTCTGTCAACCATCAGTTGGAGAATAAAGCAGCGAGGCGAGAGAGTCCTGCTCAATTAGAATTAACATCATCCCCACCTTGGCTACTCTTCGCTTAGCATCAGCATAGTTGAATCTTTCGGCAAAAGTTGGCAAGGTGAGTAGCAAGGCAATCTGTTATATATTTTTATTAATTAGGGAAGCCTTGGCAGTGTTAAAAGCCCTTCAAATGATGAATTATGAGTAATCACTAAAAATACCGCCTTTTACCCCACTACGCACATCTTTACGACGGAGACGGATTTAAACTCCAAAATTTTGAGCTTACACTGTGTCTAAACATCAACGATTGAGATCTTTCTACCCACGACAATAAACTTTATACTTAAAAGAGGCAGACATCTTCAGGAATAAGCAGAAGAGGCCTCTTATTTTGAGGTCTTGAGGACATTGCATTGCCGTTTGGGTAGCTGAGGCGAGACTTGCAAGTTAGGCCGAGGAAGGGAAAGCGTAGTGTCACACCCAATACATCTCTCTCATCTTTCACGGAAGAAGTGGAATAGAGAATATAAAACAACGTATGAGTTGAGGAGAAAAATTGGGTAAAGGACAGTGGCTATGGGGCAAAAATTTTCTTATCTAAAGAACTTTAATAAGTGTCCAACTGTCTCTCCTTAGCTCAAAACTGCTTTACGCCCACCCTTAAGCAAAGTTTCATACCAATTTCCCTCAGCCTCTAATTTGAGCAGTTTTTTTATCTAACACAAAAAGGCTAAGATGAAAAATATTCAAGGGATAGAGGAACGATGCGGGCATTCTTTAATTGGGAGACTATCCAATCACTGACCCAAATAAAGGCTCACTTTGCTTGCAACAACATAGGCTGCCTTTTGGGCATAAACTCTCCAAAATTACACGATCTCACATTATTTAATATCTAAAATACGAATACTTGCCTGCATGCATGCATGTTTTTACCTTGTTTGCTTTAAAAATACATTTGCCCCTTAGCAATATTTCCACTTTTCCAAGGCACCACTTGGACAACCCACATCCCACCTCCCTTTTGTCACATGCTCAAATGACTTAATATCCACAGCGCTAACAGGCAGGTAGATAATTATAAAATGCTTTTTCTAAAAATGTAGACACTTGTCGTTTCGAATAAGCAAAAGACCGTCTCATTTTGTAAGCACTGTCTCTGAGCAGCGGTTAAGGTAACAATGACCCTTCACAGAACGGCGATTTGCACTGTTGCCAAACCGTTGCCGGAGATGCAGCAATAGCAGCAAAGTCTTGGAGACCAAGGAAAGAAGAAACCACCACTAAAAGTGTAAGACGCAAGAAGATTAGGCGGGGTGCGCCTGGGGAACACAATTTCAATCTGTCCATTGCTTTGGAAATTTCCAAGTAAAGCGAATGCAAAGACTTCGTAGCGAATATTTCTGCCCACTGCCCATCCTATTTATTGGAGCCTAGAATGCTTTGATCGCCAGTGAATTCCATCCTTTCTCCTACTATCATCCCTCTCTCGCCTTTCCTGTCAGAGTCTACCGAGTGAGGTAGAGGAATATAGTAGGTGCAGGGAGAGCCAGGAGCAGATAAATTCGCGGAAGTAAAAATAATGGAAGGAGCAGAGCAGGAAACATAGACGAGGATGAGGAGGAGGAGGCAAAGAGGCTAAAAACATTTGCAATGGTGCCTGTGTTTTGCCGTCAGAAGTTTTTAGAGTAAGGCGAGGACTGAAATTGTGTGCCTCAGGAGCATCATGTCTAATGCTCTTGCGATTTGCCAACTTGGAGGTGGTTTCTCGAGTCCTCTGTCTGCAGTGCCCATGATGGTTTGAGAAAAGTACGAGATGTCCATCCCTTTTGATTTCACGTCCTCGTGCACAGAATCAGATAAAAGTGGAAATTGACTCGAAGTAGGTTATATCTGCAGCTGTAGTACAAGGACGAATTGTATTGTCACCCAGGAGGATCAGCAGCTACAGAAAAGCGCTGGAGATCTAGAGGTGGAAAAACAATACCAAATTTGGTGAGCTAAAAGAGGTATCAGACGAAATCACTGATCTCGGCATGAATCATCAAAGCATCCAAACGAACACTTCGATTAGTAGGGCATATTAGGTCCTCAAAATCTGGCAGTGCAAAAATGACCAGCGTGTACAATAGAATGCGGTCTGCCGAGCAGAGTGCTGTAGACCAAATAAATCCTTAGAAGGGAGTCCAACTCGGCATCCAAATAGCCTTCAGCAGAGTTCATCTGAGGTGTAAGCGGCCCACCACAGATTGCCGTTCGTTGAGAGTGAATCGTCTGGCTATGCTATGAGAGGAGGAAATAAAACTGAATTTTATGAAGCTTAAGCCACTATTTAGTAGTAGAAAATTATTGCAGGAATTTGCTGCGAAAGCAAAAGAAAAACAATTGAACCTAAGTGACCTCTTTTGCTAAAAGTTGCTTCTTAAATGAAAGGGCCCTTTCGTCCCATCTTTTAAGGCACTGTCAATGCAACACCTCGGCTTGTCGACCAGGCCTAATCTCGACCGCCACCAACAACACTACGAGCCATTGGCAGAAGCAATAAAACTTTTATGCTGCTTTGCCTAAAAGCTGTTTCAGTTGTTGTCACCTTAACTGTTTACTTGCGAGAGTGGGGTAAGTATAGCATGCGGCACAGAAAACTTGTCAATACCATAGAGTCGGCCGATCCACTCGCCTTTATCGCAAATACCGCCACGCTCTTACATAAAAGGCAGAATCAATCAGTTAGCCATTTTTGTTGTAACATTGTCTGTCCAAATATCATCTATCTGGGCGTTGTAGCTGTACGCATTGAGATAGTGCTTTATAAGCAGTAAATTTTTATGACAGCAATTAGTTAGGAACTCCGGCGACAAGTGTTTTTTATACTGAGACAGAGTCACGCTGGTCCATCTTCGGCACCTTTTGTGCTAGTGCTTCTGCATCAGATCATTTCTACCAGAGGTAGTTGTGTTATGTAGGTTCCACTCTTTGCAAAACCTAGAACACATGATGAATTTGCCTTTTATAAACCATTTATGTGAATATCGACGATTCATCGTGGCAAGTATGCTGTTGGGTCTGCCTCACTCCACCTGCTTACCTGAATGTTTCCTCCTATTATTGCTGACATTAGTTTCATCCAGGCTGGCTTCCACGAATATTCATCAGTTCATTTATAACTGGTGGAGTCATTTTTCTTTGGCGGAAGATGATGGATTAACCCAAAATGTCCAGGTTGGTGGAAGCGTCTACAAACTTGCAGTGACTGACGAGTGGCACTGGACACCGATGATGGACAGACAACCTCTGCATGGGGCTAAACCAACCACATTTTGCTGTTCATTACGTCCGCAGCATGTTATATAAATCTACCTGCAACCTAATCATTCACCCGCCTGTCACGGTACCAATATCAGTCTGCAGAGTAGACAGACACCCACAGGTGCAAGAAGGCATCGTAAATTTCAAGCAGAGGAAAGCTCTATCTTAATGTAGAGAACGGGCAGTAGTTCATTACAACATCGCATCCATGCTTAGTACAACTTGTACCAATGTTCCCAATGAATTGACATTTCGTCCGTCATAGACTCCTGGACGAGGTTTGTAATTACTCAGGCTCTCTGAGGCAGCAGTTTTGACCTGTTCTTTTTCAGAGCCTAGTCAGTTTTAATTGGGGTGGCAGGAAAGAATGCAAAGGTAAGAGTACATTTATTCAGGAAGTTAGCAACCTTCTCTTTTTGACAAGCACAAGTGTTTTTGTCCTTTTTTCCTTGTCACCTTAATGCAGAGCTTCCCTAAATATTTTGAACAAGCCAGTCATTGCAATTGCATTTTCATCATATGCATCTACCAGTCAGTGCGGTGGCTAACTTGCAAGGAAATCAGGATGTTACATAATAGGAGAGGAATAAAAAGGGATTGGAAGACGTTTAATACTTTCTACGACTTTAAACATTTTAAACATTTAGGTGTTTGCTTTCATTTGTATCTCTACATCCATCCATGCATATGACTTTTACTCTGTGCCCCGTACGCTTGGCAAAATAACTAGCACACAAGGAGCGCTACTATTAAATATTAACTTTAGTGGTCCCTCATAATTTCATGTCAGATGCAAGTCACTCCTCCTATGAATTTTTCTCTAAAAAAATAACCATTATCTGCCATGCTATTTCACATATTTTGGCGTATATACGTTAAGTCTTTCACGACCTATCCTATATTATTCAGAAACATACAGATAATATCATTTTTTGTAATAATTTTACTCATATGCTGTTACAGGTGTATGTCTTAATAAGTTAATTATATTTATGCATGAACTTTTAAACTGATATAAAAATAATAGAAATAGAAAAAGAAAAAAAACCTATGGGGTTATTAATAATGCTCTTATTCGCATGCTGAGGGCGCATTGAAAAATGAAAATCCTTTAAATTACTAGGTAAAGTACAATTTATTTTATATGTGTGGTATTTGGAATGGTATTTGTGGGCCAAGGTAATCAACCAAAATAAAATGATAAAAGTGGCAAAAAACTACCAGCTGTCAGCATGTTGCAAATTGCTGCATTTGTCCCTTTTACAATCGCGTACACTACAGCTACACCAACGCTGCATTCTGCGCAACATTAATCTCCTTGGTGGCTGAGTTTGCCCGCTCCCACCCACAAATTACCTGTGGCTTGTCTTCCTCCACCGATGAACACTGTCATCTGACTAGTGAGAATACCCTATAGACCCTGACGAGACCGCCTTGATCATGCCGCTATGGAGCTCACCCATTTTCAGAAGATGCGACAATGTCGGTTAGCCCACTCTCAAATGAATCATCATCCATCAACTGCCTACGGATAAATTCCGAGCCAACTTTACTTTGCCTTTTCTCATCAAAGCTTTCGACAAGATGCAAGACATTTCAAGGCATTTATTCACTTACAAGTGTAGCAGAGACTAAGACTAACAAGGATTGATGTGCAAACACAAAGGAACGTGAGATAAGAGGCATCAGGAAGCTGTAAGTAGAGCTGATAGCAGGCACTATGCGTCAATCAGCAAGTGTCTACGTTACTATACAAACAAAAGTGAAGTAAAAAGGAGAAGAAAAAACCGGTAATGAAAATTGGTCCAGGGTGACAATAGTTGATGATTCAGGAAAGTAAAGTCGGTGAGTCGAACCTTAGTGTGCAGGCGAGACGTGGCAATAGAAACGCTGCCCACGCAATGAGAGTGAAAGTGACTGGAAATAGGTGCAGTCACGTGCGGCGAAGGCAACTGCTACTGTACCGATGCGTCACAAGCCGCTGAGTGTGCCCCCATGACACACAACCACATGACTACTACTGTCTACATATCTGCTATCTGCTGCGCCATCAAAGAGTGCTTCCCCACCGCATTCACTCGATGATGACAGCTGTTGCCTACTCTGCTCAATTTTCCTGACCAGTCCATTCTCCCCTTTTAACTTGACATGTATTCTTACACTCGCACTCCTCTTCTATGTTCTCTTTCCATGCACAAGACACTGCAATGAATTAACGTCTCTTCTTGCTGCCCATCATCTGTCCTCGACTCTGCGTCGTTTCTTGGCCAAAGACGTTCTCGTTGCTGACATGTGCGAGTGAGCAAGCCTGATCATAACGTGCGTGTATAGTCCTGGAAACTAGTTACCGACTGAGCAGACAGAACTACCTCAGGCTCTAGATTCTTCCATTTTAGCGTATTTATAGTGTTAGTTGATCTTGGCCTTGGAGTGGTTATCTGCTCATGTTCAGCATATCTCAGCCCAATGTAAGCCAAGAAGGAGGGGCTAAACAGGAGCAGATGTCTCTACCACGGCCGAAGATCAGCAATCAGGTAAAAATATCCAGAAAATTGCTGGGGATAAAGACTTAAAATCTGGAACTTTAAAATAGGAAAATCGAAAACTAGAGACGGTCTGCAGTCATCCTATAAACATAATTTTCTCCTAAAATTTCTTCTCATTTTTGAGCGCATTCAAGCACAAAGGGCTGGCAAGCGTAACACGTATATATGCATAATTTACCGAGAGCTTTTCACTAGGTCTGGTGATTCTGGTAAACTAGGAATTTATCATCTTCATCATCACCTTTATTCCTTTCAAACGAATGAACAGATTAGGTGGGGGCCTTCACTCATTCGTTTACACAGCTACTCATCCACAACATCCTTGAGCACACTGTGCTTCGATGACAAATTCTCGCCGTCCTTCTTTTTGGCCCATACAATTCGGTTCTTCTACCATTTTCCCATCCCTATCTTTGCAATTTCCAAACATCCACATCCAAACTTGTCCTCTCTTCATCTCACTCTTCTTCTCCCCATACCACATGCAACGTCCTTGCATCAGACTTTTACTCTACCCATCTACATCCTCTGCCCATATACTTTTAGCTATCCGTACACTTGCACAAGTGTTACCATATCGTTTGCGTTAAATATATTCCATGCATGTCGAACATTAGAATAGATATTTTACTGCCAATTTTCAACTATTGTTCAGCAATCTTCCTTGTTACGTCCTCACTGTCAACTCATCAGTCCTTATTTCATGGACCAATGACACCTCTGTAGAATAGACGTTGCATTGCCTCATGTACTTCAAGGAGGATGCCATAGTAAATTCCACCTGGGGCATCGAGGACCGCACCACCGTCGTTCGCGACTCTCAGTCGTTCGTTCCCTGTCGTCCTTTGATTGGTCGACCTCGTACGTGAATCCAACTCCTGCTACAAGTCAGTATTGCTTCACTCCCTCCCTTCCTCACTTCCCCTTTTTGAAAGTCGACGACAACTGCGTTGCTTGACCTTGCACCTTTTGTGCGTGTAGTTAATAAATGTATCAAGAGTTGTATCAAGGATATTAAGGTGCAATTAGCCAATGGCAGCCCTTCAATCGCAAAGGTCATTCCCGAAGTAGGAAAGTGAAGGGCTCCGACTTCAGTTATGAACTGTGTTGGCTCTGGGTTTGCTGTGTCTGAGGTCGCGTACTCATGGATATTGGCGGCTCAATATCCTCATATATTAGATGCGCTTAACCAGTATGACCTCAAATCACTCGAGTTTACTGAATTCATACACGCAAGAGCTATAAATCTGTTGCTTTTGGATTTATGGAATGTTTATGACACCATGAAATTAGGGAGAGATAGTCCAAGATCTCCCCAATGATCCCTTGCGTAAAAGGAGGAATTCCTTCACTAACACCTTCATCACGATTTTCTTGCCGAGTCTGTTATGGTAATCATAAAGATTGCTTTTACCAGTTGCGGTAGATTGTCACACCAAATTGTGTGGAGAACAGATTTGTAGAGCCTAAGGGAATTAAAGGGACCCTGGGTAGTCTTGATGTGAGGATAGCTAGGTTTTTTCAGTTTTTGAGCACCATTAAAATGATGTAGTTGGAGGTTATGACATTTAACTTGAAAGAGACAACCAAACGTTCTACTTCAAAGTTGTCTGAGAGCACGAGAGAAACTTTTTATGTCCTCGCATCTTTTACTTTTATATTAAAATTTACTAAGTATATCCCATCATTTCTCATTAACTCTTCATTCGCAAAAGCTTTATGGATGCACTAAATTTACTACCGACCAAGTAATGCAGCAGTCAGAGCTTTACCAACAGTTTAGTAATGCTACGCATACCATGGTTAGATTCTGCAAAGATTTCTTACAACAGGTCTGACACGAATCTTGTTGCAGAAGCCGTTCTTATGCAAGTAAACCAGTAGTCAAAGGTGCTAATCAATCAGGCATTCAAGTGGTTGCTTGGCCAATCCTTTAGTTCATTAAACACAAACAGATTTAGGGTGCTCTGGCCGTTAATTAACTGATAGTTCTAGTGTCAACAGTGGCGACTCGATGGTCAGCGATGGCGATGCGATGGGAGTGTATTCCATCCAAAGGGTGGTCACTGCTACTTCTCTGCTTGCTCTTCTATTTCTGACCATCATCTGACAGTCAGGTAGTCCGCTAGGCCACATTCGGACGCTTACTTTGCCAATTTCACAATCCATCCAGACGCAGAGTGCAGGAAGCAGTGTGTAGGAGGAAAGGAGGTACTTATCAATTTTTCCGACAATTTCCTTGGCCGAAAATTATGATGATGGCTGGCCGTATTGGGAAATGGTCATGAAACAGGAGGTTATGGACGTCAAAGGAGGTGCAATGGCAGTTCTGTTGTAAGTCGCTTTTGTGGGTGCAGATTAAGGGAGTGAGTGGAGCAGGAAAGAGGTGAGGGTTGCCGAATGTCGGCTGCAGTGAAGAAGGAAAGTTTGAGATGGGTGGAGGGTATCCAAGTCAGCCCCAGTTGCGGTTGCCTTTACATTAGTGATAGTGTCTGTGGAGGTAACGGCGGTAAGAAGTAATAAAGTTGACTTTCTTGTGCAGAGACATCTAGAGCGAAACAGCCCTTAGGCCTGCATGCACTGCAAGTGATCGGCTCAGTCATTGTGAAAAGATCTCTGTACCCAGTGGCTCCATTTCAGGTTTTTCTCACTACGCAAATTAAAGCCAAGTGCCACAAATTCTGCACCACAGCGTTCCACAGTAGTGCCGAAAAAAATCGACTTGTGCAGACTGTTGCCCTTTACCAGACCAGTAGTAAATGTCTCGCACTTAGACAAAGGTAAAAATATAAAGACACACAGAAGCAATTACTCATGCAATGTGTGGGCATGACAGACTCGTTTTTACATTAACAACGGCTTTTTTTTCATACTCGAGAGCAAACCGGCTTGTACGTAATGAGAAAAAAATGTCATTAGAATGGGAGGACTAAATGATACAGACTTAATTTGGAAGATGCCTTTTTGTGTGATTAAAATCAGCAGACGTTGTTTAGTATATTTTTAATGCGCAATATTAAGAATAGTATATGTAGGTCAAGACAAATATCACCAATTAATTATTTGCAGATTGCTGTTTTTGATGCTCTTACCACTAAAGGTCTAAATTATCAGAGCTGAAGTGTGTTAATCTATAACTTTATTGTAAGAAAGGTAAACTCGGATATCAAAAAATTTGGGAAAAATATGACATGAGTTATTTCAAAATTTTATTGCATTTACTTGTCAGGTAAATGCTAGTTGGAAGCATTTATAAAATGACACTATGAAATCTGCCGTAGCCAAGGGAAATAAGGATCTGGAAAACATCTAAGCGCTTTTGCATTTTTCAGGTAACGACGCTTGCAGCACACATTATTTAAGGCACAGGTGGCTACAGACTACACTTTCACATACCTCCATGTTTTTAAACTGTGTAAACGCATTGGTCTGGGTTCTGTGGAGGTTACAAACAGTTCAATAAGGAAATAAACATCAGAAAGCAAGGCTTTTGATGCTGTTTCACCCCACCTTACTTAATTCTACTCTCTTACCTCTACTTCTAGAATCACGGCTCGAATAACATGGTGGAAGGCTCACACGGACAATAATTCCTTTACTACCAATCAGTCACCTTTACACCACATCCCTTCTATATACATTTCACTAACCAGTTAAATGGTCATTTACAAGAACGTCAATTTATGCGTTCAAATACACTCCACACCTAAAATCACATCTACGTTTGCAACCAATTTTAACATCTGGTGCCATCCTTGTTCTAAAACATTATCGACTATTATCGATCGGCTAGTTAATCATCTAATTTGTTTGTCAATAAGGCTATAAATAACAGCACGTATAAATGGTGCTCAGAATAACGTCTAAATTGCTCCCGAGTTGCCCATAAAATGCACACAATTCACCACTCCACTTTAAGCTCATCCATCAACAATTCCCAATTCTTCATTCCCCTTTTCATCTACTACCAATAATGCATTTGGCAATCCTTTTGTTCACCTCTTGGTTTTTCCACATTCAGTACATGTAGAGCTTGATGTCTGTTTCCCTCTGTGTGCCTTTACACATGAAAGAAGACGTATCCTCGTCTTACTAAAGCTATCCAGACAATTGACTTCATTGTCATCGAGGAAATCACAACAAGTGCTGACTTAAAGACTTAGATCCTTCTCTGTCCCTGCATCCTCATCTGCCTCCGCCTCCCTTACTCCTTCAATCCATATCTACAGCTGCGACTGGCAATAGGGTATTCATCGCCCCGACCTTTGACACCCATTATCTCCCGTTCCGTCACCCCTATCGAACACAACCTACTTCCAGCACAAATCTTCTTAACAAATTTTTTTGACAAGGTTGGCAAGTATTCCCCTTTTCCTTGCATACCCCAGCCTTCTTTTGCTCCTTCTACTTACTGCCAGTCGTTCACATTTACACGCTTTCTCAAGCCTCTTCTCTAGCAATCAGCTAGGGGCGTGGTCTGACCCATCGGCACTGTTGTGCAGGGTTCGATTACGACGAAACTGAGTGATGAAGAAAGAGTTGGAGTGTGACCTCTTTGAGTATTTGGCTGAGAAATAGTGGCTGGATACTAATAAATCGGACGACAGGTGGCAGCTGTCATCTCCCTATTCCAAATGCACTCTTATCTTGTCGTCATTCATAAGTACTGTATTTTGTCCTTTTGCAGTAGGACTAGCAATCCTCCCACTGGTGACAAGTTAGGTGGAGGTGGAGGCGAATATGGGGGTTGGGCTCTATAAGGTGGTGGAGGATGAAGGGTAGGAAGCAAAGCAGGATGTAAATGTGGATGCGGTAGGCACAGAACCAGAAATTACCAGACACTGTCCCTCAAAATGATCAGGTATTCTAGTCCAGGCTTTAGCAATTTAAATATTGCAAGTAGATGCGAGTCGGTCAATCAGTCAGTCAGTCATCCAGACCGTTGTTCAGCCAACAAGTTAGATAAAAAAGAGGGACGAATAAATTAGTGAGGAATGTAATGTAATGAACGAAATTATTTATGACACGAAGGAAAAAGATTCATTGTAACCATTTACTTCTTGCAAAGTAATTGTAATTCTCGTTAGCGCCTAAAAGATGACCAATGAGTTCTCTTTCACGGTACTTACATTTGGCCATCCGTCAGTGAGGTGTCTTTCTCGAGCTAAGCATAGTGAATAGATGCACTAAGTCTCTACCTTGTAGAAGAAGTTGTTGAGGAATGGCACTTTTACATTTATGAAACCTGGCATACCACGGTTTAATCAGAAGCTTGTAGTTAGTCATGCCTAATATAGAACCACTTTTAGTGCACAAGTACACCCATTGCAGTCAACAACTACACGACACAAAAGGCCATAGGGTAAAAATAGGAGCAGCATTACCTGAAAATATTACCCTTCGTTAAAATGCAAATGGTACGGCATGTTTACTACTTATGTGTCTGGGGCATTTTAGATTTAGAGGGTTCACTGCTTGCATGAGCTCGCGGCGATCTCCTTAGAGTCGCAGGGGATCACAACGTTGGGTAGAGAAAGATGTACAGTTTTACCGGACAGATAGGACTGTTGGGCGACCTCTACCTCCCATCCGATGAATCTGCACGGATTCATGTACGACACATTGCCATCACACTAGAAATTTCCTTTCCTATCTCCTAACTCGCAGCCTATGTCTATCACACGGCCTTGGCTACATTTGCGTTCTTTCCTTCCACCTTTCCTGCCGCCCTGGTTTCGTATCTTTTTCCTTCTCCATGCATTCACGCCATCCTCCTCTGCCTTCGTTTCCTACATTTTAGTAATTTATTTGGTTGCAGGGGCGTATGAGACACCTCCTTCGCTCTTATGTTGCCATCGGTATTTTCACTAAACCACCTTAGATTTATTCTTGTCAAATATAAAGTGATGCCACAACATCAGTTTTAGGGTCCACCAGACTAGCATTCTTATATGTGTAGCCGGTTGAAGAGGATCGTTATAAACTATGGTGATCATGAATGCAGTTCGCCTCCATTGTACCTTTTGGTGCGCCAAAATACGCCCTCATGCACAGAGTATTGGCATTTGTTAGGATGTGATAGCAGTCTCCGCACTCGCCTCGTTCAGATCTCGCATCAAAGAGCCAAAAAGAGGAGCGACTACGATGGAAGGCGCACAGGAGGGCACCACTGATTTCTGAGGTAACGATGTGATTGCCAAATGCGCTACTCTAAGTGGCGGTGTAGGCGCACCTCCCCTCTCCTTTTCAAGTACGACGCAATTCAAAATTGGTATCGGAATTATTTTACTTGAAAGTCAAAGAATCCTACAGATTTTACGAGCTCTTCTAAAGCTTATTCGTGGTGGCCATAGAGGACAGCAAAATGCCAAACACTGATTTAAAAGGATGTTACACTTCCGATCCCCAACTCGTCATCGACATAAAGGAACAGACACTCACTAGATGGTGGTCCTTTTATCGCTGCCCAAAGGTGAGCAGGGACGACTACCAACCCCTAGCAAAACAAACCTTCCACAACTAACCTTCAAACAGGCCCGCCAAATGGATAAAATTTGAGCTCAGAAGCAGAGTTTGCCCTCCCAATTTACTCGATAAGTTCTACGGCATGGTTGTCATTTCACTCAGCGGGCTGGCAAAGTTCGTAATGGAACGACTTTGGAATATACTGGCAGTCCCACTCTACTACATTCACAGCAGGCAACCAATTCCTACATCCTATTCGGGCACTCTGTGACACACTCTATAACTAGGTACATGTTTCTTATCCTGTTGATCAAAAACGGCTCTCTTCATTTCTTGTAAGCCTTAAGCAAGCCACAAATAGGTCCTTTCCATTTTTTTGAAACCTCTGCGTGACCAAACTAGCGATAAGCCTCTGTTAAGAAGTTATCTGCAGAAGGCTAGAGGAATGAGGGTGGGAACCTACTTACTAAAATACTACCGTCATTACAAATACTGTACACTTAGGAGGTAGAGTGTGATTATTTTTGTCGCATACTGGATGGAATGTCGCATTAACATTACTTACCGTATCTATCAATGACAATGTCCACATGGGCAACACTTTTAAGTGACTTTGGAAAGGAAATTTCTAGTGTGATGGCAATGTGTCGTACATGAATCCGTGCAGATTCATCGGATGGGAGGTAGAGGTCGCCCAACAGTCCTATCTGTCCGGTAAAACTGTACATCTTTCTCTACCCAACGTTGTGATCCCCTGCGACTCTAAGGAGATCGCCGCGAGCTCATGCAAGCAGTGAACCCTCTAAATCTAAAATGCCCCAGACACATAAGTAGTAAACATGCCGTACCATTTGCATTTTAACGAAGGGTAATATTTTCAGGTAATGCTGCTCCTATTTTTACCCTATGGCCTTTTGTGTCGTGTAGTTGTTGACTGCAATGGGTGTACTTGTGCACTAAAAGTGGTTCTATATTAGGCATGACTAACTACAAGCTTCTGATTAAACCGTGGTATGCCAGGTTTCATAAATGTAAAAGTGCCATTCCTCAACAACTTCTTCTACAAGGTAGAGACTTAGTGCATCTATTCACTATGCTTAGCTCGAGAAAGACACCTCACTGACGGATGGCCAAATGTAAGTACCGTGAAAGAGAACTCATTGGTCATCTTTTAGGCGCTAACGAGAAATTAGGACACTTAGCAAAATTTTTCTTGTCCCTAGGCCCATTGGTGTAGGCTTACTAAACTGATATCCTTCTTAACGTGTGAAAACATTTAAGTTGTTGAACACTCTACCTAGCAAAAGACATTCAATCAGTACCACAAAAGCGCTGATCATCTTTCAGATGCCCAATATAGCTAGGTACGTAAAGTACAGAAAAAAAAGACATTTTCTCGAAATCGGATAACAGTTAAGTCAATCATGAATAAATTTGAGTTTTATGGAACAAATTTCAACAATCAAATTAAGGTTTAAGACTCACAAATTACGAAGATTCATCGTAGACTTCTGCGTATTCTATGCAATACTTCGAAAAATGGGCACGGTAAGCTATAGTGGGAAAGTCACTTGCTGGTAGTGGGTCCACGTAGAGAAGAGAGTTATGAGACAAAATCCGACAAGTGCAATCTTCGAACAAGCGAAAGATATCTGAACGAAAGGGATGGTGAAAAATGTCCGCAGGCACAAGAATGTTGTCGCAATTCCGAAATGGAAAGTGACCAACCCAAACTTCGCCGCTTGATAATGTTAACAAAAAATTCATGCTCGCTTTTGTTAAAACCGTTAGTCAGCTCATTTTAGCATCAAACAATTCTTCATAGTTTCTGGGAGCATAGCTCGTGCGAGTCGGCCAATCAGTCAGTCAGCCAGTCATCCAGACCGTTGTTCAGCAAACAAGTTAGATAAAAAAGAGGGACGAATAAATTAGTGAGGAATGTAATGTAATGAACGAAATTATTTATGACACGAAGGAGGAAGATTCATTGTAACCATTTGCTTCTTGCAAAGTAATTGTACAGATGGCTAGATGGCCAGATGGTCTATGCATAGCTAGATGGATGGAGCTGAAGAGAGATGGGTGGAGGAAAGAAAAAGGGGTCGGTGATTAGCCTAACTCTAGAGCCTAAATCTCACTATCCACACATTTATTACACAATTGGTGTAAAAGGTGATTTATCAGCAGCAGAGAATTCATTGTCGGTGTGCCCTTTCCACCATGGCATTCGAGCCGCGATTTCAGTGGCATTTTATTGAGCAATGTAGTAGAAGGTAGTAGAGCAAAGCCGAGTGAGGTGGAGTGCCTTAGCATCAAGGATCTTACTTGCTGATATTCATTCCCTTATTGCCCTGTTTGGAGCCTTCATAAAACACAGACCAATCCATTTACACTCTCGCAAATGACATGGCGCTATGTAAAAGTGTAGTTTGCAGCCACCCTGTGCCTTAAGGAACGTCACCTGAATGATACATAAACGCTTGGAGACATCTGCTGATCCTTATTCCTCTCAGCTATGGCAGAATTTACATTGTCACTTCATAAATGCTTCAAACTAGCGTTTATTTGAAAACAAGCAAATGCACCAAAAGTTATGAATGATTTTTTTAAAACTATGTTCTATTTTTTGTCCGACTTTACTTTATTCATAATAAAGTTATCAGTCAACAGGAAATAACTCCGCTAATGTAGACTTCTCCACAATATACGGGCGACAGCGCCATTCAGCATGCAACGGAGTGCATATTTAGTGGTAAGACTATGTAGAACAGCCACCTGCAACTAATTAATTAGCGAGACTTTATCAGTTTGTTTTAATTTTTTTGCCTTGATCTACATATACCTTTTCAAATACCGCGCATTCAAAATATACCGAACTGCGTTTACTAATTTTAATCACGCCTTTTTATGCACTGTTAGTTCATAAATAAAGGCGTCACACAAATCCAAATAAGGGAGAACGTCACTGCTTTTCCAAGCGAAATGACGGTTCACTTAGCGTGTTTGTGTGTATGCCTAATAACGCGCATTAGAATATCTACCCTCAACAATTTAAAAGGCGATGTACTCCAAGCTTCAAGTGGGAGGTGCTTTTAATGTGCAACCGATCCGGAGTGCGAAAGTTTATGCTAAAAATAAGTTTTCTAAATTGGGTCTGTGCTATTAATTCCTCCCCATTCTAATGGATTTCTGCCATTACTTAAAAGCATGTCTGCTTTTGAGTGCAAAAAATTTGCTGCTGATGTACAACCGAGTCTGTCATGCTTGAACATTGTACTGTGATGTGTAACTGCTTCCATGTGTCTTTATATTCTTACCTTTGCCTTACCGCGTGATATCCACCACTGGTCAATCAAAAGCCAACCATCTGCTCAAGTCGATTCGTCGGGGCATTATTGTGGAACACTGTGACGCAGAATTAGTGGCATTTAGCTTCACTTTGCATAGGAAGTAAACCTAAAATGCAGTCACTGGACTTAAATGCCATTTCTTAATATTAGAGCCTCAAGATGCGCAAGCAGCACAAAACACAGCAGAAAATGGCCCACCCTGAAGGGGCACTTGGACGCGCTCTATAAGTTCCTATCAGTTCCAACAGATGCAGAGCACGAGAACCTTTTCTGCTACCCACTAGATTTGACAACTGTACTTGTCATTACATTGACGCAATTAACTACAGTTCTTGTCGTTTCACAGATCCAGGGAATTATTGACACCAGCATAGAGACACGTGAGTATTTACTCGTAAAACAGTCTTGAGCAAGGTGGAATTCCCTACCAATAATTGCAAAGACAGCATTGAATAATTGTGGCAAGTCTATTATTGGTGGTATTCACTATGTTAACATTGAGAAATAATATCTTGTTTACGTTCATTGCAATCGCTTAGAAGTGAATCATAGGTCGTTCCAGAGGAGGTAAGGTTGTTAGATCTGACCTATGCCATGTGCCAAGTACTCATTGAACACATGGTCGCCGTCTCTCCCCTCAGAGTCCACTAACTGGCCAATGGGTTAGGCAGCACTGGCCTCTGACTCCTTGTAGTTCAACGCCACGTTAAGTGAAGCTGTGCCTACACCTGCGAAAACAATGAAAGCAAAATATTTCAACAAATTTACTAGCACCACTTTTATAAGCCACAATACATCGCGACAATCCTTTAGCTGCTGGAAGAGGTTAATTTTGTGAAATAAAAAATAAAAAATACCAATACAATATACAAATTGGGTAGATTAGTTTGGTATATCGCCATCAAAGTCGAAGTGACTCGATAAATGGATGGATAGATTGATAGATAGATGAGGTTTTACCGGTTAACTATACTCCGCTTGTTCTTTTCGGCGAAGGTAAAAATCAAGGCAATACTAAATTAGTTCGTTTTGTTCTGTTTAATTTTTTAGCATACCTGGACTTAAAACTTCGTTCTTGTCTGCATCACTCTGCGTTTACTCCAATTCATCAGGCATACATTTTTTAGGAAGAGGGCGGGTAGGCAATTCCTCCTCGAGGTTATTTGAGCGCTCAAGTAGTTTTGATAAGTACTCATAATCAACACTGCCTCCATCATTCAATAGGGCATCCGGAAAGGTGCCTCTAGGCCTGTCCCCGAATTGAGAGAAACGCCTCCTCCGCCCAAGCGCAATCAGATGGCACCTCTCACTCTCTCCATGTTGCTAATCCTGAAGATGATGGTGAAGTGATTGCAACCGCGGTGCTCTCAGAAATAGCCATGAGGCGTAAGTATCACAGGAAATTTACTTTTTAATCCCAGTAATGACTGAATTGGAGGTCACCACGGATTACTTGGAGGGGTTGGGGTGCTGCTTCATGAAGCTTGTAGAACGCATGTCTGACGCTATCGTGAAATTGCACAACAGACCAATCGGCCGTAGATGTCGCTCCCAGAGTTGACAATTCTCAACTCTGGACACAAGGATAGTCAACTTGTCCGACATAGGGAGACTTGTCAGTCATCACGGTAGGTGTTAGTTACGTGCCTAGAACGAAACTGGGACTAGTGTAGCGTGGCATTCATGGAAGTTATTAGTGGCAGATCATTGGCCTTGTTTATGCAGTTGTGTATGCTGTGGATAGAGTTTGTAGACATTGCCTCCCTCGCTTTCCACCTGAACCTTCCTACAATATCATTCCATTGACCTCCGCTTTAGGTCTCTTAATTTCAGCTAACTTGAAAGCACTAATTCTTCAACAAGGCAGAGCTGTGAGATAATCGAGAGTAGAGAAGCTTTTTGATGACATTAGGAGCGGGGGAGTAATGAATGAGAAAGGACTGGAAGAGCAATAATTTGGCTATGTGCCTTCCTAAGTGTTCTTCTTTTGCTCTTCCATATCAAAAGGGTTACAGTAATGAAGAGAGTGCAATGGATATAACGGAATTGGCATAAACGGATTGTCGCGCTCTCCCTCTGCTGCGACAGTTGCAAAATTATACCAGGAAATAAAGTGTTATAAATGAAGGTCCCGGACACAGATACAGCAAGCGTTTTGACTCGAGTGGTATAAGGTGTCTTGAGTTCTACGGAGCCTTCAAACGGAAGCATCTGTTGGACTACTATTGAGAAGTACGCGGCCCCCAGATGTTCATCCTTGGTCACCGCGACACTGCACCTCACTGCTGCTCACAACAAGCACATGCCACTAATGGACCGAGGTGTTTGAGAAATTAGTGACAAGTGTGGAGTGTGACAGTAGTGATGCCAGTATTACCGAGCCACACAACTACCACAACCTGGACTGGCAGCCCAGAGCATGGATAAACGCTTCACTGACTTCGACCTAAATAAATACCCTCCTCCAATCCTCCCATGCCGTAGGCTAGAAGTGGGCTGTCAGAGATGGCGAAATAGGATGAATTGGAGGACTGCTTTTCTCCATTGACGCGCAGCAATCAACGCGAGTGTGAATTTGCTTCTGCTGCAACCGTGAACTTCATAGCAGCTCGACCACCTTATCTACCAGCAGCCACTTTAAGCTCCAGAATTTGACCATCTGTGCGTGATTTCTGCTTAAAGTAACCTCTTTTTGCTCTTTATGCTTATTTGCTAAAGGGTGCATTTGGTCTTTTGCCAACAGAGGGGTATGGAGTGACTCAAAACGCATTTTGTGGTATCCTAATGCACTATTAGAATTCTGGAGATGGAATGACCAAATCTGAGTACCTTTTCAGCCAGAGGCAGTTCTGTTTATAGCTGGTCCTTTTCCACCTTTCTTTTAGGACACTGACTGCATCAGCTAGGACTGTAAACTATGTATTAGATCTATTGCCACCACCACAGCCATTGCTGTGTCACTGCTAGAATGAGGATCTTTCATTGCTGTGTAGCTGAAAAAGAGTGTATTTGTGGTTGTATGATGACTTAGTCATTTGCTAAGGTGTGCGTATGAGGAACACGGACACGACCGGTCTACGTGCCTGCCTAAATGAATGGCCGTATCAGTCAGTGCTTCCTGCTGCAGCTTCATCTATCAGGCAGAGGTGCGGGAATGATAGAGAGAAAGCAAGCCATGAAATACAGGAGAGCAGTTTGACAAATATGGTGCTTCCTTTCGATATTTCGAAAGTTATGTTTTTAAAAGTTGCTCTTTTTCCATGGCCGACATAATTAAAGAAGCACATCCGTGACGCCTAAAAATGAAACGCTCACTACAGCTATAGGGAGAGGCATGTTTCCATTTTCACTTCTCTGAATTGCTAATTTAGGCCTGCACTGCCTTCATCAGAATCGTAACCGAAGAGCACAAGGGCTCTGTCCACTTTTCCATTGCAGTGGCACAGTCGTGCAAATACAGCAATTGCTACGCGAATGGATTACATCGGTTAAGAAAAAATTATGCTGGCCATGGGAAATGAGCAACTTTTAAAAACATAACGTTCGAAATATTGAAAGGAAACACCATATTCGTAAAGCCGCTCTCCTGCATTTCATGGCTTGCTTTTTTGCCACCTAGCATCTAAGCGAATTTTACTTAACCGAAAGTACAAACAATAAGCTAGCAATTTTAATTGTCAACTAGACTAGCAAATCCAAATAAACTATTCTACGTAAAAAGTGCATTAAACTCAACCATTCCGTGAATAGTGTAGATGGGTGGATTACCTCTCTTTAAATGCGTCATCAGCTAGCGGATGAGTGCTACCAACCTTGGAGGGTGCAATACTTGCTTTACTCCTCCTAAAGAAATGTAAAAGAGCCCAGTGAATGCTGATCTTAGAATAATAATTTTCTGCAAATGTTTTTTGTGTAAGGTTGATATATCATCCTCGGCAGTAATTGATGTATCGTGGTCATAGAAGTTCCACTACTTGTGAGTATGCATATTTATGGTTAATTGTTTTCGTCTACAGCGAATCACGAGAGCGATGATGGTGGGCGGTAAGTGTGAATGCCGATTTGAAAGTGCAGGAGCACGCGCACCACGTGGAACGGATGCAGCTGATAAGCATAGTATAAAAGGCGGCACAAGTCAGTCCACAAGTCAGTATCAAGTAGACTGCAAAAGAAATGGGACCCGGGTGTTGGCAGCAATGTGAGAAGCCGTGGGGATGGTGGCCTGTGGTGCCGCAAAGTGGCCAGTGGTGGGGGTGGCCGTTTGTGGTGAAGCAATGGAACCAGCCGTGTGGCCAGTCGTGGGGTTGGCCATCTCAGTGGTAGACGGAAACCACGACCGTGTCTTTCCGCATACACTCTCATGGATTTGGAGAAGCCAGCTGATGGTGTGGAAGCATGCCTCTAGTACATTCTTGCTTTTACGCGAAATACATGCTATTTATTCTAATTGTTGTGAGTATTTACTAGAGGGGTGACCTAGCATCGCAGTAAAGCAGGAAAGTTGCCAAATGATGTTTCCCACAGTCCCGTCTCGTTGTACCTGCGCGATTATTTGCACTATCTCCGTAAGACATTCCATGCAGAAACGCAAAACCGCTGACATAATTGCCTAATAGTCTGCGAAAACAACCTAACTCTTTATTCTAAAATAATGCGTGGTCTCAGCGCTAGTTCGAGACATGATGATGCAATTGCTTTCAAATCCACCTTTGAAGCAGATGATGTCGAAACTGATGGCAAGCCCGTGATCAAGCATGTGACAAATGCAATGGTGATTGTTTGTAATGCTTGTACACCTCTGCACCCAGAGGCACGAAATTTTGCATAAATTTGTTTCTTGCACAAATGCGAGGCAAAACAGATTTACATGTGTTATTCTCTACTCGAGACATCTTGGTCAAGCAAAGTTGGGAAAGGGGCCAAGAAACTCTCGTGGCATATTTGCAGTTCAGATTGGTTGGACAGAAACAAATGGCTTGACGTTGGAAAGCAATGCCAGGTAGTGCCTAACATTGCCCATTGTATTTCCTCTACGCCAGTGAGAACGAGAGAACATTGCCTTATGCTCGTTTTGCTGTTGAGACCTCCACACCAATGCGAGTCTGCTACTAAATAACACCCAATCACCGACCGTTCATTCTGCTTGGCCACAATCTATAGACACTATTCTCAGTTGGCTGGCCTTCTACAAGTGAACTTTATAGTCCGTCTGCCATGAAGGGAGTGAAAAAGATTGCCTCTGCTTTAAGGGTGTGGGGGTAGAAAATGAGATAATTCCAGAGTGGATGAAAATCTGCCAACTTCATGACAGCACCCCAAGTGCCTTGAAGGCTAGCTTTATTGAAGGGATGAATCCAAAGAAGTTTAAAATCTCCGAGGCAAAAATCAAAGATCCAAGTCGAATTGAACTTTCGGAAGGTGTGAATGTGTGCTCGTGCGCACAATAGACTACAAATTCGGATGAAAGAAAAAATGAATGCAGTAATTTGGTGCCTACAACATGGTCCTGCAGATGGATAGATGGGTATGTGAATAGACGATTGAGAAGTGCACACATGGATCGGAGCAATGAGATCGTAAAAAGTGGGTGGATGATGGGCAGACGGGTATTAGTGATTATCTTATCTCCTCAGCCTAAATCTCAGTCATTGCACGTTTCTCTCTTCGCTGCTAACCCGCAGTCCCCAACTATCCTACCTCCTTTAATACGTTTGTTTTCGTTTTTTCCTCCATGCTGCATTTGTTTCTCCATAATTTATTTCCGTTAATGGACTCGCATTATCCCGCTCCGTATTCTCTTCTTCCATTCTCCTGAGTCAATTCGACATAAGTGCGTCTGCGCTTTCTCTTTTCTCCCTTCTACTCCCAATTGTACTGGTGTCTCGGTTGAGTGACTGATTCCCTGACCGATAGATTGCCTACTTGACTGGCTTTCGGACTGGTAGCCAAATTGACTAATGCATTTGCTTGGAGCATTGGATTCATACTCCCTTCAGCACCACATGATTGCCGCTTAGCAATGTGAAAAACACAGCTGGATCAGCTGCACAATTGTTTATTTAGAAATGGCCACACACAATCAGCACTAGTGTTATATAGCAAGAAAGAAGTTAAGGAGAGCCTGTTCAGTGTCAGTTGGCTGCTCTACCACCACGGATACGACCATCCCCACGGCTTGCCACATTGCGGCGCCGCCCATGATGACCATGCGCATGGCGACTCACATTGTGGCACCACCCATGATGACCACGCACTCTTCTCACCACACTGCGAGCCCTGTATGACACCAGTCCACGGTGCCCACTTCCACGGATATGAACACGGCCAGCCACCAAATCCCATTTCTCTGATTATCGCCTTGCTTCCTCTGATACTCACTTGCCTGCTCAGATGTGTCGCCTTTTATACCCTTCTCGTCGGCTCTATACTCTCCGCGTGACAGTCCTGCTCCACGTGCTTCTATGCTCTCGACCATCTCATGATGCACGATGTCACAAAAGAACACTTGTATTTCGGCAATTTCCATATGCACTAGATGACACTCTTGCCAACGCTGGCACGCTCACTTTGCTTCGGTTTTAAAAAGGGTAACCTCCTAGCCAAAGAGCTAAAATTTGGCAGGAAAGGCCAAAGCTCAGAAGACAGCTTGCATAACCATGGACAAATTGGATAGGTGACGCTTACGTTTACAGATTAACGTCAATGTGCCTGAAGCGACCAAAATAACGAAATCTCCACTACTCATACTATTCACCATATGGATAGAATATTCCTGCATTCAAAATCCTACGCACAATAATTTTATTTTGTAGTGGCTGTGCAAATCACTACCTAGTTGCCATCATTTTAGTGTTGTATCATGAAACAGAGCTAATTAAACCATTCCCATGGGAGCAAAATTGTTTGATTTAATGAACGCGCAGGCAATCAGAGAAATCCACAGGGAGCTTGCCCGACTATAGACAAGGAGCATCATAATGATTTTGCCATCTTTTTCCTCAAGCTAGTCAGGAGTACGCATTTTGCATCAGCATCACCCTTTATAGCCAACGAATTACTCAAAAAGCAGGAGTAAGCAGCCTGTTCGTTCACCAAAACCAATGAAATGCGGAGGCTCCTTCATCAGCCTTGAGGCAAGTTAAACATCTGGCGTGGGTTCCAGAATCAACGCTGCCAACATTGTGTCAAACTATTGCTTGTCCACGTTTTGCATCCCCCTGAGGTCACCGAATGTCTTGCAAAAATACAATGATTCCTTTTTCCAAAATACCAAATTGCTAGGAAGCATCCTGCCTTTAATCACATAGCCGTGAAAATATATGCGCATTCATTACCACTGCAGGTGCATGTCAACTGGGGGGGATATTACCTGTGACAGCATCAACTGATTGTTTGGCAAATTTATCGAATCATTGAGCAATGGAGAGGCAATTTATGCCCTCAGCATTTGCATCAATGCATTCCAGATGGCCATAACTCCTCCCTCTGCAGTAAGTTATGCACAACATACTGTGCCAAATTGTCTTAACCTTCCTTTTTCCCTCGTCAAAAGACTCCAGCTGAAAATAGTGCACAATAATTTCATAAATCTCTCATGCAAAAGCGAAAATTGTGGACGAGTCAAAACCAAAATAATTTGCGCGTTTCTCCCGATGCAGAACTTGCAATCGTGCTAGTACACCTCCCACATTTACTTCTACTCTTCGAGAGCAATGTGGTTTTAGTATTCCAGACAATCTAAGTCAGTTTGCTTTTCGCCTGACATTTGATATCGAAGTCCCATAATTTGCACATTTTAGATCGCGGAGAAAGTGAAACGTTGGAGAATAAAGTTGGATGTTTCGGTACGCGTGAACCAGGCCGTGCATCCTGAGGTCAAACTGCAATTGTCAATCACCGTGCACCTTTAGTAGTAAATATTGTGCCGCTGCATACCTACCTCAATAACGCCTGCAATCCAAATAGCTTCTGCCTTTTGCAAGCGGATCGGTCCTAGCCTTAGCCCTTGAAACCTAATCCAGTGTACAATGGCCTGGGAAGCTTAGATACATGCACTCAAAGATAACTTTGAGATGTAATGCGCTAAATCATGACATCGTGTGGGCAACCAGGACCGCATGTGTGAGCATGCTCTCTTATCAACTTTACACGACTTGATTTCTCACACCGTTCCTTTGATTCCTCGCAGCTTGTAATTCACGAATCATTAGACTCTGCGTGAAATTTAGAATGTTATTTCTCAGGACTCGTGTCATTAACTGTGGTATGATGAGATGGAGTGATTTACTTTCCCCACAACATGTCTAGTGGTATTAATCATCGGAAGTGATTATCTTAAGACTCACTTCTCCAATTACTTACCAGCTATCTGCATTTGTCCAATGACTCTCCTCGTTAAATTGTGCCTCTTGAAACGATGAACATCATATGCTGCGGTCGTTTCACTTCTGCAGATCGGTAAATCAACGGGGGTTGTGACAGCGTTGGCAGTAGAGCCAAAGGCGTAAGGACTGCAGTAGAGGTAGGGAAGGGCGAGATCTCTCACGAAACAATGCTCTAAACTTTTGGGAAAGGCTAAAAACAGAAATTTTGGAAACCATTTGCAGACGGCAGTTTTGCGTTGAGGTATTCGCGCTTCAAGCATGTGAATAAATGGAAAGTAAGGGAAGATTTTGAGGCTCACAAAATGGATGTTGTTTTAGGAAAAACGCTTTAATTAATTATAGGCCATGAGTGTCGTCTGGCCGTCAATCGCGATCTTGATTATGTCTTCAATGTAGCTGCTAAATTGCAGGCCCATTTGGCAGGACAATGTGCCGGCTGTCGATTAAAGCTTAGTTTGGCTGCCTTATTGCAACGGCCTTATTTAAGCTGCAAGCACTTACGAGGGTTCTTCTGGCTCGAAAATCTGCGAATTTGCTGACCTAGATGAGGGCGACATTCTTCTACCACCAATTGCCACATTAACACAAAATTGTTTTTGCTCAAATCAGCTAAGTGATCAGCAATTTAAGTAGAAATGGTTTCAAAAGAAGGATTTTTGCAATCCACAGGTATCCGAAGGCAGCTTCCGCTTGTAAATCATCTACAGCTTTAACTGTTTACCAATTGCTTCCATGGTAAGTGTTAGTGGCAAGCGGGTGTGAATGCCTTTAGCAAGATTTACGCACCCGCTACGTCCCTTTTACCTTCTGCTGCTGTGGTGAAGAACAGCGCTGATTTCGCACGAACTCGTTATAATTCGTGCGCCTATCCCAGTTACATCTCTGGCAATTTAGACAATGATAGGGCAGGGAAAGGGACAGGTTGATTACCCCGGTTCCGTTCATGCTCCACGCGGCTTCCATCATCAGCCTTTTACTCTAGCGACCTGCCTCGTCTGCCTACGTAGCTTAACTACCAAAATGCCTATATGAGTGAATGCAACCCTCTCACATGCGATGAACGCGTTCCATTTACCTCAATCATTAACATGAATAATTTACTGCCATTGCTTGCGCCTAGTTTCTCACTCTGTACTGTTTCATCTACATAGCTAGCTCTCCAATCCTCAATTGATGGGTTAACGACAAATCCGCCGAAAAGACGTCGCAGTGCCTCATGTGCTCCACGGAGGACTCAGCTTCCCTACCGCAATCGCCAAAGGTGAGGTCAATTAGAGGAAGATTAGAACGAAATCCCTTCTCCTAAGACATGCAGGAATTGCAAATTCGTTGAGAACCTTGGTCTGCTACTGCCAGGATGCTTATTGAGTGGCGGGAAAGTGCAGACTGCTTTCACTTCTACTTGCGCTTTCGCCAGCTCATACCATTATGCTTCTGCTTGCGGTATGCCATATCTACGAACGAAATAATGATTGAGTGACTGGCAAAATAAGAGGTGCAAAAGAGTAAATAGCATAGGCGATAATGTGCACTCCACTGTGCACATAAACAGGTTGTAACTGTGCGCCAACGTAGCGTTTAGTTATTCTTGTCGTTCACTATGCAGTAACTCGGCATGGTCAACTTTGCACCAGAAACATAATGGGGTGTGGTCTTCATCCATCAGTCTACCATGCTACAAGGTCTACCTATCCATTCTTACAGTCAGGCTGAACCTTGTTTTCCCACAAAGTTTCATTATAATCCCACTTTTATGACACCAATTGATTAAGCTTCATTTACAAATTTACATCTAAGGAGATTTATGTCATAGAGTTTGTGGAAAGATTAAAAATGGAAATTTGGCCACAATTTGTGCACAATTGTAATGTTCACTTGTTACCAGTCCAAAGTGGCCACTTGTTAGAAAAGTGGTGAATCACGCGATGGTTGCTATTTGTTCGCGGTTTTGCTGTTTACTGCTAACGCTCCTTCAAATAGCCAGTTGCGTGGAAGTTGATGTATTGCATGATTTTGACTAAATATGGTAAGTTTGAAAGTTGTCTATATGCGTCTAATAATAGCTACCCGTAGTGTACAATTAAGGTGCCTATATATATGTCAGAACAAAGCTTTGTACCTCAGGAGTCAGAGGTGCGCGAAGTGAGTAGCATTCAATTTGTCACTGCCAAATCTTAAATGTTCTATCCTGTAATCCCTACTATTTTCAGCAGCTTTGCCTGCTGCACTTTGTCTGCGGGATTGTTTCGAGACCCCGCTGTATGCGACTGTCGAGCGTATTG
Source organism: Echinococcus multilocularis (assembly GCA_000469725.3). Classification (NCBI taxonomy): domain Eukaryota; kingdom Metazoa; phylum Platyhelminthes; class Cestoda; order Cyclophyllidea; family Taeniidae; genus Echinococcus; species Echinococcus multilocularis. Next base: position 221,791 of record LN902849.1, on the reverse strand, counting down.
TCAGGAAGGCAACGCGTCCGTACACATTTGTTCACACCCTTTAAGAGCAATATAGTCGGTTTCTAACATAAAACAGTCCAATCGCCATGTGCCATCAACGCTCGCTCAAACAGTTTGCATTGATTGAGTTGCCCTCCACAGGTGAGTGAAATTTGTCCTGAAGAGAAGAAATGGAGAGCCGGACCGTGAAGGAGGAGACATCGACTGGGCAGTACTACACGCCGGTTTACCATGAGGCTGATTATCTCAAGTTAATGCGCGATGAACGGTGGACACGCGTCGACTGGAATGAGACATCGGAAGTGCACGCAACTGTGCCCTACGCCGGTGAATGCAAACCAGCTATCACGGATGCAGCTTGTTCGGCACAGTTCAATTAATTTGCCTGTAATAGCCGCCAACATTGCAAATATATTTCGCATTTGTTGTTTCCTAATCGATGGTCTTCTATTAGCGAACCTGCGGGTTCATTGCAAGTTTTCCGTATGACTATTTTACGCCGCTATCTGCGATAGGATATGGTGAACACCGAGCATTATAGTACAACAGAAAGCAGACTTTAAAGCGTGAATAGGCATAACAAATGTAAGACAACCTGTCTATAGAATGATGTCCACAGCCAGATATATCTGAATCAACTATTCACAATGTCCATGGAATTCGGAAGTGTGTTTGCTAAGCACCTCGCCGCTCCAGCCGTAACTGGCACCTCGCGTAGCCTTTCGTTAACGGGATTAGTACAGCTGCACCCCTCCGTCTTACAAACTAGGCAGAATAGCGCCACCATTCATCTCGGTGCAATCGGCAATTCATTGTGCTGGTGTTTGGCACGTCGACTTGACTTCTGTCTCATCGACAGTGTTTGGCCACTAAAGCGCTGCATAAACTGTGGCAGGAAGGAAGGACGTGATGTCGTTAGGTCTGTCACCTTACCTGCATGGAAGTGCTTGGCATTCTGGCCACCAGATGCGTGATGCGTCGGAAGAGAGCTTGAATTTGTAAATGGTATAATCCACTTCTTGTGGATGGGCTCCCAAAGGCATTGCAGGTGCTGCCTCAGTTTGCATTGTGCACTATTCCCCCGTTACCAGGCAGCCCATGGTGGGATCGTTGGTTCTCCTGTGGCATTGCATATTTACCGTGCGCTTCAGCGGGTGTGCCTCCCAAATTATTGCGCCCAATAGTGTCCATAAATGTATCTACAGAGAGGGCGGTGTCCTGACCTTCTTCGAGTCCATTTCTTCACCCGTTCTCCATTTTACGTGGGAATGTGATGGTGATATGAAAGCTGCAATCACCGCAACGAATAAAACTGACGCACAATCAGTACCTCAGATGCTGCGAAAAATCTGCTGAATAAATAATCATTGCAGTATCAGTTGGGGCCGAGTCACCGATACTGATTTAATGGACTATTAGCCTCCTTGACGTAATCACATTGTGTGCCCATTATTTCGGTTAGTAAGGGCATCCGCTCCATCCGCCCGTTTCTTTTTCCGTCGCGTATATAACTAGTGGCTCAGAAGAACCATGAACAAAACCACTGGGTAAAAGCACAAGAGAGTCCAGTTTGGAAGAGTTGTCGGCACACTTGGTAAATGGTGGTGGCCAAAATTGTTGAAATTCTGATTTTTTTACATTAAAACTTCGACGTTAGAATCACAGTGTTAGGACATGAAAGAAGTGCACGTCGTCACTCTAGCAGAGGAAGTATACGAAACGTGCCAAAGCCGTGAGGGACGCTTGTTGGCATCATCTCCTGTGCTTTTATCGTTTCGAGTGTTAATTGCACGTCAAGACCCTCAATATTTGGACCGGTAATGCGCCGTATGTCCTCAGAGTGTATGCGATCCTTTAGGTTCATTTACGATTCCGACGCAGGAGCTATGTGCCTCGAAGCAAGCAAGTAATGGATTTACATCATTACTAGCCTAACTTAAGGGCAGCAAATATTCGGAGGGAGACGATGAGACCTGTTCAGTCAGGCTAACATCGACCAAGCAAAGGCGATCACTCTAGCCTCACATTCGAGATGGATCTGTAAGCCTGCAAATGAATTCCGCAAATATCTACTCCACTGTGCCAACAGTAGTCGAAAATATTGCTCTGGCCTGCCTCAAGGCCAACAAACATTTGGAGGGAGCCAATGTAATCCGCTCAGTTGAGCCAATGTCAACGAGGTAAAGGTCACACTATGGGGCAGCAGTGTTCCTTAATCCAACTGTGTACTCATCTAAACCGCGACGGCATTATACCGCGTCCTCTCTCAAATAGAATGGCAGCACGTCAAATGAATGTTTTACAAAATAATTTCGCCTGTACTCCACTCACATGATGAAGATGTGCCACGTGGTACTTCCACTGCCAAACAAATGCAAAATCCACGTGGCGAGAACAGGCGCCAAATACTGTCTCATCATTGCCTCGCTTTCTCGCCTTAGCATCCGCAGGCGTCTAAATCAGGATTTGATATTTAGCATTAGCATTAAAGCTATCCACGCAATGCCAATATCACAAGTACACGGGCGAGTGGTGCGTATGAGTGGACGCGGCTAACCCCTCAGTCCAACTGTGATCGTCCTTACCTAGAAAACCAAAGTGAAGGCATTTCCACTCCCTAAACACAAGGTTCCCAGGTATAGGGTGAAAAAGGGTAGGAGCTGTAAGGGGCGCTTGCTGGTATCATCTCCTGTGCGTTCTTCATTTCGAGTATTTAATTGCAGGCCAGGACCCTCAATATTTGGACCGGTTATCCGCGACACGTCCTCACAGTATATGAAATCTGTCAGGATCATTCGCGGTTCCGACACAGGAGCTATGTACCTCGAAGCAATGCAGAAGTGTTCGATGCTGAACTGAGCTGACCATCGGTCCTTACAAAAGAGATCACCATTTAAAGAGTAGCGTCATCGAGTGGCAGAGTTTGCGTTGATCACTTCTTCATTAACTCAACAAACCAGCAAACCAGCATAAGTAGAATAATTGAGGGATACGTAGAAGCCTTCGAAATCTAAAGCCAATCTCGTGTCCATCGCAAGCAGTGGCAAGTGCCTTTACAACGTAGAAAAATTAGAATGGACGTGTTATGTGTGGGCGAGAAAGGACGAGTGGTAGGCGGATGTGTGTTTTCAGCTTACGCAGTGAAGGCCAGTGTAAACGATGGAGCAGGGACTGCCGAGCCAAATACAGAGAGCCCCAATATATCCTGTCCAGGGAGTCGGACTCAGCGTTCAAAGACGTTTCAGCAGAGCTCATCCGAATTCTACGTAGGCCAACACCGCCCGCTGATTGGGTAGTTGAGGATTTAAAGCCAAGTCGTTGTGAGCGCTGCTGCAAGATCTGTCATACCTTGACTTAGGGAGAACTCAACTGACATTAACTCAATCACAGAGACTAGCACTCGGAAAACTCGAACGCAGGTTAAGGTGCTAAATGAAGTGGAGAAGAATTAAACACACGAGTCGTTGCTCAGATGAAACGCTCCCATGTGGACTTGCTATTTACTGTTACGTTGAGAGGGTTTAGCGTGATGTCCGCAAGTGGAGGGAAGAGGCGCAGTAGCAGCGAATGCCATTCCATATGCTCAATTGCATTTGCGCAAATAAAACCGGCATTTTAGCATACTTGTCCTTCTTTTTTGCACAAGTTTGTTTGGTTACTTCCTTTGTAAATTGCACAAACTACTTGATATCGACAGAGGCGTCCAGCAGGTCGACATGCAACAACCTCGTGGTTAATGTTAGGGCACATAGTTACGTTCCTTTGGGAGGTCATGTAGAAAGATGTGCGCTGTAACCAGCCGTAGCATCCGATATCGTTCTACACGCTAGAGAACTACCATAGAAGAGTGCAAGTCACTTTTACCAGTCCCCATGCTCCCATTCGCATAACGTCATGTTAATTGGTCAATAGATCCCTCAAATGTCGTACTTGTGATGGGCTATGAAGAGACGAAAAACTGTAAACAATCCATGATAAACTGTTGTGTTTTTATTTTACTCTTAAAAGACAACTTTTAAATGTTTGAATTATGATGCGGATAAAGCACTAGGAATACTGGGCACGATATGTCGCATGTATTGTGGTGATTTGCCCTCCACCAGTCTGTATGCGACAATTAGGGTAACCACATGGCCATATGTGCAAGGCAGAATAACAGTTGACCAAGACGCATCACTTTCTCGATTTGACAGTGCATTCATATTAATGAAACTGAATCAGCTTCGACCTGAGCAGACTTATGGACTACTGACAAGTCGATTAGTGCAGGTTCTTTTCTTTACTGATTGATACAAATCTGCTCAGGCGTGATGGGTTATGTGAATCTGAACGTGTTGAGGAGTTGGAGGTATTCGCAATTGATGATGCCGTATCAACAGAGCATTGGAGATTTTAGACAACAAGAGCATCCGATTTTACGATAATAAAGGCCTACTGAGCACCATTTCGTAGCGTCTATATTCTGCCGTGAAGTCAAAATAGCTGCCGAGGTCGCTCTGCTCTTGCATTAGGCTTCTCAAGAAAACGCACTAAGTTAGAAGTTGAGCCCAAGTCAAACATATGAATCACTTTGCCAGCCAGTGCAATTCACAGCCAAATGGATTCGCGTCGGTAGCACGTACCACAACGTCTTGCTTTGCAGATCTGCACTATATAGAGGCACCAAAAGAGCATGTCGACCAATGCAGTGGTAGTGAAGTAAGTCTCCAAGCACAAGGGTATCTCCAACGGTGTCTGCTAATTCAAATGGGATAAAGGTTAGTCGCATTGTATTGCGTAGTAATTTTGGGAGGGAATTTGTCATTAGGGTGTTAGGATGCGTAACTCATCGCAGGAGGCGCTTTGTGACCTCTGACAAGTCGAATTAAATAAATTCAATCCACCCTACAAAGTCAAAAGTATGCACCTGAAATTTTCCATAATTTGACTGCAATTGTCAATTGATATTTGCCGCTGGTCCATGAAAGCATGGTTTTCCGTTATTATTATTATAGAGCAGAACTGGGCCTTTCCAAGTAAAATAAACAAAATAAAATAAACAAAAGAATGATCCAGCAAACATGACGTGAGTTCTTGTAATTCCCCACCAAAGGTTGCCAAAAGCAACCCTCAAATCAGCAGATGCCATCTTGACAGTAAAATCTATCCCACACCCACATCGATTGTACTTTGACTTGTCAAAGTTGGCCATATTTCTGCCCGGAAACCAGAATATATGTTCGTTCTCCATCATTGCTATTCGTTTAAAAAGCAACCAAGTTATCGTCAGTTGCTACGGTACAAGGCACATGTATGTGACGTGACGAAAGCGCAGCAATAAGAGGTATCAAAAACGCCTTACACTGGAGGAACTTTAATCACCAAGATAGCCACATTCAAAGCAGACAACGATATTGTCCATTTAAACAACTCCGAAAGCAAATTTACCATCCAGGCCAACATTTTCAGCCTCTCAAGCGTGCTTGCCCTGGGCTATTTTAAAGTTACCATTTCGACCGATTGCAAATTGTTCTAGCTCGGCAAAGTTAAGCCACTTTTTAGAACTGTAAACACAGCCAAACAGCATATTCTCAGCAAATAAGTAAACTCGGTCGTGAAACTATATGGGCCTACAACGATTTCATCAGCTAGCGCGTATTTTATGGGTTGCAGGTACCCAAACACTCTTCAAGCACGCTTTTACTTCTCCGTGTTACCTCGCACTGCAGTCATCCCCATGATTAACGTCCCGTAAGGTACGAAATAAACCCACGAGCCAACTGTACCTGTCATCTAGTTTTAATGCAACTGAAGAGCTACTCGACCGCAACGACATTGACCCCTCCAGACACTCTTCCTGGACTTAGAGTTGCGTTCTGCATAGGAAGTGTATTCGGAGTTGGGAACTGTGCTGGCTAGCACACATGTCCACAGCTAGTCGTGGGAATAATGGCCTTAATGTGGCTTCATGCAACAAACTGCGCTACTATACATAGCTTAGTAATGTTAGTAATGCTGTTCGCACCTCGGAACTACCCAGCTGTATCCTCCTTGTAGTCATCAAACTTGCAGAGAAATGAAGGCGATAACGTGTGTTCATACAGTTAGCTCAGCAGCAAAACTTTTTCATATACCTACGGCTGGCATCGCTTCAGTTACTAACACCCTTTCTGCAGACATCATTTTCAGCTTTTCGGTGGGTAGACATCTTTAATTCGCCCATTCGCGGCATAAACCTCCCGTTTGTTGCATCTATGTTGATTAATCAGGCGTAGAAATTATAGTAGGTGCGCTCTGGGGTCACGGTTGCTTTCCATTGCCATCGATGCAGCACCCCATGCCTAGCCCCATAGACAAAAGAAAACATAATGCTGGGGCAGAATGCATATATCTTGCATGCACTGAGGCCCGCCACTAAAGCCAGGCTACCTGTGAAAGGCACAACACTGACGCATCTAAATGTCCCCTAAAATACAACCCGTAGTTAAGCCACCAACGAGTTTAATATTTTCATTTACAAAGTTGCATGTGTGAATGATACTTTGTAGCAAATTAGCTGAATGTGTTTGTGAATGCGCGTAGGTGTAAATGCACCACTTGTCTGTAACACTGGATGTCTTTGTAAATGGTTTTACCACATTTTTGTAAATTATTTTGCACATACACGCAAGATTTTAGGCAAAATAAAGCAGATGTGATTGAGTGTTTTGCAGGTTTGTTAAAAAGTTAAATGCTAAATGCCCCACACAATCGCGTTGGCAGTGTGCACAGTGTGCACCCAGCAGTGGGTGTCCACTTCGCACCCTGGAGGACCCATCAGCTCCTCTCCTAACGCAGGCGATGCAGTTGATGAAACGGATAGGGGCAGATAGCCACGTAACACTTGCGTTGAGTTCTTACATGCATATCAATTGGCGGTACAAGAGCCGATTTGCTTATTTCTTCCTCGTCCTCAGCTGCTCATCTGCCTGCCTCTGTGCTTACTGCACAGGTATGTCTGCGCCCACATCTGCATGAAGCAGTAGCACTGGCGAAATATTAGTAAGTTATGGAGCAGCTGGTGCTCCAGTGATATGATATTTACTTACCACTGCCATGTATTGCCCGGACTCGCCACGTGAAGATCGCTTCCCAATTTTCACCTCAGATGCTCAGTTGTTCGCAAGCTCAATTCATGCCATCCATGAAGTGTACGTGCACGCAGATTGTGCAAAAGCAGAGACACTGAGGAAGAGTCGTGTGTCAGTTGATCTCGTCCAAGTGGGCCGCACAAATGTCCAGCCTCACCAACAGTCCCCTCAACTGACTGGTGTGTATCAGGGATGGTGAGTAAGGCAGCGATTAAATAGATTAGATTTGGGGGTGTTGGACGCAAGATGATTGAAAGTCTTCTTTGCCCCATTGCTGAATGCTGCACTCAGTAGCCACCTTGGTACAGGAGAAGTCTAGGTGGTTGAGATGGCCAAGCTCGGCGTGCGGAGAAATAAGACGACGACCAATGTAGATGAGGTCAAGAAGATCGTTAAAATTGGGGGCTGCTTGCAAATCTCTTCCTGACTGTAGCACGCAGACAGGGGGAGAACAACTGGGTCATTCCACACTAAAGGCATTTTGAATCAACTTTGACTGGAGCAGAATTATGGGCTGCCCACGAAACGAACTTCGCCATTGTTTTCTCTACTGGTTGACTTAGATCTGCCTAGTTATTTTGGGTAACATACAGTTAGACAAGTTAATGAGTTAAGGTGTTGACAAGAGATGAGGTGGAATTGACAGATCATTTGGAAATCAGAACACAAGCACACCTGATTTTGCAAGAAAATGTCTACTCAGCATCATTCGGTCGTGTTAATATTCTTGACCAATGCAGTCCTAGTGAGGTAAATCTCCAAACATGGAGGTATCTGCAACTGTGTCAACTAAATCAGCTGGGATGTAAGCGACCCTATTTTTTGTGGCCAACTGCACTCTCGAATGTATTGTATTGTAAAAATTTTGATAGGGGATGATTTGGCACGGTGTCGCAACAGGCGGCATTTTGTGACCTCGCAAAATTCGAAGTGAATTAAAGTCACCCCATGAGGTCAAGATGGGGAGACTGAAGTTTTCTGAAATTTGGCTTCAATTGTTAATTGACTTTTGCCAGTGGACCATAGGAACATGGTTATCCGTGGAACTAACTCCACTATGCATTAAAGAGAAACCATTATCCAGGGTGAAATTCCATTTAATATGCTACTTGATGGTTGATTCACTGTAGAAGACGATGCAATTTGAGCTTGGATAGGGGTGATGTTCATACGAAAAGTATTGGAGGGTGGATGGGAGTGCACACTGGAGGGGTAAAATGGTTAACGCCTCAAAGTTGACTCTGAATTGGACAAGTCCACTAATCTAAACGAGACGATGACGCGGGATCGGTGGCGTAGGCATGCGATCCAGCAGGTACACAGTGGGAGGTGGATGTGGTCATAGGCATTTGGTCGAAATACGCTATCATCATGTCAGGTGAGTGGTCTCAAATACCCGAAATGCGTACTCTCTGAGATAGACTTTTACAAACTTACTATGACTGATGGCAAGGCCTCATTATTAGGTAGAAGGAGGAGACACACTGGTTCGTTGACAATTGACAACACATAAATACATTGAAAATGGAACAGATGCCCGGGTAATCAGGTTACAGGAGGCACAAATGTGTCCTCATTGCTTTATGTGTAGGTCAAAAGGAATAAAAAATTTGGGTAAGCTAAAATTAAACATATCGATAGCCGAATTAATTATCACCGGAAAGTTCACATCTAGGGTCTTGTAATTTTTGATTATTAATGGGACAATGATAACGAAACAAAAGGCCTATCTAAATGTTAACACTTATGGTGAATATCATTTAAAATGTCGAACAAGAGCTTAGCTTAACAAAATTTAATGGCAGTAGTGCAGCGTCCTGAGACTGCCCGATGACGAAGGAAGACAAAATACTCGGGTAGAATGTATATTCAGCGCAGAAATGTGCCTAGGCTACTGGCATGGCCCAGATAGACAGCCCACTTAGCGAGGTGCAAGGGGGCTAATTCAAAGTGCAAAAGTGGCGCCCCACCAATGCCGAGGGAGAAACCGCTATCGCTTTACAGTAGAACAAACTAACCAATTACATCTCCTGTTACTTCGTGTTTAGGTTTGGAGCCGCCACCTCCTCCTCCTCCTCCTCCTCCTCCTATCGTCCGTGTTATGGATTGTGAGTTCTGATGAACACGAATTAATGTCCTCTTCAGCTGCTAATCAGTCGTCATGGCCCTTCTGCGTTGGATGCATAGTGTGCGGATTTTGTAAGTACACGTTTGTCCTATTGGTTCCATCTGCATAGCCTGTCACCTAACTTTCAATGCCGGGCTTACCTGCGTTCGGGGGAAACGAATAATGTTGACTTGGTCATTGAAGACACCAGTTTGGAGTCGAATGACAGTGAAATGCTTAAGGAGGCTTTTGGGAAAAGGAGAGCAGTGCTAGGTTTGTCTCGTGCCACTCACGACATCACCATATTGATGGTAAAATAGCGTGGTGAATTTAATAAAGGGAAGACTGTAAGTTCTATGTCACTCCAGCTTTTTGGTATCCACGTCGTTCAAGTGCGACTTGTTTAATCTTCGCCACTTTTGCCTCTCGTCGTTTGCACATTAGCACAATTTCGATTGAAAATTTTTTTACAGTTTTGTCTTTGTGGAATGATTTAACGATCTGTGGTACTGCCCTGGGTGCCACTACCTACTTACCTCCTCGCAATTCACCCGACCTTGTGTGTCACCCGCCTTTCCACAAGCATCTAATTTGTTTCATCCTAGTCAAACTATCGAGTATGTGGGCAAATCAAGCACGGCTCTAATGTCAGAACTGTTTCCTCTAGGCTGCTGCTAACAAAGCCCTAAAGAAAAAGTGGCGAATAGCAAAGTTTGTCCCCTTCTCCTCCATTTTCCCTACCTTGTAGTTGTTTTTGGCACTACGCAGCACCACCTACCAGAATCGCCTCCCTTTTTCAGCAAAAGCAGATCCCGGTGGAGAAGTAGATCCTCCTTCCGCAACAAGCACAACCACTCTCACCGAAAGCATCATGGTCACCACCACTAACACAAAGTCGGACAAAAGCAGGCTCCAATGATCTCTCCGTGGCCTAATGCTGATGCAAACTTCGACCTTTATTCCCTTCTGACTCACGTACATTTATAGCGAACACAGGACGAGTGGGGAGACGGATATAAAATGTTGACGTCTTCCTAAACTTCTTTGACAGTGAAGTATGACGAATTCTCTCTGTGGCTGCTCTGGATCTGGCGGTGGAATTGTTCACGCTGACTGCGGTCGTGAGTAGGGCATCAAGAGCAAAGAGCATTGGAGTGAGATATTACACTAACGAGCTGAGAGTCTCCAAGTTTTCCATACTAAGATGTCAGTGAAATTGGACTATTGAACGATTTCCTCCCTCAGATGGGACACACCCTCATTGAGCTTGAGTTTGCTGAGTACATCCGCCCAATTGCATTTCAAACGTCCCCTCTTTAGCTGGAATTGGCCGAACTCTTTACCTTTGGCGCACTGGACCGTCTACAAGTCGAGCTGTCTAGCTTTAAACAGAAAGTCAATCAGCACAAACGCATTGCCAGTGTGATCTTCAAAGAGAGCGGCTACGCCTCTGCCAGCCCTCTCAGTCGTGTTTGGCAGCTTTGCTTAAGGCAAAACACTTCTACCAGTGCTGGTATCTCTATTTCAGCATCCAAATTTTACCCATAGACCTTTGTTATCCGATTGACAACTTCTTGCTGGATTGAAGGGCAACCTAAGCAGGTGGGCGACTAGATCTGCAATGACATTGATGCTTGCTGTTGTCCTGACATCGCTGCATTGACTTTTCTCCTCTCGCTTATAGCCGATGCTGTTATGCTTGACTGGTGCAACCTTCTTCGAATACCAACTAAGTTTAGGTTCGTCTGAAACCAAATATCGTCCCCCATGAATGGGACTATGGCGATGTTGGGTTTGTGGTTAGCTTTACCGCTACCTTCATCACAATTTGATTAGTGCCATGGCTGGACATATGTGGGCCCCAAGTGAAGGTGGTTGGTCCATTTGTGTTGAGGAATGGGAGGGCCCACTTTCTAGTTGTGGCCACCGCCAATCCTCCTTTGTCCTCTTCATCGTTTGCCTTCAATACTCGTTGTTCTTCTAATCGCACTGTTGTCGTTTTTTAGTAATATCTCAGCATTTTTACTGTGTTTAGGGGGACAGGAGGGCCCATGCGGTAGTGCTGTCAGATGAGGGGTCATGTTTGGTCAGATAGGATCTCCGTCAGATATACAAGGGACCCGAGTCCACCCTGAAGTCGTATAAAGCCGCAGTACTACGGTGAAGCATCAGACTAACCCGCAGGCCAAGTCGCAAAGCGTGTCCGAGTTCTCGCATCGTAGAGGGTGGCTCCTTTCTGGGAATAAAGTCATCAAGTGAAACTGGAAGCCAAACTCCCCAGTTGACCTTTAGCATTAGCGACAGGTCTGCTACGCGAGACTGGACGGAGACACTATCAATTTTGCTTGGAGGGCGTGTCAGCAAGATGCATCAGTTTGGCCATGTAGTGAAATCATCTAGGAGATCGTTCTAAATGTATGGATGTGAATCAAGGCTGCATGCTTTGCTAGTCAATTCGAACGTGGTTCCGAAGTGGCAGAGTTCCCTTACGATGGTTGACACACACCCACCAACTGCAAAGGGCAAGTGGTAGTGTTGTGAAGGTTGCTAACTAAGTGTGTCTCGGAAATAGGGGGGATGGGTGTGACGATGAGGAGGAGGGTGGGTAGAAGGGTGCAGTAATCGGTCACACAGGAGATTGTTCTGTCACCACAGCGTGTGATTTCGTGGAACTGTCAGTCAGGAATGCGAATGATTGTGGCGCTTGTTTGGCTCTCTAAAGTCGTGCTACTGATGAATGCCTCAAAGACGGTGCCGAGGAATTGAATGATGGTTTGCTGCTCATAAATGTGCATGCATTACTGTGGCTAACCTCTTCACTCCTGGCATCACAAATACGTGACGCAAGTGCTACAAAAGTGTGGAGTAGAAAATCGCATTAAATCTTTTCTCAACGAAATCAGTTAACTTGAAAGGATTAAAATGAACGAAAATTGCAGTTGGTCAGTTTTTATAACCACATACCAGCCGTCCCTTTAGGTTGGGTGTGAAGTAAAAGTAATGATCCCTTTCTTTTCGTGCTCTTAGTGTCCGACACCGGAGGTGCTCATTTTTCCTTGCCAAACATTTAGCCCTTTACTCTAACCTAAAGGTAAAGATCACGATTACACCATTTGTGTCCTTTTTATCCATCCCCCTTTACCAGTGGATTTGTACTAACTCCCTGAGCAGACGCTTTCACATCAGCATGAGAGTCGTCCTCGAGGTCATGGCAGGAAATATGAGCATAGTGGCAGTATACGATTGACGCACAGAAGGCCAACAAGGCTGCAGTTATCGTTGACAATTGAAAGATGGAGCTCAAAGACTCTGCGACTTTTGAACACCTACGTGTCACATGGTCTGGTCACTCTTCGAAGCGTACCATCATAACACAGTCGGTGTGTCGAAAACCATCCACTAACAGGGTTTTATTTCGACATATGAGATGTCTCATCGATTTCCTTGCATGCAAAGTTTCGTCCCCTTGAGCTACCCACTGCCTCTCCGGCGAAGTAGCGGTTAACTTCCTATCCACAAGCGACTTCATCGAACGCGCTCAGTTGACACATCAGTGCCTAGTGCATCAACTGTCGTCATGACTAAGGAGAAAAAAACGCTTATCTGGAGGAAAGGCTTATATTTCACTGTAAAGAGTCACGCGGGTTGTGATGCAGATTGCTGTCATACCACACCAGCATCCGCCATGCCTCATCCATCGGTGACAGTAACGCCCGCATATAATAAAATAAGCACTCAAACAACTGCTCCCACTCGTAGCTATTAAAGATGCTACACAAATGCACTAACACTTGTTGCACATAACAAGTTCTCAGTTATCTGCGACAACAAAATTCAAAGGCACGGAATAGGAGCACATACACACACACACACACACCAGTAAGACATGTATTTATGCATTTATCAAGCAGACCTGCCAAAACCCATCCTAAGGTGGATGAATGTAGCGTGAAGCTGAGAGTGGCCTTGAAATCATTGACGGCACTTTTCGACGACGCAAGAAAGCTATCGCTTCTTATGGACTATCGGCGTTATTTTTAAAAGGCGTCTAATGTGCCTCATTGATTGAGGAATTAACTTTATTAATTGGCTGGTCAATAATCAATGATGCCTCATAAAAGGAAGGGGCCAGTTGTAAAACTGTGCGGCTGCAGTTGAACTTGTAGGCATGAGGAGTGTTGGTGGGTATAAAATGATGTTCTCTTGAATGAGCAGCCAATTTGTGTGGCAACACGGGGGTTCGTAAAAGCTGAGTGAAAAAGCACTGCATGAAAAGCACTATTTGCATCAACTGCCTCTCTATTCTCTTTCGTGCCTTTCTGTGAACTCCTCGGCGCTGCAAACCAATGCAATAGCAGGAGGCCAACCGATTTCTGTCATCGTGCACTGGCGCTCTAGTTGCATTGCCTGCGGATGTCTTCCTCTGCTGTGCAAGTGATTTCAAATGCAAAAATACTTGTCAGATGATGCTACACATGTCTACAATGTCCTCTACAATATGATGTTCCATGTGAATCAGATCGCAACGCTTCGGACTTCCTTGGAACACCAGCTCCCATTTGGGATAAACAGAAGCAGTTCTTTTCACGAGCTTAATTGCGCTTCAACCACCCTCACCCTCTTCTTTGCTCTGCCTTCGTCTTTCTTTCCTCCTCTTCCCCCTTTACTTCTGCACTCACGCAATTGTTCATAACACAACCCTCCAAGTGTTAGGCTCTCCTGAGGTTGGCACCGATTCCCTCTGTCGAGGAGAATGACGAGTAAGTGAAAATGGCGAGCAATCTCGTCGGTATTTCCAGCAAACAGCGTGGAGAATGATAAAGGAGATCCTAACAAAGCCCAGAGATAGTTCAGGGTTCAACGTGAAGCAGTGAAGGGAGACTGAGGTAGGCGCGGTCAACTTGATGATAGCACTCATCTTGAACTTAGAGGGTTCGGTGAACGTGGACGTGGCGAAGTAGGTAGAAGTGGATTAAGTGGCGAAAGCAGAGGTGGAGACGAAGGCAGAGCAAAGAAGAGGGTGAGGGTGGTTGAAGCGCAATTAAGCTCGTGAAAAGAACTGCTTCTGTTTATCCCAAATGGGAGCTGGTGTTCCAAGGAAGTCCGAAGCGTTGCGATCTGATTCACATGGAACATCATATTGCAGAGGACATTGTAGACATGTGTAGCATCATCTGACAAGTATTTTTGCATTTGAAATCACTTGCACAGCAGAGGAAGACATCCGCAGGCAATGCAACTAGAGCGCCAGTGCACGATGACAGAAATCGGTTGGCCTCCTGCTATTGCATTGGTTTGCAGCGCCGAGGAGTTCACAGAAAGGCACGAAAGAGAATAGAGAGGCAGTTGATGCAAATAGTGCTTTTCATGCAGTGCTTTTTCACTCAGCTTTTACGAACCCCCGTGTTGCCACACAAATTGGCTGCTCATTCAAGAGAACATCATTTTATACCCACCAACACTCCTCATGCCTACAAGTTCAACTGCAGCCGCACAGTTTTACAACTGGCCCCTTCCTTTTATGAGGCATCATTGATTATTGACCAGCCAATTAATAAAGTTAATTCCTTAATCAATGAGGCACATTAGACGCCTTTTAAAAATAACGCCGATAGTCCAAACGAAGCGATAGCTTTCTTTTGCTTAGTAGATGAAGTGAATAAGAGTAAATCCCTTTGAGATCTCCGTCTAAGGCTAGAGTCCTCGTACGGCTTCACATGCATCATGTATCTAACGCACTTTTTGGTAGAAGCAGCCTGCACTTTCATCTGCTTCTTACATGCAGGTCATTTTTCATACATACCTTCGCTGGCTATTCCCCCGGTAGGTCTATCACGCACGTCTATCTACCGACTGGTGCAAAAGGACCGGCATGGCTGCGAAGCACTTCGTTTTGACTAAGAAGGCTATCATTCAGAACAGTCACACACCGATAACAGAGTAGCGGCAGCGACGACTGACAAATGCATTACAGCACGTGTGTTCGCATGCGAGGTGGAGTGGAGGTTCCAAGTTTCTGAATGGACAGTATCGCCTTCAACAGACTGGCCACTGTTAACGTATGCGAGCAAATTAAAATGCACTTTTCTGACTTCCTCGCACTCGTCTCCGTCCTCATCCTTCTCCTACGCTAACTCCTCTACCTTGTTCGCCTGATCCTTTGCATCCTTCTCCACTCCTACACCTACCATCCCTGATCCACCATTTATGTTGCCATCATTGTTGCCGTTATAATTATAGCTTCCATCACTAAGCATGCAGCATTCATCATAGCAACAAGTACACGTTGCATACATTTGATGATGCCCTCGGACGTAGCAGAACCACCCGAGAACACTGTATTGAAACAGGAGTCAAGTACTTCCATTGTGGAGGAGGTTGCAGACAAGTGTAACATCATCTAACAAGTAGTTGATCACTACACTTCACAATTGCAGGTGGATGCAATCTCCAGCTGTGGTCATAATTATGTACAGATGAAAGCTTTAGTGGTGCAATGGCAGTTAAGAATGGTAAGAATGTGTTCGTAGCTTGAGTTCAGGGCAGATCTAGTGTTTGGTGTTTAAATTAATTTCGGTAGCAGACTTGGATTTGTGTAAAGATTTGGTTAGTACAACCTTTTTGAGTCGAATTCGGGAAAAAATTGTTTTCTCTGTACTGATTTTGTCTATAATATGTTAAGGGGTTTTGTGAATTATTAGCGAATGCATAGTAGCAAATCGTGCCCTACATAAAGCCTATATGCTTCGTAACACTTTGAAACTCTGTTTTTACTTATTCAACCCATATGCCTTAATGGCTGGTTGTGAGGCTTTCCTTGGGGAGTGGCTGCCCGTAGCGCAATGTCCTAAATCCCATTTCCTTTACAGTCTACTCGCTTTCGATGACACTGACTTGTGTGCTGAGTGGTGGCGCTTTTTATGCTATACTCACCACCTCTATTCGTTCCACGTGATGCACGTGCTCATGCACTTTCAGGTCGGCATTCGCACTTTCCGCCCTCCATCATCACTCTCGTGATTCGCCCATCATGACGTGGGTGGAGATGGAGAGATCACCCATCCGAGGACAATATGCTGGGCTACGGACATTGTCAACGTCAGAATAAATGTGGTGCCAAAATGCACGATCGCAATAAATGTGCTGGCATTTGCACAAATGGTGCGGCTTCCAATGATACATGGACAGTACTACTCAAAACACGTCAATGATCTCTCATTATTGCATGTCAGACACGAATTGCTCTCCTAACGCTTACTTGCCTAACAACATTGCCATTTGCTGCTATGCGATTACACTTATTTTCACGTCTGTACCCTACTGCATACACTTTGAAAAGCGTGGCCATTTACTGAAATACAGAATGGTGCGCGACCTTACACGTGGTTAATTTAGCTTCTCTTAGGTTTGACATCACTTCGATAGGCAATTTCTGTGCTTAAGACCAAATTCTACGCAGTAGGTGGCAAGGCCAAGAGTATAGAGCAGAGACCGTATGATAGCGGTGGGTCGTTTCCACGCAATGTACTCCTGTCCGCCACTTTCATTGCACTGTTTTGCTGGTTCGGTATGTTTCACATCTAGCCAATCACCATGCGTGGGAAAAATCTGCTGTAAAATTGAATCTACCTATCCAATTAATGTTACAAATATACCTGGGGTAGTATATGATATGTACGAATTCATCCTCATCACCTGATTCTTGACTTGATGAGCATTTCATTAGCTGCTCCTCTGAACGCCTAGTTATGGTTGTGACGAGAATGAAGGCAAGTTCAGACCACTTTACTGATATGCAAGTGGAACCAATAGAGGCGGTGAGCATAGCACAAAAGGCGACACAACTCAGCACACAAGTCACTATCATCGAAATCAAGTGGACTGCAAGGGAAATGGAATTCGGGAGTTGGACAAGTTCGTATGCGTTGAAGTTGCCAACTGTGGGTGAGAGTAAGCACAGCTCACAATATGTGAATCCGTGTGCATGGCCGTCTGTAGCGGTGCTGCAATGTGGCCGGTCATGGGGATGGCCTTCTCTGTGGTAGAGGGAAACCACATTCCTTGAAAGCTTGAAGAATAGGCTAGGGCAGGGAGGTATTGGGCGGGCTTGAGTTTTACCTCCCAGTGGATCATCGGTCAAGAGTGTGGGCCCCATAAGATTGAAGGGCCGTCTCTCGATTGGGTGCATCTCCTGCTTTGTTACACTCACGCGCCAACTCGTTACACTCAAAGCAGAGTTTTGCTGTGATGCTTCCATCCCATCCATATCTATCCATTTGTTTTATGAACACTTTCCTAAGGACTTTGTTCAGGAAGTCTTTAAACACAAGGAATCGATTTTTACCCATCTAGTAACTACCCTTTCACTCATTCCCTCCTGGATTGCTAAGATCACTGTATCGAAACAGGAGTCAATCACATCCATTGTGGAGGAGGTTGCAGACAAGTGTAACATCATCTAACAATAGTTGTGCTTTCGAAATCACCAGCCTGACATATTGACAATCTACGGAAAGTTAATGTTAGTTGGCTTCGCCTTCTACTTTACCAGTTGCTGCTTTCATTGCTTCCTTCCTCTTGACGTATCCCTTGTTTCGTGTCTGCAGATGTGACTTGGGAGTCTTGGGCCACGAGAGACGAGTGGCCTTCATCTGACGTAACGCTTTCTAAACGGGCGACGGCGGAGGACGACATAGGAGGAGGAGGAGGAGGAGGAGGAGGAGGAGAATTGGGTATGGGTTTGAAGGAGGTGGAGTTGACCGAGGGGTAATGGAGGTAGGGGGGCGAGGTATACTGGTATCACTAAATTGCAAGAAAGAAATTGAAGTGAAGGAGAAAAGTGCAAGAAATATAATGTAGGCAGCACATCTTCTGCATCGGGTGGTAGTAGCAGTGGGGCGCTTCAAATGAACAGGTTAAATCGTTATGGACGGGGCTATATTGCGAGCTGACAAAATTAGCACAAGTGTATGGAGGTTTATTCTTTTCCTCCACCTCATCCTCCACCTTCTTCTACTCCTCGGACTCCTGCTTCTTCTCCTCTTCCATCTTCTCCTGATACATCTCCTCTGCTTCTGCACGACCAATCTCCCTAGTGCCTACAATGCCAAGCACATTCCTCCCTCAACTTCATCCCATAAAGCAGTCTGCATGTCCTAGCACTGGGCAGCCTCCAATTTCCTACATTGATGGTGAAGCTCCGCCTGTCGCAGCACTGACAGTTAGGCCGTGCACGGAACAACACCCTGCCAATTCGCAGCAAGCTAAACACCTACACATCCTGTCCAAACTCATGCATGCTTATCTACACTGCTGCGGAGTAATCATCTCAACATAGCGAAACACTCCTACTTGGTGGCATCGAAGTGTTTACCGCAGGTGACGACAAATGCACACCCTCACACACCCATATGAAGTACCCTAATCGCAGTGGAAGACGCCTGCTCCTCCAACTCTATCCAATTTTTCTGCCTCTCCTCTTCGCAGCACGCCACACGCAGGTGTGATGTGTCTGCTTCCTCCATCGGCACGACAAACGTCGTCACTTTCGCGTCTACATGAAGAGAGCAACATAAATGACTCCATTTATTGGCCTCCTTATTAGACAAACTGCTGTGGCGACAATGGGAACTGCACGCCACTTCCACATTGCATCGATCGGAAAATGTGTTAGTGCTACAATTACACGCCCTCCGCTCCGCTAGACAATCACACTCATATGCTCACAAACCGAAAATGTTTGGAGACAACGTTGAGGACAATGAGGCTACACTAGGCCTATTCCAGTGATACAATTAACATGTCCCTATCCACTGCCTGTGTGCGCATATTCAACGTTAACTCCAACTTCAACAGTTAGGCAGCCAACTCTTCCCTTAGGCAAAAGTGTATTATGTGGAAGGTAAATGCACTTTCCACGCATTGCTCACTCACATGAACCAACTTAATTTGCTTCGCATTTCATTGCCTTGTGCGTACAACATTCAGCACACAATCTGCTCACAACGGGTCGGTGGGCGAAACTCTTTCTACCTAAAATGTAAATCAATCACTTTGAGGAGATTTGGTAAAGGCGTGTCACTTTAGTGCAGCTGCGGCTTCCACGTGACATGACCCAGCTCGGGCGTCTCACCACATTTCCCACATGCTTTTCATCTGGTGGCTTTCCGAGGCTGCTGCTAATCCCCTAGCATTAACAGCCCCCGCAATTTACGATGTTTAGTAATGAATTTAGCAAATGGTCAAGACAACTGGAATGAGTGGCATTTATTTCGCTTCAAAAGCAAGGAAGTAGAAGAGGTGTGCTTGCATACCGTCAGCTAGCTCCTCCAATTCCGAGGAGTTGGAAACTTCCTCACAAACTGCTGCGCAAACACAAAGACGGTCGTGGTTTCTGTCTACCACAGAGACGGCCATCCACACGACTGGGCACATTGCGGCGCTGCTACAGACGGCCAAACATAGGGCTTCTCACATTGCGGCACTAGCACAGGTGGCCACGAGCAAGGCTTCTCACATTGAGGCACTGCTACAGACGGCCACGCACACGGCTGCTCACATTGCGCCACCGCCACGGACGTCCATGCACAAGGATTCACATATTGTGAGCCGTACTTACTGTCACTCAGAGTTACCAACTTCAGCGCATACGGGCTTGGCCAACTCCTAAATCCCATCTCCTCTGCAGTCTACTTGCTTTAGGTGATACTGACTTGTATGCTGTGTTGTGCCGATTTTTATACTACACTCGCCACCTCCATCCATTCCACGTGATGCGCGTGTTGATGCACTTTCAGATCGGCATTCGTACTTCTCGCCCTCCATCATCACTCTCGTGACTCGCCATCATAATGTAGGTGGAGACGGAGAGACCACTCAACCGAAGATAATATGCTGATTTAATGGCAATGTCGATGTGAAGGCTGATGTCGGTATCAGCTTCATCGATCACAATAAATATACCCTCATTTCCACCTGTAGTATAGCTAACAACAATACAGGCACCGTGCTGCTCATAGCGCATCAGTGGTCTCTCTTGATTGCATGTCAATTGTTATTTACCCTAACGAGAAGTTTTGCTGTCTTAGTGCATTTCAGTGGAACCCATTGCTCTGTGACTAGTGCAATGGTAGCGCCAATCACCACGGATTGGAAAAATTGGCCATAAAATTGGACGTGCTTATACAAATAGTGCTTGCAGCATACCTTCCTTAAGACATGGGTTGCTGCAAACCGCACTTTCACATAACGCCATGTTTTGCAACTGCGTAAATGGATTGGCCTGGGTTCCATCGCGGTTCCAAACAGGGCATTGAGGAAACGAACATCAGATGCTGGTGCACTCCGCCTCACTTAATTCCATTCTCTTACCTTCTACTGCATTGGTAAATAAAACACCACTCTAATCGTGGCCATGATAACATGGTGGGAAGCTCACACGGAAATTTATCCTGTGTTACAAATAAGTCACATTATACACCAATTCCCTCTACACCCCTGTTACTAAGCAGTTAACTGCTCATTCAAAAAGACGTCAATTTATGCGCCCAAATACACTCTGCGCCTACAGCTACAACTGCCTGTACAATCAGTGTTACATCTGGTGCCATACCTGTTCTAGGACGTCACCGTGTATTAGCCGACTAGATAATCATGTAAGTCGTCTAGCATTGAAGCAATAAGTCAACTGCATGTGCAAATCACATTTTGGAAAATGTTTGAATCGCTCCTGAGTTGTTGGCAATGCGCACAAAATTCGCCACCATACTTTTGCCTCCACCGACATCTGTTCCCAATTCTTTATTTCTCCTTTGGCTTACTATCAATACTGCATGCGGCAGCCCTATTGTGCAGCTCTTGGTTCTTTCACACTCACACAGTGCATGAGGTCTGTTTCCCTCTGGATGCCTTTATACATGAAAGTAAACGTCTTCTCGTCGTACCAAAGCTATCTGGATAATTGCTTTTACTGTTATCGAACAAAACACAACCGGTACTGACTTAGCGATCCCATTCCTTCTTCAGGCATTCGTCCTCTATGCTAGCCACCAATCGTCTTTTCTTCTCTGTCTCTGCATTCTAATCTGCCTCAGCTCCCCTTACTCCTCCAACCTTCATCCACAATTGCAACCAGTAACAGGATATTCATCACCCGGTCCTTTGACACCCATTACCTCCTGTTCCATGGCCTCTGTTGAACACAGCCTACTACCAGCCCAAAATTATCGAAAATGTTGGCAAGTATCTCGCTTCCCCATGCATACTCCAGCCTTCAGTCTGCTTCTTTTACTTACTACTATTCATCCACATTTGTACACCTTCTCAGGTCCCATCTATGTCAGTCAGTTGGGAGCGTGGTCATGTCATGTGGGGTTTGATGACGACGCCAGTGAGTGATGAGGAAGAAGTCCGAGGATAACCTCTCTGACTACCTGGCTATAAGCCGGTGGTTAGATATGCATAAACAGACGGAGATGTGGAAGTTGTCATTCTCCTCGGTGACATGTACCCCATCATGTCGTCAACCCTATCCACTGTGTCAGTCGCGTTGTTATTGGCATTAATGCTACTTCATTCTCAAATGAGACAACTTTGTGACTGTGGGTTTCGTTTAAAATGCAGCATAAATAAGAATACCTGCAGTCGAATGGGCAGTGGCTAGATTCATGTAAGCGAAAGGATACTGAAGAGGAGGGTGTAAGTGAAATAGGCTTAACGAAAGCAAAGACGATTGAAAACAGTGAGAAACTGTGTTCAGTTCAGGCCAAATGCATTGACATTCATTGCATCAAAAGTTGCTATCAGCCTACGCACTGAAGAGAGTCGTCGCCTCCTCCATCAAGGACTGCTGAATATTTGAATCTGTCATCATATTCGTATCCAAACGTAATATTATCCACAATTAAGCGATGAGTAGATGACTTGAAGGAGGTTTGGCTCCTTCCAAAGCGTCTTACCCATCAACATGGCTTTTGGTCAGGTTGACGGTTTTGAGAGCAGACATCGCTTTCAACGAATGGTGCTGGCTCAAAGCAGTTAGGCCAATTA
This sequence comes from Echinococcus multilocularis, assembly GCA_000469725.3. Taxonomy (NCBI): domain Eukaryota; kingdom Metazoa; phylum Platyhelminthes; class Cestoda; order Cyclophyllidea; family Taeniidae; genus Echinococcus; species Echinococcus multilocularis. The sequence continues at coordinate 199,528 of LN902849.1, read as the reverse complement.
ACGTCCAAATTCAACTAATAAAATAGCACTACTATTAGCAAATAAATGCCACCGCATATTGTTTTCTAATGTGTGTCAACACATTTGGCAACGCCTTCTCTTTCCTTTTCATTCCAGCAATGCCCCAGCAAAAGATAATTATAACTCTGTTCGCGAATTACTTCCATAGCTCTCGTACGTCATGAGGTAGAGGTCTGTTTCCTTCTGGATGTCTTTACGCGTGGAAGTCGACGACTTTTATTCCTACCTCCCCTATCTCCACAACCACTATCACTGTTATCAGGGAAATCACAACTAGTGCCGACTCAGAGACCCTGTTTCTTTTTTCAGGTCTTCCACCTCTACGCTAGTCATCAATCACCTATCCTCCTCTGTCTCTGAATTCGCATCTGCCTCCGCCTCCCTTATTGCTTTAACTCGTATCTACAATTGTGAATAGTAACAGGGTATTCATCACCCTGCACTTTGACGTCTGTTGCCCTTGTTCCATGGCCACTATCGAATACAGCCAACTACCAGTACAGTTTTTTCTTAACGCAATTACCGAAAATACTATTAAGTATCTTTCTGTCCTCCACACACTCCAGTCTTCGTTATGCTTCTTCTACTTACTGCCAATCGCCCACACTGTTACAATATTTCAGATCTTATTTGTAGCAATCAGTTTAAAGTGTGGGCTGACTGACCAGCACAATTGCGAGGGGTTCAACGAAGCCGACACTGAGTGATGAAGAAGGAGTTTGAGTGGATTAGTACTTTTGGCAAGTATCGACTGCTCCTCAGTCACCAGTTCCGATTCATCTGTCTGCCTCTTCTCCGAAAGGCACATTTTAAACAACATAAGTGACACTTATCGTCCTCATTCTTTTGTGGTTCCACTTTGTGGGATCGCATCGTGGTATTGTGAATGGATACTGGCTGGCTACTCGGTTGTGCGTTGCGGACGAGGCAGTTTGTAGGTTCACAAGCCAAAATGGGTCCTTGCTCCATGGGTGATGGCACTTATGATGCGTTACAGGTAGGGGAAACGATCTGCATATTTCCACTAATCCCCCTTCTCTGCATCACTTCGTACGGCTGTGTCGATCATAATATTTCTTCTGACTGATATAAGGCAGTCGTAAATGTGTACTCGCAATGTTAAAAGTTCGTCTTATACCCTTTTGCAAGCGTAGTATATACTCTGAGACATGTTTGGCTGATCCGTCTGTGTTTGGCAGGACGATGTCGGAAGGCACCTGTGAGCAGCTTGAACGGAGAAATGCCCGTTGACGTATAAACCGGAGTTCTACGTGCCAGAATGATAAGTCCTATGCTCAAATCTTGGTCGTCTGATTGTAGGTCTTTACTGATGGCCTGCAGCAGTCCAACCAGAGTGCGATTCATTCTTTTCACCTACCCATTGCCTTACAGATATCTTGCTTATGTCGCATACAGTTCAGTGAAGAGTCGGCTCTCGTAGTTGGGGTCTTGATCGTTATGAGAGCTGAGAAACCCACTGATGGAAAAAAAGTGAAGTAACTGTTTTAGCGTCTTGCGACTTCATGACTTCAACCAGACGGTTTTCTTCTTCTAGCGGAGGTGGTGCGATACGTCTGTGTGGTGGCCAAATGGGTCCAGCTTCACCGGTGTCAATCTTATGCTTGAAGATGTCGGTTCGTCCCATTTAGCACCTTGCAACGCGATTGTGTTTGCATGCATAAGCAGAAGCTCACTGAGCTTTCTCCTCTTGTCATCAGACATGAGTGTCAGTTACGCAGAAGGGTCATTTAAATTATTCATGAAAGTGCCTGCGGCTTAAAAAAGGGCGTTGGAGATGTCATCTAGGTCATCTGTTGCCAGCAGAACTCTGTGCTGACCACATTAAATCCCGTCACAAGAGTAAATTCCCAACCAAAATGCATTATTTGAGGGCATTTATGTCAGGAAAGTCTGACGCAGCATCTGGCGAGGTGCCAGTCATATAAGTCGGAGATGCCATTGCGACTGCCATCACTAATTTTAATAGTTGGAATGCATGAAAATATTGCATTATTTGCGATTTGTTTAACCACTAATTTTTGCAAAACAAATCTCAAGTTTGTTTGATCTTTGGCTGAAGTGAGAAAGCGATATTAATGTCAAAGTAAATTGCTCTTGTAGTTGCAATTGCCATCATGAATTTGTACCACTTTGGTGTGGATTGGAACACATCAAGCTCTTCGGAAATGCAAAAATCACGCCAAAAGCATTTGCCAAAACAAAAAGTATATTAATTCAGATACTGTCGATGCGACGAAATGCTATCTGAATTGGAGCAACGATATAAAAGCCTTAACTATTCATAGCACTTGGAAGCCCCTCGTCTGTCACTAGCACTAGGTGCAGTGAACGCGGTCAGTGACTGCGGACCTGGTAACCTGACAGGACACCCAATACGCATGCCCTCCACGTGCATTAACCCTGCCGCCTTCGGCACTGAAGATGTCTGTCCCCAATTCTTCACCTTCTCATTGCTTGCACATTGGTCTAATTTGTATGCAGACATGGACCGCAACAGGAGAGAAACTGCAGATCAAAAGCAAAGTGAGTGACCTCGGATCTCGCAGTGAATAAGTGTTAATCTAATGCACTCAATTTTGCCTTCAGTCTCTTCCGAATTTCAAGGTCACGCTCTAAGCAGGCAATTTTGCCGCTTCATCGAAGAAAGTATCCCATACTATCACATTCCTCCCACACTTGTTCATTATCTGGAATCGTTTCTCCCACATTCCATCTGGAGGATGCATAGCCGAAACCTTAGACATACGCAGCACTGGCCTGCACCTCCTGCCTACACAGCAGCGCATCCACCGGCGACAGCAACAACTACCAGTCAGTTCAATTCCTCCAGCTTCAACACACATACCGCAGCTTTTATTTGCAAGCAAATTTTAGCATCTTAAAGCGCTTAGTAGGTGAGGCCGCTCACCTGGCGAAATGTAAAGACAGAGGCGACGATGGGCATGTTGACCCGAACTTGCTTACCTCTCCTCCAGCTACATCAACTTTCCGAGGGTCTTTTTGCCTTCTTACCTTCAAGCCGCATCACAAAGCGCAAAGATGACGTCCGGAGGAGAATCAGCCCTCGTTCAGTCCTCAGATCCACTATTGTCCTCAGTGGACAATAGGTGGAGGGTGAAGGAGGGTAGATGCCACCGAGACCAGCGACGTCACCGCAGCAGGTGTTCCCTCCATTTTGACGCCATGCGTTTGGCGTCAAGGGGTTCAGTTCCGAATGTAGTTGGAGTTATGGCAAGTTTTTGGTAGTGCATTAAGTGATGTTTCGTGTTTTTATCGTTTTAGTACTCTAAGTTGTGATTACATATGTATATTTGCCGTGAAATGAACAAAACTTTTGCGATTTTCTCACCGGCACCATCACCACCTTCAGGTTTCATTCGAGCAAATCGCGTTATTTGTTTCGCATTGCATTGTTCCACTTTCCATTCATCTTAAGCTTGAGCACTTTTGCATTGGTTTCGCGCAATTAAATTGCCCTTTTTTCCAATTATATTGCTAAATAATAGGTCGTGGAAATGGGTATCGCCATTATATTGGCTAATCGTGCTTCTAACTGTTTGCACTCGTTGTAGTCTTTCATGCGACGAAATAAAAATGCGAAAATCTTGCAAAAGCGTCAATTTAGCATGCCATGAACGAAATTTATGCCTTCCGTATGTAGTGTGAAATGTGACAATGCTAAAAGAAATTTGCAGTCGAAACAGAGGAATTATCCCCTTATTTCCTACTACTCTTTAATCACTGCTGTGATAAAAGCCATCTCCAATGAAATGTGTTTAGCCGGCCGAAGCTAACACCATTGTAATATGCATCGATTGAACTTGTTGTGAGAACCTTGCTCTTTGAATCCCTGGTCGAAGGCCTGATGTCTGCAGCGATGGGCGTAGGCATGAAAATGATGGGAAGAGGAAAGGTGCACATGGAGGAAAATAAAGGAATGCTTGTAAATACTGTGCTTGTAAATCCTTGTAAATACTGTGCTGCCGTGTGGCAGTCAACAGTCCCTACCCCATGGCGAATCGTCCATACCGCCGGCGGAATTAATCCCTTCATCATAGAGCTTGCCCTAAAGCCTCTACAGCCTTTGCTTTTAGTGCGCAGTTAAGCTCAAGGAGGGCGTTCCTTCACCACGGCGGTGTTTACCATGGTGATGCAGTATGCCATGTCTCCTTATTGGTGCACTTAGGCGTATAGTTCTCCCGTGTTATGCTGTAGGCCTATCGTAAGGGGAGGTGCTGTGCTTCTTTATGCGCTTGATGATACAATTGGCTGGAAGGCTGGCGGCAACGCTAGTTGTGATTGGATGGCAAGACTTCAGCAGCGTTGGCGCTTGCGTGCAACAAAATTCGAAGGCAAAACGAATTTAAAACACTTAGGGTCTTCGATTGTTCTGCTCCCGGCGTTCAGAAAAAGGATCGCCAAAAGAGATATGACCTCCACTAAGAAGGGGATTGGAACTAAGAGACCATCTATATTTTGTAGCGGAGGATCAAACCATGCGTTGTGATACCAATTTTTCAGCTAGACACAAAAAATTGTTTCCCAAATTGATGCCAATTTATCAAGTTGGGACATCATTCGCTTACCGTGCGGTCAACTAGGGGCTGTTGCCAATGTAGTTATTTTAAATGTGTTATCACATTTCCACGCTTCACCCCAGAGGTGAACGTCCATGTCTCTAACATCGTTTACAAATACTGCTAGATTAAATCTGCAATATGAGGCAATCCTAAATCGCTACGCATTTCCCACCGTCTCCTTTCCACTTTGAGGCAATTCACTCGCACAACCGAACTATACACTGCTTTAGGTTCTTCTGAATTTACTGCTGATTGACACTTGACTTGATGTGAGTAGTGATGCAGTCCAAGTGCTTCTACAGTGATCTTGCATCCCAGTCAGTCAGGAGTGGATGTGCTAGTGCAGCACTGTGCAAGGATTTTCGCAAAACATATCCATAGGTATAAGTCCTTTGGCAAAAACCCTAACATGGACTCATTCCTGGGGTTGCTGACACAAAAAAGACAACTCAACAATGCATGAGAAGCAGCATCTTCTTCAGAAGGTCCCGCTTTAACTGCGAAATAGAATGCTTTGTTTTAATCTGCATTATGGGTATTCTTACATTGACGTTGTATGATCTCACGTTAGGGGTTATGGAATCGCACTTTGCATTTGTTTGTGCTTAAAAAACAACAAAATTTTAACATCTAATGATTAAACATTTTGGATATCAACGATTACAACAAAAGCCTAAATAAATCACAATTTGCATGTTTTCACGCACTTCATTCACCGCCAATATTTTTCATTGATGTGCTATTCTGGTCTGTTCTGTTTTATTCCATTTTATTTCTCTTTGATCCATTATAAAAGCAAATTTTACTAGAGTTGAGACTGAAATGGCCAATGTCCAGTTTGCTCAGCGTTCCCCGATTCCATAGGAAGGACCTTGGTGCATCAAAGGGGTGAGGAGATTTGTAGTATCACCCTATGATCCTTGTCGCGTGTCTTCATATTTGCTCAAAGTAACACGAGCAATTTTTCCAACCCACAAAATAGTTGCAATGCACAACGCGTGCTGTATTTGTTCTAAGCGATTTTGTTGCTTTAATTTCCTTCGCATTCACTTCATCGAAAAACACATGAGTAGGTTCGCGTCTGTATAAATCGCATTGAATCCAGTGTGCTCTGTTGCTAAATCAGCAAACTAGCAACATTCGCAAACTCATCCCGAATTTGCGCTTTATTGTTATGTGCTGCAGCTGAAGGCAGAGAGGATTCCAAAAAACGTGTTTACTGCATTGAATGCAGAGCCGTCCATCCGACGACTAGAACATATATGCTCATCACACCTCGGTAGGTATTTATCCATCTCTCAAACAGATTCCACAATGTCTGCTTGTAGTTTCTTTTCTGCCTTCTCTGCTTTACAGATATTTGGCAAGGATTGTTTGGGTAGATTGCGTTAAATCGCCATTGCGTCTGTAGAAATGGTAAGTCACTGGCGAGTTTAGGCTACCTCGATACCTTTTCGTTAGAGGCGACAAACCAGTAAGGCAGGAGATACCACTGTATGCGGTCGGTCATTGAACTGCAAAATAGGGGCGGGGTGAGAGTTGATAAGCGACTAATGTGACTGTGCGAATTGCCTGATAAGGCAAACATAGCATCACGTTCATTATTTGCTTAGTTACTAGAAATGATATGTTGTTGTCTCATGATTGACCGCAAGGAGCGACTACATAAGCTATTAATTTTTCTAGGCATTTGCTGCTAAATACAGGCCTGCTCCACCATACATCACCCCATTTCAATGTGTGCACACCCGAAGCAGTGGGTCAGCGTTGCCACAATTTTCTGGCGGTGCGACATGGTGAAATGGTGTTCAAATCAGCTGGTAATGCCACTACACGCTCTAATTTTGCACTACAGTCAATGACGTTTGCACAGCCTTGGGGAGAACCGGTGGCTAGTTTTCCTACATTGATAAACAGGGGTCCGAATTGGAACATATTCATTTTGCAAGATCTCATGCTGCACTTCTCCGTAGGCTTGTGGTCGCATTGAATTCAGGCACAATAATAAATTCTCCACTAAAACTCAGCATTTGGAGTATGCATGTCAGGAAAGCCCGGGGTTGTGTCATTTCTTGATCTCAGAAATGACAACTCTAAATAATTGTGTAATTTATTACATCCCCTCTACTGCGCTTCTACGATACACATGGACACTCCAGGTACCTCTTAGCAAATCTCTCCCACATATTCAGCAGAATCGACTTCGCTCACATGCCGGATTGCAGAAATTAGCGCGTTAGAGAAGGCAAGGGAAGAGTCAAAGGATTCGATGCTTCCACCAGAGACGTTGTCCTCTAGCCATTGCATTGGAAAAATTGGGTAACATTGCCTAGAAGCAACTGGAAAACACACATCTACCGTTAGCTATGGTGCCACAGTGGTTCTCCTTTAATGTGATGTCTATCAGCTCCTTTTATATCCACTCATTTGCCGCTTTCTCGTCCTCTTCTAGCACACTATCCACAACAACCTCTAGCAACTAAAGTTCATTGACATCTCTCAGTTGAGCGGATAAAGCTACATTGGATGGATCGGCCGATGCAAGCCAGTGTATCGGCAGTGTATGCAGAAAAGGCGAGCTACTTGCCTGCTTTTGCACCTGACTCAGTGGGAGGACTGGAGACAAAATTAATCCTAGGTGTATAAGGCTACTACAAAATCAGTTTTGAGTCACTCCATACACTTCCCGTGGGAAAAGGACCAAAAGCACCGTTTTAACAAATGGGCATACATTCCAACCTGGAAAACAATTGTATAGGCGCAAAAGTGAAAAGAGCAAAAGAGTATCCTCTGAGCAGAAATTACAGAGGATGGACCAAATACTGGAGCTTAAGGGGGCAGCTGACGGATAAAGTGGTCTGGCTGCTATGCAGTTCACAGTTGCAGCAGATGCAAATTCACACTCGCGTTGATTGCTGTGCGTCAGTGGAGAAAAGTAGTTTTCCAATTCATCACACTTTGCCATCTCCGACAGTCCACCTCCAGTAGACTCCACGAGGAGATTGGAGGACAATATTGAGTGAAGTCGAAGTCGGCGAAGAGTTCATCCACACTCAGCTGCCAGTTCAGCCTGTGCTAGTTGTGTGGCTTAGTAACACTGCCATCACTACGGTCACACTCCACGCTTGGCACTAATTTCTCCATGATCTCGATCCATCATTGGTATGTGCTCGTTGTGAGCAGCAGTGAGATGCAGTGCCGCAGTGACCGATGATGAACATCTCCTGGGAGCTGCGTACTTCTCAATTGTAATCCAGCACTTGCTTCCATTTGAAGGCTTTGTAGAACTCAAGACACATGGTACCACTCAAATCAAACGCTTGCTGAATCTGTGTCTGGGATAGACTCTGAAGAAATCCTGCAGAGGTGTTGTGCGTTGTGCAAGACGACTCTCATAAACCGACCTTAGCACAGTTAATTAAGGGCGGTGGCGACTGTACAAGCTGCCTCTCCGTCTGCAGAATGGCAGAAACCGAGTCGTCATTGGCTTAATGGTCATCCTGATTTGTAGCACTTGTCTCAGTTGAATGATTTAGGCAGTTGTGGACTTGCATCTGCACCTCTTAATTTCGAGGATCGACTGTCTGTGATTTTATCTCAGAGAACACTCCTTTGTTCTTTACAGTTATGAGCATAGACGAGCAATTTCTGCTGTTGGAACGCATGCGCGTTCGTTGATACGCTGCTTGCACAAGGATTAGCTGGGAAAGTAGAATTTTCCTGAACCATCTGCAAAAATAAATGGACAGAAGCATAATCCAAGCTACTCATTTCCTGACTATATTCTATGTTTTGAAACACTTGAAGTGGACCACTCCTACCCTACTGCCCAGCGTTAATGTCCAGCAGATGGGACCATTTGCGCCGGAGTGTAGGCGAAATAAGTACGAGTGGTAACCGGATGTGTGTGTTTCCAGCTCAGGCAGTGAATGACAGTGTCAACAGTGGAGCAGGGACTGCCCAGCCAACTACTGAAAGACCTGATATATCCTATCCGGGGAGCCAGACTCAGCTTTCAAAGACGACTCAGTAGAGCTCATCCGAGTTTTAAGTGGGCCAACACCGCCTGCTGATTGGGTGGTTGAGGATTTACGGCCAAGTCATCGTGAACGATACAGCAAAGTCGTTCATACCCTCATTTAGAGCAAGCTGAGCTGACATTAACTCAATCTCAGCAACTAGCATTCAAAGAAACTCGGACACAGGTTAAGGAGCATGAGACGTACGAGTTGGCTCTCTGAAAGAACGTTTGCATGTGGGCTCACTGTAGGCTGTTGTGTCACTACCACTATTGCTACTGCTGTTGGCCGTAGGTTGGTGAATGCGAATGCACACAAGAGATGTCAAATCGGCGAGTGCGGTATGTTTGGTGCAGTGAAGGCATGATTTGGTTGGAGGAATCGCCACTCACCCCGAAGCATTGCTACGCAGCTAGCGAATGTGAGTTCCTGACTCTGTCTCCTAGGGAATCGTAGCCTCTGATCGGAGAGAGCGATGGCGGTGAATGAACCCTTCCGGTGGGGGCGAAGTGGCATAACTATGCAGCTGAAGGCATAAAAGAAGTCGGTGCGAAAATGTCAACTCTCACGCGTGAAGGCCTGTGACGGAATGTGCATAATACTATCGCATTCGTGTTGCATCACGACAATGGATGTCAGAAGACTTCCAATTACTCATTCGTGCAATGATTTCTTTTGTCAGACTAATAAATTCAACCTCTACTATAGGAATACGCGAGCAATCACAACCGACACACAGTCTAAGATTACTGGACGTGTTAGCCGCGGCAGAAGAGGTAGATTAATGTTTCCATCTGTCGCACACAGTGGTTAGCACTGCAAGATTTGTTAACGAAAATTCCCTTCTGTGAATAGTGTGCGATTTAACTGCAATGAAACCCTCGAAGTGGTGATCACTCACATATGTAGCAGTGAGTTCAACCATGACATCTGCGGATGATTATCGGATGCCAGCTACTTGTATTCGGGTAGTAGACATTAGTAAATGAGCAAAGGGATAAAGTGTGTAGAAATTCCTCAGTTAGGTAAGACAATGTGTAATTACTTTAGTTTGCATGCAGAGCGACTGCAGCTCCCCAAATCTCAGCTTTTTCAAAGCGTCCATATATGTATGGAGACAGCCTGCAAAATATCTGTATTCTTTAAAGCCTCTGCCATTCTGCCGCTCAGTGTCACTTGATGCAAAAAATTTTGCGCTGTTATTCCGATTGTGCATTTGCCACTAGACTTTCCTAATTCGCATTTATAATCGCGACAAGCATGGCGGATTCGACAAATTCCATTGCGATCATAGGTCAGTAATTGGTAGCAGCGAAGAAAGAACTGTTTGTGCTGCCTGAAATAATAGGTGCATTTAAAATGCTGGTGGGTTAATGGGAAATTTGGCACATGCGGCCATTTCTGCGTTCAGCACAGACATTCCCTCAGATACCACCAAATTCCTTTTGAAAGCATCGCTTTCTACCTGGTGGAATGACAGTCATGCGTCTGTTTATTTACTCGGTCATTCATTGTGTCTTGGCGACATACATCGGAGCACAACACCCACACGCGGGATCACGTGTTGGCCAATTCCACCAATTCTTCACAATCTTCTCATCTCAACTTTCCCAAAACATTTTCAGTACGACAATCAGGAACTGCTAAGGGAGATTTTGTGTATTTCGGCCTTGCGAAATCATTGTAACAGCATTCTACTGCAGGTCTAGCTTCTGCTTCCCCAGTGACTACACGGTTTGCATTTTGGGAATGAAGGAGTGGAAGAGGGTGAGATTTGATACAGTTTGTTGCGGACATTAGCACTTTGTTCATCTAGACACACCAAAGTGTTTTTTTGTCCCGTTCCCTCTTTTGCATTTGCGTAGTGCTTACCGGAGCATTGCGGGGAAGCCAAACATTGCCAGTGCGTTTTCATCGTTTGGCTCTGCCGATATGTTCAGTAGCTGATGGGCAAGGAAATCAGAGCATGTAATTGTGGAAATGGGGACTAAAGGTGGTAGGTAGAGGTACAACTAGTTGCCATGCAATGTGTACGCACGAAGGATTCGTTTTGACATTCCGCACAAGTTTCTTGCCTAAGGGAAAAAACGTGTGCAAAGTGAAGGCATGAAAATAGATAGGGCACAAAACATGAGCTCCTGGAGTGCCCTGACCAAACAATGTCTACAAAAGAGATAAATAGTAGAGAAAAATGTTCTTACACGCTACTAAAAATCTCAGCACAGTGGAAAGAATTAATGATTTGGACACAAATTAACAAATTAGTTGTTAGCACCTATTCATCGAAAATTGAGTGCTTGGAAATTGTGAAGTGTCTCGTTTTACGGTGGCCATAAGTTAACTCATAATTTGCTGAGTGTTGTGATTTAATCCACGAATAATATTGCCTTTTGATCAAAAAGACAGGAAATTTCCCGCACTCATTCACCGTTGTCTTTGCAAGTAGTAGTAGAAATTCTAACAAAACAGACTCTCCGCGAAACTGCAAATAACCTTATTATCTCCGTGCCGATTGCGCATTACAATAAAAGAAAAATGCTGAAAGTTCTTTCAATGTGGGGTATTTGGAGTGGTGCATGCAGGTCAAGGTAGTTTGTCTAACGATAGTAAAAGTAAGCTGCAAAATATCATCAAACAATATGCATGTAGTTAAATACTAACTGTTAGCTTGCTAAATGACGATTTCGCAAGTTCAATTTCTCGAAGTTTTAGTCTGTTAGGTCATGCAAAGTCCACTTCTCTGCCCAAAATTAACAAGCCCAAACATAACACCAAATTGTCCTGATGTTTAACCTTTTTTCAATTTAATAATGTCCGGACATTTTGATGCATCAGTGGTGTTGCACAGACGCTAATCAGGTGGAGTTAAAACATAACCATACAAATTCACCCACAGCCAACAGAAAACCAGATCTGCAAATGCCTCTAGACATTTCTTTTATTCAGGCAGCGATGAATGCAGCATTAGTTGTCCTTAAATGGCTGACTTCCCCCAAATTGCACCAGCGCATAACACCATGTTTTGCGCTAGAGCGAAAATGGATAGGCTTGCGTTCTGTCGAGTTTCCAAACAAGGTACTAATAATAAGATGAAATTCACAATACGAGGTCTTCAACGCAGATTTTGCTGCTATGCTACTCTTACTCTGTGTGCGTGTATTCTGAGAGGATCACTGAAGATTTGAGCCCCACCATGTTCAACACCCTCATCCATTTGTATCACTTGAAATTAACTTCACATTTTACCCGCCATTAGCACATACACGTTTTGCCACTAAGTAATATTCATCGAAGAAAAAAGGACATGCTGCCAGGCGTGGTAGGCTTCTGCGAGAAGACGTGAAGACCCATTCGTTTCTCCTACAACCTGATTTCGCTGGCATCTGCTCCACTTTCTATGGAATTGTGCGTTATCAGCTGTCCAGTCAATGTGCAGGGGGTGAATGCGGAGATGAACCAGTGTGTTCCCTCCTTCTGCCCAACAATGTGGCTTTAGGTTTTACTACCCATGGTGGCTTCCAATCAGTCATAGTCATTAGGTGAGAGTCTATCTTAAAGAGCACGCTCTCTATGCATTTGAGTCCACCTCACCTAGCGTAATTCGACCAAATGCCTATGGCCACATCCACCTCCCACTCTGTGCTGATTGGATTACTTGCCTACACTGCTGATCCCACGGTGCCATCTCGTTCGGATTAGTGGATTTGTTTAACTCAGCGTCAACTATGAGGTCTTACACATTCTACACCTCTAGTGTACACGCTCACCCACCCATCAATACTGTCACATAAACATCACCTGTCTCTGATCTCAAAAGCACACGGTCTTTTTCAAAGATTCCGCCATTTATTAGCGCACCTAATTAGAAGTTCCCCTTGGCTAATGCTTCTCTGCAATACACATGGAAGGCAGCTCTACGGAAACCGTGTTCCTTTTCTCTACCGGCACAAATCAATTGACAAGTAAAGCCAAATTTCAGAAAATTTGAGGTTCATCATTTACACCTCCAGGTGTGATTTTAATCCACCTCGAATCGTCAGAGGACACAAAATACCGCATCGCGTGTGAAGCCTGATTCGACACCCTACTGAATCATCGCCTATTAAAATTGTTACCATGCAATGCATTCGAGGGTGTAGTTTGCCGCAAAATAAGCTGAGTCGCGTACATCCCAAATGAATTGGTAGACACCTTCGCAGATTTCGCCATTTTTGAATATTTACCCCGCTACTGCTGCATTCGTCAAGCTACGCTTTCCACGCCTCTATTTGATGCAGATCTGCAAGTCGTTTTATACCGTGCATGCCATTGACTTAGATCCCTTTGGCTCTTGATCGTGCTAGCTGGCAATAACGATCAAACAGTTAAAATAGGCTCAATTTCTCTGCGTAGAGCGGTGTCTTGAGCAAACTACTTCAGTATTAGAGCTAGCCTAGTCGTTACAATTTCGCAGCAAAATACCTTCGCTAACGGAAGTTGGACAGCAGAAATTTCTCTGCAAAATCGGATGTGCTTATGCTCTGAATTCTGAATGCTCTGTTAATTTCGACTCATCTCTTGTCAATACCTCCAACTCCTTAAGTTATCCAACTGTCTATCGCCCAAAATGACTAAGCAGATCTAAGTCAACCAGTAGGGAAAATTAATAGTGCAGATGGATTTGTGAGTAGTATATACTTCTGCTCTAGTCAAAGCTGATTTAGAATGCCTTAAATGTGGAATGATCCAACTATTATTCCTCCTGTCTATTTGCCACAGTCAAGAAGATATTCGCAGACAGCTCCCAACTCCAACGAGCTTCTTGATCTCATCTACATTAGTCGTCGTCTCAATCCTCACCACGCCGAGACTAGCCATCTCAACCGCCTGGACTTCTCCCGTGCCAAGGTGGCCACTGGATATTAAGCGCAGGTTAATCTTCTACCCACTGTATATAAGCAGCAATTGTATTTGTGCCTCACTGTGGCCTGCTTGGGGCGCGTTCGAAGTGAAATCAATGGGCATGGTTTCGGTCAGAAGCTTCGTCATTCGGTTGTCCGTGGAGTTTTCAGATGGTAATGTGCTCCTTAGTTCCATCCCAGTTCTTGTTTGTCTCCACCTTCAGGGTCTCACTCTTACTTCCATTTGCATTCACCCTCCTCTCCATTTCTTCCTTCACCGCATTCTCTTCTCGCACACCCAGTCTTTCATCATCTTCAAACACACACACACACACCTATGCAATGCATGTATCAGAGCATCTCAATCATGCGCCCACCTGTGTCTTCTTCCTCTCCATCTGACCAGGCATCTGTGAGGCAGAAGAAACTCCAGCTCAATTCACTGTCCCACTCACCACCACACATCTCTCCTCTCAACTCACCACGTCAAGCACAATCACCTTCGTGGTAATCCACAATTTGCACAGGCAACGCTCCGGCTGGTCGACAAACTGCAACAAACAAAGGCACAGTGTAAAATTTACCAGTTGCCTTGGCACCGAAGTCACCGAAGTCTATTCACTGTCCCACTCACTACCACACATCTCTCCAATCAACTCACCAAGTCAACTGCAATGAGAAGCAAAATCACCTTAGTAATATTCCGCAATTTGGACAAGAAATGCTCCCGCTGGTTGATGAACTGCAACGAACAAAAGCACAACGGAGTATTCACTAGTCGCCTTCTACAGTGCACCGTTTGAGGGTCTACATCGAACGTCAACTACCCATGGACTTACACTCACTTCCCTCTTCCACCCCAATAGAAGTGTTTTGCATACACTCTGTCTCTTCTAACTATACTTCTTTGGGTGCTGCATCTGGTTCATTCCACTGGTCAATACCACCAGCTTAAATGAACATGACTGAATTCCGGCACCCCCGTTAGAGCAGTAGCATGGCGAATGTAGTACGCGAGATCACTCTCACTTCAGACCAGACATCGGTAATCAGTGTTTTCTTCGCTCCTTCGGTCGTCTTCTTCTTCCCTTTGGCTAAACCATGCCCGCTGCATCTAATCATGCTTTTGTCATGACCAACAGTGAAATTCACCTCTACTGCATTTCATGCGGATGATCCCTGTGTCAACGCACGAAGTGCCATTTAATAGATGCAGACACACCATACTCTTATACATGCGTTCAATGCGTTTCCGTCTAGACAGTCAGCAATATATGAACTTAAAGAGGTTGAAAAATTGGTGCAGGAATGCATCTTAGGGTGGATGTAATTGAGGTGGATGGTGATGTGGATGAATACGGAGTTCATAAAGCAAATATTGCTTTTATTATAGACAGAGATTAATTGAGTTAAGATATGCGGGGAGGAAAATCACTTCACTGTGCCCTTCTACTTAATGACTATGATGCCATATGTCCTGTTACAGGTGTGGAGAAAAAGTACACCAAAATTTGGCAGTCATTTAAGTCATCTTCGACACACTAATCTTCAATAAATTACTTCCACCCATATCCATCCACTTGCACCGATTCATCGATGACTTCGGAAAACATTTTTACCTTCTACTCGAAGCCGCTTGATTTTGTCAACCTGTCCACCTGCACTTTAGGGTACCACAGCACGTAGATTTTAACGTCTCAGAATCCACCCTGAGGCTTCTTCGAGGGTTGGGATCACTTTCTCATTGCTCACTGAGGAGTCAAGATCCAGCACAGTAGGACAGGCAATCGACTTAACAGTATAACTCGATGGTATAACTCCGCCAAGTTTGCATTCCTCCTGTTGCAAATACAGAGGTAGATATTAGTGCCGGAGAAACAAGCACAGCTTTGTGTTTGAATCAGCATAAAATGCATGGTGAGATCTTTCTTCTGCTCGGCTTACAAATTGTGAGGCATTCCTCAGACCCTACACTTTTAATTGGCATGAAGATGATCCTCCCGGCAGATCTCCTTCCTTTGATAACGAAGTGGCCAAGTCTGCAGATACTCCTGTTTTCGACGAAGATAGGGGAAGGGCAAGAGAGAACAACTTTTCCGCTTCATCGGCCTGAATTACTTCGCGTACACTTCTGAGAGTTGTCTTAGTGTAGCCTGGTTTCGCGGGAAAAGAAACCTTTCTTTCTCTCCTTTTTTCAAGTGCATCTTTGGCAAATTGGAGCAATTAAACACGACCACCTTAAATGTTTGCAATTGTGTTGCTTGTGTACTTGTGCTAGCTTGAAGGGCATGCCATTTGACATATCTTGGCCTCTTTTCCCTAAATTTTTAGCTGCTTCAATCTGCATATTCCAGAAACCTGTTGCTAATACCATTATTTTTCCTTTTTACAAACGTATATATGCATATAGATACTCGCCAGGCTTTTCGACTTTTCCAACTCACAAGCCAATGCCAATGTCATTTGTTTCGTTGTTTAATAAATGCGCGCAAAGTGCATCATGAACATCCTCGTCCGCAGCGAAACATACTTTTAGGTGTAAAGAATAGCTTTGTAACGAAAGTCATTTCCAAATACCCTCCGAAATATGGTTTGTAATTCGGTTTCGCTCTCCCTGCCGCTCAATAGCTGATCGTAGCAGCCTTCAAATGTAGCAAATATCGAGATCAGTTTAAAGGCATCGAAGGGGTTATCAATGCTTGGCAATGGTGGTGAGTGCTTAAATAGCTGACTCGGAAAAGCTGTGGGCACTAAGCAACGAAATATTTCTCTTTTAAAAACAGTTCACTCCTCTCAGAGCATAGCCTAGAACCGAAATGCACCAGATCAGCAAAATAGTGCAACCGGAGGTGAGAGGATCACGGTAAGTGGAAAAGACCGTTCCGTCCGTGAATGCCTTCAAGCTAACACAAGTAACTAATGACTGTCTGTTTCATCTTACACATATATACATGTATATTTATTGTAAATTACTTTCGGTTACCGCGATTCACAAGAGCGACGACGGAGGGTGGTAAGCATGAATGCCGATTGAAAAGTGCAGGAGCACGCGCACCACGTGGAACGGATGCAGCTGATAAGCATAGTATAAAAGGCGGCACAAGTCAGTCCACAAGTCAGTATCAAGTAGACTGCAAAAGAAATGGGGTCCGGGTGTTGGCAGCAATGTGAGAAGCCGTGGGGATGGTGGCCTGTGGTGCCGCAATGTGGCCAGTGGTGGGGTTGGCCGTTTGTGGTGAAGCAATGGGACAAGTCGTGTGGCCAGTCGTGCGGATGGTTGGCTGTAGTGCCGCAATGTGGCCAGTCGTGGGGTTGGCCATCTCAGTGGTAGACGGAAACCACGACCGTGTCTTTCCGCATACACTCTCATGGATTTGGAGAAGCCAGCTGATGGTGTGGAAGCATGCCTCTAGTACATTCTTGCTTTTACGCGAAATACATGCTATTTATTCTAATTGTTGTGAGTATTTACTAGAGGGGTGACCTAGCATCGCAGTAAAGCAGGAAAGTTGCCAAATGATGTTTCCCACAGTCCCGTCTCGTTGTACCTGCGCGATTATTTGCACTACCTCCGTATGACATTCCATGCAGAAACCCAAAACCGCTGACATAATTGCCTAATAGTCTGCGAAAACAACCTAACTCTTTATTCTAAAATAATGCATGGTCTCAGCGCTAGTTCGAGACATGATGATGCAATTGCTTCCAAATCCACCTTTGAAGCAGATGATGTCGAAACTGATGGCAAGCCTGTGATTAGGCATGTGACGAATGCAACGATGATTGTTTGCCATGCTCTTGCACCTCTGCACGCAGAAGCACGAACTTTTGCCAGGTAGTGCCTAACATTGCTCATTATTTTTCCTTTCGGTCGGTGAGAACGGGGAAACATTGCCTTATGACCATTTTGCTGACGAGATCTTCACGCCAATGCGAGTGTGCTACCAAATAACACCCAATCACCGACCTTTCATTCTGCTTGGCCATAGGCTATGAGCACTCTCTCAGTTGGCTGGCCTTATACAAGTGAACTTTAGAGCCCATCTACCATGACTTGTTTGCTAATGAGGAAGCTCGATGCTTAGGCTTACCCACAGGGGTGCTTGCGCAGCTCATTGACTCGGTTCACATCGTCGCCAGTGAGGATCTTCGATAATCTGCTTAGTTTAATGGTTATGTGTTGGAGTAGAAGCAAGTGATGTTATTTGCAGGTACGCATGCAAGGAGGACAAACATGTCGGGACGAGGAATCGGACCTTATAAGGGAATATGCATAACACGTCCATTCTAATTTTTCTACGTTGTAAAGGCACTTGCCACTGCTTGCGATGGACACGAGATTGGCTTTAGATTTCGAAGGCTTCTACGTATCCCTCAATTATTCTACTTATGCTGGTTTGCTGGTTTGTTGAGTTAATGAAGAAGTGATCAACGCAAACTCTGCCACTCGATGACGCTACTCTTTAAATGGTGATCTCTTTTGTAAGGACCGATGGTCAGCTCAGTTCAGCATCGAACACTTCTGCATTGCTTCGAGGTACATAGCTCCTGTGTCGGAACCGCGAATGATCCTGACAGATTTCATATACTGTGAGGACGTGTCGCGGATAACCGGTCCAAATATTGAGGGTCCTGGCCTGCAATTAAATACTCGAAATGAAGAACGCACAGGAGATGATACCAGCAAGCGCCCCTTACAGCTCCTACCCTTTTTCACCCTATACCTGGGAACCTTGTGTTTAGGGAGTGGAAATGCCTTCACTTTGGTTTTCTAGGTAAGGACGATCACAGTTGGACTGAGGGGTTAGCCGCGTCCACTCATACGCACCACTCGCCCGTGTACTTGTGATATTGGCATTGCGTGGATAGCTTTAATGCTAATGCTAAATATCAAATCCTGATTTAGACGCCTGCGGATGCTAAGGTGAGAAAGCGAGGCAATGATGAGACAGTATTTGGCGCCTGTTCTCGCCACGTGGATTTTGCATTTGTTTGGCAGTGGAAGTACCACGTGGCACATCTTCATCATGTGAGTGGAGTACAGGCGAAATTATTTTGTAAAACATTCATTTGACGTGCTGCCATTCTATTTGAGAGAGGACGCGGTATAATGCCGTCGCGGTTTAGATGAGTACACAGTTGGATTAAGGAACACTGCTGCCCCATAGTGTGACCTTTACCTCGTTGACATTGGCTCAACTGAGCGGATTACATTGGCTCCCTCCAAATGTTTGTTGGCCTTGAGGCAGGCCAGAGCAATATTTTCGACTACTGCTGGCACAGTGGAGTAGATATTTGCGGAATTCATTTGCAGGCTTACAGATCCATCTCGAATGTGAGGCTAGAGTGATCGCCTTTGCTTGGTCGATGTTAGCCTGACTGAACAGGTCTCATCGTCTCCCTCCGAATATTTGCTGCCCTTAAGTTAGGCTAGTAATGATGTAAATCCATTACTTGCTTGCTTCGAGGCACATAGCTCCTGCGTCGGAATCGTAAATGAACCTAAAGGATCGCATACACTCTGAGGACATACGGCGCATTACCGGTCCAAATATTGAGGGTCTTGACGTGCAATTAAACACTCGAAACGATAAAAGCACAGGAGATGATGCCAACAGGCGTCCCTCACGGCTTTGGCACGTTTCGTATACTTCCTCTGCTAGAGTGACGACGTGCACTTCTTTCATGTCCTAACACTGTGATTCTAACGTCGAAGTTTTAATGTAAAAAAATCAGAATTTCAACAATTTTGGCCACCACCATTTACCAAGTGTGCCGACAACTCTTCCAAACTGGACTCTCTTGTGCTTTTACCCAGTGGTTTTGTTCATGGTTCTTCTGAGCCACTAGTTATATACGCGACGGAAAAAGAAACGGGCGGATGGAGCGGATGCCCTTACTAACCGAAATAATGGGCACACAATGTGATTACGTCAAGGAGGCTAATAGTCCATTAAATCAGTATCGGTGACTCGGCCCCAACTGATACTGCAATGATTATTTATTCAGCAGATTTTTCGCAGCATCTGAGGTACTGATTGTGCGTCAGTTTTATTCGTTGCGGTGATTGCAGCTTTCATATCACCATCACATTCCCACGTAAAATGGAGAACGGGTGAAGAAATGGACTCGAAGAAGGTCAGGACACCGCCCTCTCTGTAGATACATTTATGGACACTATTGGGCGCAATAATTTGGGAGGCACACCCGCTGAAGCGCACGGTAAATATGCAATGCCACAGGAGAACCAACGATCCCACCATCGAGGCTGCCTGGTAACGGGGGAATAGTGCACAATGCAAACTGCGGCAGCACCTGCGATGCCTTTGGGAGCCCATCCACAAGAAGTGGATTCTACCATTTACAAATTCATGCTCTCTTCCGACGCATCACGCATCTGGTGGCCAGAATGCCAAGCACTTCCATGCAGGTAAGGTGACAGACCTAACGACATCACGTCCTTCCTTCCTGCCACAGTTTATGCAACGCTTTAGTGGCCAAACACTGTCGATGAGACAGAAGTCAAGTCGACGTGCCAAACACCAGCACAATGAATTGCCGATTGCACCGAGATGAATGGTAGCGCTATTCTGCCTAGTTTGTAAGACGGAGGGGTGCAGCTGTACTAATCCCGTTAACGAAAGGCTACGCGAGGTGCCAGTTACGGCTGGAGCGGCGAGGTGCTTAGCAAACACACTTCCGAATTCCATGGACATTGTGAATAGTTGATTCAGATATAGCTGGCTATGGACACCAATCCATAGACATGGTGCCAGTGCTTATATCTGGTGGCATTGGAAGTGACGTACACGAAGTCAAAGGAGATGGTAAAGGAGAAGAAGATAGCTAAGATGGGGAAACGGGGAAGGAATGAAGGAAGAAAATATGTGCACAGTGGAGTGCACATTATCGCCTATGCTATTTACTCTTTTGCACCTCTTATTTTGCCAGTCACTCAATCATTATTTCGTTCGTAGATATGGCATACCGGAAGCAGAAGCATAATGGTATGAGCTGGCAAAAGCGCAAGTAGAAGTGAAAGCAGTCTGCACTTTCCCGCCACTCAATAAGCATCCTGGCAGTAGCAGACCAAGGTTCTCAACGAATTTGCAATTCCTGCGTGTCTTAGGAGAAGGGATTTCGTTCTAATCTTCCTCTAATTGACCTCACCTTTGGCGATTGCGGTAGGGAAGCTGAGTCCTCCGTGGAGCACATGAGGCACTGCGACGTCTTTTCGGCGGATTTGTCGTTAACCCATCAATTGAGGATTGGAGAGCTAGCTATGTAGATGAAACAGTACAGAGTGAGAAACTAGGCGCAAGCAATGCAGTAAATTATTCATGTTAATGATTGAGGTAAATGGAACGCGTTCATCGCATGTGAGAGGGTTGCATTCACTCATATAGGCATTTTGGTAGTTAAGCTACGTAGGCAGACGAGGCAGGTCGCTAGAGTAAAAGGCTGATGATGGAAGCCGCGTGGAGCATGAACGGAACCGGGGTAATCAACCTGTCCCTTTCCCTGCCCTATCATTGTCTAAATTGCCAGAGATGTAACTGGGATAGGCGCACGAATTATAACGAGTTCGTGCGAAATCAGCGCTGTTCTTCACCACAGCAGCAGAAGGTAAAAGGGACGTAGCGGGTGCGTAAATCTTGCTAAAGGCATTCACATCCGCTTGCCACTAACACTTACTATGGAAGCAATTGGTAAACAGTTAAAGCTGTAGATGATTTACAAGCGGAAGCTGCCTTCGGATACCTGTGGATTGCAAAAATCCTTCTTTTGAAACCATTTCTACTTAAATTGCTGATCACTTAGCTGATTTGAGCAAAAACAATTTTGTGTTAATGTGGCAATTGGTGGTAGAAGAATGTCGCCCTCATCTAGGTCAGCAAATTCGCAGATTTTCGAGCCAGAAGAACCCTCGTAAGTGCTTGCAGCTTAAATAAGGCCGTTGCAATAAGGCAGCCAAACTAAGCTTTAATCGACAGCCGGCACATTGTCCTGCCAAATGGGCCTGCAATTTAGCAGCTACATTGAAGACATAATCAAGATCGCGATTGACGGCCAGACGTTATTGAGGTAGGTATGCAGCGGCACAATATTTACTACTAAAGGTGCACGGTGATTGACAATTGCAGTTTGACCTCAGGATGCACGGCCTGGTTCACGCGTACCGAAACATCCAACTTTATTCTCCAACGTTTCACTTTCTCCGCGATCTAAAATGTGCAAATTATGGGACTTCGATATCAAATGTCAGGCGAAAAGCAAACTGACTTAGATTGTCTGCAATACTAAAACCACATTGCTCTCGAAGAGTAGAAGTAAATGCGGGAGGTGTACTAGCCCGATTGCAAGTTCTGCATCGGGAGAAACGCGCAAATTATTTTGGTTTTGACTCGTCCACAATTTTCGCTTTTGCATGAGAGGTTTATGAAATTATTGTGCACTATTTTCAGCTGGAGTCTTTTGACGAGGGAAAAAGGAAGGTTAAGACAATTTGGCACAGTATGTTGTGCATAACTTACTGCAGAGGGAGGAGTTATGACCAACTGGGATGCATTGATGCAAATGCTGAGGGCATAAATTGCCTCTCCATTGCTCAATGATTCGATAAATTTGCCAAACAATCAGTTGATGCTGTCACAGGTAATATCCCCCCCAGTTGACATGCACCTGCAGTGGTAATGAATGCGCATATATTTTCACGGCTATGTGATTAAAGGCAGGATGCTTCCTAGCAATTTGGTATTTTGGAAAAAGGAATCATTGTATTTTTGCAAGACATTCGGTGACCTCAGGGGGATGCAAAACGTGGACAAGCAATAGTTTGACACAATGTTGGCAGCGTTGATTCTGGAACCCACGCCAGATGTTTAACTTGCCTCAAGGCTGATGAAGGAGCCTCCGCATTTCATTGGTTTTGGTGAACGAACAGGCTGCTTACTCCTGCTTTTTGAGTAATTCGTTGGCTATAAAGGGTGATGCTGATGCAAAATGCGTACTCCTGACTAGCTTGAGGAAAAAGATGGCAAAATCATTATGATGCTCCTTGTCTATAGTCGGGCAAGCTCCCTGTGGATTTCTCTGATTGCCTGCGCGTTCATTAAATCAAACAATTTTGCTCCCATGGGAATGGTTTAATTAGCTCTGTTTCATGATACAACACTAAAATGATGGCAACTAGGTAGTGATTTGCACAGCCACTACAAAATAAAATTATTGTGCGTAGGATTTTGAATGCAGGAATATTCTATCCATATGGTGAATAGTATGAGTAGTGGAGATTTCGTTATTTTGGTCGCTTCAGGCACATTGACGTTAATCTGTAAACGTAAGCGTCACCTATCCAATTTGTCCATGGTTATGCAAGCTGTCTTCTGAGCTTTGGCCTTTCCTGCCAAATTTTAGCTCTTTGGCTAGGAGGTTACCCTTTTTAAAACCGAAGCAAAGTGAGCGTGCCAGCGTTGGCAAGAGTGTCATCTAGTGCATATGGAAATTGCCGAAATACAAGTGTTCTTTTGTGACATCGTGCATCATGAGATGGTCGAGAGCATAGAAGCACGTGGAGCAGGACTGTCACGCGGAGAGTATAGAGCCGACGAGAAGGGTATAAAAGGCGACACATCTGAGCAGGCAAGTGAGTATCAGAGGAAGCAAGGCGATAATCAGAGAAATGGGATTTGGTGGCTGGCCGTGTTCATATCCGTGGAAGTGGGCACCGTGGACTGGTGTCATACAGGGCTCGCAGTGTGGTGAGAAGAGTGCGTGGTCATCATGGGTGGTGCCACAATGTGAGTCGCCATGTGCATGGTCATCATGGGCGGCGCCGCAATGTGGCAAGCCGTGGGGATGGTCGTATCCGTGGTGGTAGAGCAGCCAACTGACACTGAACAGGCTCTCCTTAACTTCTTTCTTGCTATATAACACTAGTGCTGATTGTGTGTGGCCATTTCTAAATAAACAATTGTGCAGCTGATCCAGCTGTGTTTTTCACATTGCTAAGCGGCAATCATGTGGTGCTGAAGGGAGTATGAATCCAATGCTCCAAGCAAATGCATTAGTCAATTTGGCTACCAGTCCGAAAGCCAGTCAAGTAGGCAATCTATCGGTCAGGGAATCAGTCACTCAACCGAGACACCAGTACAATTGGGAGTAGAAGGGAGAAAAGAGAAAGCGCAGACGCACTTATGTCGAATTGACTCAGGAGAATGGAAGAAGAGAATACGGAGCGGGATAATGCGAGTCCATTAACGGAAATAAATTATGGAGAAACAAATGCAGCATGGAGGAAAAAACGAAAACAAACGTATTAAAGGAGGTAGGATAGTTGGGGACTGCGGGTTAGCAGCGAAGAGAGAAACGTGCAATGACTGAGATTTAGGCTGAGGAGATAAGATAATCACTAATACCCGTCTGCCCATCATCCACCCACTTTTTACGATCTCATTGCTCCGATCCATGTGTGCACTTCTCAATCGTCTATTCACATACCCATCTATCCATCTGCAGGACCATGTTGTAGGCACCAAATTACTGCATTCATTTTTTCTTTCATCCGAATTTGTAGTCTATTGTGCGCACGAGCACACATTCACACCTTCCGAAAGTTCAATTCGACTTGGATCTTTGATTTTTGCCTCGGAGATTTTAAACTTCTTTGGATTCATCCCTTCAATAAAGCTAGCCTTCAAGGCACTTGGGGTGCTGTCATGAAGTTGGCAGATTTTCATCCACTCTGGAATTATCTCATTTTCTACCCCCACACCCTTAAAGCAGAGGCAATCTTTGTCACCCCCTTCTTTCCGCTCTTAGGTTCTATCACCTTGGATTAAAGGGCACCCAAAATACAAATTACCTTTGCGCACATTTTTGTTTGTGGTGATAACTTTTAATTTGGCACTCAAAATTGGCTCCCCAGAATGAAGCGAAATACAGCCTCCGCTGTGTCGTCATTAATGCAAATCCGAAGGTGGAAGCATTCAAACACTTCTTTGTCTCTCCTTCCTAGTCATCATCCTGCTTTTTCCCTCCTCTTTTCGTAGTTGAGAAATTTGCTTCCCTCTTTTTTCCACCTCTTCGTCGTCATCGTCTTCAAAATCAACTCCTTTCTGCATGACCTTCAATAGGAAACTTCTTCCCCTTTTACTCCTCCTCTCCCATCTGGCAAAAAAGGCTAATTTTTCGATAGCGAATTTCGTTCATAATTTTACGTTCTCCCCACCCTCTCTTTATCTACGGCCTGTCTAATCCACCTATAGAGGCGGTCCTTTCCCTTCACCATTATCCACATACCCGCACTTTTTTCTTGGGGGATGGCGGTGACGGGAAGGGAAATGCAGAAAACAGACACATGGTTGATTTGGAAATCTCCGACATTTCTTGGCCTTTTCCATATCTAGTAACAATTATTTCCGTTTTCCTCTTTAAAAGCAAGCTTATTGAAGGAATTTTAGGGCTTTTGAACTCCCCATGTACCACAGGCCACAAAAGTATTTTTTGTCCACTGCAAGTCTCGCGGTCAAGGCATTTCTTTTCTCAAAGGAGAGGTAATAGTATTTTTCTCTCTTTTCTTTCTTTTGTCTCAGGTCTTTGATAAGGTAGTCTCCTTCTTGAAAAGGAAAAATACGTGCAGTTACTTTCATTTCATAGCATTCATATTCCTTCATGGTGGACGAGAGGCGTATTTCCCCCCTCTCGATTTTTAGTGACAAATTTGGGGCTAACCTCGTGACTCACTGGCTGACTCCCTCTGTTTAGGTATGGAGTATTAGTTCTCCGAATAACCTCAAATAAATGGCCTTAGAGCTGATTTATCAATCTACTGCCTTTTGATGTGTCCAAGCCTGAAAAATTGTCCATCCCTGGCAAGATGTCACCCTGTGTTGACTGATTTATTTCATCAAGACTCCATCATTTCTTATTTCCGTGCTTCTCAAGCAACGTTCTTTCCTTCGCCTCACATATCTCCCCTCCCCACCTTTTGGGCATCTTAATAGCTGCTGGATAAGGCGACTACACAAAATTCGCCCCTTCAAAATTTTCCAATTTCATAGAACTTCAAGCAATGTTTACTTATTTATCGTATTACTTCCTCATGATATTTTTCTGTGTTGTAAGGTTTTTTAATTTCCACTTTTCTCTCCCCCGCCCAGCTTCATTCTTCCCTTCGCTGCGGGTTTCTCAAGCCTTTACCACCCCTCAGCTCTTTGCCTCTTCTGTATTATTTTCCTAAATTTTAACCTGGTGCCCTCCCACCTACGAGTACTCTGTTAAAATAAATTTTATCTTTTGCTTTTTTTCATTGGAATCTTAATTTCTTCTTTCTCATTCCTCCCTGCCTTTTTGTGAGGAGGGGGAGGGAAAATTACGTAAAAAAATGGTCTATACCTCGTTTTTCTTGTGTGTATGCATCGAAATCACTAAGCATTTCAGTTAGACAAAAAAGAGGGACGAATGTAATGTAATGAACGAAATTATTTATGACGCGAAGGAGGAAGATTCATTGTAACCATTTGCTTCTTGCAAAGTAATTGTACAGATGGCTAGATGGCCAGATGGTCTATGCATAGCTAGATGGATAGAGCTGAAGAGAGATGGGTGGAGGGAAGAAAAAGGGATCGGTGATTAGCCTAACTCTAGAGCCTAAATCTCACTATCCACACATTTATTACACAATTGGTGTAAAAGGTGATTTATCAGCAGCAGAGAATTCATTGTCGGTGTGCCCTTTCCACCATGGCATTCGAGCCGCGATTTCAGTGGCATTTTATTGAGCAATGTAGTAGAAGGTAGTAGAGCAAAGCCGAGTGAGGTGGAGTGCCTTAGCATCAGGGATCTTACTTGCTGATATTCATTCCCTTATTGCCCTGTTTGGAGCCTTCATAAAACACAGACCAATCCATTTACACTCTCGCAAATGACATGGCGCTATGTAAAAGTGTAGTTTGCAGCCACCCTGTGCCTTAAGGAACGTCACCTGAATGATACATAAACGCTTGGAGACATCTGCTGATCCTTATTCCTCTCAGCTATGGCAGAATTTACATTGTCACTTCATAAATGCTTCGAACTAGCGTTTATTTGAAAACAAGCAAATGCACCAAAAGTTATGAATGATTTTTTTAAAACTATGTTCTATTTTTTGTCCGACTTTACTTTATTCATAATAAAGTTATCAGTCAACAGGAAATAACTCCGCTAATGTAGACTTCTCCACAATATACGGGCGACAGCGCCATTCAGCATGCAACGGAGTGCATATTTAGTGGTAAGACTATGTAGAACAGCCACCTGCAACTAATTAATTAGCGAGACTTTATCAGTTTGTTTTAATTTTTTTGCCTTGATCTACATATACCTTTTCAAATACCGCGCATTCAAAATATACCGAACTGCGTTTACTAATTTTAATCACGCCTTTTTTATGCACTGTTAGTTCATAAATAAAGGCGTCACACAAATCCAAATAAGGGAGAACGTCACTGCTTTTCCAAGCGAAATGACGGTTCACTTAGCGCGTTTGTGTGTATGCCTAATAACGCGCATTAGAACATCTACCCTCAACAATTTAAAAGGCGATGTACTCCAAGCTTCAAGTGGGAGGTGCTTTTAATGTGCAACCGATCCGGAGTGCGAAAGTTTATGCTAAAAATAAGTTTTCTAAATTGGGTCTGTGCTATTAATTCCTCCCCATTCTAATGGATTTCTGCCATTACTTAAAAGCATGTCTGCTTTTGAGTGCAAAAAATTTGCTGCTGATGTACAACCGAGTCTGTCATGCTTGAACATTGTACTGTGATGTGTAACTGCTTCCATGTGTCTTTATATTCTTACCTTTGCCTTACCGCGTGATATCCACCACTGGTCAATCAAAAGCCAACCATCTGCTCAAGTCGATTCGTCGGGGCATTATTGTGGAACACTGTGACGCAGAATTAGTGGCATTTAGCTTCACTTTGCATAGGAAGTAAACCTAAAATGCAGTCACTGGACTTAAATGCCATTTCTTAATATTAGAGCCTCAAGATGCGCAAGCAGCACAAAACACAGCAGAAAATGGCCCACCCTGAAGGGGCACTTGGACGCGCTCTATAAGTTCCTATCAGTTCCAACAGATGCAGAGCACGAGAACCTTTTCTGCTACCCACTAGATTTGACAACTGTACTTGTCATTACATTGACGCAATTAACTACAGTTCTTGTCGTTTCACAGATCCAGGGAATTATTGACACCAGCATAGAGACACGTGAGTATTTACTCGTAAAACAGTCTTGAGCAAGGTGGAATTCCCTACCAATAATTGCAAAGACAGCATTGAATAATTGTGGCAAGTCTATTATTGGTGGTATTCACTATGTTAACGTTGAGAAATAATATCTTGTTTACGTTCATTGCAATCGCTTAGAAGTGAATCATAGGTCGTTCCAGAGGAGGTAAGGTTGTTAGATCTGACCTATGCCATGTGCCAAGTACTCATTGAACACATGGTCGCCGTCTCTCCCCTCAGAGTCCACTAACTGGCCAATGGGTTAGGCAGCACTGGCCTCTGACTCCTTGTAGTTCAACGCCACGTTAAGTGAAGCTGTGCCTACACCTGCGAAAACAATGAAAGCAAAATATTTCAACAAATTTACTAGCACCACTTTTATAAGCCACAATACATCGCGACAATCCTTTAGCTGCTGGAAGAGGTTAATTTTGTGAAATAAAAAATAAAAAATACCAATACAATATACAAATTGGGTAGATTAGTTTGGTATATCGCCATCAAAGTCGAAGTGACTCGATAAATGGATGGATAGATTGATAGATAGATGAGGTTTTACCGGTTAACTATACTCCGCTTGTTCTTTTCGGCGAAGGTAAAAATCAAGGCAATACTAAATTAGTTCGTTTTGTTCTGTTTAATTTTTTAGCATACCTGGACTTAAAACTTCGTTCTCGTCTGCATCACTCTGCGTTTACTCCAATTCATCAGGCATACATTTTTTAGGAAGAGGGCGGGTAGGCAATTCCTCCTCGAGGTTATTTGAGCGCTCAAGTAGTTTTGATAAGTACTCATAATCAACACTGCCTCCATCATTCAATAGGGCATCCGGAAAGGTGCCTCTAGGCCTGTCCCCGAATTGAGAGAAACGCCTCCTCCACCCAAGCGCAATCAGATGGCACCTCTCACTCTCTCCATGTTGCTAATCCTGAAGATGATGGTGAAGTGATTGCAACCGTGGTGCTCTCAGAAATAGCCATGAGGCGTAAGTATCACAGGAAATTTACTTTTTAATCCCAGTAATGACTGAATTGGAGGTCACCACGGATTACTTGGAGGGGTTGGGGTGCTGCTTCATGAAGCTTGTAGAACGCATGTCTGACGCTATCGTGAAATTGCACAACAGACCAATCGGCCGTAGATGTCGCTCCCAGAGTTGACAATTCTCAACTCTGGACACAAGGATAGTCAACTTGTCCGACATAGGGAGACTTGTCAGTCATCACGGTAGGTGTTAGTTACGTGCCTAGAACGAAACTGGGACTAGTGTAGCGTGGCATTCATGGAAGTTATTAGTGGCAGATCATTGGCCTTGTTTATGCAGTTGTGTATGCTGTGGATAGAGTTTGTAGACATTGCCTCCCTCGCTTTCCACCTGAACCTTCCTACAATATCATTCCATTGACCTCCGCTTTAGGTCTCTTAATTTCAGCTAACTTGAAAGCACTAATTCTTCAACAAGGCAGAGCTGTGAGATAATCGAGAGTAGAGAAGCTTTTTGATGACATTAGGAGCGGGGGAGTAATGAATGAGACAGGACTGGAAGAGCAATAATTTGGCTATTTGCCTTCCTAAGTGTTCTTCTTTTGCTCTTCCATATCAAAAGGGTTACAGTAATGAAGAGAGTGCAATGGATATAACGGAATTGGCATAAACGGATTGTCGCGCTCTCCCTCTGCTGCGACAGTTGCAAAATTATACCAGGAAATAAAGTGTTATAAATGAAGGTCCCGGACACAGATACAGCAAGCGTTTTGACTCGAGTGGTATAAGGTGTCTTGAGTTCTACGGAGCCTTCAAACGGAAGCATCTGTTGGACTACTATTGAGAAGTACGCGGCCCCCAGATGTTCATCCTTGGTCACCGCGACACTGCACCTCACTGCTGCTCACAACAAGCACATGCCACTAATGGACCGAGGTGTTTGAGAAATTAGTGACAAGTGTGGAGTGTGACAGTAGTGATGCCAGTATTACCGAGCCACACAACTACCACAACCTGGACTGGCAGCCCAGAGCATGGATAAACGCTTCACTGACTTCGACCTAAAAAAATACCCTCCTCCAATCCTCCCATGCCGTAGGCTAGAAGTGGGCTGTCAGAGATGGCGAAATAGGATGAATTGGAGGACTGCTTTTCTCCATTGACGCGCAGCAATCAACGCGAGTGTGAATTTGCTTCTGCTGCAACCGTGAACTTCATAGCAGCTCGACCACCTTATCTACCAGCAGCCACTTTAAGCTCCAGAATTTGACCATCTGTGCGTGATTTCTGCTTAAAGTAACCTCTTTTGCTCTTTCCTTTTCTGCGCACAAACGAGTGTTTTCTGGGTTGAACTATATGCTTATTTGCTTAAGGGTGCATTTGGTCTTTTGCCAACAGGGGGGCATGGAGTGACTCAAAACGCATTTTGTGGTATCCTAATGCACTATTAGAATTCTGGAGATGGAATGACCAAATCTGAGTACCTTTTCAGCCAGAGGCAGTTCTGTTTATAGCTGGTCCTTTTCCACCTTTCTTTTAGGACACTGACTGCATCAGCTAGGACTGTAAACTATGTATTAGATCTATTGCCACCACCACAGCCATTGCTGTGTCACTGCTAGAATGAGGATCTTTCATTGCTGTGTAGCTGAAAAAGAGTGTATTTGTGGTTGTATGATGACTTAGTCATTTGCTAAGGTGTGCGTATGAGGAACACGGACACGACCGGTCTACGTGCCTGCCTAAATGAATGGCCGTATCAGTCAGTGCTTCCTGCTGCAGCTTCATCTATCAGGCAGAGGTGCGGGAATGATAGAGAGAAAGCAAGCCATGAAATACAGGAGAGCAGTTTGACAAATATGGTGCTTCCTTTCGATATTTCGAAAGTTATGTTTTTAAAAGTTGCTCTTTTTCCATGGCCGACATAATTAAAGAAGCACATCCGTGACGCCTAAAAATGAAGCGCTCACTACAGCTATAGGGAGAGACATGTTTCCATTTTCACTTCTCTGAATTGCTAATTTAGGCCTGCACTGCCTTCATCAGAATCGTAACCGAAGAGCACAAGGGCTCTGTCCACTTTTCCATTGCAGTGGCACAGTCGTGCAAATACAGCAATTGCTACGCGAATGGATTACATCGGTTAAGAAAAAATTATGCTGGCCATGGGAAATGAGCAACTTTTAAAAACATAACGTTCGAAATATTGAAAGGAAACACCATATTCGTAAAGCCGCTCTCCTGCATTTCATGGCTTGCTTTTTTGCCACCTAGCATCTAAGCGAATTTCACTTAACCGAAAGTACAAACAATAAGCTAGCAATTTTAATTGTCAACTAGACTAGCAAATCCAAATAAACTATTCTACGTAAAAAGTGCATTAAACTCAACCATTCCGTGAATAGTGTAGATGGGTGGATTACCTCTCTTTAAATGCGTCATCAGCTAGCGGATGAGTGCTACCAACCTTGGAGGGTGCAATACTTGCTTTACTCCTCCTAAAGAAATGCAAAAGAGCCCAGTGAATGCTGATCTTAGAATAATAATTTTCTGCAAATGTTTTTTGTGTAAGGTTGATATATCATCCTCGGCAGTAATTGATGTATCGTGGTCATAGAAGTTCCACTACTTGTGAGTATGCATATTTATGGTTAATTGTTTTCGTCTACAGCGAATCACGAGAGCGATGATGGTGGGCGGTAAGTGTGAATGCCGATTTGAAAGTGCAGGAGCACGCGCACCACGTGGAACGGATGCAGCTGATAAGCATAGTATAAAAGGCGGCACAAGTCAGTCCACAAGTCAGTATCAAGTAGACTGCAAAAGAAATGGGGTCCGGGTGTTGGCAGCAATGTGAGAAGCCGTGGGGCTGGTGGCCTGTGGTGCCGCAATGTGGCCAGTGGTGGGGGTGGCCGTTTGTGGTGAAGCAATGGGACAAGTCGTGTGGCCAGTCGCGCGGATGGTTGGCTGTAGTGCCGCAATGTGGCCAGTCGTGGGGTTGGCCATCTCAGTGGTAGACGGAAACCACGACCGTGTCTTTCCGCATACACTCTCATGGATTTGGAGAAGCCAGCTGATGGTGTGGAAGCATGGCTTTAGCACTTTCTTGCTTTATACACGAAATACATGCTTTTTATTCTAATTGTAGTGAGTATTTACCAGAGGGGTGACCTATCATCGCAGTAAAGCAGGAAAGTTGCCAAATGATGTTTCCCACAGTCCCGTCTCGTTGTACCTGCGCGATTATTTGCACTATCTCCGTATGACATTCCATGCAGAAACCCAAAACCGCTGACATAATTGCCTAATAGTCTGCGAAAACAACCTAACTCTTTATTCTAAAATAATGCATGGTCTCAGCGCTAGTTCGAGACATGATGATGCAATTGCTTCCAAATCCACCTTTGAAGCAGATGATGTCGAAACTGATGGCAAGCCTGTGATTAGGCATGTGACGAATGCAACGATGATTGTTTGCCATGCTCTTGCACCTCTGCACCCAGAGGCACGAAATTTTGCATAAATTTGTTTCTTGCACAAATGCGAGGCAAAACAGATTTACATGTGTTATTCTCTACTCGAGACATCTTGGTCAAGCAAAGTTGGGAAAGGGGCCAAGAAACTCTCGTGGCATATTTGCAGTTCAGATTGGTTGGACAGAAACAAATGGCTTGACGTTGGAAAGCAATGCCAGGTAGTGCCTAACATTGCCCATTGTATTTCCTCTACGCCAGTGAGAACGAGAGAACATTGCCTTATGCTCGTTTTGCTGTTGAGACCTCCACACCAATGCGAGTCTGCTACTAAATAACACCCAATCACCGACCGTTCATTCTGCTTGGCCACAATCTATAGACACTATTCTCAGTTGGCTGGCCTTCTACAAGTGAACTTTATAGTCCGTCTGCCATGAAGGGAGTGAAAAAGATTGCCTCTGCTTTAAGGGTGTGGAGGTAGAAAATGAGATAATTCCAGAGTGGATGAAAATCTGCCAACTTCATGACAGCACCCCAAGTGCCTTGAAGGCTAGCTTTATTGAAGGGATGAATCCAAAGAAGTTTAAAATCTCCGAGGCAAAAATCAAAGATCCAAGTCGAATTGAACTTTCGGAAGGTGTGAATGTGTGCTCGTGCGCACAATAGACTACAAATTCGGATGAAAGAAAAAATGAATGCAGTAATTTGGTGCCTACAACATGGTCCTGCAGATGGATAGATGGGTGTGTGAATAGACGATTGAGAAGTGCACACATGGATCGGAGCAATGAGATCGTAAAAAGTGGGTGGATGATGGGCAGACGGGTATTAGTGATTATCTTATCTCCTCAGCCTAAATCTCAGTCAGTGCACGTTTCTCTCTTCGCTGCTAACCCGCAGTCCCCAACTATCCTACCTCCTTTAATACGTTTGTTTTCGTTTTTTCCTCCATGCTGCATTTGTTTCTCAATAATTTATTTCCGTTAATGGACTCGCATTATCCCGCTCCGTATTCTCTTCTTCCATTCTCCTGAGTCAATTCGACATAAGTGCGTCTGCGCTTTCTCTTTTCTCCCTTCTACTCCCAATTGTACTGGTGTCTCGGTTGAGTGACTGATTCCCTGACCGATAGATTGCCTACTTGACTGGCTTTCGGACTGGTAGCCAAATTGACTAATGCATTTGCTTGGAGCATTGGATTCATACTCCCTTCAGCACCACATGATTGCCGCTTAGCAATGTGAAAAACACAGCTGGATCAGCTGCACAATTGTTTATTTAGAAATGGCCACACACAATCAGCACTAGTGTTATATAGCAAGAAAGAAGTTAAGGAGAGCCTGTTCAGTGTCAGTTGGCTGCTCTACCACCACGGATACGACCATCCCCACGGCTTGCCACATTGCGGCGCCGCCCATGATGACCATGCACATGGCGACTCACATTGTGGCACCACCCATGATGACCACGCACTCTTCTCACCAGCACCACCACACTGCGAGCCCTGTATGACACCAGTCCACGGTGCCCACTTCCACGGATATGAACACGGCCAGCCACCAAATCCCATTTCTCTGATTATCGCCTTGCTTCCTCTGATACTCACTTGCCTGCTCAGATGTGTCGCCTTTTATACCCTTCTCGTCGGCTCTATACTCTCCGCGTGACAGTCCTGCTCCACGTGCTTCTATGCTCTCGACCATCTCATGATGCACGATGTCACAAAAGAACACTTGTATTTCGGCAATTTCCATATGCACTAGATGACACTCTTGCCAACGCTGGCACGCTCACTTTGCTTCGGTTTTAAAAAGGGTAACCTCCTAGCCAAAGAGCTAAAATTTGGCAGGAAAGGCCAAAGCTCAGAAGACAGCTTGCATAACCATGGACAAATTGGATAGGTGACGCTTACGTTTACAGATTAACGTCAATGTGCCTGAAGCGACCAAAATAACGAAATCTCCACTACTCATACTATTCACCATATGGATAGAATATTCCTGCATTCAAAATCCTACGCACAATAATTTTATTTTGTAGTGGCTGTGCAAATCACTACCTAGTTGCCATCATTTTAGTGTTGTATCATGAAACAGAGCTAATTAAACCATTCCCATGGGAGCAAAATTGTTTGATTTTATGAACGCGCAGGCAATCAGAGAAATCCACAGGGAGCTTGCCCGACTATAGACAAGGAGCATCGTAATGATTTTGCCATCTTTTTCCTCAAGCTAGTCAGGAGTACGCATTTTGCATCAGCATCACCCTTTATAGCCAACGAATTACTCAAAAAGCAGGAGTAAGCAGCCTGTTCGTTCACCAAAACCAATGAAATGCGGAGGCTCCTTCATCAGCCTTGAGGCAAGTTAAACATCTGGCGTGGGTTCCAGAATCAACGCTGCCAACATTGTGTCAAACTATTGCTTGTCCACGTTTTGCATCCCCCTGAGGTCACCGAATGTCTTGCAAAAATACAATGATTCCTTTTTCCAAAATACCAAATTGCTAGGAAGCATCCTGCCTTTAATCACATAGCCGTGAAAATATATGCGCATTCATTACCACTGCAGGTGCATGTCAACTGGGGGGGATATTACCTGTGACAGCATCAACTGATTGTTTGGCAAATTTATCGAATCATTGAGCAATGGAGAGGCAATTTATGCCCTCAGCATTTGCATCAATGCATCCCAGTTGGTCATAACTCCTCCCTCTGCAGTAAGTTATGCACAACATACTGTGCCAAATTGTCTTAACCTTCCTTTTTCCCTCGTCAAAAGACTCCAGCTGAAAATAGTGCACAATAATTTCATAAATCTCTCATGCAAAAGCGAAAATTGTGGACGAGTCAAAACCAAAATAATTTGCGCGTTTCTCCCGATGCAGAACTTGCAATCGTGCTAGTACACCTCCCACATTTACTTCTTCTCTTCGAGAGCAATGTGGTTTTAGTATTGCAGACAATCTAAGTCAGTTTGCTTTTCGCCTGACATTTGATATCGAAGTCCCATAATTTGCACATTTTAGATCGCGGAGAAAGTGAAACGTTGGAGAATAAAGTTGGATGTTTCGGTACGCGTGAACCAGGCCGTGCATCCTGAGGTCAAACTGCAATTGTCAATCACCGTGCACCTTTAGTAGTAAATATTGTGCCGCTGCATACCTGCCTCAATAACGCCTGCAATCCAAATAGCTTCTGCCTTTTGCAAGCGGATCGGTCCTAGCCTTAGCCCTTGAAACCTAATCCAGTGTACAATGGCCTGGGAAGCTTAGATACATGCACTCAAAGATAACTTTGAGATGTAATGCGCTAAATCATGACATCGTGTGGGCAACCAGGACCGCATGTGTGAGCATGCTCTCTTATCAACTTTACACGACTTGATTTCTCACACCGTTCCTTTGATTCCTCGCAGCTTGTAATTCACGAATCATTAGACTCTGCGTGAAATTTAGAATGTTATTTCTCAGGACTCGTGTCATTAACTGTGGTATGATGAGATGGAGTGATTTACTTTCCCCACAACATGTCTAGTGGTATTAATCATCGGAAGTGATTATCTTAAGACTCACTTCTCCAATTACTTACCAGCTATCTGCATTTGTCCAATGACTCTCCTCGTTAAATTGTGCCTCTTGAAACGATGAACATCATATGCTGCGGTCGTTTCACTTCTGCAGATCGGTAAATCAACGGGGGTTGTGACAGCGTTGGCAGTAGAGCCAAAGGCGTAAGGACTGCAGTAGAGGTAGGGAAGGGCGAGATCTCTCACGAAACAATGCTCTAAACTTTTGGGAAAGGCTAAAAACAGAAATTTTGGAAACCATTTGCAGACGGCAGTTTTGCGTTGAGGTATTCGCGCTTCAAGCATGTGAATAAATGGAAAGTAAGGGAAGATTTTGAGGCTCACAAAATGGATGCTGTTTTAGGAAAAACGCTTTAATTAATTATAGGCCATGAGTGTCGTCTGGCCGTCAATCGCGATCTTGATTATGTCTTCAATGTAGCTGCTAAATTGCAGGCCCATTTGGCAGGACAATGTGCCGGCTGTCGATTAAAGCTTAGTTTGGCTGCCTTATTGCAACGGCCTTATTTAAGCTGCAAGCACTTACGAGGGTTCTTCTGGCTCGAAAATCTGCGAATTTGCTGACCTAGATGAGGGCGACATTCTTCTACCACCAATTGCCACATTAACACAAAATTGTTTTTGCTCAAATCAGCTAAGTGATCAGCAATTTAAGTAGAAATGGTTTCAAAAGAAGGATTTTTGCAATCCACAGGTATCCGAAGGCAGCTTCCGCTTGTAAATCATCTACAGCTTTAACTGTTTACCAATTGCTTCCATGGTAAGTGTTAGTGGCAAGCGGGTGTGAATGCCTTTAGCAAGATTTACGCACCCGCTACGTCCCTTTTACCTTCTGCTGCTGTGGTGAAGAACAGCGCTGATTTCGCACGAACTCGTTATAATTCGTGCGCCTATCCCAGTTACATCTCTGGCAATTTAGACAATGATAGGGCAGGGAAAGGGACAGGTTGATTACCCCGGTTCCGTTCATGCTCCACGCGGCTTCCATCATCAGCCTTTTACTCTAGCGACCTGCCTCGTCTGCCTACGTAGCTTAACTACCAAAATGCCTATATGAGTGAATGCAACCCTCTCACATGCGATGAACGCGTTCCATTTACCTCAATCATTAACATGAATAATTTACTGCATTGCTTGCGCCTAGTTTCTCACTCTGTACTGTTTCATCTACATAGCTAGCTCTCCAATCCTCAATTGATGGGTTAACGACAAATCCGCCGAAAAGACGTCGCAGTGCCTCATGTGCTCCACGGAGGACTCAGCTTCCCTACCGCAATCGCCAAAGGTGAGGTCAATTAGAGGAAGATTAGAACGAAATCCCTTCTCCTAAGACATGCAGGAATTGCAAATTCGTTGAGAACCTTGGTCTGCTACTGCCAGGATGCTTATTGAGTGGCGGGAAAGTGCAGACTGCTTTCACTTCTACTTGCGCTTTCGCCAGCTCATACCATTATGCTTCTGCTTCCGGTATGCCATATCTACGAACGAAATAATGATTGAGTGACTGGCAAAATAAGAGGTGCAAAAGAGTAAATAGCATAGGCGATAATGTGCACTCCACTGTGCACATAAACAGGTTGTAACTGTGCGCCAACGTAGCGTTTAGTTATTCTTGTCGTTCACTATGCAGTAACTCGGCATGGTCAACTTTGCACCAGAAACATAATGGGGTGTGGTCTTCATCCATCAGTCTACCATGCTACAAGGTCTACCTATCCATTCTTACAGTCAGGCTGAACCTTGTTTTCCCACAAAGTTTCATTATAATCCCACTTTTATGACACCAATTGATTAAGCTTCATTTACAAATTTACATCTAAGGAGATTTATGTCATAGAGTTTGTGGAAAGATTAAAAATGGAAATTTGGCCACAATTTGTGCACAATTGTAATGTTCACTTGTTACCAGTCCAAAGTGGCCACTTGTTAGAAAAGTGGTGAATCACGCGATGGTTGCTATTTGTTCGCGGTTTTGCTGTTTACTGCTAACGCTCCTTCAAATAGCCAGTTGCGTGGAAGTTGATGTATTGCATGATTTTGACTAAATATGGTAAGTTTGAAAGTTGTCTATATGCGTCTAATAATAGCTACCCGTAGTGTACAATTAAGGTGCCTATATATATGTCAGAACAAAGCTTTGTACCTCAGGAGTCAGAGGTGCGCGAAGTGAGTAGCATTCAATTTGTCACTGCCAAATCTTAAATGTTCTATCCTGTAATCCCTACTATTTTCAGCAGCTTTGCCTGCTGCACTTTGTCTGCGGGATTGTTTCGAGACCCCGCTGTATGCGACTGTCGAGCGTATTGTCAGGAAGGCAACGCGTCCGTACACATTTGTTCACACCCTTTAAGAGCAATATAGTCGGTTTCTAACATAAAACAGTCCAATCGCCATGTGCCATCAACGCTCGCTCAAACAGTTTGCATTGATTGAGTTGCCCTCCACAGGTGAGTGAAATTTGTCCTGAAGAGAAGAAATGGAGAGCCGGACCGTGAAGGAGGAGACATCGACTGGGCAGTACTACACGCCGGTTTACCATGAGGCTGATTATCTCAAGTTAATGCGCGATGAACGGTGGACACGCGTCGACTGGAATGAGACATCGGAAGTGCACGCAACTGTGCCCTACGCCGGTGAATGCAAACCAGCTATCACGGATGCAGCTTGTTCGGCACAGTTCAATTAATTTGCCTGTAATAGCCGCCAACATTGCAAATATATTTCGCATTTGTTGTTTCCTAATCGATGGTCTTCTATTAGCGAACCTGCGGGTTCATTGCAAGTTTTCCGTATGACTATTTTACGCCGCTATCTGCGATAGGATATGGTGAACACCGAGCATTATAGTACAACAGAAAGCAGACTTTAAAGCGTGAATAGGC
Organism: Echinococcus multilocularis; assembly: GCA_000469725.3. Classification (NCBI taxonomy): domain Eukaryota; kingdom Metazoa; phylum Platyhelminthes; class Cestoda; order Cyclophyllidea; family Taeniidae; genus Echinococcus; species Echinococcus multilocularis. The sequence continues at coordinate 160,802 of LN902849.1, read as the reverse complement.
ATAACAAATGTAAGACAACCTGTCTATAGAATGATGTCCACAGCCAGATATATCTGAATCAACTATTCACAATGTCCATGGAATTCGGAAGTGTGTTTGCTAAGCACCTCGCCGCTCCAGCCGTAACTGGCACCTCGCGTAGCCTTTCGTTAACGGGATTAGTACAGCTGCACCCCTCCGTCTTACAAACTAGGCAGAATAGCGCCACCATTCATCTCGGTGCAATCGGCAATTCATTGTGCTGGTGTTTGGCACGTCGACTTGACTTCTGTCTCATCGACAGTGTTTGGCCACTAAAGCGCTGCATAAACTGTGGCAGGAAGGAAGGACGTGATGTCGTTAGGTCTGTCACCTTACCTGCATGGAAGTGCTTGGCATTCTGGCCACCAGATGCGTGATGCGTCGGAAGAGAGCTTGAATTTGTAAATGGTATAATCCACTTCTTGTGGATGGGCTCCCAAAGGCATTGCAGGTGCTGCCTCAGTTTGCATTGTGCACTATTCCCCCGTTACCAGGCAGCCTCATGGTGGGATCGTTGGTTCTCCTGTGGCATTGCATATTTACCGTGCGCTTCAGCGGGTGTGCCTCCCAAATTATTGCGCCCAATAGTGTCCATAAATGTATCTACAGAGAGGGCGGTGTCCTGACCTTCTTCGAGTCCATTTCTTCACCCGTTCTCCATTTTACGTGGGAATGTGATGGTGATATGAAAGCTGCAATCACCGCAACGAATAAAACTGACGCACAATCAGTACCTCAGATGCTGCGAAAAATCTGCTGAATAAATAATCATTGCAGTATCAGTTGGGGCCGAGTCACCGATACTGATTTAATGGACTATTAGCCTCCTTGACGTAATCACATTGTGTGCCCATTATTTCGGTTAGTAAGGGCATCCGCTCCATCCGCCCGTTTCTTTTTCCGTCGCGTATATAACTAGTGGCTCAGAAGAACCATGAACAAAACCACTGGGTAAAAGCACAAGAGAGTCCAGTTTGGAAGAGTTGTCGGCACACTTGGTAAATGGTGGTGGCCAAAATTGTTGAAATTCTGATTTTTTTACATTAAAACTTCGACGTTAGAATCACAGTGTTAGGACATGAAAGAAGTGCACGTCGTCACTCTAGCAGAGGAAGTATACGAAACGTGCCAAAGCCGTGAGGGACGCTTGTTGGCATCATCTCCTGTGCTTTTATCGTTTCGAGTGTTAATTGCACGTCAAGACCCTCAATATTTGGACCGGTAATGCGCCGTATGTCCTCAGAGTGTATGCGATCCTTTAGGTTCATTTACGATTCCGACGCAGGAGCTATGTGCCTCGAAGCAAGCAAGTAATGGATTTACATCATTACTAGCCTAACTTAAGGGCAGCAAATATTCGGAGGGAGACGATGAGACCTGTTCAGTCAGGCTAACATCGACCAAGCAAAGGCGATCACTCTAGCCTCACATTCGAGATGGATCTGTAAGCCTGCAAATGAATTCCGCAAATATCTACTCCACTGTGCCAACAGTAGTCGAAAATATTGCTCTGGCCTGCCTCAAGGCCAACAAACATTTGGAGGGAGCCAATGTAATCCGCTCAGTTGAGCCAATGTCAACGAGGTAAAGGTCACACTATGGGGCAGCAGTGTTCCTTAATCCAACTGTGTACTCATCTAAACCGCGACGGCATTATACCGCGTCCTCTCTCAAATAGAATGGCAGCACGTCAAATGAATGTTTTACAAAATAATTTCGCCTGTACTCCACTCACATGATGAAGATGTGCCACGTGGTACTTCCACTGCCAAACAAATGCAAAATCCACGTGGCGAGAACAGGCGCCAAATACTGTCTCATCATTGCCTCGCTTTCTCGCCTTAGCATCCGCAGGCGTCTAAATCAGGATTTGATATTTAGCATTAGCATTAAAGCTATCCACGCAATGCCAATATCACAAGTACACGGGCGAGTGGTGCGTATGAGTGGACGCGGCTAACCCCTCAGTCCAACTGTGATCGTCCTTACCTAGAAAACCAAAGTGAAGGCATTTCCACTCCCTAAACACAAGGTTCCCAGGTATAGGGTGAAAAAGGGTAGGAGCTGTAAGGGGCGCTTGCTGGTATCATCTCCTGTGCGTTCTTCATTTCGAGTATTTAATTGCAGGCCAGGACCCTCAATATTTGGACCGGTTATCCGCGACACGTCCTCACAGTATATGAAATCTGTCAGGATCATTCGCGGTTCCGACACAGGAGCTATGTACCTCGAAGCAATGCAGAAGTGTTCGATGCTGAACTGAGCTGACCATCGGTCCTTACAAAAGAGATCACCATTTAAAGAGTAGCGTCATCGAGTGGCAGAGTTTGCGTTGATCACTTCTTCATTAACTCAACAAACCAGCAAACCAGCATAAGTAGAATAATTGAGGGATACGTAGAAGCCTTCGAAATCTAAAGCCAATCTCGTGTCCATCGCAAGCAGTGGCAAGTGCCTTTACAACGTAGAAAAATTAGAATGGACGTGTTATGTGTGGGCGAGAAAGGACGAGTGGTAGGCGGATGTGTGTTTTCAGCTTACGCAGTGAAGGCCAGTGTAAACGATGGAGCAGGGACTGCCGAGCCAAATACAGAGAGCCCCAATATATCCTGTCCAGGGAGTCGGACTCAGCGTTCAAAGACGTTTCAGCAGAGCTCATCCGAATTCTACGTAGGCCAACACCGCCCGCTGATTGGGTAGTTGAGGATTTAAAGCCAAGTCGTTGTGAGCGCTGCTGCAAGATCTGTCATACCTTGACTTAGGGAGAACTCAACTGACATTAACTCAATCACAGAGACTAGCACTCGGAAAACTCGAACGCAGGTTAAGGTGCTAAATGAAGTGGAGAAGAATTAAACACACGAGTCGTTGCTCAGATGAAACGCTCCCATGTGGACTTGCTATTTACTGTTACGTTGAGAGGGTTTAGCGTGATGTCCGCAAGTGGAGGGAAGAGGCGCAGTAGCAGCGAATGCCATTCCATATGCTCAATTGCATTTGCGCAAATAAAACCGGCATTTTAGCATACTTGTCCTTCTTTTTTGCACAAGTTTGTTTGGTTACTTCCTTTGTAAATTGCACAAACTACTTGATATCGACAGAGGCGTCCAGCAGGTCGACATGCAACAACCTCGTGGTTAATGTTAGGGCACATAGTTACGTTCCTTTGGGAGGTCATGTAGAAAGATGTGCGCTGTAACCAGCCGTAGCATCCGATATCGTTCTACACGCTAGAGAACTACCATAGAAGAGTGCAAGTCACTTTTACCAGTCCCCATGCTCCCATTCGCATAACGTCATGTTAATTGGTCAATAGATCCCTCAAATGTCGTACTTGTGATGGGCTATGAAGAGACGAAAAACTGTAAACAATCCATGATAAACTGTTGTGTTTTTATTTTACTCTTAAAAGACAACTTTTAAATGTTTGAATTATGATGCGGATAAAGCACTAGGAATACTGGGCACGATATGTCGCATGTATTGTGGTGATTTGCCCTCCACCAGTCTGTATGCGACAATTAGGGTAACCACATGGCCATATGTGCAAGGCAGAATAACAGTTGACCAAGACGCATCACTTTCTCGATTTGACAGTGCATTCATATTAATGAAACTGAATCAGCTTCGACCTGAGCAGACTTATGGACTACTGACAAGTCGATTAGTGCAGGTTCTTTTCTTTACTGATTGATACAAATCTGCTCAGGCGTGATGGGTTATGTGAATCTGAACGTGTTGAGGAGTTGGAGGTATTCGCAATTGATGATGCCGTATCAACAGAGCATTGGAGATTTTAGACAACAAGAGCATCCGATTTTACGATAATAAAGGCCTACTGAGCACCATTTCGTAGCGTCTATATTCTGCCGTGAAGTCAAAATAGCTGCCGAGGTCGCTCTGCTCTTGCATTAGGCTTCTCAAGAAAACGCACTAAGTTAGAAGTTGAGCCCAAGTCAAACATATGAATCACTTTGCCAGCCAGTGCAATTCACAGCCAAATGGATTCGCGTCGGTAGCACGTACCACAACGTCTTGCTTTGCAGATCTGCACTATATAGAGGCACCAAAAGAGCATGTCGACCAATGCAGTGGTAGTGAAGTAAGTCTCCAAGCACAAGGGTATCTCCAACGGTGTCTGCTAATTCAAATGGGATAAAGGTTAGTCGCATTGTATTGCGTAGTAATTTTGGGAGGGAATTTGTCATTAGGGTGTTAGGATGCGTAACTCATCGCAGGAGGCGCTTTGTGACCTCTGACAAGTCGAATTAAATAAATTCAATCCACCCTACAAAGTCAAAAGTATGCACCTGAAATTTTCCATAATTTGACTGCAATTGTCAATTGATATTTGCCGCTGGTCCATGAAAGCATGGTTTTCCGTTATTATTATTATAGAGCAGAACTGGGCCTTTCCAAGTAAAATAAACAAAATAAAATAAACAAAAGAATGATCCAGCAAACATGACGTGAGTTCTTGTAATTCCCCACCAAAGGTTGCCAAAAGCAACCCTCAAATCAGCAGATGCCATCTTGACAGTAAAATCTATCCCACACCCACATCGATTGTACTTTGACTTGTCAAAGTTGGCCATATTTCTGCCCGGAAACCAGAATATATGTTCGTTCTCCATCATTGCTATTCGTTTAAAAAGCAACCAAGTTATCGTCAGTTGCTACGGTACAAGGCACATGTATGTGACGTGACGAAAGCGCAGCAATAAGAGGTATCAAAAACGCCTTACACTGGAGGAACTTTAATCACCAAGATAGCCACATTCAAAGCAGACAACGATATTGTCCATTTAAACAACTCCGAAAGCAAATTTACCATCCAGGCCAACATTTTCAGCCTCTCAAGCGTGCTTGCCCTGGGCTATTTTAAAGTTACCATTTCGACCGATTGCAAATTGTTCTAGCTCGGCAAAGTTAAGCCACTTTTTAGAACTGTAAACACAGCCAAACAGCATATTCTCAGCAAATAAGTAAACTCGGTCGTGAAACTATATGGGCCTACAACGATTTCATCAGCTAGCGCGTATTTTATGGGTTGCAGGTACCCAAACACTCTTCAAGCACGCTTTTACTTCTCCGTGTTACCTCGCACTGCAGTCATCCCCATGATTAACGTCCCGTAAGGTACGAAATAAACCCACGAGCCAACTGTACCTGTCATCTAGTTTTAATGCAACTGAAGAGCTACTCGACCGCAACGACATTGACCCCTCCAGACACTCTTCCTGGACTTAGAGTTGCGTTCTGCATAGGAAGTGTATTCGGAGTTGGGAACTGTGCTGGCTAGCACACATGTCCACAGCTAGTCGTGGGAATAATGGCCTTAATGTGGCTTCATGCAACAAACTGCGCTACTATACATAGCTTAGTAATGTTAGTAATGCTGTTCGCACCTCGGAACTACCCAGCTGTATCCTCCTTGTAGTCATCAAACTTGCAGAGAAATGAAGGCGATAACGTGTGTTCATACAGTTAGCTCAGCAGCAAAACTTTTTCATATACCTACGGCTGGCATCGCTTCAGTTACTAACACCCTTTCTGCAGACATCATTTTCAGCTTTTCGGTGGGTAGACATCTTTAATTCGCCCATTCGCGGCATAAACCTCCCGTTTGTTGCATCTATGTTGATTAATCAGGCGTAGAAATTATAGTAGGTGCGCTCTGGGGTCACGGTTGCTTTCCATTGCCATCGATGCAGCACCCCATGCCTAGCCCCATAGACAAAAGAAAACATAATGCTGGGGCAGAATGCATATATCTTGCATGCACTGAGGCCCGCCACTAAAGCCAGGCTACCTGTGAAAGGCACAACACTGACGCATCTAAATGTCCCCTAAAATACAACCCGTAGTTAAGCCACCAACGAGTTTAATATTTTCATTTACAAAGTTGCATGTGTGAATGATACTTTGTAGCAAATTAGCTGAATGTGTTTGTGAATGCGCGTAGGTGTAAATGCACCACTTGTCTGTAACACTGGATGTCTTTGTAAATGGTTTTACCACATTTTTGTAAATTATTTTGCACATACACGCAAGATTTTAGGCAAAATAAAGCAGATGTGATTGAGTGTTTTGCAGGTTTGTTAAAAAGTTAAATGCTAAATGCCCCACACAATCGCGTTGGCAGTGTGCACAGTGTGCACCCAGCAGTGGGTGTCCACTTCGCACCCTGGAGGACCCATCAGCTCCTCTCCTAACGCAGGCGATGCAGTTGATGAAACGGATAGGGGCAGATAGCCACGTAACACTTGCGTTGAGTTCTTACATGCATATCAATTGGCGGTACAAGAGCCGATTTGCTTATTTCTTCCTCGTCCTCAGCTGCTCATCTGCCTGCCTCTGTGCTTACTGCACAGGTATGTCTGCGCCCACATCTGCATGAAGCAGTAGCACTGGCGAAATATTAGTAAGTTATGGAGCAGCTGGTGCTCCAGTGATATGATATTTACTTACCACTGCCATGTATTGCCCGGACTCGCCACGTGAAGATCGCTTCCCAATTTTCACCTCAGATGCTCAGTTGTTCGCAAGCTCAATTCATGCCATCCATGAAGTGTACGTGCACGCAGATTGTGCAAAAGCAGAGACACTGAGGAAGAGTCGTGTGTCAGTTGATCTCGTCCAAGTGGGCCGCACAAATGTCCAGCCTCACCAACAGTCCCCTCAACTGACTGGTGTGTATCAGGGATGGTGAGTAAGGCAGCGATTAAATAGATTAGATTTGGGGGTGTTGGACGCAAGATGATTGAAAGTCTTCTTTGCCCCATTGCTGAATGCTGCACTCAGTAGCCACCTTGGTACAGGAGAAGTCTAGGTGGTTGAGATGGCCAAGCTCGGCGTGCGGAGAAATAAGACGACGACCAATGTAGATGAGGTCAAGAAGATCGTTAAAATTGGGGGCTGCTTGCAAATCTCTTCCTGACTGTAGCACGCAGACAGGGGGAGAACAACTGGGTCATTCCACACTAAAGGCATTTTGAATCAACTTTGACTGGAGCAGAATTATGGGCTGCCCACGAAACGAACTTCGCCATTGTTTTCTCTACTGGTTGACTTAGATCTGCCTAGTTATTTTGGGTAACATACAGTTAGACAAGTTAATGAGTTAAGGTGTTGACAAGAGATGAGGTGGAATTGACAGATCATTTGGAAATCAGAACACAAGCACACCTGATTTTGCAAGAAAATGTCTACTCAGCATCATTCGGTCGTGTTAATATTCTTGACCAATGCAGTCCTAGTGAGGTAAATCTCCAAACATGGAGGTATCTGCAACTGTGTCAACTAAATCAGCTGGGATGTAAGCGACCCTATTTTTTGTGGCCAACTGCACTCTCGAATGTATTGTATTGTAAAAATTTTGATAGGGGATGATTTGGCACGGTGTCGCAACAGGCGGCATTTTGTGACCTCGCAAAATTCGAAGTGAATTAAAGTCACCCCATGAGGTCAAGATGGGGAGACTGAAGTTTTCTGAAATTTGGCTTCAATTGTTAATTGACTTTTGCCAGTGGACCATAGGAACATGGTTATCCGTGGAACTAACTCCACTATGCATTAAAGAGAAACCATTATCCAGGGTGAAATTCCATTTAATATGCTACTTGATGGTTGATTCACTGTAGAAGACGATGCAATTTGAGCTTGGATAGGGGTGATGTTCATACGAAAAGTATTGGAGGGTGGATGGGAGTGCACACTGGAGGGGTAAAATGGTTAACGCCTCAAAGTTGACTCTGAATTGGACAAGTCCACTAATCTAAACGAGACGATGACGCGGGATCGGTGGCGTAGGCATGCGATCCAGCAGGTACACAGTGGGAGGTGGATGTGGTCATAGGCATTTGGTCGAAATACGCTATCATCATGTCAGGTGAGTGGTCTCAAATACCCGAAATGCGTACTCTCTGAGATAGACTTTTACAAACTTACTATGACTGATGGCAAGGCCTCATTATTAGGTAGAAGGAGGAGACACACTGGTTCGTTGACAATTGACAACACATAAATACATTGAAAATGGAACAGATGCCCGGGTAATCAGGTTACAGGAGGCACAAATGTGTCCTCATTGCTTTATGTGTAGGTCAAAAGGAATAAAAAATTTGGGTAAGCTAAAATTAAACATATCGATAGCCGAATTAATTATCACCGGAAAGTTCACATCTAGGGTCTTGTAATTTTTGATTATTAATGGGACAATGATAACGAAACAAAAGGCCTATCTAAATGTTAACACTTATGGTGAATATCATTTAAAATGTCGAACAAGAGCTTAGCTTAACAAAATTTAATGGCAGTAGTGCAGCGTCCTGAGACTGCCCGATGACGAAGGAAGACAAAATACTCGGGTAGAATGTATATTCAGCGCAGAAATGTGCCTAGGCTACTGGCATGGCCCAGATAGACAGCCCACTTAGCGAGGTGCAAGGGGGCTAATTCAAAGTGCAAAAGTGGCGCCCCACCAATGCCGAGGGAGAAACCGCTATCGCTTTACAGTAGAACAAACTAACCAATTACATCTCCTGTTACTTCGTGTTTAGGTTTGGAGCCGCCACCTCCTCCTCCTCCTCCTCCTCCTCCTATCGTCCGTGTTATGGATTGTGAGTTCTGATGAACACGAATTAATGTCCTCTTCAGCTGCTAATCAGTCGTCATGGCCCTTCTGCGTTGGATGCATAGTGTGCGGATTTTGTAAGTACACGTTTGTCCTATTGGTTCCATCTGCATAGCCTGTCACCTAACTTTCAATGCCGGGCTTACCTGCGTTCGGGGGAAACGAATAATGTTGACTTGGTCATTGAAGACACCAGTTTGGAGTCGAATGACAGTGAAATGCTTAAGGAGGCTTTTGGGAAAAGGAGAGCAGTGCTAGGTTTGTCTCGTGCCACTCACGACATCACCATATTGATGGTAAAATAGCGTGGTGAATTTAATAAAGGGAAGACTGTAAGTTCTATGTCACTCCAGCTTTTTGGTATCCACGTCGTTCAAGTGCGACTTGTTTAATCTTCGCCACTTTTGCCTCTCGTCGTTTGCACATTAGCACAATTTCGATTGAAAATTTTTTTACAGTTTTGTCTTTGTGGAATGATTTAACGATCTGTGGTACTGCCCTGGGTGCCACTACCTACTTACCTCCTCGCAATTCACCCGACCTTGTGTGTCACCCGCCTTTCCACAAGCATCTAATTTGTTTCATCCTAGTCAAACTATCGAGTATGTGGGCAAATCAAGCACGGCTCTAATGTCAGAACTGTTTCCTCTAGGCTGCTGCTAACAAAGCCCTAAAGAAAAAGTGGCGAATAGCAAAGTTTGTCCCCTTCTCCTCCATTTTCCCTACCTTGTAGTTGTTTTTGGCACTACGCAGCACCACCTACCAGAATCGCCTCCCTTTTTCAGCAAAAGCAGATCCCGGTGGAGAAGTAGATCCTCCTTCCGCAACAAGCACAACCACTCTCACCGAAAGCATCATGGTCACCACCACTAACACAAAGTCGGACAAAAGCAGGCTCCAATGATCTCTCCGTGGCCTAATGCTGATGCAAACTTCGACCTTTATTCCCTTCTGACTCACGTACATTTATAGCGAACACAGGACGAGTGGGGAGACGGATATAAAATGTTGACGTCTTCCTAAACTTCTTTGACAGTGAAGTATGACGAATTCTCTCTGTGGCTGCTCTGGATCTGGCGGTGGAATTGTTCACGCTGACTGCGGTCGTGAGTAGGGCATCAAGAGCAAAGAGCATTGGAGTGAGATATTACACTAACGAGCTGAGAGTCTCCAAGTTTTCCATACTAAGATGTCAGTGAAATTGGACTATTGAACGATTTCCTCCCTCAGATGGGACACACCCTCATTGAGCTTGAGTTTGCTGAGTACATCCGCCCAATTGCATTTCAAACGTCCCCTCTTTAGCTGGAATTGGCCGAACTCTTTACCTTTGGCGCACTGGACCGTCTACAAGTCGAGCTGTCTAGCTTTAAACAGAAAGTCAATCAGCACAAACGCATTGCCAGTGTGATCTTCAAAGAGAGCGGCTACGCCTCTGCCAGCCCTCTCAGTCGTGTTTGGCAGCTTTGCTTAAGGCAAAACACTTCTACCAGTGCTGGTATCTCTATTTCAGCATCCAAATTTTACCCATAGACCTTTGTTATCCGATTGACAACTTCTTGCTGGATTGAAGGGCAACCTAAGCAGGTGGGCGACTAGATCTGCAATGACATTGATGCTTGCTGTTGTCCTGACATCGCTGCATTGACTTTTCTCCTCTCGCTTATAGCCGATGCTGTTATGCTTGACTGGTGCAACCTTCTTCGAATACCAACTAAGTTTAGGTTCGTCTGAAACCAAATATCGTCCCCCATGAATGGGACTATGGCGATGTTGGGTTTGTGGTTAGCTTTACCGCTACCTTCATCACAATTTGATTAGTGCCATGGCTGGACATATGTGGGCCCCAAGTGAAGGTGGTTGGTCCATTTGTGTTGAGGAATGGGAGGGCCCACTTTCTAGTTGTGGCCACCGCCAATCCTCCTTTGTCCTCTTCATCGTTTGCCTTCAATACTCGTTGTTCTTCTAATCGCACTGTTGTCGTTTTTTAGTAATATCTCAGCATTTTTACTGTGTTTAGGGGGACAGGAGGGCCCATGCGGTAGTGCTGTCAGATGAGGGGTCATGTTTGGTCAGATAGGATCTCCGTCAGATATACAAGGGACCCGAGTCCACCCTGAAGTCGTATAAAGCCGCAGTACTACGGTGAAGCATCAGACTAACCCGCAGGCCAAGTCGCAAAGCGTGTCCGAGTTCTCGCATCGTAGAGGGTGGCTCCTTTCTGGGAATAAAGTCATCAAGTGAAACTGGAAGCCAAACTCCCCAGTTGACCTTTAGCATTAGCGACAGGTCTGCTACGCGAGACTGGACGGAGACACTATCAATTTTGCTTGGAGGGCGTGTCAGCAAGATGCATCAGTTTGGCCATGTAGTGAAATCATCTAGGAGATCGTTCTAAATGTATGGATGTGAATCAAGGCTGCATGCTTTGCTAGTCAATTCGAACGTGGTTCCGAAGTGGCAGAGTTCCCTTACGATGGTTGACACACACCCACCAACTGCAAAGGGCAAGTGGTAGTGTTGTGAAGGTTGCTAACTAAGTGTGTCTCGGAAATAGGGGGGATGGGTGTGACGATGAGGAGGAGGGTGGGTAGAAGGGTGCAGTAATCGGTCACACAGGAGATTGTTCTGTCACCACAGCGTGTGATTTCGTGGAACTGTCAGTCAGGAATGCGAATGATTGTGGCGCTTGTTTGGCTCTCTAAAGTCGTGCTACTGATGAATGCCTCAAAGACGGTGCCGAGGAATTGAATGATGGTTTGCTGCTCATAAATGTGCATGCATTACTGTGGCTAACCTCTTCACTCCTGGCATCACAAATACGTGACGCAAGTGCTACAAAAGTGTGGAGTAGAAAATCGCATTAAATCTTTTCTCAACGAAATCAGTTAACTTGAAAGGATTAAAATGAACGAAAATTGCAGTTGGTCAGTTTTTATAACCACATACCAGCCGTCCCTTTAGGTTGGGTGTGAAGTAAAAGTAATGATCCCTTTCTTTTCGTGCTCTTAGTGTCCGACACCGGAGGTGCTCATTTTTCCTTGCCAAACATTTAGCCCTTTACTCTAACCTAAAGGTAAAGATCACGATTACACCATTTGTGTCCTTTTTATCCATCCCCCTTTACCAGTGGATTTGTACTAACTCCCTGAGCAGACGCTTTCACATCAGCATGAGAGTCGTCCTCGAGGTCATGGCAGGAAATATGAGCATAGTGGCAGTATACGATTGACGCACAGAAGGCCAACAAGGCTGCAGTTATCGTTGACAATTGAAAGATGGAGCTCAAAGACTCTGCGACTTTTGAACACCTACGTGTCACATGGTCTGGTCACTCTTCGAAGCGTACCATCATAACACAGTCGGTGTGTCGAAAACCATCCACTAACAGGGTTTTATTTCGACATATGAGATGTCTCATCGATTTCCTTGCATGCAAAGTTTCGTCCCCTTGAGCTACCCACTGCCTCTCCGGCGAAGTAGCGGTTAACTTCCTATCCACAAGCGACTTCATCGAACGCGCTCAGTTGACACATCAGTGCCTAGTGCATCAACTGTCGTCATGACTAAGGAGAAAAAAACGCTTATCTGGAGGAAAGGCTTATATTTCACTGTAAAGAGTCACGCGGGTTGTGATGCAGATTGCTGTCATACCACACCAGCATCCGCCATGCCTCATCCATCGGTGACAGTAACGCCCGCATATAATAAAATAAGCACTCAAACAACTGCTCCCACTCGTAGCTATTAAAGATGCTACACAAATGCACTAACACTTGTTGCACATAACAAGTTCTCAGTTATCTGCGACAACAAAATTCAAAGGCACGGAATAGGAGCACATACACACACACACACACACCAGTAAGACATGTATTTATGCATTTATCAAGCAGACCTGCCAAAACCCATCCTAAGGTGGATGAATGTAGCGTGAAGCTGAGAGTGGCCTTGAAATCATTGACGGCACTTTTCGACGACGCAAGAAAGCTATCGCTTCTTATGGACTATCGGCGTTATTTTTAAAAGGCGTCTAATGTGCCTCATTGATTGAGGAATTAACTTTATTAATTGGCTGGTCAATAATCAATGATGCCTCATAAAAGGAAGGGGCCAGTTGTAAAACTGTGCGGCTGCAGTTGAACTTGTAGGCATGAGGAGTGTTGGTGGGTATAAAATGATGTTCTCTTGAATGAGCAGCCAATTTGTGTGGCAACACGGGGGTTCGTAAAAGCTGAGTGAAAAAGCACTGCATGAAAAGCACTATTTGCATCAACTGCCTCTCTATTCTCTTTCGTGCCTTTCTGTGAACTCCTCGGCGCTGCAAACCAATGCAATAGCAGGAGGCCAACCGATTTCTGTCATCGTGCACTGGCGCTCTAGTTGCATTGCCTGCGGATGTCTTCCTCTGCTGTGCAAGTGATTTCAAATGCAAAAATACTTGTCAGATGATGCTACACATGTCTACAATGTCCTCTACAATATGATGTTCCATGTGAATCAGATCGCAACGCTTCGGACTTCCTTGGAACACCAGCTCCCATTTGGGATAAACAGAAGCAGTTCTTTTCACGAGCTTAATTGCGCTTCAACCACCCTCACCCTCTTCTTTGCTCTGCCTTCGTCTTTCTTTCCTCCTCTTCCCCCTTTACTTCTGCACTCACGCAATTGTTCATAACACAACCCTCCAAGTGTTAGGCTCTCCTGAGGTTGGCACCGATTCCCTCTGTCGAGGAGAATGACGAGTAAGTGAAAATGGCGAGCAATCTCGTCGGTATTTCCAGCAAACAGCGTGGAGAATGATAAAGGAGATCCTAACAAAGCCCAGAGATAGTTCAGGGTTCAACGTGAAGCAGTGAAGGGAGACTGAGGTAGGCGCGGTCAACTTGATGATAGCACTCATCTTGAACTTAGAGGGTTCGGTGAACGTGGACGTGGCGAAGTAGGTAGAAGTGGATTAAGTGGCGAAAGCAGAGGTGGAGACGAAGGCAGAGCAAAGAAGAGGGTGAGGGTGGTTGAAGCGCAATTAAGCTCGTGAAAAGAACTGCTTCTGTTTATCCCAAATGGGAGCTGGTGTTCCAAGGAAGTCCGAAGCGTTGCGATCTGATTCACATGGAACATCATATTGCAGAGGACATTGTAGACATGTGTAGCATCATCTGACAAGTATTTTTGCATTTGAAATCACTTGCACAGCAGAGGAAGACATCCGCAGGCAATGCAACTAGAGCGCCAGTGCACGATGACAGAAATCGGTTGGCCTCCTGCTATTGCATTGGTTTGCAGCGCCGAGGAGTTCACAGAAAGGCACGAAAGAGAATAGAGAGGCAGTTGATGCAAATAGTGCTTTTCATGCAGTGCTTTTTCACTCAGCTTTTACGAACCCCCGTGTTGCCACACAAATTGGCTGCTCATTCAAGAGAACATCATTTTATACCCACCAACACTCCTCATGCCTACAAGTTCAACTGCAGCCGCACAGTTTTACAACTGGCCCCTTCCTTTTATGAGGCATCATTGATTATTGACCAGCCAATTAATAAAGTTAATTCCTTAATCAATGAGGCACATTAGACGCCTTTTAAAAATAACGCCGATAGTCCAAACGAAGCGATAGCTTTCTTTTGCTTAGTAGATGAAGTGAATAAGAGTAAATCCCTTTGAGATCTCCGTCTAAGGCTAGAGTCCTCGTACGGCTTCACATGCATCATGTATCTAACGCACTTTTTGGTAGAAGCAGCCTGCACTTTCATCTGCTTCTTACATGCAGGTCATTTTTCATACATACCTTCGCTGGCTATTCCCCCGGTAGGTCTATCACGCACGTCTATCTACCGACTGGTGCAAAAGGACCGGCATGGCTGCGAAGCACTTCGTTTTGACTAAGAAGGCTATCATTCAGAACAGTCACACACCGATAACAGAGTAGCGGCAGCGACGACTGACAAATGCATTACAGCACGTGTGTTCGCATGCGAGGTGGAGTGGAGGTTCCAAGTTTCTGAATGGACAGTATCGCCTTCAACAGACTGGCCACTGTTAACGTATGCGAGCAAATTAAAATGCACTTTTCTGACTTCCTCGCACTCGTCTCCGTCCTCATCCTTCTCCTACGCTAACTCCTCTACCTTGTTCGCCTGATCCTTTGCATCCTTCTCCACTCCTACACCTACCATCCCTGATCCACCATTTATGTTGCCATCATTGTTGCCGTTATAATTATAGCTTCCATCACTAAGCATGCAGCATTCATCATAGCAACAAGTACACGTTGCATACATTTGATGATGCCCTCGGACGTAGCAGAACCACCCGAGAACACTGTATTGAAACAGGAGTCAAGTACTTCCATTGTGGAGGAGGTTGCAGACAAGTGTAACATCATCTAACAAGTAGTTGATCACTACACTTCACAATTGCAGGTGGATGCAATCTCCAGCTGTGGTCATAATTATGTACAGATGAAAGCTTTAGTGGTGCAATGGCAGTTAAGAATGGTAAGAATGTGTTCGTAGCTTGAGTTCAGGGCAGATCTAGTGTTTGGTGTTTAAATTAATTTCGGTAGCAGACTTGGATTTGTGTAAAGATTTGGTTAGTACAACCTTTTTGAGTCGAATTCGGGAAAAAATTGTTTTCTCTGTACTGATTTTGTCTATAATATGTTAAGGGGTTTTGTGAATTATTAGCGAATGCATAGTAGCAAATCGTGCCCTACATAAAGCCTATATGCTTCGTAACACTTTGAAACTCTGTTTTTACTTATTCAACCCATATGCCTTAATGGCTGGTTGTGAGGCTTTCCTTGGGGAGTGGCTGCCCGTAGCGCAATGTCCTAAATCCCATTTCCTTTACAGTCTACTCGCTTTCGATGACACTGACTTGTGTGCTGAGTGGTGGCGCTTTTTATGCTATACTCACCACCTCTATTCGTTCCACGTGATGCACGTGCTCATGCACTTTCAGGTCGGCATTCGCACTTTCCGCCCTCCATCATCACTCTCGTGATTCGCCCATCATGACGTGGGTGGAGATGGAGAGATCACCCATCCGAGGACAATATGCTGGGCTACGGACATTGTCAACGTCAGAATAAATGTGGTGCCAAAATGCACGATCGCAATAAATGTGCTGGCATTTGCACAAATGGTGCGGCTTCCAATGATACATGGACAGTACTACTCAAAACACGTCAATGATCTCTCATTATTGCATGTCAGACACGAATTGCTCTCCTAACGCTTACTTGCCTAACAACATTGCCATTTGCTGCTATGCGATTACACTTATTTTCACGTCTGTACCCTACTGCATACACTTTGAAAAGCGTGGCCATTTACTGAAATACAGAATGGTGCGCGACCTTACACGTGGTTAATTTAGCTTCTCTTAGGTTTGACATCACTTCGATAGGCAATTTCTGTGCTTAAGACCAAATTCTACGCAGTAGGTGGCAAGGCCAAGAGTATAGAGCAGAGACCGTATGATAGCGGTGGGTCGTTTCCACGCAATGTACTCCTGTCCGCCACTTTCATTGCACTGTTTTGCTGGTTCGGTATGTTTCACATCTAGCCAATCACCATGCGTGGGAAAAATCTGCTGTAAAATTGAATCTACCTATCCAATTAATGTTACAAATATACCTGGGGTAGTATATGATATGTACGAATTCATCCTCATCACCTGATTCTTGACTTGATGAGCATTTCATTAGCTGCTCCTCTGAACGCCTAGTTATGGTTGTGACGAGAATGAAGGCAAGTTCAGACCACTTTACTGATATGCAAGTGGAACCAATAGAGGCGGTGAGCATAGCACAAAAGGCGACACAACTCAGCACACAAGTCACTATCATCGAAATCAAGTGGACTGCAAGGGAAATGGAATTCGGGAGTTGGACAAGTTCGTATGCGTTGAAGTTGCCAACTGTGGGTGAGAGTAAGCACAGCTCACAATATGTGAATCCGTGTGCATGGCCGTCTGTAGCGGTGCTGCAATGTGGCCGGTCATGGGGATGGCCTTCTCTGTGGTAGAGGGAAACCACATTCCTTGAAAGCTTGAAGAATAGGCTAGGGCAGGGAGGTATTGGGCGGGCTTGAGTTTTACCTCCCAGTGGATCATCGGTCAAGAGTGTGGGCCCCATAAGATTGAAGGGCCGTCTCTCGATTGGGTGCATCTCCTGCTTTGTTACACTCACGCGCCAACTCGTTACACTCAAAGCAGAGTTTTGCTGTGATGCTTCCATCCCATCCATATCTATCCATTTGTTTTATGAACACTTTCCTAAGGACTTTGTTCAGGAAGTCTTTAAACACAAGGAATCGATTTTTACCCATCTAGTAACTACCCTTTCACTCATTCCCTCCTGGATTGCTAAGATCACTGTATCGAAACAGGAGTCAATCACATCCATTGTGGAGGAGGTTGCAGACAAGTGTAACATCATCTAACAATAGTTGTGCTTTCGAAATCACCAGCCTGACATATTGACAATCTACGGAAAGTTAATGTTAGTTGGCTTCGCCTTCTACTTTACCAGTTGCTGCTTTCATTGCTTCCTTCCTCTTGACGTATCCCTTGTTTCGTGTCTGCAGATGTGACTTGGGAGTCTTGGGCCACGAGAGACGAGTGGCCTTCATCTGACGTAACGCTTTCTAAACGGGCGACGGCGGAGGACGACATAGGAGGAGGAGGAGGAGGAGGAGGAGGAGGAGAATTGGGTATGGGTTTGAAGGAGGTGGAGTTGACCGAGGGGTAATGGAGGTAGGGGGGCGAGGTATACTGGTATCACTAAATTGCAAGAAAGAAATTGAAGTGAAGGAGAAAAGTGCAAGAAATATAATGTAGGCAGCACATCTTCTGCATCGGGTGGTAGTAGCAGTGGGGCGCTTCAAATGAACAGGTTAAATCGTTATGGACGGGGCTATATTGCGAGCTGACAAAATTAGCACAAGTGTATGGAGGTTTATTCTTTTCCTCCACCTCATCCTCCACCTTCTTCTACTCCTCGGACTCCTGCTTCTTCTCCTCTTCCATCTTCTCCTGATACATCTCCTCTGCTTCTGCACGACCAATCTCCCTAGTGCCTACAATGCCAAGCACATTCCTCCCTCAACTTCATCCCATAAAGCAGTCTGCATGTCCTAGCACTGGGCAGCCTCCAATTTCCTACATTGATGACGAAGCTCCGCCTGTCGCAGCACTGACAGTTAGGCCGTGCACGGAACAACACCCTGCCAATTGGCAGCAAGCTAAACACCTACACATCCTGTCCAAACTCATGCATGCTTATCTACACTGCTGCGGAGTAATCATCTCAACATAGCGAAACACTCCTACTTGGTGGCATCGAAGTGTTTACCGCAGGTGACGACAAATGCACACCCTCACACACCCATATGAAGTACCCTAATCGCAGTGGAAGACGCCTGCTCCTCCAACTCTATCCAATTTTTCTGCCTCTCCTCTTCGCAGCACGCCACACGCAGGTGTGATGTGTCTGCTTCCTCCATCGGCACGACAAACGTCGTCACTTTCGCGTCTACATGAAGAGAGCAACATAAATGACTCCATTTATTGGCCTCCTTATTAGACAAACTGCTGTGGCGACAATGGGAACCGCACGCCACTTCCACATTGCATCGATTGGAAAATGTGTTAGTGCTACAATTACACGCCCTCCGCTCCGCTAGACAATCACACTCATATGCTCACAAACCGAAAATGTTTGGAGACAACGTTGAGGACAATGAGGCTACACTAGGCCTATTCCAGTGATACAATTAACATGTCCCTATCCACTGCCTGTGTGCGCATATTCAACGTTAACTCCAACTTCAACAGTTAGGCAGCCAACTCTTCCCTTAGGCAAAAGTGTATTATGTGGAAGGTAAATGCACTTTCCACGCCTTGCTCACTCACATGAACCAACTTAATTTGCTTCGCATTTCATTGCCTTGTGCGTACAACATTCAGCACACAATCTGCTCACAACGGGTCGGTGGACGAAACTCTTTCTACCTAAAATGTAAATCAATCACTTTGAGGAGATTTGGTAAAGGCGTGTCACTTTAGTGCAGCTGCGGCTTCCACGTGACATAACCCAGCTCGGGCGTCTCACCACATTTCCCACATGCTTTTCATCTGGTGGCTTTCCGAGGCTGCTGCTAATCCCCTAGCATTAACAGCCCCCGCAATTTACGATGTTTAGTAATGAATTTAGCAAATGGTCAAGACAACTGGAATGAGTGGCATTTATTTCGCTTCAAAAGCAAGGAAGTAGAAGAGGTGTGCTTGCATACCGTCAGCTAGCTCCTCCAATTCCGAGGAGTTGGAAACTTCCTCACAAACTGCTGCGCAAACACAAAGACGGTCGTGGTTTCTGTCTACCACAGAGACGGCCATCCACACGACTGGGCACATTGCGGCGCTGCTACAGACGGCCAAACATAGGGCTTCTCACATTGCGGCACTAGCACAGGTGGCCACGAGCAAGGCTTCTCACATTGAGGCACTGCTACAGACGGCCACGCACACGGCTGCTCACATTGCGCCACCGCCACGGACGGCCATGCACAAGGATTCACATATTGTGAGCCGTACTTACTGTCACTCAGAGTTACCAACTTCAGCGCATACGGGCTTGGCCAACTCCCAAATCCCATCTCCTCTGCAGTCTACTTGCTTTAGGTGATACTGACTTGTATGCTGTGTTGTGCCGATTTTTATACTACACTCGCCACCTCCATCCATTCCACGTGATGCGCGTGTTGATGCACTTTCAGATCGGCATTCGTACTTCTCGCCCTCCATCATCACTCTCGTGACTCGCCATCATAATGTAGGTGGAGACGGAGAGACCACTCAACCGAAGATAATATGCTGATTTAATGGCAATGTCGATGTGAAGGCTGATGTCGGTATCAGCTTCATCGATCACAATAAATATACCCTCATTTCCACCTGTAGTATAGCTAACAACAATACAGGCACCGTGCTGCTCATAGCGCATCAGTGGTCTCTCTTGATTGCATGTCAATTGTTATTTACCCTAACGAGAAGTTTTGCTGTCTTAGTGCATTTCAGTGGAACCCATTGCTCTGTGACTAGTGCAATGGTAGCGCCAATCACCACGGCTTGGAAAAATTGGCCATAAAATTGGACGTGCTTATACAAATAGTGCTTGCAGCATACCTTCCTTAAGACATGGGTTGCTGCAAACCGCGCTTTCACATAACGCCATGTTTTGCAACTGCGTAAATGGATTGGCCTGGGTTCCATCGCGGTTCCAAACAGGGTATTGAGGAAACGAACATCAGATGCTGGTGCACTCCGCCTCACTTAATTCCATTCTCTTACCTTCTACTGCATTGGTAAATAAAACACCACTCTAATCGTGGCCATGATAACATGGTGGGAAGCTCACACGGAAATTTATCCTGTGTTACAAATAAGTCACATTATACACCAATTCCCTCTACACCCCTGTTACTAAGCAGTTAACTGCTCATTTAAAAAGACGTCAATTTATGCGCCCAAATACACTCTGCGCCTACAGCTACAACTGCCTGTACAATCAGTGTTACATCTGGTGCCATACCTGTTCTAGGACATCACCGTGTATTAGCCGACTAGATAATCATGTAAGTCGTCTAGCATTGAAGCAATAAGTCAACTGCATGTGCAAATCGCATTTTGGAAAATGTTTGAATCGCTCCTGAGTTGTTGGCAATGCGCACAAAATTCGCCACCATACTTTTGCCTCCACCGACATCTGTTCCCAATTCTTTATTTCTCCTTTGGCTTACTATCAATACTGCATGCGGCAGCCCTATTGTGCAGCTCTTGGTTCTTTCACACTCACACAGTGCATGAGGTCTGTTTCCCTCTGGATGCCTTTATACATGAAAGTAAACGTCTTCTCGTCGTACCAAAGCTATCTGGATAATTGCTTTTACTGTTATCGAACAAAACACAACCGGTACTGACTTAGCGATCCCATTCCTTCTTCAGGCATTCGTCCTCTATGCTAGCCACCAATCGTCTTTTCTTCTCTGTCTCTGCATTCTAATCTGCCTCAGCTCCCCTTACTCCTCCAACCTTCATCCACAATTGCAACCAGTAACAGGATATTCATCACCCGGTCCTTTGACACCCATTACCTCCTGTTCCATGGCCTCTGTTGAACACAGCCTACTACCAGCCCAAAATTATCGAAAATGTTGGCAAGTATCTCGCTTCCCCATGCATACTCCAGCCTTCAGTCTGCTTCTTTTACTTACTACTATTCATCCACATTTGTACACCTTCTCAGGTCCCATCTATGTCAGTCAGTTGGGAGCGTGGTCATGTCATGTGGGGTTTGATGACGACGCCAGTGAGTGATGAGGAAGAAGTCCGAGGATAACCTCTCTGACTACCTGGCTATAAGCCGGTGGTTAGATATGCATAAACAGACGGAGATGTGGAAGTTGTCATTCTCCTCGGTGACATGTACCCCATCATGTCGTCAACCCTATCCACTGTGTCAGTCGCGTTGTTATTGGCATTAATGCTACTTCATTCTCAAATGAGACAACTTTGTGACTGTGGGTTTCGTTTAAAATGCAGCATAAATAAGAATACCTGCAGTCGAATGGGCAGTGGCTAGATTCATGTAAGCGAAAGGATACTGAAGAGGAGGGTGTAAGTGAAATAGGCTTAACGAAAGCAAAGACGATTGAAAACAGTGAGAAACTGTGTTCAGTTCAGGCCAAATGCATTGACATTCATTGCATCAAAAGTTGCTATCAGCCTACGCACTGAAGAGAGTCGTCGCCTCCTCCATCAAGGACTGCTGAATATTTGAATCTGTCATCATATTCGTATCCAAACGTAATATTATCCACCATTAAGTGATGAGTAGATGACTTGAAGGAGGTTTGGCTCCTTCCAAAGCGTCTTACCCATCAACATGGCTTTTGGTCAGGTTGACGGTTTTGAGAGCAGACATCGCTTTCAACGAATGGTGCTGGCTCAAAGCAGTTAGGCCAATTAACGTCCAAATTCAACTAATAAAATAGCACTACTATTAGCAAATAAATGACACCGCATATTGTTTTCTAATGTGTGTCAACACATTTGGCAACGCCCTCTCTTTCCTTTTCATTCCAGCAATGCCCCAGCAAAAGATAATTATAACTCTGTTCGCGAATTACTTCCATAGCTCTCGTACGTCATGAGGTAGAGGTCTGTTTCCTTCTGGATGTCTTTACGCGTGGAAGTCGACGACTTTTATTCCTACCTCCCCTATCTCCACAACCACTATCACTGTTATCAGGGAAATCACAACTAGTGCCGACTCAGAGACCCTGTTTCTTTTTTCAGGTCTTCCACCTCTACGCTAGTCATCAATCACCTATCCTCCTCTGTCTCTGAATTCGCATCTGCCTCCGCCTCCCTTATTGCTTTAACTCGTATCTACAATTGTGAATAGTAACAGGGTATTCATCACCCTGCACTTTGACGTCTGTTGCCCTTGTTCCATGGCCACTGTCGAATACAGCCAACTAGCAGTACAGTTTTTTCTTAACGCAATTACCGAAAACACTATTAAGTATCTTTCTGTCCTCCACACACTCCAGTCTTCGTTATGCTTCTTCTACTTACTGCCAATCGCCCACACTGTTACAATATTTCAGATCTTATTTGTAGCAATCAGTTTAAAGTGTGGGCTGACTGACCAGCACAATTGCGAGGGGTTCAACGAAGCCGACACTGAGTGTGAAGAAGGAGTTTGAGTGGATTAGTACTTTTGGCAAGTATCGACTGCTCCTCAGTCACCAGTTCCGATTCATCTGTCTGCCTCTTCTCCGAAAGGCACATTTTAAACAACATAAGTGACACTTATCGTCCTCATTCTTTTGTGGTTCCACTTTGTGGGATCGCATCGTGGTATTGTGAATGGATACTGGCTGGCTACTCGGTTGTGCGTTGCGGACGAGGCAGTTTGTAGGTTCACAAGCCAAAATGGGTCCTTGCTCCGTGGGTGATGGCACTTATGATGCGTTACAGGTAGGGGAAACGATCTGCATATTTCCACTAATCCCCCTTCTCTGCATCACTTCGTACGGCTGTGTCGATCATAATATTTCTTCTGACTGATATAAGGCAGTCGTAAATGTGTACTCGCAATGTTAAAAGTTCGTCTTATACCCTTTTGCAAGCGTAGTATATACTCTGAGACATGTTTGGCTGATCCGTCTGTGTTTGGCAGGACGATGTCGGAAGGCACCTGTGAGCAGCTTGAACGGAGAAATGCCCGTTGACGTATAAACCGGAGTTCTACGTGCCAGAATGATAAGTCCTATGCTCAAATCTTGGTCGTCTGATTGTAGGTCTTTACTGATGGCCTGCAGCAGTCCAACCAGAGTGCGATTCATTCTTTTCACCTACCCATTGCCTTACAGATATCTTGCTTATGTCGCATACAGTTCAGTGAAGAGTCGGCTCTCGTAGTTGGGGTCTTGATCGTTATGAGAGCTGAGAAACCCACTGATGGAAAAAAAGTGAAGTAACTGTTTTAGCGTCCTGCGACTTCATGACTTCAACCAGACGGTTTTCTTCTTCTAGCGGAGGTGGTGCGATACGTCTGTGTGGTGGCCAAATGGGTCCAGCTTCACCGGTGTCAATCTTATGCTTGAAGATGTCGGTTCGTCCCATTTAGCACCTTGCAACGCGATTGTGTTTGCATGCATAAGCAGAAGCTCACTGAGCTTTCTCCTCTTGTCATCAGACATGAGTGTCAGTTACGCAGAAGGGTCATTTAAATTATTCATGAAAGTGCCTGCGGCTTAAAAAAGGGCGTTGGAGATGTCATCTAGGTCATCTGTTGCCAGCAGAACTCTGTGCTGACCACATTAAATCCCGTCACAAGAGTAAATTCCCAACCAAAATGCATTATTTGAGGGCATTTATGTCAGGAAAGTCTGACGCAGCATCTGGCGAGGTGCCAGTCATATAAGTCGGAGATGCCATTGCGACTGCCATCACTAATTTTAATAGTTGGAATGCATGAAAATATTGCATTATTTGCGATTTGTTTAACCACTAATTTTTGCAAAACAAATCTCAAGTTTGTTTGATCTTTGGCTGAAGTGAGAAAGCGATATTAATGTCAAAGTAAATTGCTCTTGTAGTTGCAATCGCCATCATGAATTTGTACCACTTTGGTGTGGATTGGAACACATCAAGCTCTTCGGAAATGCAAAAATCACGCCAAAAGCATTTGCCAAAACAAAAAGTATATTAATTCAGATACTGTCGATGCGACGAAATGCTATCTGAATTGGAGCAACGATATAAAAGCCTTAACTATTCATAGCACTTGGAAGCCCCTCGTCTGTCACTAGCACTAGGTGCAGTGAACGCGGTCAGTGACTGCGGACCTGGTAACCTGACAGGACACCCAATACGCATGCCCTCCACGTGCATTAACCCTGCCGCCTTCGGCACTGAAGATGTCTGTCCCCAATTCTTCACCTTCTCATTGCTTGCACATTGGTCTAATTTGTATGCAGACATGGACCGCAACAGGAGAGAAACTGCAGATCAAAAGCAAAGTGAGTGACCTCGGATCTCGCAGTGAATAAGTGTTAATCTAATGCACTCAATTTTGCCTTCAGTCTCTTCCGAATTTCAAGGTCACGCTCTAAGCAGGCAATTTTGCCGCTTCATCGAAGAAAGTATCCCATACTATCACATTCCTCCCACACTTGTTCATTATCTGGAATCGTTTCTCTCACATTCCATCTGGAGGATGCATAGCCGAAACCTTAGACATACGCAGCACTGGCCTGCACCTCCTGCCTACACAGCAGCGCATCCACCGGCGACAGCAACAACTACCAGTCAGTTCAATTCCTCCAGCTTCAACACACATACCGCAGCTTTTATTTGCAAGCAAATTTTAGCATCTTAAAGCGCTTAGTAGGTGAGGCCGCTCACCTGGCGAAATGTAAAGACAGAGGCGACGATGGGCATGTTGACCCGAACTTGCTTACCTCTCCTCCAGCTACATCAACTTTCCGAGGGTCTTTTTGCCTTCTTACCTTCAAGCCGCATCACAAAGCGCAAAGATGACGTCCGGAGGAGAATCAGCCCTCGTTCAGTCCTCAGATCCACCATTGTCCTCAGTGGACAATAGGTGGAGGGTGAAGGAGGGTAGATGCCACCGAGACCAGCGACGTCACCGCAGCGGGTGTTCCCTCCATTTTGACGCCATGCGTTTGGCGTCAAGGGGTTCAGTTCCGAATGTAGTTGGAGTTATGGCAAGTTTTTGGTAGTGCATTAAGTGATGTTTCGTGTTTTTATCGTTTTAGTACTCTAAGTTGTGATTACATATGTATATTTGCCGTGAAATGAACAAAACTTTTGCGATTTTCTCACCGGCACCATCACCACCTTCAGGTTTCATTCGAGCAAATCGCGTTATTTGTTTCGCATTGCATTGTTCCACTTTCCATTCATCTTAAGCTTGAGCACTTTTGCATTGCTTTCGCGCAATTAAATTGCCCTTTTTTCCAATTATATTGCTAAATAATAGGTCGTGGAAATGGGTATCGCCATTATATTGGCTAATCGTGCTTCTAACTGTTTGCACTCGTTGTAGTCTTTCATGCGACGAAATAAAAATGCGAAAATCTTGCAAAAGCGTCAATTTAGCATGCCATGAACGAAATTTATGCCTTCCGTATGTAGTGTGAAATGTGACAATGCTAAAAGACATTTGCAGTCGAAACAGAGGAATTATCCCCTTATTTCCTACTACTCTTTAATCACTGCTGTGATAAAAGCCATCTCCAATGAAATGTGTTTAGCCGGCCGAAGCTAACACCATTGTAATATGCATCGATTGAACTTGTTGTGAGAACCTTGCTCTTTAAATCCCTGGTCGAAGGCCTGATGTCTGCAGCGATGGGCGTAGGCATGAAAATGATGGGAAGAGGAAAGGTGCACATGGAGGAAAATAAAGGAATGCTTGTAAATACTGTGCTTGTAAATCCTTGTAAATACTGTGCTGCCGTGTGGCAGTCAACAGTCCCTACCCCATGGCGAATCGTCCATACCGCCGGCGGAATTAATCCCTTCATCATAGAGCTTGCCCTAAAGCCTCTGCAGCCTTTGCTTTTAGTGCGCAGTTAAGCTCAAGGAGGGCGTTCCTTCACCACGGCGGTGTTTACCATGGTGATGCAGTATGCCATGTCTCCTTATTGGTGCACTTAGGCGTATAGTTCTCCCGTGTTATGCTGTAGGCCTATCGTAAGGGGAGGTGCTGTGCTTCTTTATGCGCTTGATGATACAATTGGCTGGAAGGCTGGCGGCAACGCTAGTTGTGATTGGATGGCAAGACTTCAGCAGCGTTGGCGCTTGCGTGCAACAAAATTCGAAGGCAAAACGAATTTAAAACACTTAGGGTCTTCGATTGTTCTGCTCCCGGCGTTCAGAAAAAGGATCGCCAAAAGAGATATGACCTCCACTAAGAAGGGGATTGGAACTAAGAGACCATCTATATTTTGTAGCGGAGGATCAAACCATGCGTTGTGATACCAATTTTTCAGCTAGACACAAAAAATTGTTTCCCAAATTGATGCCAATTCATCAAGTTGGGACATCATTCGCTTACCGTGCGGTCAACTAGGGGCTGTTGCCAATGTAGTTATTTTAAATGTGTTATCACATTTCCACGCTTCACCCCAGAGGTGAACGTCCATGTCTCTAACATCGTTTACAAATACTGCTAGATTAAATCTGCAATATGAGGCAATCCTAAATCGCTACGCATTTCCCACCGTCTCCTTTCCACTTTGAGGCAATTCACTCGCACAACCGAACTATACACTGCTTTAGGTTCTTCTGAATTTACTGCTGATTGACACTTGACTTGATGTGAGTAGTGATGCAGTTCAAGTGCTTCTACAGTGATCTTGCATCCCAGTCAGTCAGGAGTGGATGTGCTAGTGCAGCACTGTGCAAGGATTTTCGCAAAACATATCCATAGGTATAAGTCCTTTGGCAAAAACCCTAACATGGACTCATTCCTGGGGTTGCTGACACAAAAAAGACAACTCAACAACGCATGAGAAGCAGCATCTTCTTCAGAAGGTCCCGCTTTAACTGCAAAGTAGAATGCTTTGTTTTAATCTGCATTATGGGTATTCTTACATTGACGTTGTATGATCTCACGTTAGGGGTTATGGAATCGCACTTTGCATTTGTTTGTGCTTAAAAAACAACAAAATTTTAACATCTAATGATTAAACATTTTGGATATCAACGATTACAACAAAAGCCTAAATAAATCACAATTTGCATGTTTTCACGCACTTCATTCACCGCCAATATTTTTCATTGATGTGCTATTCTGGTCTGTTCTGTTTTATTCCATTTTATTTCTCTTTGATCCATTATAAAAGCAAATTTTACTAGAGTTGAGACTGAAATGGCCAATGTCCAGTTTGCTCAGCGTTCCCCGATTCCATAGGAAGGACCTTGGTGCATCAAAGGGGTGAGGAGATTTGTAGTATCACCCTATGATCCTTGTCGCGTGTCTTCATATTTGCTCAAAGTAACACGAGCAATTTTTCCAACCCACAAAATAGTTGCAATGCACAACGCGTGCTGTATTTGTTCTAAGCGATTTTGTTGCTTTAATTTCCTTCGCATTCACTTCATCGAAAAACACATGAGTAGGTTCGCGTCTGTATAAATCGCATTGAATCCAGTGTGCTCTGTTGCTAAATCAGCAAACTAGCATCATTCGCAAACTCATCCCGAATTTGCGCTTTATTGTTATGTGCTGCAGCTGAAGGCAGAGAGGATTCCAAAAAACGTGTTTACTGCATTGAATGCAGAGCCGTCCATCCGACGACTAGAACATATATGCTCATCACACCTCGGTAGGTATTTATCCATCTCTCAAACAGATTCCACAATGTCTGCTTGTAGTTTCTTTTCTGCCTTCTCTGCTTTACAGATATTTGGCAAGGATTGTTTGGGTAGATTGCGTTAAATCGCCATTGCGTCTGTAGAAATGGTAAGTCACTGGCGAGTTTAGGCTACCTCGATACCTTTTCGTTAGAGGCGACAAACCAGTAAGGCAGGAGATACCACTGTATGCGGTCGGTCATTGAACTGCAAAATAGGGGCGGGGTGAGAGTTGATAAGCGACTAATGTGACTGTGCGAATTGCCTGATAAGGCAAACATAGCATCACGTTCATTATTTGCTTAGTTACTAGAAATGATATGTTGTTGTCTCATGATTGACCGCAAGGAGCGACTACATAAGCTATTAATTTTTCTAGGCATTTGCTGCTAAATACAGGCCTGCTCCACCATACATCACCCCATTTCAATGTGTGCACACCCGAAGCAGTGGGTCAGCGTTGCCACAATTTTCTGGCGGTGCGACATGGTGAAATGGTGTTCAAATCAGCTGGTAATGCCACTACACGCTCTAATTTTGCACTACAGTCAATGACATTTGCACAGCCTTGGGGAGAACCGGTGGCTAGTTTTCCTACATTGATAAACAGGGGTCCGAATTGGAACATATTCATTTTGCAAGATCTCATGCTGCACTTCTCCGTAGGCTTGTGGTCGCATTGAATTCAGGCACAATAATAAATTCTCCACTAAAACTCAGCATTTGGAGTATGCATGTCAGGAAAGCCCGGGGTTGTGTCATTTCTTGATCTCAGAAATGACAACTCTAAATAATTGTGTAATTTATTACATCCCCTCTACTGCGCTTCTACGATACACATGGACACTCCAGGTACCTCTTAGCAAATCTCTCCCACATATTCAGCAGAATCGACTTCGCTCACATGCCGGATTGCAGAAATTAGCGCGTTAGAGAAGGCAAGGGAAGAGTCAAAGGAT
Organism: Echinococcus multilocularis; assembly: GCA_000469725.3. Classification (NCBI taxonomy): domain Eukaryota; kingdom Metazoa; phylum Platyhelminthes; class Cestoda; order Cyclophyllidea; family Taeniidae; genus Echinococcus; species Echinococcus multilocularis. The sequence goes on along the minus strand of LN902849.1, from coordinate 132,227 downwards.
TCGATGCTTCCACCAGAGACGTTGTCCTCTAGCCATTGCATTGGAAAAATTGGGTAACACTGCCTAGAAGCAACTGGAAAACACACATCTACCGTTAGCTATGGTGCCACAGTGGTTCTCCTTTAATGTGATGTCTATCAGCTCCTTTTATATCCACTCATTTGCCGCTTTCTCGTCCTCTTCTAGCACACTATCCACAACAACCTCTAGCAACTAAAGTTCATTGACATCTCTCAGTTGAGCGGATAAAGCTACATTGGATGGATCGGCCGATGCAAGCCAGTGTATCGGCAGTGTATGCAGAAAAGGCGAGCTACTTGCCTGCTTTTGCACCTGACTCAGTGGGAGGACTGGAGACAAAATTAATCCTAGGTGTATAAGGCTACTACAAAATCAGTTTTGAGTCACTCCATACACTTCCCGTGGGAAAAGGACCAAAAGCACCGTTTTAACAAATGGGCATACATTCCAACCTGGAAAACAATTGTATAGGCGCAAAAGTGAAAAGAGCAAAAGAGTATCCTCTGAGCAGAAATTACAGAGGATGGACCAAATACTGGAGCTTAAGGGGGCAGCTGACGGATAAAGTGGTCTGGCTGCTATGCAGTTCACAGTTGCAGCAGATGCAAATTCACACTCGCGTTGATTGCTGTGCGTCAGTGGAGAAAAGTAGTTTTCCAATTCATCACACTTTGCCATCTCCGACAGTCCACCTCCAGTAGACTCCACGAGGAGATTGGAGGACAATATTGAGTGAAGTCGAAGTCGGCGAAGAGTTCATCCACACTCAGCTGCCAGTTCAGCCTGTGCTAGTTGTGTGGCTTAGTAACACTGCCATCACTACGGTCACACTCCACGCTTGGCACTAATTTCTCCATGATCTCGATCCATCATTGGTATGTGCTCGTTGTGAGCAGCAGTGAGATGCAGTGCCGCAGTGACCGATGATGAACATCTCCTGGGAGCTGCGTACTTCTCAATTGTAATCCAGCACTTGCTTCCATTTGAAGGCTTTGTAGAACTCAAGACACATGGTACCACTCAAATCAAACGCTTGCTGAATCTGTGTCTGGGATAGACTCTGAAGAAATCCTGCAGAGGTGTTGTGCGTTGTGCAAGACGACTCTCATAAACCGACCTTAGCACAGTTAATTAAGGGCGGTGGCGACTGTACAAGCTGCCTCTCCGTCTGCAGAATGGCAGAAACCGAGTCGTCATTGGCTTAATGGTCATCCTGATTTGTAGCACTTGTCTCAGTTGAATGATTTAGGCAGTTGTGGACTTGCATCTGCACCTCTTAATTTCGAGGATCGACTGTCTGTGATTTTATCTCAGAGAACACTCCTTTGTTCTTTACAGTTATGAGCATAGACGAGCAATTTCTGCTGTTGGAACGCATGCGCGTTCGTTGATACGCTGCTTGCACAAGGATTAGCTGGGAAAGTAGAATTTTCCTGAACCATCTGCAAAAATAAATGGACAGAAGCATAATCCAAGCTACTCATTTCCTGACTATATTCTATGTTTTGAAACACTTGAAGTGGACCACTCCTACCCTACTGCCCAGCGTTAATGTCCAGCAGATGGGACCATTTGCGCCGGAGTGTAGGCGAAATAAGTACGAGTGGTAACCGGATGTGTGTGTTTCCAGCTCAGGCAGTGAATGACAGTGTCAACAGTGGAGCAGGGACTGCCCAGCCAACTACTGAAAGACCTGATATATCCTATCCGGGGAGCCAGACTCAGCTTTCAAAGACGACTCAGTAGAGCTCATCCGAGTTTTAAGTGGGCCAACACCGCCTGCTGATTGGGTGGTTGAGGATTTACGGCCAAGTCATCGTGAACGATACAGCAAAGTCGTTCATACCCTCATTTAGAGCAAGCTGAGCTGACATTAACTCAATCTCAGCAACTAGCATTCAAAGAAACTCGGACACAGGTTAAGGAGCATGAGACGTACGAGTTGGCTCTCTGAAAGAACGTTTGCATGTGGGCTCACTGTAGGCTGTTGTGTCACTACCACTATTGCTACTGCTGTTGGCCGTAGGTTGGTGAATGCGAATGCACACAAGAGATGTCAAATCGGCGAGTGCGGTATGTTTGGTGCAGTGAAGGCATGATTTGGTTGGAGGAATCGCCACTCACCCCGAAGCATTGCTACGCAGCTAGCGAATGTGAGTTCCTGACTCTGTCTCCTAGGGAATCGTAGCCTCTGATCGGAGAGAGCAATGGCGGTGAATGAACCCTTCCGGTGGGGGCGAAGTGGCATAACTATGCAGCTGAAGGCATAAAAGAAGTCGGTGCGAAAATGTCAACTCTCACGCGTGAAGGCCTGTGACGGAATGTGCATAATACTATCGCATTCGTGTTGCATCACGACAATGGATGTCAGAAGACTTCCAATTACTCATTCGTGCAATGATTTCTTTTGTCAGACTAATAAATTCAACCTCTACTATAGGAATACGCGAGCAATCACAACCGACACACAGTCTAAGATTACTGGACGTGTTAGCCGCGGCAGAAGAGGTAGATTAATGTTTCCATCTGTCGCACACAGTGGTTAGCACTGCAAGATTTGTTAACGAAAATTCCCTTCTGTGAATAGTGTGCGATTTAACTGCAATGAAACCCTCGAAGTGGTGATCACTCACATATGTAGCAGTGAGTTCAACCATGACATCTGCGGATGATTATCGTATGCCAGCTACTTGTATTCGGGTAGTAGACATTAGTAAATGAGCAAAGGGATAAAGTGTGTAGAAATTCCTCAGTTAGGTAAGACAATGTGTAATTACTTTAGTTTGCATGCAGAGCGACTGCAGCTCCCCAAATCTCAGCTTTTTCAAAGCGTCCATATATGTATAGAGACAGCCTGCAAAATATCTGTATTCTTTAAAGCCTCTGCCATTCTGCCGCTCAGTGTCACTTGATGCAAAAAATTTTGCGCTGTTATTCCGATTGTGCATTTGCCACTAGACTTTCCTAATTCGCATTTATAATCGCGACAAGCATGGCGGATTCGACAAATTCCATTGCGATCATAGGTCAGTAATTGGTAGCAGCGAAGAAAGAACTGTTTGTGCTGCCTGAAATAATAGGTGCATTTAAAATGCTGGTGGGTTAATGGGAAATTTGGCACATGCGGCCATTTCTGCGTTCAGCACAGACATTCCCTCAGATACCACCAAATTCCTTTTGAAAGCATCGCTTTCTACCTGGTGGAATGACAGTCATGCGTCTGTTTATTTACTCGGTCATTCATTGTGTCTTGGCGACATACATCGGAGCACAACACCCACACGCGGGATCACGTGTTGGCCAATTCCACCAATTCTTCACAATCTTCTCATCTCAACTTTCCCAAAACATTTTCAGTACGACAATCAGGAACTGCTAAGGGAGATTTTGTGTATTTCGGCCTTGCGAAATCATTGTAACAGCATTCTACTGCAGGTCTAGCTTCTGCTTCCCCAGTGACTACACGGTTTGCATTTTGGGAATGAAGGAGTGGAAGAGGGTGAGATTTGATACAGTTTGTTGCGGACATTAGCACTTTGTTCATCTAGACACACCAAAGTGTTTTTTTGTCCCGTTCCCTCTTTTGCATTTGCGTAGTGCTTACCGGAGCATTGCGGGGAAGCCAAACATTGCCAGTGCGTTTTCATCGTTTGGCTCTGCCGATATGTTCAGTAGCTGATGGGCAAGGAAATCAGAGCATATAATTGTGGAAATGGGGACTAAAGGTGGTAGGTAGAGGTACAACTAGTTGCCATGCAATGTGTACGCACGAAGGATTCGTTTTGACATTCCGCACAAGTTTCTTGCCTAAGGGAAAAAACGTGTGCAAAGTGAAGGCATGAAAATAGATAGGGCACAAAACATGAGCTCCTGGAGTGCCCTGACCAAACAATGTCTACAAAAGAGATAAATAGTAGAGAAAAATGTTCTTACACGCTACTAAAAATCTCAGCACAGTGGAAAGAATTAATGATTTGGACACAAATTAACAAATTAGTTGTTAGCACCTATTCATCGAAAATTGAGTGCTTGGAAATTGTGAAGTGTCTCGTTTTACGGTGGCCATAAGTTAACTCATAATTTGCTGAGTGTTGTGATTTAATCCACGAATAATATTGCCTTTTGATCAAAAAGACAGGAAATTTCCCGCACTCATTCACCGTTGTCTTTGCAAGTAGTAGTAGAAATTCTAACAAAACAGACTCTCCGCGAAACTGCAAATAACCTTATTATCTCCGTGCCGATTGCGCATTACAATAAAAGAAAAATGCTGAAAGTTCTTTCAATGTGGGGTATTTGGAGTGGTGCATGCAGGTCAAGGTAGTTTGTCTAACGATAGTAAAAGTAAGCTGCAAAATATCATCAAACAATATGCATGTAGTTAAATACTAATTAGAAGTTCCCCTTGGCTAATGCTTCTCTGCAATACACATGGAAGGCAGCTCTACGGAAACCGTGTTCCTTTTCTCTACCGGCACAAATCAATTGACAAGTAAAGCCAAATTTCAGAAAATTTGAGGTTCATCATTTACACCTCCAGGTGTGATTTTAATCCACCTCGAATCGTCAGAGGACACAAAATACCGCATCGCGTGTGAAGCCTGATTCGACACCCTACTGAATCATCGCCTATTAAAATTGTTACCATGCAATGCATTCGAGGGTGTAGTTTGCCGCAAGATAAGCTGAGTCGCGTACATCCCAAATGAATTGGTAGACACCTTCGCAGATTTCGCCATTTTTGAATATTTACCCCGCTACTGCTGCATTCGTCAAGCTACGCTTTCCACGCCTCTATTTGATGCAGATCTGCAAGTCGTTTTATACCGTGCATGCCATTGACTTAGATCCCTTTGGCTCTTGATCGTGCTAGCTGGCAATAACGATCAAACAGTTAAAATAGGCTCAATTTCTCTGCGTAGAGCGGTGTCTTGAGCAAACTACTTCAGTATTAGAGCTAGCCTAGTCGTTACAATTTCGCAGCAAAATACCTTCGCTAACGGAAGTTGGACAGCAGAAATTTCTCTGCAAAATCGGATGTGCTTATGCTCTGAATTCTGAATGCTCTGTTAATTTCGACTCATCTCTTGTCAATACCTCCAACTCCTTAAGTCATCCAACTGTCTATCGCCCAAAATGACTAAGCAGATCTAAGTCAACCAGTAGGGAAAATTAATAGTGCAGATGGATTTGTGAGTAGTATATAATTCTGCTCTAGTCAAAGCTGATTTAAAATGCCTTAAATGTGGAATGATCCAACTATTATTCCTCCTGTCTATTTGCCACAGTCAAGAAGATATTCGCAGACAGCTCCCAACTCCAACGAGCTTCTTGATCTCATCTACATTAGTCGTCGTCTCAATCCTCACCACGCCGAGACTAGCCATCTCAACCGCCTGGACTTCTCCCGTGCCAAGGTGGCCACTGGATATTAAGCGCAGGTTAATCGTCCACCCACTGTATATAAGCAGCAATTGTATTTGTGCCTCACTGTGGCCTGCTTGGGGCGCGTTCGAAGTGAAATCAATGGGCATGGTTTCGGTCAGAAGCTTCGTCATTCGGTTGTCCGTGGAGTTTTCAGATGGTAATGTGCTCCTTAGGTCCATCCCAGTTCTTGTTTGTCTCCACCTTCAGGGTCTCACTCTTACTTCCATTTGCATTCACCCTCCTCTCCATTTCTTCCTTCACCGCATTCTCTTCTCGCACACCCAGTCTTTCATCATCTTCAAACACACACACACACACCTATGCAATGCATGTATCAGAGCATCTCAATCATGCGCCTACCTGTGTCTTCTTCCTCTCCATCTGACCAGGCATCTGTGAGGCAGAAGAAACTCCAGCTCAATTCACTGTCCCACTCACCACCACACATCTCTCCTCTCAACTCACCACGTCAAGCACAATCACCTTCGTGGTAATCCACAATTTGCACAGGCAACGCTCCGGCTGGTCGACAAACTGCAACAAACAAAGGCACAGTGTAAAATTTACCAGTTGCCTTGGCACCGAAGTCACCGAAGTCTATTCACTGTCCCACTCACTGCCACACATCTCTCCAATCAACTCACCAAGTCAACTGCAATGAGAAGCAAAATCACCTTAGTAATATTCCGCAATTTGGACAAGAAATGCTCCCGCTGGTTGATGAACTGCAACGAACAAAAGCACAACGGAGTATTCACTAGTCGCCTTCTACAGTGCACCGTTTGAGGGTCTACATCGAACGTCAACTACCCATGGACTTACACTCACTTCCCTCTTCCACCCCAATAGAAGTGTTTTGCATACACTCTGTCTCTTCTAACTATACTTCTTTGGGTGCTGCATCTGGTTCATTCCACTGGTCAATACCACCAGCTTAAATGAACATGACTGAATTCCGGCACCCCCGTTAGAGCAGTAGCATGGCGAATGTAGTACGCGAGATCACTCTCACTTCAGACCAGACATCGGTAATCAGTGTTTTCTTCGCTCCTTCGGTCGTCTTCTTCTTCCCTTTGGCTAAACCATGCCCGCTGCATCTAATCATGCTTTTGTCATGACCAACAGTGAAATTCACCTCTACTGCATTTCATGCGGATGATCCCTGTGTCAACGCACGAAGCGCCATTTAATAGATACAGACGCACCATACTCTTATACATGCGTTCAATGCGTTTCCGTCTAGACAGTCAGCAATATATGAACTTAAAGAGGTTGAAAAATTGGTGCAGGAATGCATCTTAGGGTGGATGTAATTGAGGTGGATGGTGATGTGGATGAATACGGAGTTCATAAAGCAAATATTGCTTTTATTATAGACAGAGATTAATTGAGTTAAGATATGCGGGGAGGAAAATCACTTCACTGTGCCCTTCTACTTAATGACTATGATGCCATATGTCCTGTTACAGGTGTGGAGAAAAAGTACACCAAAATTTGGCAGTCATTTAAGTCATCTTCGACACACTAATCTTCAATAAATTACTTCCACCCATATCCATCCACTTGCACCGATTCATCGATGACTTCGGAAAACATTTTTACCTTCTACTCGAAGTCGCTTGATTTTGTCAACCTGTCCACCTGCACTTTAGGGTACCACAGCACGTAGATTTTAACGTCTCAGAATCCACCCTGAGGCTTCTTCGAGGGTTGGGATCACTTTCTCATTGCTCACTGAGGAGTCAAGATCCAGCACAGTAGGACAGGCAATCGACTTAACAGTATAACTCGATGGTGTAACTCCGCCAAGTTTGCATTCCTCCTGTTGCAAATACAGAGGTAGATATTAGTGCCGGAGAAACAAGCACAGCTTTGTGTTTGAATCAGCATAAAATGCATGGTGAGATCTTTCTTCTGCTCGGCTTACAAATTGTGAGGCATTCCTCAGACCCTACACTTTTAATTGGCATGAAGATGATCCTCCCGGCAGATCTCCTTCCTTTGATAACGAAGTGGCCAAGTCTGCAGATACTCCTGTTTTCGACGAAGATAGGGGAAGGGCAAGAGAGAACAACTTTTCCGCTTCATCGGCCTGAATTACTTCGCGTACACTTCTGAGAGTTGTCTTAGTGTAGCCTGGTTTCGCGGGAAAAGAAACCTTTCTTTCTCTCCTTTTTTCAAGTGCATCTTTGGCAAATTGGAGCAATTAAACACGACCACCTTAAATGTTTGCAATTGTGTTGCTTGTGTACTTGTGCTAGCTTGAAGGGCATGCCATTTGACATATTTCGGCCTCTTTTCCCTAAATTTTTCGCTGCTTTAATCTGCATATTCCAGAAACCTGTTGCTAATACCATTATTTTTCCTTTTTACAAACGTATATATGCATATAGATACTAGCCAGGCTTTTCGACTTTTCCAACTCACAAGCCAATGCCAATGTCATTTGTTTCGTTGTTTAATAAATGCGCGCAAAGCGCATCATGAACATCCTCGTCCGCAGCGAAACATACTTTTAGGTGTAAAGAATAGCTTTGTAACGAAAGTCATTTCCAAATACCCTCCGAAATATGGTTTGTAATTCGGTTTCGCTCTCCCTGCCGCTCAATAGCTGATCGTAGCAGCCTTCAAATGTAGCAAATATCGAGATCAGTTAAAGGCATCGAAGGGTTATAGATGGTGGTGAGTGCTTAATGCCGGAAATGGAGCAACGAAATCTCTTAAAACGTCTCCTTTGCGAGCGCCGGAGGTGAGAGGATCACGGTAAGTGGAAAAGACCGTTCCGTCCGTGAATGCCTTCAAGCTAACACAAGTAACTAATGACTGTCTGTTTCATCTTACACATATATACATGTATGTTTATTGTAAATTACTTTCGGTTACCGCGATTCACAAGAGCGACGACGGAGGGTGGTAAGCATGAATGCCGATTGAAAAGTGCAGGAGCACGCGCACCACGTGGAACGGATGCAGCTGATAAGCATAGTATAAAAGGCGGCACAAGTCAGTCCACAAGTCAGTATCAAGTAGACTGCAAAAGAAATGGGGTCCGGGTGTTGGCAGCAATGTGAGAAGCCGTGGGGCTGGTGGCCTGTGGTGCCGCAATGTGGCCAGTGGTGGGGGTGGCCGTTTGTGGTGAAGCAATGGGACAAGTCGTGTGGCCAGTCGTGCGGATGGTTGGCTGTAGTGCCGCAATGTGGCCAGTCGTGGGGTTGGCCATCTCAGTGGTAGACGGAAACCACGACCGTGTCTTTCCGCATACACTCTCATGGATTTGGAGAAGCCAGCTGATGGTGTGGAAGCATGCCTCTAGTACATTCTTGCTTTTACGCGAAATACATGCTATTTATTCTAATTGTTGTGAGTATTTACTAGAGGGGTGACCTAGCATCGCAGTAAAGCAGGAAAGTTGCCAAATGATGTTTCCCACAGTCCCGTCTCGTTGTACCTGCGCGATTATTTGCACTATCTCCGTATGACATTCCATGCAGAAACCCAAAACCGCTGACATAATTGCCTAATAGTCTGCGAAAACAACCTAACTCTTTATTCCAAAATAATGCATGGTCTCAGCGCTAGTTCGAGACATGATGATGCAATTGCTTCCAAATCCACCTTTGAAGCAGATGATGTCGAAACTGATGGCAAGCCTGTGATTAGGCATGTGACGAATGCAACGATGATTGTTTGCCATGCTCTTGCACCTCTGCACGCAGAAGCACGAACTTTTGCCAGGTAGTGCCTAACATTGCTCATTATTTTTCCTTTCGGTCGGTGAGAACGGGGAAACATTGCCTTATGACCATTTTGCTGACGAGATCTTCACGCCAATGCGAGTGTGCTACCAAATAACACCCAATCACCGACCTTTCATTCTGCTTGGCCATAGGCTATGAGCACTCTCTCAGTTGGCTGGCCTTATACAAGTGAACTTTAGAGCCCATCTACCATGACTTGTTTGCTAATGAGGAAGCTCGATGCTTAGGCTTACCCACAGGGGTGCTTGCGCAGCTCATTGACTCGGTTCACATCGTCGCCAGTGAGGATCTTCGATAATCTGCTTAGTTTAATGGTTATGTGTTGGAGTAGAAGCAAGTGATGTTATTTGCAGGTACGCATGAAAGGAGGACAAACATGTCGGGACGAGGAATCGGACCTTATAAGGGAATATGCATAACACGTCCATTCTAATTTTTCTACGTTGTAAAGGCACTTGCCACTGCTTGCGATGGACACGAGATTGGCTTTAGATTTCGAAGGCTTCTACGTATCCCTCAATTATTCTACTTATGCTGGTTTGCTGGTTTGTTGAGTTAATGAAGAAGTGATCAACGCAAACTCTGCCACTCGATGACGCTACTCTTTAAATGGTGATCTCTTTTGTAAGGACCGATGGTCAGCTCAGTTCAGCATCGAACACTTCTGCATTGCTTCGAGGTACATAGCTCCTGTGTCGGAACCGCGAATGATCCTGACAGATTTCATATACTGTGAGGACGTGTCGCGGATAACCGGTCCAAATATTGAGGGTCCTGGCCTGCAATTAAATACTCGAAATGAAGAACGCACAGGAGATGATACCAGCAAGCGCCCCTTACAGCTCCTACCCTTTTTCACCCTATACCTGGGAACCTTGTGTTTAGGGAGTGGAAATGCCTTCACTTTGGTTTTCTAGGTAAGGACGATCACAGTTGGACTGAGGGGTTAGCCGCGTCCACTCATACGCACCACTCGCCCGTGTACTTGTGATATTGGCATTGCGTGGATAGCTTTAATGCTAATGCTAAATATCAAATCCTGATTTAGACGCCTGCGGATGCTAAGGTGAGAAAGCGAGGCAATGATGAGACAGTATTTGGCGCCTGTTCTCGCCACGTGGATTTTGCATTTGTTTGGCAGTGGAAGTACCACGTGGCACATCTTCATCATGTGAGTGGAGTACAGGCGAAATTATTTTGTAAAACATTCATTTGACGTGCTGCCATTCTATTTGAGAGAGGACGCGGTATAATGCCGTCGCGGTTTAGATGAGTACACAGTTGGATTAAGGAACACTGCTGCCCCATAGTGTGACCTTTACCTCGTTGACATTGGCTCAACTGAGCGGATTACATTGGCTCCCTCCAAATGTTTGTTGGCCTTGAGGCAGGCCAGAGCAATATTTTCGACTACTGCTGGCACAGTGGAGTAGATATTTGCGGAATTCATTTGCAGGCTTACAGATCCATCTCGAATGTGAGGCTAGAGTGATCGCCTTTGCTTGGTCGATGTTAGCCTGACTGAACAGGTCTCATCGTCTCCCTCCGAATATTTGCTGCCCTTAAGTTAGGCTAGTAATGATGTAAATCCATTACTTGCTTGCTTCGAGGCACATAGCTCCTGCGTCGGAATCGTAAATGAACCTAAAGGATCGCATACACTCTGAGGACATACGGCGCATTACCGGTCCAAATATTGAGGGTCTTGACGTGCAATTAAACACTCGAAACGATAAAAGCACAGGAGATGATGCCAACAAGCGTCCCTCACGGCTTTGGCACGTTTCGTATACTTCCTCTGCTAGAGTGACGACGTGCACTTCTTTCATGTCCTAACACTGTGATTCTAACGTCGAAGTTTTAATGTAAAAAAATCAGAATTTCAACAATTTTGGCCACCACCATTTACCAAGTGTGCCGACAACTCTTCCAAACTGGACTCTCTTGTGCTTTTACCCAGTGGTTTTGTTCATGGTTCTTCTGAGCCACTAATTATATACGCGACGGAAAAAGAAACGGGCGGATGGAGCGGATGCCCTTACTAACCGAAATAATGGGCACACAATGTGATTACGTCAAGGAGGCTAATAGTCCATTAAATCAGTATCGGTGACTCGGCCCCAACTGATACTGCAATGATTATTTATTCAGCAGATTTTTCGCAGCATCTGAGGTACTGATTGTGCGTCAGTTTTATTCGTTGCGGTGATTGCAGCTTTCATATCACCATCACATTCCCACGTAAAATGGAGAACGGGTGAAGAAATGGACTCGAAGAAGGTCAGGACACCGCCCTCTCTGTAGATACATTTATGGACACTATTGGGCGCAATAATTTGGGAGGCACACCCGCTGAAGCGCACGGTAAATATGCAATGCCACAGGAGAACCAACGATCCCACCATCGAGGCTGCCTGGTAACGGGGGAATAGTGCACAATGCAAACTGCGGCAGCACCTGCGATGCCTTTGGGAGCCCATCCACAAGAAGTGGATTATACCATTTACAAATTCATGCTCTCTTCCGACGCATCACGCATCTGGTGGCCAGAATGCCAAGCACTTCCATGCAGGTAAGGTGACAGACCTAACGACATCACGTCCTTCCTTCCTGCCACAGTTTATGCAACGCTTTAGTGGCCAAACACTGTCGATGAGACAGAAGTCAAGTCGACGTGCCAAACACCAGCACAATGAATTGCCGATTGCACCGAGATGAAAGGTAGCGCTATTCTGCCTAGTTTGTAAGACGGAGGGGTGCAGCTGTACTAATCCCGTTAACGAAAGGCTACGCGAGGTGCCAGTTACGGCTGGAGCGGCGAGGTGCTTAGCAAACACACTTCCGAATTCCATGGACATTGTGAATAGTTGATTCAGATATAGCTGGCTATGGACACCAATCCATAGACATGGTGCCAGTGCTTATATCTGGTGGCATTGGAAGTGACGTACACGAAGTCAAAGGAGATGGTAAAGGAGAAGAAGATAGCTAAGATGGGGAAACGGGGAAGGAATGAAGGAAGAAAATATGTGCACAGTGGAGTGCACATTATCGCCTATGCTATTTACTCTTTTGCACCTCTTATTTTGCCAGTCACTCAATCATTATTTCGTTCGTAGATATGGCATACCGGAAGCAGAAGCATAATGGTATGAGCTGGCAAAAGCGCAAGTAGAAGTGAAAGTAGTCTGCACTTTCCCGCCACTCAATAAGCATCCTGGCAGTAGCAGACCAAGGTTCTCAACGAATTTGCAATTCCTGCATGTCTTAGGAGAAGGGATTTCGTTCTAATCTTCCTCTAATTGACCTCACCTTTGGCGATTGCGGTAGGGAAGCTGAGTCCTCCGTGGAGCACATGAGGCACTGCGACGTCTTTTCGGCGGATTTGTCGTTAACCCATCAAATGAGGATTGGAGAGCTAGCTATGTAGATGAAACAGTACAGAGTGAGAAACTAGGCGCAAGCAATGCAGTAAATTATTCATGTTAATGATTGAGGTAAATGGAACGCGTTCATCGCATGTGAGAGGGTTGCATTCACTCACATAGGCATTTTGGTAGTTAAGCTACGTAGGCAGACGAGGCAGGTCGCTAGAGTAAAAGGCTGATGATGGAAGCCGCGTGGAGCATGAACGGAACCGGGGTAATCAACCTGTCCCTTTCCCTGCCCTATCATTGTCTAAATTGCCAGAGATGTAACTGGGATAGGCGCACGAATTATAACGAGTTCGTGCGAAATCAGCGCTGTTCTTCACCACAGCAGCAGAAGGTAAAAGGGACGTAGCGGGTGCGTAAATCTTGCTAAAGGCATTCACATCCGCTTGCCACTAACACTTACTATGGAAGCAATTGGTAAACAGTTAAAGCTGTAGATGATTTACAAGCGGAAGCTGCCTTCGGATACCTGTGGATTGCAAAAATCCTTCTTTTGAAACCATTTCTACTTAAATTGCTGATCACTTAGCTGATTTGAGCAAAAACAATTTTGTGTTAATGTGGCAATTGGTGGTAGAAGAATGTCGCCCTCATCTAGGTCAGCAAATTCGCAGATTTTCGAGCCAGAAGAACCCTCGTAAGTGCTTGCAGCTTAAATAAGGCCGTTGCAATAAGGCAGCCAAACTAAGCTTTAATCGACAGCCGGCACATTGTCCTGCCAAATGGGCCTGCAATTTAGCAGCTACATTGAAGACATAATCAAGATCGCGATTGACGGCCAGACGACACTCATGGCCTATAATTAATTAAAGCGTTTTTCCTAAAACAGCATCCATTTTGTGAGCCTCAAAATCTTCCCTTACTTTCCATTTATTCACATGCTTGAAGCGCGAATACCTCAACGCAAAACTGCCGTCTGCAAATGGTTTCCAAAATTTCTGTTTTTAGCCTTTCCCAAAAGTTTAGAGCATTGTTTCGTGAGAGATCTCGCCCTTCCCTACCTCTACTGCAGTCCTTACGCCTTTGGCTCTACTGCCAACGCTGTCACAACCCCCGTTGATTTACCGATCTGCAGAAGTGAAACGACCGCAGCATATGATGTTCATCGTTTCAAGAGGCACAATTTAACGAGGAGAGTCATTGGACAAATGCAGATAGCTGGTAAGTAATTGGAGAAGTGAGTCTTAAGATAATCACTTCCGATGATTAATACCACTAGACATGTTGTGGGGAAAGTAAATCACTCCATCTCATCATACCACAGTTAATGACACGAGTCCTGAGAAATAACATTCTAAATTTCACGCAGAGTCTAATGATTCGTGAATTACAAGCTGCGAGGAATCAAAGGAACGGTGTGAGAAATCAAGTCGTGTAAAGTTGATAAGAGAGCATGCTCACACATGCGGTCCTGGTTGCCCACACGATGTCATGATTTAGCGCATTACATCTCAAAGTTATCTTTGAGTGCATGTATCTAAGCTTCCCAGGCCATTGTACACTGGATTAGGTTTCAAGGGCTAAGGCTAGGACCGATCCGCTTGCAAAAGGCAGAAGCTATTTGGATTGCAGGCGTTATTGAGGTAGGTATGCAGCGGCACAATATTTACTACTAAAGGTGCACGGTGATTGACAATTGCAGTTTGACCTCAGGATGCACGGCCTGGTTCACGCGTACCGAAACATCCAACTTTATTCTCCAACGTTTCACTTTCTCCGCGATCTAAAATGTGCAAATTATGGGACTTCGATATCAAATGTCAGGCGAAAAGCAAACTGACTTAGATTGTCTGCAATACTAAAACCACATTGCTCTCGAAGAGTAGAAGTAAATGCGGGAGGTGTACTAGCCCGATTGCAAGTTCTGCATCGGGAGAAACGCGCAAATTATTTTGGTTTTGACTCGTCCACAATTTTCGCTTTTGCATGAGAGATTTATGAAATTATTGTGCACTATTTTCAGCTGGAGTCTTTTGACGAGGGAAAAAGGAAGGTTAAGACAATTTGGCACAGTATGTTGTGCATAACTTACTGCAGAGGGAGGAGTTATGGCCATCTGGAATGCATTGATGCAAATGCTGAGGGCATAAATTGCCTCTCCATTGTTCAATGATTCGATAAATTTGCCAAACAATCAGTTGATGCTGTCACAGGTAATATCCCCCCCAGTTGACATGCACCTGCAGTGGTAATGAATGCGCATATATTTTCACGGCTATGTGATTAAAGGCAGGATGCTTCCTAGCAATTTGGTATTTTGGAAAAAGGAATCATTGTATTTTTGCAAGACATTCGGTGACCTCAGGGGGATGCAAAACGTGGACAAGCAATAGTTTGACACAATGTTGGCAGCGTTGATTCTGGAACCCACGCCAGATGTTTAACTTGCCTCAAGGCTGATGAAGGAGCCTCCGCATTTCATTGGTTTTGGTGAACGAACAGGCTGCTTACTCCTGCTTTTTGAGTAATTCGTTGGCTATAAAGGGTGATGCTGATGCAAAATGCGTACTCCTGACTAGCTTGAGGAAAAAGATGGCAAAATCATTACGATGCTCCTTGTCTATAGTCGGGCAAGCTCCCTGTGGATTTCTCTGATTGCCTGCGCGTTCATTAAATCAAACAATTTTGCTCCCATGGGAATGGTTTAATTAGCTCTGTTTCATGATACAACACTAAAATGATGGCAACTAGGTAGTGATTTGCACAGCCACTACAAAATAAAATTATTGTGCGTAGGATTTTGAATGCAGGAATATTCTATCCATATGGTGAATAGTATGAGTAGTGGAGATTTCGTTATTTTGGTCGCTTCAGGCACATTGACGTTAATCTGTAAACGTAAGCGTCACCTATCCAATTTGTCCATGGTTATGCAAGCTGTCTTCTGAGCTTTGGCCTTTCCTGCCAAATTTTAGCTCTTTGGCTAGGAGGTTACCCTTTTTAAAACCGAAGCAAAGTGAGCGTGCCAGCGTTGGCAAGAGTGTCATCTAGTGCATATGGAAATTGCCGAAATACAAGTGTTCTTTTGTGACATCGTGCATCATGAGATGGTCGAGAGCATAGAAGCACGTGGAGCAGGACTGTCACGCGGAGAGTATAGAGCCGACGAGAAGGGTATAAAAGGCGACACATCTGAGCAGGCAAGTGAGTATCAGAGGAAGCAAGGCGATAATCAGAGAAATGGGATTTGGTGGCTGGCCGTGTTCATATCCGTGGAAGTGGGCACCGTGGACTGGTGTCATACAGGGCTCGCAGTGTGGTGAGAAGAGTGCGTGGTCATCATGGGTGGTGCCACAATGTGAGTCGCCATGTGCATGGTCATCATGGGCGGCGCCGCAATGTGGCAAGCCGTGGGGATGGTCGTATCCGTGGTGGTAGAGCAGCCAACTGACACTGAACAGGCTCTCCTTAACTTCTTTCTTGCTATATAACACTAGTGCTGATTGTGTGTGGCCATTTCTAAATAAACAATTGTGCAGCTGATCCAGCTGTGTTTTTCACATTGCTAAGCGGCAATCATGTGGTGCTGAAGGGAGTATGAATCCAATGCTCCAAGCAAATGCATTAGTCAATTTGGCTACCAGTCCGAAAGCCAGTCAAGTAGGCAATCTATCGGTCAGGGAATCAGTCACTCAACCGAGACACCAGTACAATTGGGAGTAGAAGGGAGAAAAGAGAAAGCGCAGACGCACTTATGTCGAATTGACTCAGGAGAATGGAAGAAGAGAATACGGAGCGGGATAATGCGAGTCCATTAACGGAAATAAATTATGGAGAAACAAATGCAGCATGGAGGAAAAAACGAAAACAAACGTATTAAAGGAGGTAGGATAGTTGGGGACTGCGGGTTAGCAGCGAAGAGAGAAACGTGCAATGACTGAGATTTAGGTTGAGGAGATAAGATAATCACTAATACCCGTCTGCCCATCATCCACCCACTTTTTACGATCTCATTGCTCCGATCCATGTGTGCACTTTTCAATCGTCTAGTCACATACCCATCTATCCATCTGCAGGACCATGTTGTAGGCACCAAATTACTGCATTCATTTTTTCTTTCATCCGAATTTGTAGTCTATTGTGCGCACGAGCACACATTCACACCTTCCGAAAGTTCAATTCGACTTGGATCTTTGATTTTTGCCTCGGAGATTTTAAACTTCTTTGGATTCATCCCTTCAATAAAGCTAGCCTTCAAGGCACTTGGGGTGCTGTCATGAAGTTGGCAGATTTTCATCCACTCTGGAATTATCTCATTTTCTACCTCCACACCCTTAAAGCAGAGGCAATCTTTTTCACTCCCTTCATGGCAGACGGACTATAAAGTTCACTTGTAGAAGGCCAGCCAACTGAGAATAGTGTCTATAGATTGTGGCCAAGCAGAATGAACGGTCGGTGATTGGGTGTTATTTAGTAGCAGACTCGCATTGGTGTGGAGGTCTCAACAGCAAAACGAGCATAAGGCAATGTTCTCTCGTTCTCACTGGCGTAGAGGAAATACAATGGGCAATGTTAGGCACTACCTGGCATTGCTTTCCAACGTCAAGCCATTTGTTTCTGTCCAACCAATCTGAACTGCAAATATGCCACGAGAGTTTCTTGGCCCCTTTCCCAACTTTGCTTGACCAAGATGTCTCGAGTAGAGAATAACACATGTAAATCTGTTTTGCCTCGCATTTGTGCAAGAAACAAATTTATGCAAAATTTCGTGCCTCTGGGTGCAGAGGTGTACAAGCATTACAAACAATCACCATTGCATTTGTCACATGCTTGATCACGGGCTTGCCATCATTTTCGACATCATCTGCTTCAAAGGTGGATTTGGAAGCAATTGCATCATCATGTCTCGAACTAGCGCTGAGACCACGCATTATTTTAGAATAAAGAGTTAGGTTGTTTTCGCAGACTATTAGGCAATTATGTCAGCGGTTTTGGGTTTCTGCATGGAATGTCATACGGAGGTAGTGCAAATAATCGCGCAGGTACAACGAGACGGGACTGTGGGAAACATCATTTGGCAACTTTCCTGCTTTACTGCGATGCTAGGTCACCCCTCTAGTAAATACTCACAACAATTAGAATAAAAAGCATGTATTTCGTGTATAAAGCAAGAAAGTGCTAAAGCCATGCTTCCACACCATCAGCTAGCTTCTCCAAATCCATGAGAGTGTATGTGGAAAGACACGGTCGTGGGTTTCGTCTACCACTGAGATGGCCAACCCCACGACTGGCCACATGGCGGCACTACAGACAACCATCCGCACGACTGGCCACACGACTTGTCCCATTGCTTCACCACAAACGGCCACCCCCACCACTGGCCACTTTGCGGCACCACAGGCCACCATCCCCACGGCTTCTCACATTGCTGCCAACACCCGGACCCCATTTCTTTTGCAGTCTACTTGATACTGACTTGTGGACTGACTTGTGCCGCCTTTTATACTATGCTTATCAGCTGCATCCGTTCCACGTGGTGCGCGTGCTCCTGCACTTTCAAATCGGCATTCACACTTACCGCCCACCATCATCGCTCTCGTGATTCGCTGTAGACGAAAACAATTAACCATAAATATGCATACTCACAAGTAGTGGAACTTCTATGACCACGATACATCAATTACTGCCGAGGATGATATATCAACCTTACACAAAAAACATTTGCAGAAAATTATTATTCTAAGATCAGCATTCACTGGGCTCTTTTACATTTCTTTAGGAGGAGTAAAGCAAGTATTGCACCCTCCAAGGTTGGTAGCACTCATCCGCTAGCTGATGACGCATTTAAAGAGAGGTAATCCACCCATCTACACTATTCACGGAATGGTTGAGTTTAATGCACTTTTTACGTAGAATAGTTTAT
The DNA here is from genome assembly GCA_000469725.3 of Echinococcus multilocularis. Classification (NCBI taxonomy): domain Eukaryota; kingdom Metazoa; phylum Platyhelminthes; class Cestoda; order Cyclophyllidea; family Taeniidae; genus Echinococcus; species Echinococcus multilocularis. The sequence continues at coordinate 113,724 of LN902849.1, read as the reverse complement.
TTGGATTTGCTAGTCTAGTTGACAATTAAAATTGCTAGCTTATTGTTTGTACTTTCGGTTAAGTGAAATTCGCTTAGATGCTAGGTGGCAAAAAAGCAAGCCATGAAATGCAGGAGAGCGGCTTTACGAATATGGTGTTTCCTTTCAATATTTCGAACGTTATGTTTTTAAAAGTTGCTCATTTCCCATGGCCAGCATAATTTTTTCTTAACCGATGTAATCCATTCGCGTAGCAATTGCTGTATTTGCACGACTGTGCCACTGCAATGGAAAAGTGGACAGAGCCCTTGTGCTCTTCGGTTACGATTCTGATGAAGGCAGTGCAGGCCTAAATTAGCAATTCAGAGAAGTGAAAATGGAAACATGTCTCTCCCTATAGCTGTAGTGAGCGCTTCATTTTTAGGCGTCACGGATGTGCTTCTTTAATTATGTCGGCCATGGAAAAAGAGCAACTTTTAAAAACATAACTTTCGAAATATCGAAAGGAAGCACCATATTTGTCAAACTGCTCTCCTGTATTTCATGGCTCGCTTTCTCTCTATCATTCCCGCACCTCTGCCTGATAGATGAAGCTGCAGCAGGAAGCACTGACTGATACGGCCATTCATTTAGGCAGGCACGTAGACCGGTCGTGTCCGTGTTCCTCATACGCACACCTTAGCAAATGACTAAGTCATCATACAACCACAAATACACTCTTTTTCAGCTACACAGCAATGAAAGATCCTCATTCTAGCAGTGACACAGCAATGGCTGTGGTGGTGGCAATAGATCTAATACATAGTTTACAGTCCTAGCTGATGCAGTCAGTGTCCTAAAAGAAAGGTGGAAAAGGACCAGCTATAAACAGAGCCGCCTCTGGCTGAAAAGGTACTCAGATTTGGTCATTCCATCTCCAGAATTCTAATAGTGCATTAGGATACCACAAAATGCGTTTTGAGTCACTCCATACCCCTCTGTTGGCAAAAGACCAAATGCACCCTTTAGCAAATAAGCATAAAGAGCAAAAAGAGGTTACTTCAAGCAGAAATCACGCACAGATGGTCAAATTCTGGAGCTTAAAGTGGCTGCTGGTAGATAAGGTGGTCGAGCTGCTATGAAGTTCACGGTTGCAGCAGAAGCAAATTCACACTCGCGTTGATTGCTGCGCGTCAATGGAGAAAAGCAGTCCTCCAATTCATCCTATTTCGCCATCTCTGACAGCCCACTTCTAGCCTACGGCATGGGAGGATTGGAGGAGGGTATTTTTTTAGGTCGAAGTCAGTGAAGCGTTTATCCATGCTCTGGGCTGCCAGTCCAGGTTGTGGTAGTTGTGTGGCTCGGTAATACTGGCATCACTACTGTCACACTCCACACTTGTCACTAATTTCTCAAACACCTCGGTCCATTAGTGGCATGTGCTTGTTGTGAGCAGCAGTGAGGTGCAGTGTCGCGGTGACCAAGGATGAACATCTGGGGGCCGCGTACTTCTCAATAGTAGTCCAACAGATGCTTCCGTTTGAAGGCTCCGTAGAACTCAAGACACCTTATACCACTCGAGTCAAAACGCTTGCTGTATCTGTGTCCGGGACCTTCATTTATAACACTTTATTTCCTGGTATAATTTTGCAACTGTCGCAGCAGAGGGAGAGCGCGACAATCCATTTATGCCAATTCCGTTATATCCATTGCACTCTCTTCATTACTGTAACCCTTTTGATATGGAAGAGCAAAAGAAGAACACTTAGGAAGGCACATAGCCAAATTATTGCTCTTCCAGTCCTTTCTCATTCATTACTCCCCCGCTCCTAATGTCATCAAAAAGCTTCTCTACTCTCGATTATCTCACAGCTCTGCCTTGTTGAAGAATTAGTGCTTTCAAGTTAGCTGAAATTAAGAGACCTAAAGCGGAGGTCAATGGAATGATATTGTAGGAAGGTTCAGGTGGAAAGCGAGGGAGGCAATGTCTACAAACTCTATCCACAGCATACACAACTGCATAAACAAGGCCAATGATCTGCCACTAATAACTTCCATGAATGCCACGCTACACTAGTCCCAGTTTCGTTCTAGGCACGTAACTAACACCTACCGTGATGACTGACAAGTCTCCCTATGTCGGACAAGTTGACTATCCTTGTGTCCAGAGTTGAGAATTGTCAACTCTGGGAGCGACATCTACGGCCGATTGGTCTGTTGTGCAATTTCACGATAGCGTCAGACATGCGTTCTACAAGCTTCATGAAGCAGCACCCCAACCCCTCCAAGTAATCCGTGGTGACCTCCAATTCAGTCATTACTGGGATTAAAAAGTAAATTTCCTGTGATACTTACGCCTCATGGCTATTTCTGAGAGCACCGCGGTTGCAATCACTTCACCATCATCTTCAGGATTAGCAACATGGAGAGAGTGAGAGGTGCCATCTGATTGCGCTTGGGCGGAGGAGGCGTTTCTCTCAATTCGGGGACAGGCCTAGAGGCACCTTTCCGGATGCCCTATTGAATGATGGAGGCAATGTTGATTATGAGTACTTATCAAAACTACTTGAGCGCTCAAATAACCTCGAGGAGGAATTGCCTACCCGCCCTCTTCCTAAAAAATGTATGCCTGATGAATTGGAGTAAACGCAGAGTGATGCAGACAAGAACGAAGTTTTAAGTCCAGGTATGCTAAAAAATTAAACAGAACAAAACGAACTAATTTAGTATTGCCTTGATTTTTACCTTCGCCGAAAAGAACAAGCGGAGTATAGTTAACCGGTAAAACCTCATCTATCTATCAATCTATCCATCCATTTATCGAGTCACTTCGACTTTGATGGCGATATACCAAACTAATCTACCCAATTTGTATATTGTATTGGTATTTTTTATTTTTTATTTCACAAAATTAACCTCTTCCAGCAGCTAAAGGATTGTCGCGATGTATTGTGGCTTATAAAAGTGGTGCTAGTAAATTTGTTGAAATATTTTGCTTTCATTGTTTTCGCAGGTGTAGGCACAGCTTCACTTAACGTGGCGTTGAACTACAAGGAGTCAGAGGCCAGTGCTGCCTAACCCATTGACCAGTTAGTGGACTCTGAGGGGAGAGACGGCGACCATGTGTTCAATGAGTACTTGGCACATGGCATAGGTCAGATCTAACAAACTTATCTCCTCTGGAACGACCTATGATTCACTTCTAAGCGATTGCAATGAACGTAAACAAGATATTATTTCTCAATGTTAACATAGTGAATACCACCAATAACAGACTTGCCACAATTATTCAATGCTGTCTTTGCAATTATTGGTAGGGAATTCCACCTTGCTCAAGACTGTTTTACGAGTAAATACTCACGTGTCTCTATGCTGGTGTCAATAATTCCCTGGATCTGTGAAACGACAAGAACTGTAGTTAATTGCGTCAATGTAATGACAAGTACAGTTGTCAAATCTAGTGGGTAGCAGGGAAGGTTCTCGTGCTCTGCATCTGTTGGAACTGATAGGAACTTATAGAGCGCGTCCAAGTGCCCCTTCAGGGTGGGCCATTTTCTGCTGTGTTTTGTGCTGCTTGCGCATCTTGAGGCTCTAATATTAAGAAATGGCATTTAAGTCCAGTGACTGCATTTTAGGTTTACTTCCTATGCAAAGTGAAGCTAAATGCCACTAATTCTGCGTCACAGTGTTCCACAATAATGCCCCGACGAATCGACTTGAGCAGATGGTTGGCTTTTGATTGACCAGTGGTGGATATCACGCGGTAAGGCAAAGGTAAGAATATAAAGACACATGGAAGCAGTTACACATCACAGTACAATGTTCAAGCATGACAGACTCGGTTGTACATCAGCAGCAAATTTTTTGCACTCAAAAGCAGACATGCTTTTAAGTAATGGCAGAAATCCATTAGAATGGGGAGGAATTAATAGCACAGACCCAATTTAGAAAACTTATTTTTAGCATAAACTTTCGCACTCCAGATCGGTTGCACATTAAAAGCACCTCCCACTTGAAGCTTGGAGTACATCGCCTTTTAAATTGTTGAGGGTAGATGTTCTAATGCGCGTTATTAGGCATACACACAAACGCGCTAAGTGAACCGTCATTTCGCTTGGAAAAGCAGTGACGTTCTCCCTTATTTGGATTTGTGTGACGCCTTTATTTATGAACTAACAGTGCATAAAAAAGGCGTGATTAAAATTAGTAAACGCAGTTCGGTATATTTTGAATGCGCGGTATTTGAAAAGGTATATGTAGATCAAGGCAAAAAAATTAAAACAAACTGATAAAGTCTCGCTAATTAATTAGTTGCAGGTGGCTGTTCTACATAGTCTTACCACTAAATATGCACTCCGTTGCATGCTGAATGGCGCTGTCGCCCGTATATTGTGGAGAAGTCTACATTAGCGGAGTTATTTCCTGTTGACTGATAACTTTATTATGAATAAAGTAAAGTCGGACAAAAAATAGAACATAGTTTTAAAAAAATCATTCATAACTTTTGGTGCATTTGCTTGTTTTCAAATAAACGCTAATTCGAAGCATTTATGAAGTGACAATGTAAATTCTGCCATAGCTGAGAGGAATAAGGATCAGCAGATGTCTCCAAGCGTTTATGTATCATTCAGGTGACGTTCCTTAAGGCACAGGGTGGCTGCAAACTACACTTTTACATAGCGCCATGTCATTTGCGAGAGTGTAAACGGATTGGTCTGTGTTTTATGAAGGCTCCAAACAGGGCAATAAGGGAATGAATATCAGCAAGTAAGATCCTTGATGCTAAGGCACTCCACCTCACTCGGCTTTGCTCTACTACCTTCTACTACATTGCTCAATAAAATGCCACTGAAATCGCGGCTCGAATGCCATGGTGGAAAGGGCACACCGACAATGAATTCTCTGCTGCTGATAAATCACCTTTTACACCAATTGTGTAATAAATGTGTGGATAGTGAGATTTAGGCTCTAGAGTTAGGCTAATCACCGATCCCTTTTTCTTCCCTCCACCCATCTCTCTTCAGCTCTATCCATCTAGCTATGCATAGACCATCTGGCCATCTAGCCATCTGTACAATTACTTTGCAAGAAGCAAATGGTTACAATGAATCTTCCTCCTTCGCGTCATAAATAATTTCGTTCATTACATTACATTCGTCCCTCTTTTTTGTCTAACTGAAATGCTTAGTGATTTCGATGCATACACACAAGAAAAACGAGGTATAGACCATTTTTTTACGTAATTTTCCCTCCCCCTCCTCACAAAAAGGCAGGGAGGAATGAGAAAGAAGAAATTAAGATTCCAATGAAAAAAAGCAAAAGATAAAATTTATTTTAACAGAGTACTCGTAGGTGGGAGGGCACCAGGTTAAAATTTAGGAAAATAATACAGAAAAGGCAAAGAGCGGAGGGGTGGTAAAGGCTTGAGAAACCCGCAGCGAAGGGAAGAATGAAGCTGGGCGGGGGAGAGAAAAGTGGAAATTAAAAAACCTTACAACACAGAAAAATATCATGAGGAAGTAATACGATAAATAAGTAAACATTGCTTGAAGTTCTATGAAATTGGAAAATTTTGAAGGGGCGAATTTTGTGTAGTCGCCTTATCCAGCAGCTATTAAGATGCCCAAAAGGTGGGGAGGGGAGATATGTGAGGCGAAGGAAAGAACGTTGCTTGAGAAGCACGGAAATAAGAAATGATGGAGTCTTGATGAAATAAATCAGTCAACACAGGGTGACATCTTGCCAGGGATGGACAATTTTTCAGGCTTGGACACATCAAAAGGCAGTAGATTGATAAATCAGCTCTAAGGCCATTTATTTGAGGTTATTCGGAGAACTAATACTCCATACCTAAACAGAGGGAGTCAGCCAGTGAGTCACGAGGTTAGCCCCAAATTTGTCACTAAAAATCGAGAGGGGGGAAATACGCCTCTCGTCCACCATGAAGGAATATGAATGCTATGAAATGAAAGTAACTGCACGTATTTTTCCTTTTCAAGAAGGAGACTACCTTATCAAAGACCTGAGACAAAAGAAAGAAAAGAGAGAAAAATACTATTACCTCTCCTTTGAGAAAAGAAATGCCTTGACCGCGAGACTTGCAGTGGACAAAAAATACTTTTGTGGCCTGTGGTACATGGGGAGTTCAAAAGCCCTAAAATTCCTTCAATAAGCTTGCTTTTAAAGAGGAAAACGGAAATAATTGTTACTAGATATGGAAAAGGCCAAGAAATGTCGGAGATTTCCAAATCAACCATGTGTCTGTTTTCTGCATTTCCCTTCCCGTCACCGCCATCCCCCAAGAAAAAAGTGCGGGTATGTGGATAATGGTGAAGGGAAAGGACCGCCTCTATAGGTGGATTAGACAGGCCGTAGATAAAGAGAGGGTGGGGAGAACGTAAAATTATGAACGAAATTCGCTATCGAAAAATTAGCCTTTTTTGCCAGATGGGAGAGGAGGAGTAAAAGGGGAAGAAGTTTCCTATTGAAGGTCATGCAGAAAGGAGTTGATTTTGAAGACGATGACGACGAAGAGGTGGAAAAAAGAGGGAAGCAAATTTCTCAACTACGAAAAGAGGAGGGAAAAAGCAGGATGATGACTAGGAAGGAGAGACAAAGAAGTGTTTGAATGCTTCCACCTTCGGATTTGCATTAATGACGACACAGCGGAGGCTGTATTTCGCTTCATTCTGGGGAGCCAATTTTGAGTGCCAAATTAAAAGTTATCACCACAAACAAAAATGTGCGCAAAGGTAATATGTATTTTGGGTGCCCTTTAATCCAAGGTGATAGAACCTAAGAGCGGAAAGAAGGGGGTGACAAAGATTGCCTCTGCTTTAAGGGTGTGGAGGTAGAAAATGAGATAATTCCAGAGTGGATGAAAATCTGCCAACTTCATGACAGCACCCCAAGTGCCTTGAAGGCTAGCTTTATTGAAGGGATGAATCCAAAGAAGTTTAAAATCTCCGAGGCAAAAATCAAAGATCCAAGTCGAATTGAACTTTCGGAAGGTGTGAATGTGTGCTCGTGCGCACAATAGACTACAAATTCGGATGAAAGAAAAAATGAATGCAGTAATTTGGTGCCTACAACATGGTCCTGCAGATGGATAGATGGGTATGTGACTAGACGATTGAAAAGTGCACACATGGATCGGAGCAATGAGATCGTAAAAAGTGGGTGGATGATGGGCAGACGGGTATTAGTGATTATCTTATCTCCTCAGCCTAAATCTCAGTCATTGCACGTTTCTCTCTTCGCTGCTAACCCGCAGTCCCCAACTATCCTACCTCCTTTAATACGTTTGTTTTCGTTTTTTCCTCCATGCTGCATTTGTTTCTCCATAATTTATTTCCGTTAATGGACTCGCATTATCCCGCTCCGTATTCTCTTCTTCCATTCTCCTGAGTCAATTCGACATAAGTGCGTCTGCGCTTTCTCTTTTCTCCCTTCTACTCCCAATTGTACTGGTGTCTCGGTTGAGTGACTGATTCCCTGACCGATAGATTGCCTACTTGACTGGCTTTCGGACTGGTAGCCAAATTGACTAATGCATTTGCTTGGAGCATTGGATTCATACTCCCTTCAGCACCACATGATTGCCGCTTAGCAATGTGAAAAACACAGCTGGATCAGCTGCACAATTGTTTATTTAGAAATGGCCACACACAATCAGCACTAGTGTTATATAGCAAGAAAGAAGTTAAGGAGAGCCTGTTCAGTGTCAGTTGGCTGCTCTACCACCACGGATACGACCATCCCCACGGCTTGCCACATTGCGGCGCCGCCCATGATGACCATGCACATGGCGACTCACATTGTGGCACCACCCATGATGACCACGCACTCTTCTCACCACACTGCGAGCCCTGTATGACACCAGTCCACGGTGCCCACTTCCACGGATATGAACACGGCCAGCCACCAAATCCCATTTCTCTGATTATCGCCTTGCTTCCTCTGATACTCACTTGCCTGCTCAGATGTGTCGCCTTTTATACCCTTCTCGTCGGCTCTATACTCTCCGCGTGACAGTCCTGCTCCACGTGCTTCTATGCTCTCGACCATCTCATGATGCACGATGTCACAAAAGAACACTTGTATTTCGGCAATTTCCATATGCACTAGATGACACTCTTGCCAACGCTGGCACGCTCACTTTGCTTCGGTTTTAAAAAGGGTAACCTCCTAGCCAAAGAGCTAAAATTTGGCAGGAAAGGCCAAAGCTCAGAAGACAGCTTGCATAACCATGGACAAATTGGATAGGTGACGCTTACGTTTACAGATTAACGTCAATGTGCCTGAAGCGACCAAAATAACGAAATCTCCACTACTCATACTATTCACCATATGGATAGAATATTCCTGCATTCAAAATCCTACGCACAATAATTTTATTTTGTAGTGGCTGTGCAAATCACTACCTAGTTGCCATCATTTTAGTGTTGTATCATGAAACAGAGCTAATTAAACCATTCCCATGGGAGCAAAATTGTTTGATTTAATGAACGCGCAGGCAATCAGAGAAATCCACAGGGAGCTTGCCCGACTATAGACAAGGAGCATCATAATGATTTTGCCATCTTTTTCCTCAAGCTAGTCAGGAGTACGCATTTTGCATCAGCATCACCCTTTATAGCCAACGAATTACTCAAAAAGCAGGAGTAAGCAGCCTGTTCGTTCACCAAAACCAATGAAATGCGGAGGCTCCTTCATCAGCCTTGAGGCAAGTTAAACATCTGGCGTGGGTTCCAGAATCAACGCTGCCAACATTGTGTCAAACTATTGCTTGTCCACGTTTTGCATCCCCCTGAGGTCACCGAATGTCTTGCAAAAATACAATGATTCCTTTTTCCAAAATACCAAATTGCTAGGAAGCATCCTGCCTTTAATCACATAGCCGTGAAAATATATGCGCATTCATTACCACTGCAGGTGCATGTCAACTGGGGGGGATATTACCTGTGACAGCATCAACTGATTGTTTGGCAAATTTATCGAATCATTGAGCAATGGAGAGGCAATTTATGCCCTCAGCATTTGCATCAATGCATTCCAGATGGCCATAACTCCTCCCTCTGCAGTAAGTTATGCACAACATACTGTGCCAAATTGTCTTAACCTTCCTTTTTCCCTCGTCAAAAGACTCCAGCTGAAAATAGTGCACAATAATTTCATAAATCTCTCATGCAAAAGCGAAAATTGTGGACGAGTCAAAACCAAAATAATTTGCGCGTTTCTCCCGATGCAGAACTTGCAATCGTGCTAGTACACCTCCCACATTTACTTCTACTCTTCGAGAGCAATGTGGTTTTAGTATTGCAGACAATCTAAGTCAGTTTGCTTTTCGCCTGACATTTGATATCGAAGTCCCATAATTTGCACATTTTAGATGGCGGAGAAAGTGAAACGTTGGAGAATAAAGTTGGATGTTTCGGTACGCGTGAACCAGGCCGTGCATCCTGAGGTCAAACTGCAATTGTCAATCACCGTGCACCTTTAGTAGTAAATATTATGCCGCTGCATACCTACCTCAATAACGTCTGGCCGTCAATCGCGATCTTGATTATGTCTTCAATGTAGCTGCTAAATTGCAGGCCCATTTGGCAGGACAATGTGCCGGCTGTCGATTAAAGCTTAGTTTGGCTGCCTTATTGCAACGGCCTTATTTAAGCTGCAAGCACTTACGAGGGTTCTTCTGGCTCGAAAATCTGCGAATTTGCTGACCTAGATGAGGGCGACATTCTTCTACCACCAATTGCCACATTAACACAAAATTGTTTTTGCTCAAATCAGCTAAGTGATCAGCAATTTAAGTAGAAATGGTTTCAAAAGAAGGATTTTTGCAATCCACAGGTATCCGAAGGCAGCTTCCGCTTGTAAATCATCTACAGCTTTAACTGTTTACCAATTGCTTCCATAGTAAGTGTTAGTGGCAAGCGGATGTGAATGCCTTTAGCAAGATTTACGCACCCGCTACGTCCCTTTTACCTTCTGCTGCCGTGGTGAAGAACAGCGCTGATTTCGCACGAACTCGTTATAATTCGTGCGCCTATCCCAGTTACATCTCTGGCAATTTAGACAATGATAGGGCAGGTAAAGGGACAGGTTGATTACCCCGGTTCCGTTCATGCTCCACGCGGCTTCCATCATCAGCCTTTTACTCTAGCGACCTGCCTCGTCTGCCTACGTAGCTTAACTACCAAAATGCCTATGTGAGTGAATGCAACCCTCTCACATGCGATGAACGCGTTCCATTTACCTCAATCATTAACATGAATAATTTACTGCATTGCTTGCGCCTAGTTTCTCACTCTGTACTGTTTCATCTACATAGCTAGCTCTCCAATCCTCATATGATGGGTTAACGACAAATCCGCCGAAAAGACGTCGCAGTGCCTCATGTGCTCCACGGAGGACTCAGCTTCCCTACCGCAATCGCCAAAGGTGAGGTCAATTAGAGGAAGATTAGAACGAAATCCCTTCTCCTAAGACATGCAGGAATTGCAAATTCGTTGAGAACCTTGGTCTGCTACTGCCAGGATGCTTATTGAGTGGCGGGAAAGTGCAGACTACTTTCACTTCTACTTGCGCTTTTGCCAGCTCATACCATTATGCTTCTGCTTCCGGTATGCCATATCTACGAACGAAATAATGATTGAGTGACTGGCAAAATAAGAGGTGCAAAAGAGTAAATAGCATAGGCGATAATGTGCACTCCACTGTGCACATATTTTCTTCCTTCATTCCTTCCCCGTTTCCCCACTTAGCTATCTTCTTCTCCTTTACCATCATCCTTTTCCTCGTTGGATCACACCCCCAATGCCACCAGATATAAGCACCGGCACCATGTCTATGGATTGGTGTCCATAGCCAGCTATATCTGAATCAACTATTCACAATGTCCATGGAATTCGGAAGTGTGTTTGCTAAGCACCTCGCCGCTCCAGCCGTAACTGGCACCTCGCGTAGCCTTTCGTTAACGGGATTAGTACAGCTGCACCCCTCCGTCTTACAAACTAGGCAGAATAGCGCCACCATTCATCTCGGTGCAATCGGCAATTCATTGTGCTGGTGTTTGGCACGTCGACTTGACTTCTGTCTCATCGACAGTGTTTGGCCACTAAAGCGCTGCATAAACTGTGGCAGGAAGGAAGGACGTGATGTCGTTAGGTCTGTCACCTTACCTGCATGGAAGTGCTTGGCATTCTGGCCACCAGATGCGTGATGCGTCGGAAGAGAGCTTGAATTTGTAAATGGTAGAATCCACTTCTTGTGGATGGGCTCCCAAAGGCATCGCAGGTGCTGCCTCAGTTTGCATTGTGCACTATTCCCCCGTTACCAGGCAGCCTCGATGGTGGGATCGTTGGTTCTCCTGTGGCATTGCATATTTACCGTGCGCTTCAGCGGGTGTGCCTCCCAAATTATTGCGCCCAATAGTGTCCATAAATGTATCTACAGAGAGGGCGGTGTCCTGACCTTCTTCGAGTCCATTTCTTCACCCGTTCTCCATTTTACGTGGGAATGTGATGGTGATATGAAAGCTGCAATCACCGCAACGAATAAAACTGACGCACAATCAGTACCTCAGATGCTGCGAAAAATCTGCTGAATAAATAATCATTGCAGTATCAGTTGGGGCCGAGTCACCGATACTGATTTAATGGACTATTAGCCTCCTTGACGTAATCACATTGTGTGCCCATTATTTCGGTTAGTAAGGGCATCCGCTCCATCCGCCCGTTTCTTTTTCCGTCGCGTATATAACTAGTGGCTCAGAAGAACCATGAACAAAACCACTGGGTAAAAGCACAAGAGAGTCCAGTTTGGAAGAGTTGTCGGCACACTTGGTAAATGGTGGTGGCCAAAATTGTTGAAATTCTGATTTTTTTACATTAAAACTTCGACGTTAGAATCACAGTGTTAGGACATGAAAGAAGTGCACGTCGTCACTCTAGCAGAGGAAGTATACGAAACGTGCCAAAGCCGTGAGGGACGCCTGTTGGCATCATCTCCTGTGCTTTTATCGTTTCGAGTGTTTAATTGCACGTCAAGACCCTCAATATTTGGACCGGTAATGCGCCGTATGTCCTCAGAGTGTATGCGATCCTTTAGGTTCATTTACGATTCCGACGCAGGAGCTATGTGCCTCGAAGCAAGCAAGTAATGGATTTACATCATTACTAGCCTAACTTAAGGGCAGCAAATATTCGGAGGGAGACGATGAGACCTGTTCAGTCAGGCTAACATCGACCAAGCAAAGGCGATCACTCTAGCCTCACATTCGAGATGGATCTGTAAGCCTGCAAATGAATTCCGCAAATATCTACTCCACTGTGCCAGCAGTAGTCGAAAATATTGCTCTGGCCTGCCTCAAGGCCAACAAACATTTGGAGGGAGCCAATGTAATCCGCTCAGTTGAGCCAATGTCAACGAGGTAAAGGTCACACTATGGGGCAGCAGTGTTCCTTAATCCAACTGTGTACTCATCTAAACCGCGACGGCATTATACCGCGTCCTCTCTCAAATAGAATGGCAGCACGTCAAATGAATGTTTTACAAAATAATTTCGCCTGTACTCCACTCACATGATGAAGATGTGCCACGTGGTACTTCCACTGCCAAACAAATGCAAAATCCACGTGGCGAGAACAGGCGCCAAATACTGTCTCATCATTGCCTCGCTTTCTCGCCTTAGCATCCGCAGGCGTCTAAATCAGGATTTGATATTTAGCATTAGCATTAAAGCTATCTACGCAATGCCAATATCACAAGTACACGGGCGAGTGGTGCGTATGAGTGGACGCGGCTAACCCCTCAGTCCAACTGTGATCGTCCTTACCTAGAAAACCAAAGTGAAGGCATTTCCACTCCCTAAACACAAGGTTCCCAGGTATAGGGTGAAAAAGGGTAGGAGCTGTAAGGGGCGCTTGCTGGTATCATCTCCTGTGCGTTCTTCATTTCGAGTATTTAATTGCAGGCCAGGACCCTCAATATTTGGACCGGTTATCCGCGACACGTCCTCACAGTATATGAAATCTGTCAGGATCATTCGCGGTTCCGACACAGGAGCTATGTACCTCGAAGCAATGCAGAAGTGTTCGATGCTGAACTGAGCTGACCATCGGTCCTTACAAAAGAGATCACCATTTAAAGAGTAGCGTCATCGAGTGGCAGAGTTTGCGTTGATCACTTCTTCATTAACTCAACAAACCAGCAAACCAGCATAAGTAGAATAATTGAGGGATACGTAGAAGCCTTCGAAATCTAAAGCCAATCTCGTGTCCATCGCAAGCAGTGGCAAGTGCCTTTACAACGTAGAAAAATTAGAATGGACGTGTTATGCATATTCCCTTATAAGGTCCGATTCCTCGTCCCGACATGTTTGTCCTCCTTTCATGCGTACCTGCAAATAACATCACTTGCTTCTACTCCAACACATAACCATTAAACTAAGCAGATTATCGAAGATCCTCACTGGCGACGATGTGAACCGAGTCAATGAGCTGCGCAAGCACCCCTGTGGGTAAGCCTAAGCATCGAGCTTCCTCATTAGCAAACAAGTCATGGTAGATGGGCTCTAAAGTTCACTTGTATAAGGCCAGCCAACTGAGAGAGTGCTCATAGCCTATGGCCAAGCAGAATGAAAGGTCGGTGATTGGGTGTTATTTGGTAGCACACTCGCATTGGCGTGAAGATCTCGTCAGCAAAATGGTCATAAGGCAATGTTTCCCCGTTCTCACCGACCGAAAGGAAAAATAATGAGCAATGTTAGGCACTACCTGGCAAAAGTTCGTGCTTCTGCGTGCAGAGGTGCAAGAGCATGGCAAACAATCATCGTTGCATTCGTCACATGCCTAATCACAGGCTTGCCATCAGTTTCGACATCATCTGCTTCAAAGGTGGATTTGGAAGCAATTGCATCATCATGTCTCGAACTAGCGCTGAGGCCATGCACTATTTTAGAATAAAGAGTTAGGTTGTTTTCGCAGACTATTAGGCAATTATGTCAGCGGTTTTGGGTTTCTGCATGGAATGTCATACGGAGGTAGTGCAAATAATCGCGCAGGTACAACGAGACGGGACTGTGGGAAACATCATTTGGCAACTTTCCTGCTTTACTGCGATGCTAGGTCACCCCTCTAGTAAATACTCACAACAATTAGAATAAATAGCATGTATTTCGCGTAAAAGCAAGAATGTACTAGAGGCATGCTTCCACACCATCAGCTGGCTTCTCCAAATCCATGAGAGTGTATGCGGAAAGACACGGTCGTGGTTTCCGTCTACCACTGAGATGGCCAACCCCACGACTGGCCACATTGCGGCACTACAGCCAACCATCCGCACGACTGGCCACACGACTTGTCCCATTGCTTCACCACAAACGGCCAACCCCACCACTGGCCACATTGCGGCACCACAGGCCACCATCCCCACGGCTTCTCACATTGCTGCCAACACCCGGACCCCATTTCTTTTGCAGTCTACTTGATACTGACTTGTGGACTGACTTGTGCCGCCTTTTATACTATGCTTATCAGCTGCATCCGTTCCACGTGGTGCGCGTGCTCCTGCACTTTTCAATCGGCATTCATGCTTACCACCCTCCGTCGTCGCTCTTGTGAATCGCGGTAACCGAAAGTAATTTACAATAAACATACATGTATATATGTGTAAGATGAAACAGACAGTCATTAGTTACTTGTGTTAGCTTGAAGGCATTCACGGACGGAACGGTCTTTTCCACTTACCGTGATCCTCTCGCCTCCGGTTGCACTATTTTGCTGATCTGGTGCATTTCGGTTCTAGGCTATGCTCTGAGAGGAGTGAACTGTTTTTAAAAGAGAAATATTTCGTTGCTTAGTGCCCACAGCTTTTCCGAGTCAGCTATTTAAGCACTCACCACCATTGCCAAGCATTGATAACCCCTTCGATGCCTTTAAACTGATCTCGATATTTGCTACATTTGAAGGCTGCTACGATGAGCTATTGAGCGGCAGGGAGAGCGAAACCGAATTACAAACCATATTTCGGGGGGTATTTGGAAATGACCTTCGTTACAAAGCTATTCTTTACACCTAAAAGTATGTTTCGCTGCGGACGAGGATGTTCATGATGCGCTTTGCGCGCATTTATTAAACAACGAAACAAATGACATTGGCATTGGCTTGTGAGTTGGAAAAGTCGAAAAGACTGGCGAGTATCTATATGCATATATACGTTTGTAAAAAGGAAAAATAATGGCATTAGCAACAGGTTTCTGGAATATGCAGATTAAAGCAGCGAAAAATTTAGGGAAAAGAGGCCGAAATATGTCAAATGGCATGCCCTTCAAGCTAGCACAAGTACACAAGCAACACAATTGCAAACATTTAAGGTGGTCGTGTTTAATTGCTCCAATTTGCCAAAGATGCACTTGAAAAAAGGAGAGAAAGAAAGGTTTCTTTTCCCGCGAAACCAGGCTACACTAAGACAACTCTCAGAAGTGTACGCGAAGTAATTCAGGCCGATGAAGCGGAAAAGTTGTTCTCTCTTGCCCTTCCCCTATCTTCGTCGAAAACAGGAGTATCTGCAGACTTGGCCACTTCGTTATCAAAGGAAGGAGATCTGCCGAGAGGATCATCTTCATGCCAATTAAAAGTGTAGGGTCTGAGGAATGCCTCACAATTTGTAAGCCGAGCAGAAGAAAGATCTCACCATGCATTTTATGCTGATTCAAACACAAAGCTGTGCTTGTTTCTCCGACACTAATATCTACCTCTGTATTTGCAACAGGAGGAATGCAAACTTGGCGGAGTTATACCATCGAGTTATACTGTTAAGTCGATTACCTGTCCTACTGTGCTGGATCTTGACTCCTCAGTGAGCAATGAGAAAGTGATCCCAACCCTCGAAGAAGCCTCAGGGTGGATTCTGAGACGTTAAAATCTACGTGCTGTGGTACCCTAAAGTGCAGGTGGACAGGTTGACAAAATCAAGCGGCTTCGAGTAGAAGGTAAAAATGTTTTCCGAAGTCATCGATGAATCGGTGCAAGTGGATGGATATGGGTGGAAGTAATTTATTGAAGATTAGTGTGTCGAAGATGACTTAAATGACTGCCAAATTTTGGTGTACTTTTTCTCCACACCTGTAACAGGACATATGGCATCATAGTCATTAAGTAGAAGGGCACAGTGAAGTGATTTTCCTCCCCGCATATCTTAACTCAATTATTCTCTGTCTATAATAAAAGCAATATTTGCTTTATGAACTCCGTATTCATCCACATCACCATCCACCTCAATTACATCCACCCTAAGATGCATTCCTGCACCAATTTTTCAACCTCTTTAAGTTCATAGATTGCTGACTGTCTAGACGGAAACGCATTGAGCACACGTATAAGAGTATGGAAGAGTGGACAGTGGTGTGTCTGTATCTATTAAATGGCACTTCGTGCGTTGACACAGGGATCATCCGCATGAAATGCAGTAGAGGTGAATTTCACTGTTGGTCATGACAAAAGCATGATTAGATGCAGTGGGCATGGTTTAGCCAAAGGGAAGAAGAGGACGACCGATGTCTGATCTGTAGTGAGAGTGATCTCACGTACTACATTCGCCATGCTACTGCTCTAACGGGGGTGCCGGAATTCAGTCATGTTCATTTAAGCTGGTGGTATTGACCAGTGGAATGAACCAGATGCAGCACCCAAAGAAGTATAGTTAGAAGAGACAGAGTGTATGCAAAACACTTCTATTGGGGTGGAAGAGGGAAGTGAGTGTAAGTCCATGGGTAGTTGACGTTCGATGTAGACCCTCAAACGGTGCACTGTAGAAGGCGACTAGTGAATACTCCGTTGTGCTTTTGTTCGTTGCAGTTCATCAACCAGCGGGAGCATTTCTTGTCCAAATTGCGGAATATTACTAAGGTGATTTTGCTTCTCATTGCAGTTGACTTGGTGAGTTGATTGGAGAGATGTGTGGTAGTGAGTGGGACAGTGAATAGACTTCGGTGACTTCGGTGCCAAGGCAACTGGTAAATTTTACACTGTGCCTTTGTTTGTTGCAGTTTGTCGACCAGCCGGAGCGTTGCCTGTGCAAATTGTGGATTACCACGAAGGTGATTGTGCTTGACGTGGTGAGTTGAGAGGAGAGATGTGTGGTGGTGAGTGGGACAGTGAATTGAGCTGGAGTTTCTTCTGCCTCACAGATGCCTGGTCAGATGGAGAGGAAGAAGACACAGGTGGGCGCATGATTGAGATGCTCTGATACATGCATTGCATAGGTGTGTGTGTGTGTGTTTGAAGATGATGAAAGACTGGGTGTGCGAGAAGAGAATGCGGTGAAGGAAGAAATGGAGAGGAGGGTGAATGCAAATGGAAGTAAGAGTGAGACCCTGAAGGTGGAGACAAACAAGAACTGGGATGGACCTAAGGAGCACATTACCATCTGAAAACTCCACGGACAACCGAATGACGAAGCTTCTGACCGAAACCATGCCCATTGATTTCACTTCGAACGCGCCCCAAGCAGGCCACAGTGAGGCACAAATACAATTGCTGCTTATATACAGTGGGTGGACGATTAACCTGCGCTTAATATCCAGTGGCCACCTTGGCACGGGAGAAGTCCAGGCGGTTGAGATGGCTAGTCTCGGCGTGGTGAGGATTGAGACGACGACTAATGTAGATGAGATCAAGAAGCTCGTTGGAGTTGGGAGCTGTCTGCGAATATCTTCTTGACTGTGGCAAATAGACAGGAGGAATAATAGTTGGATCATTCCACATTTAAGGCATTTTAAATCAGCTTTGACTAGAGCAGAAGTATATACTACTCACAAATCCATCTGCACTATTAATTTTCCCTACTGGTTGACTTAGATCTGCTTAGTCATTTTGGGCGATAGACAGTTGGATAACTTAAGGAGTTGGAGGTATTGACAAGAGATGAGTCGAAATTAACAGAGCATTCAGAATTCAGAGCATAAGCACATCCGATTTTGCAGAGAAATTTCTGCTGTCCAACTTCCGTTAGCGAAGGTATTTTGCTGCGAAATTGTAACGACTAGGCTAGCTCTAATACTGAAGTAGTTTGCTCAAGACACCGCTCTACGCAGAGAAATTGAGCCTATTTTAAGTATTTGATCGTTATTGTCAGCTAACACGATCAAGAGCCAAAGGGATCTAAGTCAATGGCATGCACGGTATAAAAACGACTTGCAGATCTGCATCAAATAGAGGCGTGGAAAGAGTAGCTTGACGAATGCAGCAGTAGTGGGGTAAATATTCAAAAATGGCGAAATCTGCGAAGGTGTCTACCAATTCATTTGGGATGTACGCGACTCGACTTATTTTGCGGCAAACTACACCCTCGAATGCATTGCATGGTAACAATTTTAATAGGCGATGATTCAGTAGGGTGTCGAATCAGGCTGACCACGCGATGCGGTATTTTGTGTCCTCTGACGATTCGAAGTGGATTAAAATCACACCTTGAGGTGTAAATGATGAACGTGAAATTTTCTGAAATTTGGCTTTAATTGTCAATTGATTTGTGCCGGTAGAGAAAAGGAACACGGTTTCCGTAGAGCTGCCTTCCATGTGTATTGCAGAGAAGCATTAGCCAAGGGGAACTTCTAATTAGGTGCGCTAATAAATGGCGGAATCTTTGAAAAAGACCGTGTGCTTTTGAGATCAGAGACAGGTGATGTCTATGTGACAGTATTGATGGGTGGGTGAGCGTGTACACTAGAGGTGTAGAATGTGTAAGACCTCATAGCTGACTCTGAGTTAAACAAATCCACCAATCCAAACGAGATGGCACCGTGGGATCGGCAGTGTAGGCACGCAATCTAATCGGTATAGAGTGAGAGGTGGATTTGGCCATAGGCATTTGGTCGAATTACGCTAGGTGAGGTGGACTCAAATGCATAGAGAGCGTGCTCTTTAAGATAGACTCTCACCTAATGACTATGACTGATTGGAAGCCACCATGGGTAGTAAAACCTAAAGCCACATTGTTGGGCAGAAGGAGGGAACACACTGGTTCATCTCCGCATTCACCCCCTACACATTGACTGGACAGCTGATAACGCACAATTCCATAGAAAGTGGAGCAGATGCCAGCGAAATCAGGTTGTAGGAGAAACGAATGGGTCTTCACGTCTTCTCGCAGAAGCCTACCACGCCTGGCAGCATGTCCTTTTTTCTTCAATGAATATTACTTAGTGGCAAAACGTGTATGTGCTAATGGCGGGTAAAATGTGAAGTTAATTTCAAGTGATACAAATGGATGAGGGTGTTGAACATGGTGGGGCTCAAATCTTCAGTGATCCTCTCAGAATACACGCACACAGAGTAAGAGTAGCATAGCAGCAAAATCTGCATTGAAGACCTCGTATTGTGAATTTCATCTTATTATTAGTACCTTGTTTGGAAACTCGACAGAACGCAAGCCTATCCATTTTCGCTCTAGCGCAAAACATGGTGTTATGCGCTGGTGCAATTTGGGGGAAGTCAGCCATTTAAGGACAACTAATGCTGCATTCATCGCTGCCTGAATAAAAGAAATGTCTGGAGGCATTTGCAGATCTGGTTTTCTGTTGGCTGTGGGTGAATTTGTATGGTCATGTTTTAACTCAATCCGATTAGCGTCTGTGCAACACCACTGATGCATCAAAATGTCCGGACATTATTAAATTGAAAAATGTTTAAACATCAGGACAATTTGGTGTTATGTTTGGTCTTGTTAATTTTGGGTAGAAAAGTGGACTTTGCACGACTTAATAGACTAAAACTTCGAGAAATTGAACTTGCGAAATCGTCATTTAGCAAGCTAACAGTTGGTATTTAATTGCAATCAGGATAGCAATAGCACTATGCATATTGTTTGATGATGTTTTGCAGCTTACTTTTACTATCATTAGACAAACTACCTTGACCTGCATGCACCACTCCAAATACCCCACATTGAAAGAACTTTCAGCATTTTTCTTTTATTGTAATGCGCAATCGGCACGGAGATAATAAGGTTATTTGCAGTTTCGCGGAGAGTCTGTTTTGTTAGAATTTCTACTACTACTTGCAAAGACAACAGTGAATGAGTGCGGGAAACTTCCTGTCTTTTTGATCAAAAGGCAACATTATTGGTGGATTAAATCACAACACTCAGCAAATTATGCGTTAACTTATGGCCACCGTAAAACGAGACACTTCACAATTTCCAAGCACTCAATTTTCGATGAATAGGTGCTAACAACTAATTTGTTAATTTGTGTCCAAATCATTAATTCTTTCCACTGTGCTGAGATTTTTAGTAGCGTGTAAGAACATTTTTCTCTACTATTTATCTCTTTTGTAGACATTGTTTGGTCAGGGCACTCCAGGAGCTCATGTTTTGTGCCCTATCTATTTTCATGCCTTCACTTTGCACACGTTTTTTCCCTTAGGCAAGAAACTTGTGCGGAATGTCAAAACGAATCCTTCGTGCGTACACATTGCATGGCAACTAGTTGTACCTCTACCTACCACCTTTAGTCCCCATTTCCACAATTACATGCTCTGATTTCCTTGCCCATCAGCTACTGAACATATCGGCAGAGCCAAACGATGAAAACGCACTGGCAATGTTTGGCTTCCCCGCAATGCTCCAGTAAGCACTGCACAAATGCAAAAGAGGGAACGGGACAAAAAAAAGACTTTGGTGTGTCTAGATGAACAAAGTGCTAATGTCCGCAACAAACTGTATCAAATCTCACCCTCTTCCACTCCTTCATTCCCAAAATGCAAACCGTGTAGTCACTGGGGAAGCAGAAGCTAGACCTGCAGTAGAATGCTGTTACAATGATTTCGCAAGGCCGAAATACACAAAATCTCCCTTAGCAGTTCCTGATTGTCGTACTGAAAATGTTTTGGGAAAGTTGAGTTGAGAAGGTTGTGAAGAATTGGTGGAATTGGCCAACAATCTAAAGAAGGCGATTAATACGTGATCCCGCGTGTGGGTGTTGTGCTCCGATGTATGTCGCCAATGCTGCTGATCGGCAGGCAGAAGGCATAGTTGTTTATTACGCTGTGAACACAATAAACAGTAAGACTTATCGATGCTTTGGCAGGTAAATCACCACCATCCTAATTGCCACCTCTGTCACCTTCCTTCTGTCCTTTACTGCAATTGGCTAAGCCACATGTCAGAGTGCCTGCATGCTGTACAGATTCCTGTCTGTCATCGTTGATCAGTGCAACTCGCCCTTCACGGCTGATGTTTAAGGGACTAAAGGCAAATTACTTGCATCGCAGACCAATTGCCATAGAGGAATAATACCAAACTTCGGCAGAGGACGGTTGATCTTTCATCTGTCATACAAGAGAGCAATAACTAACAATGAATTGATGGATGCGTGCAGTAAAATTCTTCAGATCTCACTAACTGATCCAACCTTCTGCCCTGTAACGCTGGGTGTGGCATTAATGTCAAATTCGCCTATGATTTTCCCCTTAAAGTGTCCGTAAAGATGAGCGATTGCCAGTCAGATCGCCGTTTTCTAATCTGGCATGAGTTACTGGCAATCATATCAACATAAAGCAGCTTGCAAGAAAGACAGAGCAGTTAAGGGTTTCATATTGACTAGTCATTGAAACTTCGAAATGGCTTAAAATATGCTAGTAAAACACGGCAACCTGGGTAAAAACCTAGAATAAAGCCCTAATTTCGATAAAATCGCACTTTATTACAGCAAAAGCAGTCCGAGAGCTCGCGAAGATCTGCTGAAAAGGTGTATTATGCAAAGCTGCACGGAAAGCGTTTTACTTCAGTTGTACCCACACAGTACGCTGAATGCATATGACAAAAGGTGACCTTGTTGTTGCCGTGGTGGCAGAGCAATTGACCGACGTGGGTAGCAAATATTGCGACACATCTTCTTGGAGACGTAACTAGAGGAGCTGCAATCTGACACCAGCGGCGTGTCGTTACTAGCGCCACGAACATTCATAACACACCCATATGAAACTGGGGACAATGGCCTCCGGTAAGACGCTCCTCTGCATAAAACTCCGCACTCTGCAGTCTTCACTGAGCAGCGCTGCGGCGCCTTCGCTTTAAAAAACACTTTCTAGATCGGGACTTTTGACACAGGAAAACAATTGGCCCGAAATTATTCAGCTCAAGTGAGTAAAGGAGACGTTTTCGTTGTAACACATCGGGAAAGAGGACGGTGCAGGACTCGCAGACAAGGCACAACTTACCAGGGTATGAGCATTTAGTGCAAAATTTGTGGATGCGGTAAGCCGATGAAAGGAGCTGAATGAGAAACTGGTCAAGGTGCTGTACTAAATCGGTGGCGCTAAACATGCGCTCATCTGGCAGAGTTTTAAGATGAACAAATGAATTCGCCCACTGCTAACAGAAACCAGGAACCTCAGTGGGTCAGTGCGCCATTTCTATTTCTTCCTTATGCTGCTGTTTCAAGTCCCAATCCAACTAATTTCTTGATTGACTAACTGACTCATCGACGAACGAAATGACAAATTTTGCAGGCTTTCGACCGATCGCCTGATTGATTGACGCCTTTGTTTTGCTGCTTGGACAAACATACATAAAATGACCTCATGTTGCAACCGATAGTTGTGCTAAAATATCCTAGAATTATTCCATCTGAGTTCAAAGCGATGCCGTAGCTTGGTTTTTGGTACTTGCTCGTCTGTGGCGAGCCCCTCGTTTCCGTGACATCTGCTTGCCAATTGCAATATACCATCTTCCTTCTAGTAATACCTGGCGTGCCGTAAGGGCGCGTCAGTTATGGATCTATGAACCTTGGATGCAACCCTTCGCAAGGAATTGGAAAGACGTAAAGTAGAATAAAAAAAGAAAAGAGTGGATAAGTTGGTGAACAAGCACGGTTCTTCCGCGTCTCCATTACACCCTACTTCTACATGGCTTCATCCCCATCCTCACTACTCCATCCAACTCCCACTTCTTCCACATCTCCTCTCCTCATCTACGTCCAGCATCCCCTTCATTTATAACACTTTATTTCCTGGTATAATTTTGCAACTGTCGCAGCAGAGGGAGAGCGTGACAATCCGTTGATGCCAATTCCGTTATATCCATTGCACTCTCTTCATTACTGTAACCCTTTTGATATGGAAGAGCAAAAGAAGAACACTTAGGAAGGCAAATAGCCAAGTTAATGCTCTTCCAGTCCCTGCTCATTCATTACTCCCCCGCTCCTAATATCATCAAAAAGCTTCTCTACTCTCGATGATCTCACAGCTCTGCCTTGTTGAAGAATTAGTGCTTTCAAGTTAGCTGAAATTAAGAGACGTAAAGCGGAGGTTAATGGAAAGATATTGTAGAAAGGTTCAGGTGGACACTGAGGGTGATAGAAAGGTGATAGAACCTAAGAGCAGAAAGAAGGGAGTGAAAAAGTTTGCTTCTGCTTTAAGGGTTTGGAGGTAGAAAATGAGATATTTCCGGAGTGGATGAAAATCTGCCAACTTCATAACAGCACCCCAAGTGCCTTGGAGGCTAGCTTTATTTAAGGGGTGAATCCAAAGAAGTTTAAAATCTCCGAGGCAAAAATCAAAGATCCAAGTCGAATTGAACTTCCAGAAGGTGTGAATGTGTGCTCGTGCGCACGATGGACTACAAATTCGGATGAAAGAATAAATGAATGCAGTAATTTGGTGCCTACAACATGGTCCTGCAGACGGATAGATGGGTATGTGAATAGACGGTATGGCATGCACGGTATAAAAACGACTTGCAGATCTGCATCAAATAGAGGCGTGGAAAGAGTAGCTTGACGAATGCAGCAGTAGTGGGGTAAATATTCAAAAATGGCGAAATCTGCGAAGGTGTCTACCAATTCATTTGGGATGTACGCGACTCGACTTATTTTGCGGCAAACTACACCCTCGAATGCATTGCATGGTAACAATTTTAATAGGCGATGATTCAGTAGGGTGTCGAATCAGGCTGACCACGCGATGCGGTATTTTGTGTCCTCTGACGATTCGAAGTGGATTAAAATCACACCTTGAGGTGTAAATGATGAACGTGAAATTTTCTGAAATTTGGCTTTAATTGTCAATTGATTTGTGCCGGTAGAGAAAAGGAACACGGTTTCCGTAGAGCTGCCTTCCATGTGTATTGCAGAGAAGCATTAGCCAAGGGGAACTTCTAATTAGGTGCGCTAATAAATGGCGGAATCTTTGAAAAAGACCGTGTGCTTTTGAGATCAGAGACAGGTGATGTTTATGTGACAGTATTGATGGGTGGGTGAGCGTGTACACTAGAGGTGTAGAATGTGTAAGACCTCATAGTTGACGCTGAGTTAAACAAATCCACTAATCCAAACGAGATGGCACCGTGGGATCGGCAGTGTAGGCACGCAATCTAATCGGTATAGAGTGAGAGGTGGATTTGGCCATAGGCATTTGGTCGAATTACGCTAGGTGAGGTGGACTCAAATGCATAGAGAGCGTGCTCTTTAAGATAGACTCTCACCTAATGACTATGACTGATTGGAAGCCACCATGGGTAGTAAAACCTAAAGCCACATTGTTGGGCAGAAGGAGGGAACACACTGGTTCATCTCCGCATTCACCCCCTACACATTGACTGGACAGCTGATAACGCACAATTCCATAGAAAGTGGAGCAGATGCCAGCGAAATCAGGTTGCAGGAGAAACGAATGGGTCCTCACGTCTTCTTGCAGAAGCCTACCACGCCTGGCAGCATGTCCTTTTTTCTTCGATGAATATTACTTAGTGGCAAAACGTGTATGTGCTAATGGCGGGTAAAATGTGAAGTTAATTTCAAGTGATACAAATGGATGAGGGTGTTGAACATGGTGGGGCTCAAATCTTCAGTGATCCTCTACGCACACAGAGTAAGAGTAGCATAGCAGCAAAATCTGCGTTGAAGACCTCGTATTGTGAATTTCATCTTATTATTAGTACCTTGTTTGGAAACTCGACAGAACGCAAGCCTATCCATTTTCGCTCTAGCGCAAAACATGGTGTTATGCGCTGGTGCAATTTGGGGGAAGTCAGCCATTTAAGGACAACTAATGCTGCATTCATCGCTGCCTGAATAAAAGAAATGTCTGGAGGCATTTGCAGATCTGGTTTTCTGTTGGCTGTGGGTGAATTTGTATGGTTATGTTTTAACTCCATCCGATTAGCGTCTGTGCAACACCACTGATGCATCAAAATGTCCGGACATTATTAAATTGAAAAATGTTTAAACATCAGGACAATTTGGTGTTATGTTTGGTCTTGTTAATTTTGGGTAGAAAAGTGGACTTTGCACGACTTAATAGACTAAAACTTCGAGAAATTGAACTTGCGAAATCGTCATTTAGCAAGCTAACAGTTGGTATTTAATTGCAATCAGGATAGCAATAGCACTATGCATATTGTTTGATGATGTTTTGCAGCTTACTTTTACTATCATTAGACAAACTACCTCGACCTGCATGCACCACTCCAAATACCCCACATTGAAAGAACTTTCAGCATTTTTCTTTTATTGTAATGCGCAATCGGCACGGAGATAATAAGGTTATTTGCAGTTTCGCGGAGAGTCTGTTTTGTTAGAATTTCTACTACTACTTGCAAAGACAACAGTGAATGAGTGCGGGAAACTTCCTGTCTTTTTGATCAAAAGGCAACATTATTGGTGGATTAAATCACAACACTCAGCAAATTATGCGTTAACTTATGGCCACCGTAAAACGAGACACTTCACAATTTCCAAGCACTCAATTTTCGATGAATAGGTGCTAACAACTAATTTGTTAATTTGTGTCCAAATCATTAATTCTTTCCACTGTGCTGAGATTTTTAGTAGCGTGTAAGAACATTTTTCTCTACTATTTATCTCTTTTGTAGACATTGTTTGGTCAGGGCACTCCAGGAGCTCATGTTTTGTGCCCTATCTATTTTCATGCCTTCACTTTGCACACGTTTTTTCCCTTAGGCAAGAAACTTGTGCGGAATGTCAAAACGAATCCTTCGTGCGTACACATTGCATGGCAACTAGTTGTACCTCCACCTACCACCCTTAGTCCCCATTTCCACAATTATATGCTCTGATTTCCTTGCCCATCAGCTACTGAACATATCGGCAGAGCCAAACGATGAAAACGCACTAGCAATGTTTGGCTTCCCCGCAATGCTCCAGTGAGCACTACACAAATGCAAAAGAGGGAACAGGAAAAAAAAGACTTTGGTGTGTCTAGATAAACAAAGTGCTAATGTCCGCAACAAACTGTATCAAATCTCACCCTCTTCCACTCCTTCATTCCCAAAATGCAAACCGTGTAGTCACTGGGGAAGCAGAAGCTAGACCTGCAGTAGAATGCTGTTACAATGATTTCGCAAGGCCGAAATACACAAAATCTCCCTTAGCAGTTCCTGATTGTCGTACTGAAAATGTTTTGGGAAAGTTGAGTTGAGAAGGTTGTGAAGAATTGGTGGAATTGGCCAACAATCTAAAGAAGGCGATTAATACGTGATCCCGCGTGTGGGTGTTGTGCTCCGATGTATGTCGCCAATGCTGCTGATCGGCAGGCAGAAGGCATAGTTGTTTATTACGCTGTGAACACAATAAACAGTAAGACTTATCGATGCTTTGGCAGGTAAATCACCACCATCCTAATTGCCACCTCTGTCACCTTCCTTCTGTCCTTTACTGCAATTGGCTAAGCCACATGTCAGAGTGCCTGCATGCTGTACAGATTCCTGTCTGTCATCGTTGATCAGTGCAACTCGCCCTTCACGGCTGATGTTTAAGGGACTAAAGGCAAATTACTTGCATCGCAGACCAATTGCCATAGAGGAATAATACCAAACTTCGGCAGAGGACGGTTGATCTTTCATCTGTCATACAAGAGAGCAATAACTAACAATGAATTGATGGATGCGTGCAGTAAAATTCTTCAGATCTCACTAACTGATCCAACCTTCTGCCCTGTAACGCTGGGTGTGGCATTAATGTCAAATTCGCCTATGATTTTCCCCTTAAAGTGTCCGTAAAGATGAGCGATTGCCAGTCAGATCGCCGTTTTCTAATCTGGCATGAGTTACTGGCAATCATATCAACATAAAGCAGCCTGCAAGAAAGACAGAGCAGTTAAGGGTTTCATATTGACTAGTCATTGAAACTTCGAAATGGCTTAAAATATGCTAGTAAAACACGGCAACCTGGGTAAAAACCTAGAATAAAGCCCTAATTTCGATAAAATCGCACTTTATTACAGCAAAAGCAGTCCGAGAGCTCGCGAAGATCTGCTGAAAAGGTGTATTATGCAAAGCTGCACGGAAAGCGTTTTACTTCAGTTGTACCCACACAGTACGCTGAATGCATATGACAAAAGGTGACCTTGTTGTTGCCGTGGTGGCAGAGCAATTGACCGACGTGGGTAGCAAATATTGCGACACATCTTCTTGGAGACGTAACTAGAGGAGCTGCAATCTGACACCAGCGGCGTGTCGTTACTAGCGCCACGAACATTCATAACACACCCATATGAAACTGGGGACAATGGCCTCCGGTAAGACGCTCCTCTGCATAAAACTCCGCACTCTGCAGTCTTCACTGAGCAGCGCTGCGGCGCCTTCGCTTTAAACAACACTTTCTAGATCGGGACTTTTGACACAGGAAAACAATTGGCCCGAAATTATTCAGCTCAAGTGAGTAAAGGAGACGTTTTCGTTGTAACACATCGGGAAAGAGGACGGTGCAGGACTCGCAGACAAGGCACAACTTACCAGGGTATGAGCATTTAGTGCAAAATTTGTGGATGCGGTAAGCCGATGAAAGGAGCTGAATGAGAAACTGGTCAAGGTGCTGTACTAAATCGGTGGCGCTAAACATGCGCTCATCTGGCAGAGTTTTAAGATGAACAAATGAATTCGCCCACTGCTAACAGAAACCAGGAACCTCAGTGGGTCAGTGCGCCATTTCTATTTCTTCCTTATGCTGCTGTTTCAAGTCCCAATCCAACTAATTTCTTGATTGACTAACTGACTCATCGACGAACGAAATGACAAATTTTGCAGGCTTTCGACCGATCGCCTGATTGATTGACGCCTTTGTTTTGCTGCTTGGACAAACATACATAAAATGACCTCATGTTGCAACCGATAGTTGTGCTAAAATATCCTAGAATTATTCCATCTGAGTTCAAAGCGATGCCGTAGCTTGGTTTTTGGTACTTGCTCGTCTGTGGCGAGCCCCTCGTTTCCGTGACATCTGCTTGCCAATTGCAATATGCCATCTCCCTTCTAGTAATACCTGGCGTGCCGTAAGGGCGCGTCAGTCATGGATCTATGAACCTTGGATGCAACCCTTCGCAAGGAATTGGAAAGACGTAAAGTAGAATAAAAAAAGAAAAGAGTGGATAAGTTGGTGAACAAGCACGGTTCTTCCGCGTCTCCATTACACCCTACTTCTACATGGCTTCATCCCCATCCTCACTACTCCATCCAACTCCCACTTCTTCCACATCTCCTCTCCTCATCTACGTCCAGCATCCCCTTCATTTATAACACTTTATTTCCTGGTATAATTTTGCAACTGTCGCAGCAGAGGGAGAGCGTGACAATCCGTTGATGCCAATTCCGTTATATCCATTGCACTCTCTTCATTACTGTAACCCTTTTGATATGGAAGAGCAAAAGAAGAACACTTAGGAAGGCAAATAGCCAAGTTAATGCTCTTCCAGTCCCTGCTCATTCATTACTCCCCCGCTCCTAATATCATCAAAAAGCTTCTCTACTCTCGATGATCTCACAGCTCTGCCTTGTTGAAGAATTAGTGCTTTCAAGTTAGCTGAAATTAAGAGACGTAAAGCGGAGGTTAATGGAAAGATATTGTAGAAAGGTTCAGGTGGACACTGAGGGTGATAGAAAGGTGATAGAACCTAAGAGCAGAAAGAAGGGAGTGAAAAAGTTTGCTTCTGCTTTAAGGGTTTGGAGGTAGAAAATGAGATATTTCCGGAGTGGATGAAAATCTGCCAACTTCATAACAGCACCCCAAGTGCCTTGGAGGCTAGCTTTATTTAAGGGGTGAATCCAAAGAAGTTTAAAATCTCCGAGGCAAAAATCAAAGATCCAAGTCGAATTGAACTTCCAGAAGGTGTGAATGTGTGCTCGTGCGCACGATGGACTACAAATTCGGATGAAAGAATAAATGAATGCAGTAATTTGGTGCCTACAACATGGTCCTGCAGACGGATAGATGGGTATGTGAATAGACGATTGAAAAGTGCACACATGGGTCGGAGCAATGAGATCGTACAAAGTGGGTGGATGATGGGCAGACGGGTATTAGTGATTACCTTATCTCCTCAGCCTAAATCTCAGTCATTGCATGTTTCTCTCTTCGCTGCTAACCCGCAGTCCCCACTATCCCACCTCCTTTAATACGTTGGTTTTCGTTTTTTCCTCCATGCTGCATTTGTTTCTCAATAATTTATTTACGTTAATGGACTCGCATTATCCCGCTCCGCATTCTCTTCTTCCATTCCCCTGAGTCAATTCGACATAAGTGCGTCTGCGCTTTCTCTTTTCTCCCTTCTACTCCCAATTGTACCGGTGTCTCGGTTGAGTGACTGATTCACTGACCGATAGATTGCCTACTTGACTGGCTTACAGACTGGTAGCCAAATTGACTAATGCATTTGCTTGGAGCATTGGGTTCATACTCCCTTCAGCACCCTGCCCTTGTACCACATGATTGCTGCTTAGCAATGTGAAAAACACAGCTGGATCAGCTGCACAATCGTTTATTTAGAAATGGCTACACACAATCAGCACTAGTGTTATATAGCAAGAAGGAAGTTAAGGAGAGCTTGTTCAGTGTCAGTTGGCTGCTCTACCACCACGGATACGACCATCCCCACGGCTTGCCACATTGCGGCGCCGCCCATGATGACCATGCGCATGGCGACTCACATTGTGGCACCACCCATGATGACCACGCACTCTTCTCACCACACTGCGAGCCCTGTATGACACCACTCCACGGTGCCCACTTCCACGGATATGAACATGGCCAGCCACCGAATCCCATTTCTCTGATTATCTTCTTGCTTCCTTTGATACTCACTTGCCTGCTCAGATGTGTCGCCTTTTATACCCTTCTCGTCGTCTCTGTACCCTCCGCGTGACAGTCCTGCTCCACGTGCTTCTATGCTCTCGACCATCTCATGATGCACGATGTCACAAAAGAACACTTGTATTTCGGCAATTTCCACATGCACTAGATGACACTCTTGCCAACGCTGGCACGCTCACTTTGCTTCGGTTTTAAAAAGGGTAACCTCCTAGCCAAAGAGCTAAAATTTGGCAGGAAAGGCCAAAGCTCAGAAGACAGCTTGCATAACCATGGACAAATTGGATGGGTGACGCTGACATTTACAGATTAACGTCAATGTGCCTGAAGCGACCAAAATAACGAAATCTCCACTACTCATACTATTCACCATATGGATAGAATATTCATGCATCCAAAATCCTACGTACAATAATTTTATTTTGTAGTGGCTGTGCACATCACTACCTAGTTGCCATCATTTTAGTGTTGTATCATGAAACAGAGCTAATTAAACCATTCCCATAGGAGCAAAATTGTTTGATTTTATGAACGCGCAGGCAATCAGAGAAATCCACAAGGAGCTTGCCCGACTATAGACAAGGAGCATCATAATGATTTTGCCATCTTTTTCCTCAAGCTAGTCAGGAGTACGCATTTTGCATCAGCATCACCCTTTATAGCCGACGAATTACCCAAAAAGCAGGAGTAAGCAGCCTGTTCGTTCACCAAAACCAATGAAATGCGGAGGCTCCTTCATCAGCCTTGAGGCAAGTTAAACATCTGGCGTGGGTTCCAGAATCAACGCTGCCAACATTGTGTCAAACTACTGCTCGTCCACGTTTTGCATCCCCCTGAGGTCACCGAATATCTTGCGAAAATACAATGACTCCTTTTTCCAAAAAACCAAATAGCTAGGGGGCATCCTGCCTTTAATCACATAGCCGTGAAAATATATGCGCCTTCATTACCACTGCAGGTGCATGTCAACTAGGGGGGTATTACCTGTGACAGCATCAACTGATTGTTTGGCAAATTTATCGAATCATTGAACAATGGAGAGGCAATTTATGCCCTCAGCATTTGCATCGTTGCATCCCAGTTGGTCATAACTCCTCCCTCTGCAGTATGTTATGTACAACATGCTGTGCCAAATTGTCTTAACCTTCCTTTTTCCCTCGTCAAAGGACTCCAGCTGAAAATAGTGCACAATAATTTCATAAATCTCTCATGCAAAAGCGAAAATTGTGGACGAGTCGAAACCAAAATAATTTGCG
Organism: Echinococcus multilocularis; assembly: GCA_000469725.3. Taxonomy (NCBI): domain Eukaryota; kingdom Metazoa; phylum Platyhelminthes; class Cestoda; order Cyclophyllidea; family Taeniidae; genus Echinococcus; species Echinococcus multilocularis. The sequence continues at coordinate 82,404 of LN902849.1, read as the reverse complement.
CGTTTCTTCCGATGCAGAACTTGCAATCGTGCTAGTACACCTCCCGCATTTACTTCTGCTCTTCGAGAGCAATGTGGTTTTAGTATTCCAGACAATCTAAGTCAGTTTGCTTTTTCGCCTGACATTTGATATCGAAGTCCCATAATTTGCACATTTAGATCGCGGAGAAAGTGAAACGTTGGCGAATAAAGTTGGATGTTTCGGTACGCGTGAACCAGGCCGTGCATCCTGAGGTCAAACTGCAATTGTCAATCACCGTGCACCTTTAGTAGTAAATATTGTGCCGCTGCATACCTTCCTCAATAACGCCTGCAATCCAAATAGCTTCTACCCTTTGCAAGCGGATCGGTCCTAGCCTTAGCCCTTGAAACCTAATCCAGTGTACAATGGCCTGGGAAGCTTAGATACATGCACTCAAAGATAACTTTGAGATGTAATGCGCTAAATCATGACATCGTGTAGGTAACCAGGACCGCATGTGTGAGCATGCTCTCTAATCAACTTTACACGACTCGATTTCTCACACCGTTCATTTGATTCCTCGCAGCTTGTAATTCACGCATCATTAGACTCGCAGTGAAATTTAGAATGTTATTTCTCAGGAGTCGTGTCATTAACTGTGGTATGATGAGATGGAGTGATTTACTTTCCCACAACATGTCTAGTGGTATTAATCATCGGAAGTGATTATCTTAAGACTCACTTCTCCAATTACTTACCAGCTATCTGCATTTGTCCGATGACTCTCCTCATTAAATTGCGCCTCTTGAAACGATGAATATCATATGCTGCAGATCGGTAAATCAACGGGGGTTGTGACAGCGTTGGCAGTAGAGCCAAAGGCGTAAGGACTGCAGTAGAGGTAGGGAAGGGCGAGATCTCTCACGAAACAGTGCTCTAAACTTTTGGGAAAAAGTTAAAAACAGAAATTTCGGAAACCACTTGCAGGCAGCAGTTTTGCGTTGAGGCATTCGCGCTTCAAGCATGTGAGTAAATGTAAAGTAAGGGAAGATTTTGAGGCTCACAAAATGGATGTTGTTTTGGGAAAAACGCTTTAATTAATTATAGGCCATGAGTGTCGTCTGGCCGTCAATCGCGATCTTGATTATGTCTTCAATGTAGCTGCTAAATTGCAGGCCCATTTGGCAAGACAATGTGCCGGCTGTCGATTAAAGCTTAGTTTGGCTGCCTTATTGCAACGGTCTTATTTAAGCTGCGAACAATTAAGAGGGTTCTTCTGGCTCGAAAATCTGCGAATTTGCTGACCCAGATGAGGGCGATATTCTTCTATCACCAATAGCCACATTAACACAAAATTGATTTTGCTCAAATCAGCTAGGTGATCAGCAATTTAAGTAGAAATGATTTAAAAAGCAGGATTTTTGCAATCCACAGGTATCCGAAGGCAGCTTCCGCTTGTGAATCATCTACAGCTTTAACTGTTTACCAATTGCTTCCATGGTGAGTGTTAGTGGCAAGCGGATGCGAATGCCTTTAGCGAGATTTACACGCTCGTTACTTTTCTTTTACCTTCTGCTGCTGTGGTGAAGAACAGCGCTGATTTCGCACGAACTCGTTATAATTCGTGCGCCTATCCCAGTTACATCTCTGGCAATTTAGACAATGATAGGGCAGGTAAAGGGACAGATTGACTACCCCGGTTCCGTTCATGCTCCACGCGGCTTCCATCATCGGCCTTTTACTCTAGCAACCTGCCTCCTCTGCCTACGTAGCTTAACTACCAAAATGCCTATATGAGTGAATGCAACCTTCTCACATGCGATGAACGCGTTCCATTTACCTCAATCATTAACATGAATAATTTACTGCCATTGCTTGCGCCTAGTTTCTCACTCTGTACTGTTTCATCTGCATAGCTAGCTCTCCAATCCTCATTTGATGGGTTAACGACAAATCCGCCGAAAAGACGTCGCAGTGCCTCATGAGCTCCACGGAGGACCCAGCTTCCCTACCGCAATCGCCAAAGGTGAGGTCAATTAGAGGAAGATTAGAACGAAATCCCTTCTCCTAAGACACGCAGGAATTGCAAATTAGTTGAGAACCTTGGTCTGCTACTGCCAGGATGCTTATTGAGTGGCGAGAAGGTGCCGACTACTTTCACCTCTACTTGCGCTTTTGCCAGCTCATACCATTATGCTTCTGCTTCTGGTATGCCATATCTACGAACGAAATAATGATTGAGTGACTGGCGAAATAAGAGGTACAAAAGAGTATATAACCTTGGTGATAATGACGAAGACGCAGCCACGTAACTGATGAAAATGCATGGATGCTCACCCAGTACGACGCACCCCGCCTCTCTCAGAGACGCCTCATCCACTTCCTCGTTGGTTCACGCCCGCACTTCTACTCCTACCATAAAGTCTTAACTCTGTTTTTTTCGTTACTTCTTTTATATTTTCTTCCTTCATACCTTCCCCGTTTCCCCATCTTAGCTACCTTCGTCTCCTTTACCATCTCCTTTGTCTTCGTCTACGTCACTTCCAATGCCCATCTGATATAGGCATCGGCACCCTGTCTATGGAATGGTGTCCACAGCCAGATATATCGGAATCAACTATTCACAATGTCCATGGAATTCGGAGGTGTGTTTGCAAAGCACTTCGCCGCTCCACTAAAATGATGGCAACTAGGTAGTGATGCGCACGGCCACTAAAAAATAAAATTATTGTACGTAGGATTTTGAATGCAGGAATATTCTATCCATATGGTGATTAGTATGAGTAGTGGAGATTTCGTTATTTTGGTCGCTTCAGGCACATTGACGTTAATCTGTAAATGTCAGCGTCACCCATCCAATTTGTCCATGGTTATGCAAGCTGTCTTCTGAGCTTTGGCCTTTCCTGCCAAATTTTAGCTCTTTGGCTAGGAGGTTACTTCCTTCTTGCTATATAACACTAGTGCTGATTGTGTGTAGCCATTTCTAAATAAACGATTGTGCAGCTGATCCAGCTGTGTTTTTCACATTGCTAAGCAGCAATCATGTGGTACAAGGGCAGGGTGCTGAAGGGAGTATGAACCCAATGCTCCAAGCAAATGCATTAGTCAATTTGGCTACCAGTCTGTAAGCCAGTCAAGTAGGCAATCTATCGGTCAGTGAATCAGTCACTCAACCGAGACACCGGTACAATTGGGAGTAGAAGGGAGAAAAGAGAAAGCGCAGACGCACTTATGTCGAATTGACTCAGGGGAATGGAAGAAGAGAATGCGGAGCGGGATAATGCGAGTCCATTAACGTAAATAAATTATTGAGAAACAAATGCAGCATGGAGGAAAAAACGAAAACCAACGTATTAAAGGAGGTGGGATAGTGGGGACTGCGGGTTAGCAGCGAAGAGAGAAACATGCAATGACTGAGATTTAGGCTGAGGAGATAAGGTAATCACTAATACCCGTCTGCCCATCATCCACCCACTTTGTACGATCTCATTGCTCCGACCCATGTGTGCACTTTTCAATCGTCTATTCACATACCCATCTATCCGTCTGCAGGACCATGTTGTAGGCACCAAGTTACTGCATTCATTTATTCTTTCATCCGAATTTGTAGTCCATCGTGCGCACGAGCACACATTCACACCTTCTGGAAGTTCAATTCGACTTGGATCTTTGATTTTTGCCTCGGAGATTTTAAACTTCTTTGGATTCACCCCTTAAATAAAGCTAGCCTCCAAGGCACTTGGGGTGCTGTTATGAAGTTGGCAGATTTTCATCCACTCCGGAAATATCTCATTTTCTACCTCCAAACCCTTAAAGCAGAAGCAAACTTTTTCACTCCCTTCTTTCTGCTCTTAGGTTCTATCACCTTTCTATCACCCTCAGTGTCCACCTGAACCTTTCTACAATATCTTTCCATTAACCTCCGCTTTACGTCTCTTAATTTCAGCTAACTTGAAAGCACTAATTCTTCAACAAGGCAGAGCTGTGAGATCATCGAGAGTAGAGAAGCTTTTTGATGATATTAGGAGCGGGGGAGTAATGAATGAGCAGGGACTGGAAGAGCATTAACTTGGCTATTTGCCTTCCTAAGTGTTCTTCTTTTGCTCTTCCATATCAAAAGGGTTACAGTAATGAAGAGAGTGCAATGGATATAACGGAATTGGCATCAACGGATTGTCACGCTCTCCCTCTGCTGCGACAGTTGCAAAATTATACCAGGAAATAAAGTGTTATAAATGAAGGGGATGCTGGACGTAGATGAGGAGAGGAGATGTGGAAGAAGTGGGAGTTGGATGGAGTAGTGAGGATGGGGATGAAGCCATGTAGAAGTAGGGTGTAATGGAGACGCGGAAGAACCGTGCTTGTTCACCAACTTATCCACTCTTTTCTTTTTTTATTCTACTTTACGTCTTTCCAATTCCTTGCGAAGGGTTGCATCCAAGGTTCATAGATCCATGACTGACGCGCCCTTACGGCACGCCAGGTATTACTAGAAGGGAGATGGTATATTGCAATTGGCAAGCAGATGTCACGGAAACGAGGGGCTCGCCACAGACGAGCAAGTACCAAAAACCAAGCTACGGCATCGCTTTGAACTCAGATGGAATAATTCTAGGATATTTTAGCACAACTATCGGTTGCAACATGAGGTCATTTTATGTATGTTTGTCCAAGCAGCAAAACAAAGGCGTCAATCAATCAGGCGATCGGTCGAAAGCCTGCAAAATTTGTCATTTCGTTCGTCGATGAGTCAGTTAGTCAATCAAGAAATTAGTTGGATTGGGACTTGAAACAGCAGCATAAGGAAGAAATAGAAATGGCGCACTGACCCACTGAGGTTCCTGGTTTCTGTTAGCAGTGGGCGAATTCATTTGTTCATCTTAAAACTCTGCCAGATGAGCGCATGTTTAGCGCCACCGATTTAGTACAGCACCTTGACCAGTTTCTCATTCAGCTCCTTTCATCGGCTTACCGCATCCACAAATTTTGCACTAAATGCTCATACCCTGGTAAGTTGTGCCTTGTCTGCGAGTCCTGCACCGTCCTCTTTCCCGATGTGTTACAACGAAAACGTCTCCTTTACTCACTTGAGCTGAATAATTTCGGGCCAATTGTTTTCCTGTGTCAAAAGTCCCGATCTAGAAAGTGTTGTTTAAAGCGAAGGCGCCGCAGCGCTGCTCAGTGAAGACTGCAGAGTGCGGAGTTTTATGCAGAGGAGCGTCTTACCGGAGGCCATTGTCCCCAGTTTCATATGGGTGTGTTATGAATGTTCGTGGCGCTAGTAACGACACGCCGCTGGTGTCAGATTGCAGCTCCTCTAGTTACGTCTCCAAGAAGATGTGTCGCAATATTTGCTACCCACGTCGGTCAATTGCTCTGCCACCACGGCAACAACAAGGTCACCTTTTGTCATATGCATTCAGCGTACTGTGTGGGTACAACTGAAGTAAAACGCTTTCCGTGCAGATAACTATGCAACCAGTTTTACCATAGGCGGCATGACGTCCAAATACACCGAGTCTGCCACCTTCTCCGCTGACTTTGTTCTCTCGCCTTGCCACGTGTTTGAGCCCACATTCACTGCCGTAGCTCGTCGCCATAATGCCAAATGTAGTGGTGAAGTAACTAAGGGAAATCATGTGGACTACTTTCTTTTAAAAATATTCAATTCAACAGTCGTCTTGACAGACCCCTCTGATATGGTCTGCGCTCTGTAATTGTTGCCATAGCAACACTGTAGGCGAGCCACTACGTGACCTGCTGGTACTAGATCTAGGGCGTGTTTGAAGGCATCTTTGCAATTGAGTGGAACCTCCACTTCGACAGATAAGTCGTTCGGATTACCCTTTTCAGTGTTTAAGACCGCTAGATGTAAAAATTGTTTATCTGAGACAGAAGGAGGATTAATGCCTAGTGTAATGCTCTCTACCTTTTATTCCCACTACAGGCTTCTATGCTTTTCTATGGGTCGTTGGAGAGAAACATCGATTATGCAGCGCACTCTCCCATGTCGACTGAATTCAAGATTGATGGGGAAGGAATCGACGCGGAGTCGGACGATCTTCCAGAAAAGGACTAACCTAAAGCGAAGTTGTGTCCCCAGTGCGGAGGATTTGTACGTACATGGGGATGGTGTGTTGCAAAGGATAAATCGTTTAATCTCGGTGTCTTTTGACCTCCCAATATTTTATACATTTTGTGCTTTCTTCTCCTTCCCATCCTTATTATTCACAGGACGTCGAATTGTCCTCCAAAATGTACTTGTTTGAATAAATTGCTTGCTTAGTTATCGCCTGCTGCTTGATGTTTGAGATCTGACAGATGCAATAGTTCATGCGACTGCAAGTATGTAGGTGGATGGAAAACTAAATGGGTGGAGGGAGATTGGGATGGATAGGAAGGAAGTTGAAGTTGGTCTATTTGAATCTGTTGGTTGTTCATTACTTATTGAAAGGCATGAAAGTGTGCGGGAACACTCTTTGAGCAACAGAATTGTGGAAGTCTCATTTGACATTGTTGAGCAGCGTGTTTTGCTTGCAAAACAGTGGTGATCTGAGTGGCTCTATAGGAATATTCATTAACAAGAGTGTAAAATTGAAACACTACCGCATTCAGAAAAACTTCTCTCAAAATAAGAAAACCTAGGTCATGCAGTACTAAGATGCCAGAAATTGAGGCCCCGGTGTGCAAAATTGTGTATCAGCAAGACAATTATAAGTTGAAGATTGATAGTGAAACGCTTGAAATTGTGTCCATAATAGAATGGAAAGTAATGACAAGCACACATTTCCGCAAGCTGGCATTCCATGTATGCTACGGATTTTGTTTCCCTTTTAACAGTTTCCCTCACAATATGTTGTTGTAATCACACTGGAATGCTTGCAAAGATCGGTTTGGCAGCCAGCTAAAAGGTTCATCGCGTCCGTATGAAGTTTTCTTGAGGCTGGGACCGACTAAACAGGCAAAGGAATGATAAGTACAGCGCAGGGATAGGGACTAAACAATGATAGTCGTGTAGGCTAACCATACAAAATAAAACATGGTGGTATACACTAATTGTGTGGATTTTAAGGTTAATTGGGAGCGTATTAACCTAATTTGCCTTGATGCTGATTAAGTTCTTCCTTATAGTTGACACCGACCTGCGCGTTTTAGGGAATGAAAGGTTATGAGTACACTGCGTTTAACAAGCAAATATTGCACTGCATCAGTGAGGTTGCTAATGATATTTCTACTTATTGCTGTCATATTAAAGCGAATCCTAAAAACCCACTAATGTGGCATTAGATTTTTGGTTTGCAGTACAAACTTACAAAATTGCAGCCAAACGTAGGTTATTATGTTCCAGTATCGCAATATACGCCTTTCCTGCAACATTGTGGAGGAGATAAGAAAATCCGCGGTGCAATACAGCAAATCAACTTTTTAAGCACTTCGTATTATTTAATACCTTATGTGTCAGCTAGAAGAGTGTAATATGTGGTCTTTCCTACTTCAGCAAGTACTGGATAATTGGCAGCCACCTAGAAAATAACCATGAATGGGAATTTAACAGTAGCCTATAAGATACAGAATACTCTGCACACGTTTTTCTTATAATCAAACAAGATTTTTGCGCTATAATTGCCAATTAGGTTGCATTTAAAAATTTAACTGACATGAAACCACCTCGATGCCAGCTACACATGTGAGGCCTGCTTGTAATCTTGCGAGCTTTTCAAGGTTTGTTTAGATTTAAAAGAAATGGCACCCAAGTGCACATATATTTGATGCTCACCAGGGTGATGTGAGCAGGCGAACCCATTCAGTGGAGATAAAAAGGAACATGCACTAAGCAATTTTAATATATTCCATCATCAGGTACTGAAAAATTGGTTCTCCTATGTAGTTTATTTTTTGAAGAACAAGATTTTTGAGTAAATTTACTAGGTTTAAGGGCTTCATTGAAGTAGGAGTGCATTGGCACACTAGTTTACTGCAAGTAACGTGAGGAAGTTAAAGCTAAGATGGAATAAATGAAGGTGAGGCGATGGAGAATGCTGGAATGCAAATGAGATGTTTTAGCCGAGGGTAGAATTGAGGGGTTGAAGTTCACATCCAGCCATTGCTATGCCTTGACTGATTGTCATGCTTTTTAAACATCACGATACATTTAAATTTACTTTCTTGTTTGTACATGATAGCTTGACTTCTAGTTGAAAATTTTTCGTGATTTGTTTGTAATATTTTAACACCAAATAATCTCTCTTTATTTAACATCGCCAACATAGTAGAACGATTTTTGTGTCAGGTTGAAATGGCATCCCCAGGGACAATTGATGGATCTTTATCACAGGAATTCCACTACATGCAAGAATGCTTAGCGCATCTTGTTGCAGATATGAAAGCAGTATATTTTTAAGTTGACTACATGGTGCCACGTGTAAGTTTGCCGTTTGAACAGGCCATAATTGCAGAGGCAAATGGTGGTCTAAAGCTTTGCCATGATTGTGGCCACGCCAAAGCTGTTTCACAACACTAACTCCACTTAGACAATCCTGCAAACAACGCAGATGCACATCAGGAATAGGATTTAATGCTCATAAAACGGTACAAGCACAGAACTAGCAGTCATGGCCGTTTCGGCCCACGGCAACACCCCTTATATGTCTCAGGCGAGCTAATCGCAAACTTCAAGCACTCAGCATCTACGTTCCTTTCTAGCTCACTGAAATTGCCAATTTTATGTCACCCTCGTAAGGTATCTAAATTAAACTCATTCATTAAGTTATACATTTCACGGTTTCTATCTTGCGTTTCAATTTATCCCTTCACACGCACTGCAAATGGTTTGCCATGGGAGTGTGTCAACAAGCGTGATTATGGCGCCGTCTGATGTGGCCTCCAAGTCGCACCTCTCTCTCGTCTGATGCAGACATTCAGACAGGTGAAATAGCCGGAGGAGATGACGCTCTTTAAGATCAAATAAAGAAGAGTCGAGGCCAAATGTTGCTTTTTCAGATATTAAGGACCGACGTATGCGCTGCATTTCCTTCCATCTTATCTATGCATTCGACCTCCCAGGCATTTCCTCGCTCTTTAATATCACCATTTGCCCACCTATTCATCTATTCATCGTTCATACATTGCCTTCTTTATTAGTCAAGTTTAATCTAGGGATATAAAGTAGAAATAGTGTACCAACCATGAAATGCTAAAATAACCACTTGATTTTCTACTCTCCAGTGGTAGCATCAATCAAAATGAATGCCAAAGGAGCAGTGAAGCATAATGTTTAATTTCTAACCCGGTCTTCCCACGCAATCTTACCATTTTCAACCCAAGTGAGGGATTTAAGCCATGGTTGCACGAACCACTCATTGTTCTCCCCTATCACTTTCGTGATGTATCCAAATTTCTTCAGGCAATCACGAATGCGCTTTCGATGTCCTAACATAAAAGTGATCGCCGTTCAGCAACTTTCAGGCTAAAGTCATTTAAAACTATCCAATTAAAGGCTGAAGAAGTTTGCCTTGAAATCCAACAGAACGTGCTCTCATGGAACGAAAGGAATGTAAGATATGGGAAACGAGGCCATGCTATGCTGCACTTTTCTCGTCCGATTTTCCATTCTTTGCCGCCACCAGTGCGCCATTTATCACATACCCAGTCCTCTTGCAACAATTTACATTTAGGCAAATGCACAAATTTTGCCTTTGGGCTAATCGTAAGGCACCTCATACAATCATGCAAAAGGTACTGATTATAGCCTATGCAAATAAATGCGAAAACGACATTCGAAATGAGAGGACTAGTAATTATGAGTTCGACAGAAGACACGCAGGTCATGCTGGGGAATCAGGTAGAAGAAATCTGCAACTTTACATGAAGCACAAGCAGTGCAAACAAAATCAGGGGGTTGAATTTAATTTTTCAGGCCTAAACAAGCATCTATTTCATTTACCCAGCACTTGGGGCACAATGAGCATCCAAAAACCTTTGCAGCAGTCAGTTCTTTCGCGCTATTCGCAGTAAAGAATGCTTGGTCAGACAAACTATCGAAACAATTGGTGCCTTGACATAATCTGCATAAGCACATTATCTCGGGATTGGAGGAGGGAAATGGGGAGTTCCGCCTGAATGCTGCCATGATTGTCAAAGAGAATACTAAAGTAAGGCATAGTGCCCGTCGTACTGAACTCTCCGTTGCCACTCTATAAATGGCATGTAGATGGCTGCTAAAATTTCAGGCTCATTCTTGTGGTATACAGTAGGGCGCGAATGCCACTTTGAATCTGTGGAGTGCAAGTGACTTTAGTTTGGCAGAAAGTGCTGAAAAATAAGTTGGGACGCATGCTATTAAGATAATACCTATCGGACGGAGCCCATCGGTTTTGCAATTCGTCGCAATGACGACTGTTTTTGGACTGGCATATGCGAAGTCTGCCTTGATGGTGTATTTCAAATGCCCGAAGCGAGTGCCTAATGCAGTGCGCCTAAGCCCAGGTCCAAGCTAGACTCCGAGCCTGCCTCCGAACCAGAGCTTAAAACATTAATTTTAGTTTCGCGAGGTGGGAGTGACAAATTTTCGCGCACAGTTCATGCCTCGAGTGGCCATAATTTTACTCGCAGTTGACGATCTCCATTTCACATTAGCCAACCTTTGGAGTGAGCGGTATAGAGCATTAACTCCGCTTTCGCTTCCCCAAAACGATTACAAATTGCCAATAAATTAAATTTACATGAGATCAATCTCGTCAAAACATTCTGAAAGCATGCCAGATTCCCCATTTTCCATCCTACAAAGATACGATGCCTCCTCCAATTTGATGAAATCGTCGACAAGAAATGTTGTTCAGTGACAACGTCACACTGCAACAGGCGACATCACGCGACACGTGCCACCGACCGATACACAGACCGAGCAGGTGATGCGAGGAATTGATTTACACAACCGACCGCTAGACATACCAAACAGCGCGTTCCAATGGGTTCTACTACCTGCGGCACTTCTGTACATTGTCGTCATTCCCATCATCCACTTCATCTTCAACGCGCCCGTGCCGCTTTGTTTCGACCTCGCCATCGGTCCACTTTTCGTCCCCCACTTCCATCGCCTTTTTCTCCCTCTCCTCTTCCCTGTCACTCCCTGCTTCCCGATCCACCATTTCAGAGGCGTCAGAAGATAAAAACGAGTAGAACAGATAAAATCGTAGTAATTAGGGCAAGTTATGCTACCGCATTCTCCTCCTCCTCCTCCTCCTCCTCCTCCTCCTCCTTCATCTTCCACCTTTACCCTTCCTGCTTTCCTTCCCCATATATGCCTAAACCTTTAGTCCGGTCATTTCGACTTGTGTGGGGGCAATTGTGAGGCGCCTTTTCATGCGCATTATTTGGTAGACATGCATATTCCCTCCAACTAAGTCAGTTTTATGTTTTCAACATTGGTGTGGCTAGGTAGCTAGGAAGGCTGAAAGGTAGGTAAATAAATGAATCCACGAATGGACGGTAGAAGAAGGAAGAAAATGCCATAGCAAACAGCACCGTGTACAGATACTCAACTTTGACCTTCGGTAGAAATGCATATACCCTACATCGAAGTCCATTGCTTCATGCTTCATTCAGTTGTCTTATCTCCCCCTACCTCTCCTCTTCTCTTCTTCAACCCTTTATCTCCTTCTCCTTTATTTACACATTTATGTTACTTCGCCTCCACCGGAAGAGTTCAATCACCGCCATTGTTCTCCCTGGTCAGAGGTGACGATTCACCAAGGAAAAGAATCGGAAACACTCACCAGGAATTTACGTTTGCTAGCTGCGCAGCGATGTGTGGGGTGAGTGGCCAATTCTTCCAACTTATTAATGCCCTTTACTGCACCACTTGTGCAGCACTCGCCGCTTATGCCTCCCTTATGTGCACTTGCAACCACCAACTAACCATCAATAGCGGCAGAAGTAATCGTAGGAACTTATATTACCTCGCACAACATGATTATTAGTTACCCAGTGCACTCAAGAAGCACTGGTTTACGCTACTCTAGACCTGGCCCGACCTGATCACACTTGATGAGGCGCCTTAGCAAGAGGATAGGATAGGTTGATAGGATTATCTGTTCTATCATGCATACCTCATAGCCGCTACCATGCTCGGCCGTTCGAGGCGATCTCACCACTTCCTCGGCTGGCACGTTAAATAGACTGAATAGAACTTTCGCTACGTACAATGTGGCCTTTTTCTTCCCTGGCGTAGATACTAGGAATCAATGTGCATATATAGCAACGTGGTCTGTTTACGCATCGAAACGGTGGAGCAGGAGGCACCTGGTTATCCTCCCATTTCATATGCCCAACTTCATCCTCTCTTCAGTGAGTGTCTCCTTCTTCTCCTACTACTATCTATGCTCTCAAGAGCTGACTCTTGCATTATACCCTACCATGCATACCCCACCCCTGCTACCACCCAATGTAGAAGATGTGCTCACTATACTGCGATTTGTGAACTTTTTCTCCTCTACCTTAACCCATTCCTTGCAATGTAGTGACGCCAGAATACCTCGCACCTCTGCCGCCATTAGGCCTCGGTCAAATCCACCTCCTCCAAACCCACAGCTAATCCTCCCATGACGTCCTTCGCCAACCCGATTTTAGAAAGCATCACGTTAGATAGAAGAGACTCGTCTCTTGTGTCGGCAGACTCGTAAGTCATATTCGTATACACAAAACAGGGGGATGTGTCAAACGGAACAATGCAGTGGAAGCAGCAACCGGTGAAGTAGAAGGCAATGTCCGGGTTTACACTCGTGGGAGTCGCCAACGTACATTAACTCCCAGTAGACAATCAACATGTTAAGGATGTTCACTCTCACGATTTCTCTCATTCTATGGTCGACTAAAGTGACCTATCGCTGTATTACACGTGTTGGCCTTCGCCTTCGTGACACGAACAGGGGGTACTGACTGAGAATCCACAAATCTAACTCATGACATGGCAGTAAAATACAAGAGATGGAGCAACACACGGAGCTGAAAGAGACAAAAGTGAATGAGACAGGGAAATAAAAGCAAAAGCGCTGATGAAAGTGAAGGCTCAGGATACCTCTACCACCAGATAACTACAAGGCTTTATATCGCACGTCAACTACCCGTAGACTAGGGTTGGGGTTGGGTGAGTCGAGCCAGTGCTCCAGTGGGCTAGCCTTGATGTTGAGGCACCTCATGAAGAAAGAAGCCTTGGTAGACAGTTCCAACACAGGAGCTATGTACCTCGAAGCAATGCAGAAGCGTTCGATGCTGAACTGAGCTGACCAAGGGTCCTTACAAAAGAGACCACCGTTTAAAGAGTAGCGTCATCGAGTGGCATAGTGTGCGTTGATCACTTCACCTCAAACTCGAAAAACCAACACACCCGTGTCAGTGCAATTGTTTGGGTAGACGTGGAAGCCATCGAAATCTAAAGCCAATCTCGTGTCCATCGCAGGCAGTGGCAAGTGCCTTTAAACCGTAGAAAAATTAGAATGGACGTGTTATGTGTGTTCTCTTATAAGGTCCGATTCCTCGTCCCGACACGTTTGTCCTCCTTTCATGTGTACCTGCAAATAACATCATTTGCTTCTACTCCAACACATAACCATTAAACTGGCCTTTACTGCGTAAGCTGAAAACACACATCCGCCTACCACTCGTCCTTTTTCGCCCACACTCCTGAGAGCAAACTGTCTCATTTCATGGACATTGCCGGTGGGTAGTTGGACGGATAAGGCTACAACGAAAAGGACTGACTGATTGAGTCTCTTGTGCACGCAGGCATGTGTCAATTGATGCAGCAAAGGCGCCAGGATCTTCCAACTCACTACTAGCAATAAGTCTCCAGTGACCTAGGTAATGTAATCCATGATCTCGAAAGTGACGGGGTTCAGTTTCAAATACTGGGGCATCTCTTGACCAAAGCGGCATCAAGGTGGCATCGCTCTGACCGCTGACTCACAGCGATGGCAATGGTGATGATAATGGAGATTTGACTTAGTCAGGAAACTGAGGGAATCTAGCTCAAATATTTCGAAACATGGAATGAAGCTGCATAACTAGGAACAAATTTGTACTCCTAAAATAAGGAGCTTGGATTAAGTTACTCCCAGTTTCTTTTTTACTGAGTTCAAGAAAATTCCGTCCCCAAATCACCATTGTGCACGCACTTCCCCAACGAACAGGTGTGTATTGCAACCAAAAGAAGCACTTGTTCATGCTCACAAAATTAAAGAACAAGAGTCTACTTTTAGCAGAAGTTGCAAACAGATGATCAAATCCTGAGTTGACACCTGAGTGGAATGCTGCCTGCCCCACAAACTCGTTCTCATATTCGTTGCTTATGCGCAATGTGAAAAGTAAACGGTTGACTTCAACTGACTTTGGAAAGAAGGCCAATTTTACGCAGCAGTCTGCGTTTGGCAAAGGCAAAATAAGTAATTTGCTATGCTTCCACCCATTAGTGTAGCATTGTCGTGCACCTTCCTTGATGTGATACATTTGCCGTCGAGTCAAGTGGGAGGTCTCATTTGCGTGTCTGGCCTAAATTCTCTATCTGAGACATGCGATGGAGATCAGAATGAACGTTAGACCAACGATGACTGGAAGTTTTGCCAATCTGCCAAAGGAGAGGCAACATAAGCAGGAACTCTGTATAAGGTGTAAGAAAGTGCTTCAAATTTCGAATTGGAGATACGCACCTGGAGTTGGCACGACCATCACAGGAGGCATGGGTTCAATTTCACTTTTGCCAAATAAAGCCACGTTTTAATCGCAAACTTCGATCGGTCACAGCACAGACATAGGAAATGGACCTTGGAGGAAGGAGGATTCCACCGAAACTCCCTTATGCAGAGAACAGAGGGCGAAAGGGCGAACGTTTGAAGCCTGAGCATGTTCATGGCCTGCAGCTTCTGCAGTCACGCCACCGTGCCCGATTAACTTAACTCGGGTCGCTGCCTGATAGCCCCTTTGCATAACGTCAGCACACCTTTACAGGCCCCGGACACAGATACAGCAAGCGTTTTGACTTGAGTGGTATAAGGTGTCTTGAGTTCTACGTAGCCTTCAAACGGAAGCATCTGTTGGACTACTCTTGAGAAGTACGCGGCTCCCAGATGTTCATCCTTGGTCACCGCGACACTGCACCTCACTGCTGCTCACAACAAGCACATACCACTAATGGACCGAGATGTTTGAGAAATTAGTGACAAGTGTGGAGTGTGACAGTAGTGATGCCAGTATTACCAAGCCACACAACTACCACAACCTGGACTGGCAGCCCAGAGCATGGATAAACGCTTCACTGACTTCGACCTAAAAAAATACCCTCCTCCAATCCTCCCATGCCGTAGGCTAGAAGTGGGCTGTCAGAGATGGCGAAATAGGATGAATTGGAGGACTGCTTTTCTCCATTGACGCGCAGCAATCAACGCGAGTGTGAATTTGCTTCTGCTGCAACTGTGAACTTCATAGCAGCTCGACCACCTTATCCACCAGCAGCCACTTTAAGCTCCAGAATTTGACCATCTGTGTGTGATTTCTGCTTAAAGTAACCTCTTTTGCTCTTTCCTTTTCTGCGCACAAACGAGTTTTTTCTGGGTTGAAATATATGCTTATTTGTTAAAGGGTGCATTTGGTCTTTTGCCAACAGGGGGGTATGGAGTGACTCAAAACGCATTTTGTGGTATCCTAATGCACTATTAGAATTCTGGAGATGGAATGACCAAATCTGAGTACCTTTTCAGCCAGAGGCGGCTCTGTTTATAGCTGGTCCTTTTCCACCTTTCTTTTAGGACACTGACTGCATCAGCTAGGACTGTAAACTATGTATTAGATCTATTGCCACCACCACAGCCATTGCTGTGTCATTGCTAGAATGAGGATCTTTCATTGCTGTGTAGCTGAAAAAGAGTGTATTTGTGGTTGTATGATGACTTAGTCATTTGCTAAGGTGTGCGTATGAGGAACACGGACACGACCGGTCTACGCGCCTGCCTAAATGAACGGCCGTATCAGTCAGTGCTTCCTGCTGCAGCTTCATCTATCAGGCAGAGGTGCGGGAATGATAGAGAGAAAGCAAGCCATGAAATACAGGAGAGCAGTTTGACAAATATGGTGTTTCCTTTCGATATTTCGAAAGTCATGTTTTTAAAAATTGCTCTTTTTCCATGGCCGACATAATTAAAGAAGCACATCCGTGACGCCTAAAAATGAAACGCTCACTACAGCTATAGGGAGAGGCATGTTTCCATTTTCACTTCTCTGAATTGCTAATTTAGGCCTGCACTGCCTTCATCAGAATCGTAACCGAAGAGCACAAGGGCTCTGTCCATTTGTCCATTGCAGTAGCACAGTCGTGCAAATACAGCAATTGCTACGCGAATGGATTACATCGGTTAAGAAAAAATTATGTTGGCCATGGGAAATGAGCAACTTTTAAAAACATAACGTTCGAAATATTGAAAGGAAACACCATATTCGTAAAGCTGCTCTCCTGTATTTCATTGCTTGCTTTTTTGCCACCTAGCATCTAAGCGAATTTTACTTAACCGAAAGTACAAACAATAAGCTAGCAATTTTAATTGTCAACTAGACTAGCAAATCCAAATAAACTATTCTACTCAAAAAGTGCATTAAACTCAACCATTCCGTGAATAGTGTAGATGGGTGGATTACCTCTCTTCAAATGCGTCATCAGCTAGCGGATGAGTGCTACCAACCTTGGAGGGTGCAATACTTGCTTTACTCCTCCTAAAGAAATGTAAAAGAGCCCAGTGAATGCTGATCTTAGAATAATAATTTTCTGCAAATGTTTTTTGTGTAAGGTTGATATATCATCCTCGGCAGTAATTGATGTATCGTTGTCATAGGAGTTCCACTACTTGTGAGTATGCATATTTATGGTTAATTGTTTTTTTTACAGCGGATCACGAGAGCGACGACGGAGGGTGGTAAGCATGAATGCCGATTGAAAAGTGCAGGAGCACGCGCATCACGTGGAACGGATGCAGCTGATAAGAATAGCATAAAAGGCGGCACAAGTCAGTCCACAAGTCAGTATCAAGTAGACTGCAAAAGAAATGGGGTCCGGGTGTTGGCAGCAATGTGAGAAGCCGTGGGGCTGGTGGCCTGTGGTGCCGCAATGTGGCCAGTGGTGGGGATGGCCGTTTGTGGTGAAGCAATGGAACCAGCCGTGTGGCCAGTCGTGGGGTTGGCCATCTCAGTGGTAGACGGAAACTACCACCGTGTCTTTCTGCATACACTCTCATGGATTTGGAGAAGCCAGCTGATGGTGTGGAAGCATGCCTCTAGTACATTCTTGCTTTTACGCGAAATACATGCTATTTATTCTAATTGTTGTGAGTATTTACTAGAGGGGTGACCTAGCATCGCAGTAAAGCAGGAAAGTTGCCAAATGATGTTTCCCACAGTCTCGTCTCGTTGTGCCTGCGCGATTATTTGCACTATCTCCGTAAGACATTCCATGCAGAAACGCAAAACCGCTGACATAATTGCCTAATAGTCTGCGAAAACAACCTAACTCTTTATTCTAAAATAATGCATG
Organism: Echinococcus multilocularis; assembly: GCA_000469725.3. Lineage (NCBI taxonomy): Eukaryota > Metazoa > Platyhelminthes > Cestoda > Cyclophyllidea > Taeniidae > Echinococcus > Echinococcus multilocularis. The sequence continues at coordinate 64,874 of LN902849.1, read as the reverse complement.
GTCTCAGAGCTAGTTCAAGACAAGATGATGCAATTGCTTCCAAGTCCACCGTTGAAGCAGATGATGACGAAACCGATGGCAAGCCTGCGATTAGGCATGTGACGAATGCAACGATGATTGTTTGCCATGCTCTTACACCTCTGCACCCAGAAGCACGAACTTTTGCCAGGTAGTGCCTAACATTGCTCATTATTTTTCCTTTCGGTCGGTGAGAACGGGGAAACTTTGACTTACACCCATTTTGCTGACAAGATCTTCACGCCAATGCGAGTGTGCTACCAAATAACACCCAATCTCCGACCTTTCATTCTGCTTGGCCATAGGCTATGAGCACTCTCTCAGTTGGCTGGCCTTATACAAGTGAACTTTAGAGCCCATCTACCATGACTTGTTTGCTAATGAGGAAGCTCAATGCTTAGGCTTACCTACAGGGGTGCTTGCGCAGCTCCTTGACTCGGTTCACATCGTCGCAAGTGAGGACCTTCTATAATCTGCTTAGTTTAATGGTTATGTGTTGGAGTAGAAGCAAATGATGTTATTTGCAGGTACACATGAAAGGAGGACAAACGTGTCGGGACGAGGAATCGGACCTTATAAGAGAACACACATAACACGTCCATTCTAATTTTTCTACGGTTTAAAGGCACTTGCCACTGCCTGCGATGGACACGAGATTGGCTTTAGATTTCGATGGCTTCCACGTCTACCCAAACAATTGCACTGACACGGGTGTGTTGGTTTTTCGAGTTTGAGGTGAAGTGATCAACGCACACTTTGCCACTCGATGACGCTACTCTTTGAACGGTGATCTCTTTTGTAAGGACCCTTGGTCAGCTCAGTTCAGCATCGAACGCTTCTGCAGTGCCTCGAGGTACATAGCTCCTGTGTCGGAACCGCGAATGATCCTGACAGATTTCATATACTGTGAGGACGTGTCGCGGATAACCGGTCCAAATATTGAGGGTCCTGGCCTGCAATTAAATACTCGAAATGAAAAGCGCACAGGAGATGATACCAGCAAGCGCCCCTTACAGCTCCTACCCTTTTTCACCTTATACCTGGGAACCTTGTGTTTAGGGAGTGGAAATGCCTTCACTTTGGTTTTCTAGGTAAGGACGATCACAGCTGGACTGAGGGGTTAGCCGCGACCACTCATACGCACCACTCGTCCGTGTACTTGTGATATTGGCATTGCGTAGATAGCTTTAATGCTAATGCTAAGTATCAAATCCTGATTTAGACGCCTGCGGATGCTAAGGTGAGAAAGCGAGGCAATGATGAGACAGTATTTGGCGCCTGTTCTCGCCATGTGGATTTTGCATTTGTTTGGCAGTGGAAGTACCACGTGGCACATCTTCATCATGTGAGTGGAGTACAGGCGAAATTATTTTGTAAAACATTCATTTGACGTGCTGCCATTCTATTTGAGAGAGGACGCGGTATAATGCCGTCGCGGTTTAGATGAGTACACAGTTGGATTAAGGAACACTGCTGCCCCATAGTGTGACCTTTACCTCGTTGACATTGGCTCAGCTGAGCGGATTACATTGGTTCCCTCCAAATGTTTGTTGGCCTTGAGGCAGGCCAGAGCAATATTTTCGACTACTGTTGGCACAGTGGAGTAGATATTTGCGGAATTCATTTGCAGGCTTACAGATCCATCTCGAATGTGAGGTTAGAGTGATCGCAATGTGGCCTCTACTTGGTCGATATTAGCCTGACTGAACAGGTCTCATCGTCTCCCTCCGAATATTTGCTGACCTTAAGTTAGGCTAGTAATGAGGTCAATGGAAAGATATTGTAGGAAGATTCAGGTGGAAAGCGAGGGAGGCAATGTCTACAAACTCTATTCACAGCATACACAACCGCATAAACAAGGCCAATGATCTGCCACCAGTAACTTCCATGAATGCCACGCTACACTAGTCCCAGTTTCGTTCTAGGCACGTAACTAACACCTACCGTGATGACTGACAAGTCTCCCTATGTCGGACAAGTTGACTATCCTTGTGTCCAGAGTTGAGAATTGTCAACTCTGGGAGCGACATCTACGGCCGATTGGTCTGTTGTGCAATTTCACGATAGCGTCAGACATGCGTTCTACAAGCTTCATGAAGCAGCACCCCAATCCCTCCAAGTAATCCGTGGTGACCTCCAATTCAGTCATTACTGGGATTAAAAAGTAAATTTCCTGTGACACTTACGCCTCATGGCTATTTCTGAGAGCACCACGGTTGCAACCACTTCACCATCATCTTCAGGATTAGCAACATGGAGAGAGTGAGAGGTGCCATCTGATTGCGCTTGGGTGGAGGAGGCGTTTCTCTCAATTCGGGGACAGGCCTAGAGGCACCTTTCCGGACGGATGCTACATTTGTCATTCTAAAGGTGAAACATGAGCCCTATTGAATGATGGAGGCAATGTTGATTATGAGTACTTATCAAAACTACTTGAGCACTCAAATAACCTCGAGGAGGAATTGCTAACCCGCCCTCTTCCTAAAAAATATGTGCCTGATGAATTGGAGTAAACGCAGAGTGATGCAGACACGAACGAAGTTTTAAGTCCAGGCATGATAAAAAATTGAATAGAACAAAATTAACTAATTTAGTATTGCCTTGATTTTTACCTTCGCGGAAAAGAACAAGCGGAGTAAAGTTAACCCGTAACACCTCATCTATCTATCAATCTATCCATCCGTTTATCGAGTCACTTCTACTTTGATGGCGATATACCAAACTAATCTACCCAATTTGTATATTGTATTTGTATTTTTTATTTTTTATTGCACAAAATTAACCTCTTCCAGCAGCTAAAGGATTGTCGCGATGTATTGTGGCCTATAAAAGTGGTGCTAGTAAATTTGTTGAAATATTTTGCTTTCATCGTTTTCGCAGGTGTAGGCACAGCTTCACTTAATGTGTCGTTGAACTACAAGGAGTCAGAGACCAGTGCTGCCTAACCCATTGGCCAGTTAGTGGACTCTGAGGGGAGAGACGGCGACCATGTGTTCAATGAGTACTTGGCACATGGCATAGGTCAGATCTAACAACCTTACCTCGTCTGGAACGACCTATGATTCACTTCGAAGCGATTGCAATGAACGTAAACAAGATATTATTTCTCAATGTTAACATAGCGAATACCACCAATAATAGACTTGCCACAATTATTCAATGCTGTCTATGCAATTATTGGTAGGGAATTCCACCTTGCTCAGACTCGGTTGTACATCAGCAGCAAATTCTTTGCACTCAAAAGCAGACATGCTTTTAAGTAATGGCAGAAATCCATTAGAATGGGGAGGAATTAATAGCACAGACCCAATTTAGAAAACTCATATTTAGCATAAACTTTCGCACTCCAGATCGGTTGCACATTAAAAGCACCTCCCACTTGAAGCTTGGAGTACATTGCCTTTTAAATTGTTGAGGGTAGATGTTCTAATGCGTGTTATTAGGCATACACACAAAAACGTTAAGTGAATCGTCATTTCACTTGGAAAAGCAGTGACGTTCTCCCTTATTTGGATTTGTGTGACGCCTTTATTTATGAACTAACAGTGCATAAAAAGGCGTGATTAAAATTAGTAAACGCAGTTCGGTATATTTTGAATGCGCGGTATTTGAAAAGGTATATGTAGATCAAGGCAAAAAAATTAAAACAAACCGATAAAGTCTCGCTAATTAATTAGTTGCAGGTGGCTGTTCTACATAGTCTTACCACTAAATATGCACTCCGTTGCATGCTGAATGGCGCTGTCGCCCGTATATTGTGGAGAAGTCTACATTATCGGAGTTATTTCCTGTTGACTGATAACTTTATTATGAATAAAGTAAAGTCGGGCAAAAAATAGAACCTAGTTTTAAAAAAAGCATTTATAACTTTTGGTGCATTTGCTTGTTTTCAAATAAACGCTAGTTCGAAGCATTTATGAAATGACAATGTAAATTCTGCCATAGCTGAGAGGAATGAGGATCAGCAGATGTCTCCAAGCGTTTATGTATCATTCAGGTGACGTTCCTTAAGGCACAGGGTGGCTGCAAACTACACTTTTACATAGCGCCATGTCATTTGCGAGAGTGTAAATGGATTGGTCTGTGTTTTATGAAGGCTCCAAACAGGGCAATAAGGGAATGAATATCAGCAAGTAAGATCCTTGATGCTAAGGCACTCCACCTCACTCGGCTTTGCTCTACTACCTTCTACTACATTGCTCAATAAAATGCCACTAAAATCGCGGCTCGAATGCCATGGTGGAAAGGTCACACCGACAATGAATTCTCTGCTGCTGATAAATCACCTTTTACACCAATTGTGTAATAAATGTGTGGATAGTGAGATTTAGGCTCTAGAGTTAGGCTAATCACCGATCCCTTTTTCTTTCCTCCACCCATCTCTCTTCAGCTCTATCCATCTAGCTATGCATAGACCATCTGGCCATCTAGCCATCTGTACAATTACTTTGCAAGAAGCAAATGGTTACAATGAATCTTCCTCCTTCGTGTCATAAATAATTTCGTTCATTACATTACATTCGTCCCTCTTTTTTGTCTAACTGAAATGCTTAATGATTTCGATGCATACACACAAGAAAAACGAAGTATAGACCATTTTTTTTACATAATTTTCCCTCCCCCTCCTCACAAAAAGGCAGAGAGGAATGAGAAAGAAGAAATTAAGATTTCTATGAAAAAAGCAAAAGGTAAAATTTATTTTAACAGAGTACTTGTAGGTGGGAGGGCACCAGGTTAAAATTTAGGAAAAAATACAGAAAAGGCAAAGAGCGGAGGGGTGGTAAAGGCTTGAGAAACACGCAGCGAAGGGAAGAATGAAGCTGGGCGGGGGAGAGAAAAGTGGAAATTAAAAAACCTTACAACACAGAAAAATATCATGAGGAAGTAATACGATAAATAAGTAAACATTGCTTGAAGTTCTATGAAATTGGAAAATTTTGAAGGGGCGAATTTTGTGTAGTCGCCTTATCCATCAGTTATTAAGATGCCCAAAAGGTGGGGAGGGGAGGTGTGTGAGGCGAAGGAAAGAACGTTGCTTGGGAAGCACGGAAATAAGAAATGATGGAGTCTTGATGAAATAAATCAGTCAACACAGGGTGACATCTTGCCAGGGATTGACAATTTTTCAGGCTTGGACACATCAAAAGGCAGTAGATTGATAAATCAGCTCTAAGGCCATTTATTTGAGGTTAATCGGAGAACTAATACTCCATACCTAAACAGAGGGAGTCAGCCAGTGAGTCACGAGGTTAGCCCCAAATTCGTCACTAAAAATCGAGAGGGGGGAAATACGCCTCTCGTCCACCATGAAGGAATATGAATGCTATGAAATGAAAGTAACTGCACGTATTTTTCCTTTTCAAGAAGGAGACTACCTTATCAAAGACCTGAGACAAAAGAAAGAAAAGAGAGAAAAATACTATTACCTCTCCTTTGAGAAAAGAAATGCCTTGACCGCGAGACTTGCGGTGGACAAAAAATACTTTTGTGGCCTGTGGTACATGGGGAGTTCAAAAGCCCTAAAAATTCCTTCAATAAGCTTATTTTTAAAGAGGAAAACGGAAATAATTGTTACTAGATATGGAAAAGGCCAAGAAATGTCGGAGATTTCCAAATCAACCATGTGTCTGTTTTCTGCATTTCCCTTCCCGTCACCTCCATCCCCCAAGAAAAAGTGCGGGGATGTGGAAGTGCATAGAAACGGATAATGGTGAAGGGAAAGGACCGCCTCTATAGGTGGATTAGACAGGCCGTAGATAAAGAGAGGGTAGGGAGAACGTAAAATTATGAACGAAATTTGCTATCGAAAAATTAGCCTTTTTTGCCAGATGGGAGAGGAGGAGTAAAAGGGGAAGAAGTTTCCTATTGAAGGTCATGCAGAAAGGAGTTGAGTTTGAAGACGATGACGACGAAGAGGTGGAAAAAAGAGGGAAGCAAATTTCTCAACTACGAAAAGAGGAGGGAAAAAGCAGGATGATGACTAGGAAGGAGAGACAAAGAAGTGCTTGAATTCTTCCACCTTCGGATTTGCATTAATGACGACAGAGCAGAGGCTGTATTTCGCTACATTCTGGGGAGCCAATTTTGAGTGCCAAATTAAAAGTTATCACCACAAACAAAAATGTGGGCAAAGGTAATATGTATTTTGGGTGCCTTTTACTCCAAGGTGATAGAACCTAAGAGCAGAAAGAAGGGAGTGAAAAAGTTTGCTTCTGCTTTAAGGGTTTGGAGGTAGAAAATGAGATATTTCCGGAGTGGATGAAAATCTGCCAACTTCATAACAGCACCCCAAGTGCCTTGGAGGCTAGCTTTATTTAAGGGGTGAATCCAAAGAAGTTTAAAATCTCCGAGGCAAAAATCAAAGATCCAAGTCGAATTGAACTTCCAGAAGGTGTGAATGTGTGCTCGTGCGCACGATGGACTACAAATTCGGATGAAAGAATAAATGAATGCAGTAATTTGGTGCCTACAACATGGTCCTGCAGACGGATAGATGGGTATGTGAATAGACGATTGAAAAGTGCACACATGGGTCGGAGCAATGAGATCGTACAAAGTGGGTGGATGATGGGCAGACGGGTATTAGTGATTACCTTATCTCCTCAGCCTAAATCTCAGTCATTGCATGTTTCTCTCTTCGCTGCTAACCCGCAGTCCCCACTATCCCACCTCCTTTAATACGTTGGTTTTCGTTTTTTCCTCCATGCTGCATTTGTTTCTCAATAATTTATTTACGTTAATGGACTCGCATTATCCCGCTCCGCATTCTCTTCTTCCATTCCCCTGAGTCAATTCGACATAAGTGCGTCTGCGCTTTCTCTTTTCTCCCTTCTACTCCCAATTGTACCGGTGTCTCGGTTGAGTGACTGATTCACTGACCGATAGATTGCCTACTTGACTGGCTTACAGACTGGTAGCCAAATTGACTAATGCATTTGCTTGGAGCATTGGGTTCATACTCCCTTCAGCACCCTGCCCTTGTACCACATGATTGCTGCTTAGCAATGTGAAAAACACAGCTGGATCAGCTGCACAATCGTTTATTTAGAAATGGCTACACACAATCAGCACTAGTGTTATATAGCAAGAAGGAAGTTAAGGAGAGCTTGTTCAGTGTCAGTTGGCTGCTCTACCACCACGGATACGACCATCCCCACGGCTTGCCACATTGCGGCGCCGCCCATGATGACCATGCGCATGGCGACTCACATTGTGGCACCACCCATGATGACCACGCACTCTTCTCACCACACTGCGAGCCCTGTATGACACCACTCCACGGTGCCCACTTCCACGGATATGAACATGGCCAGCCACCGAATCCCATTTCTCTGATTATCTTCTTGCTTCCTTTGATACTCACTTGCCTGCTCAGATGTGTCGCCTTTTATACCCTTCTCGTCGTCTCTGTACCCTCCGCGTGACAGTCCTGCTCCACGTGCTTCTATGCTCTCGACCATCTCATGATGCACGATGTCACAAAAGAACACTTGTATTTCGGCAATTTCCACATGCACTAGATGACACTCTTGCCAACGCTGGCACGCTCACTTTGCTTCGGTTTTAAAAAGGGTAACCTCCTAGCCAAAGAGCTAAAATTTGGCAGGAAAGGCCAAAGCTCAGAAGACAGCTTGCATAACCATGGACAAATTGGATGGGTGACGCTGACATTTACAGATTAACGTCAATGTGCCTGAAGCGACCAAAATAACGAAATCTCCACTACTCATACTATTCACCATATGGATAGAATATTCCTGCATTCAAAATCCTACGTACAATAATTTTATTTTGTAGTGGCCGTGCGCATCACCACCTAGTTGCCATCATTTTAGTGGAGCGGCGAAGTGCTTTGCAAACACACCTCCGAATTCCATGGACATTGTGAATAGTTGATTCCGATATATCTGGCTGTGGACACCATTCCATAGACAGGGTGCCGATGCCTATATCAGATGGGCATTGGAAGTGACGTAGACGAAGACAAAGGAGATGGTAAAGGAGACGAAGGTAGCTAAGATGGGGAAACGGGGAAGGTATGAAGGAAGAAAATATAAAAGAAGTAACGAAAAAAACAGAGTTAAGACTTTATGGTAGGAGTAGAAGTGCGGGCGTGAACCAACGAGGAAGTGGATGAGGCGTCTCTGAGAGAGGCGGGGTGCGTCGTACTGGGTGAGCATCCATGCATTTTCATCAGTTACGTGGCTGCGTCTTCGTCATTATCACCAAGGTTATATACTCTTTTGCACCTCTTATTTCGCCAGTCACTCAATCATTATTTCGTTCGTAGATATGGCATACCAGAAGCAGAAGCATAATGGTATGAGCTGGCAAAAGCGCAAGTAGAGGTGAAAGTAGTCGGCACCTTCTCGCCACTCAATAAGCATCCTGGCAGTAGCAGACCAAGGTTCTCAACTAATTTGCAATTCCTGCGTGTCTTAGGAGAAGGGATTTCGTTCTAATCTTCCTCTAATTGACCTCACCTTTGGCGATTGCGGTAGGGAAGCTGGGTCCTCCGTGGAGCTCATGAGGCACTGCGACGTCTTTTCGGCGGATTTGTCGTTAACCCATCAATTGAGGATTGGAGAGCTAGCTATGCAGATGAAACAGTACAGAGTGAGAAACTAGGCGCAAGCAATGGCAGTAAATTATTCATGTTAATGATTGAGGTAAATGGAACGCGTTCATCGCATGTGAGAAGGTTGCATTCACTCATATAGGCATTTTGGTAGTTAAGCTACGTAGGCAGAGGAGGCAGGTTGCTAGAGTAAAAGGCCGATGATGGAAGCCGCGTGGAGCATGAACGGAACCGGGGTAGTCAATCTGTCCCTTTACCTGCCCTATCATTGTCTAAATTGCCAGAGATGTAACTGGGATAGGCGCACGAATTATAACGAGTTCGTGCGAAATCAGCGCTGTTCTTCACCACAGCAGCAGAAGGTAAAAGAAAAGTAACGAGCGTGTAAATCTCGCTAAAGGCATTCGCATCCGCTTGCCACTAACACTCACCATGGAAGCAATTGGTAAACAGTTAAAGCTGTAGATGATTCACAAGCGGAAGCTGCCTTCGGATACCTGTGGATTGCAAAAATCCTGCTTTTTAAATCATTTCTACTTAAATTGCTGATCACCTAGCTGATTTGAGCAAAATCAATTTTGTGTTAATGTGGCTATTGGTGATAGAAGAATATCGCCCTCATCTGGGTCAGCAAATTCGCAGATTTTCGAGCCAGAAGAACCCTCTTAATTGTTCGCAGCTTAAATAAGACCGTTGCAATAAGGCAGCCAAACTAAGCTTTAATCGACAGCCGGCACATTGTCTTGCCAAATGGGCCTGCAATTTAGCAGCTACATTGAAGACATAATCAAGATCGCGATTGACGGCCAGACGACACTCATGGCCTATAATTAATTAAAGCGTTTTTCCCAAAACAACATCCATTTTGTGAGCCTCAAAATCTTCCCTTACTTTACATTTACTCACATGCTTGAAGCGCGAATGCCTCAACGCAAAACTGCTGCCTGCAAGTGGTTTCCGAAATTTCTGTTTTTAACTTTTTCCCAAAAGTTTAGAGCACTGTTTCGTGAGAGATCTCGCCCTTCCCTACCTCTACTGCAGTCCTTACGCCTTTGGCTCTACTGCCAACGCTGTCACAACCCCCGTTGATTTACCGATCTGCAGCATATGATATTCATCGTTTCAAGAGGCGCAATTTAATGAGGAGAGTCATCGGACAAATGCAGATAGCTGGTAAGTAATTGGAGAAGTGAGTCTTAAGATAATCACTTCCGATGATTAATACCACCAGACATGTTGTGGGGAAAGTAAATCACTCCATCTCATCATACCACAGTTAATGACACGACTCCTGAGAAATAACATTCTAAATTTCACTGCGAGTCTAATGATGCGTGAATTACAAGCTGCGAGGAATCAAATGAACGGTGTGAGAAATCGAGTCGTGTAAAGTTGATTAGAGAGCATGCTCACACATGCGGTCCTGGTTACCTACACGATGTCATGATTTAGCGCATTACATCTCAAAGTTATCTTTTAGTGCATGTATCTAAGCTTCCCAGGCCATTGTACACTGGATTAGGTTTCAAGGGCTAAGGCTAGGACCGATCCGCTTGCAAAGGGTAGAAGCTATTTGGATTGCAGGCGTTATTGAGGAAGGTATGCAGCGGCACAATATTTACTACTAAAGGTGCACGGTGATTGACAATTGCAGTTTGACCTCAGGATGCACGGCCTGGTTCACGCGTACCGAAACATCCAACTTTATTCGCCAACGTTTCACTTTCTCCGCGATCTAAATGTGCAAATTATGGGACTTCGATATCAAATGTCAGGCGAAAAGCAAACTGACTTAGATTTTCTGCAATACTAAAACCACATTGCTCTCGAAGAGCAGAAGTAAATGCGGGAGGTGTACTAGCACGATTGCAAGTTCTGCATCGGAAGAAACGCGCAAATTATTTTGGTTTCGACTCGTCCACAATTTTCGCTTTTGCATGAGAGATTTATGAAATTATTGTGCACTATTTTCAGCTGGAGTCCTTTGACGAGGGAAAAAGGAAGGTTAAGACAATTTGGCACAGCATGTTGTACATAACATACTGCAGAGGGAGGAGTTATGACCAACTGGGATGCAACGATGCAAATGCTGAGGGCATAAATTGCCTCTCCATTGCTCAATGATTCGATAAATTTGCCAAACAATCAGTTGATGCTGTCACAGGTAATACCCCCCCAGTTGACATGCACCTGCAGTGGTAATGAAGGCGCATATATTTTCACGGCTATGTGATTAAAGGCAGGATGCCCCCTAGCTATTTGGTTTTTTGGAAAAAGGAGTCATTGTATTTTCGCAAGATATTCGGTGACCTCAGGGGGATGCAAAACGTGGACGAGCAGTAGTTTGACACAATGTTGGCAGCGTTGATTCTGGAACCCACGCCAGATGTTTAACTTGCCTCAAGGCTGATGAAGGAGCCTCCGCATTTCATTGGTTTTGGTGAACGAACAGGCTGCTTACTCCTGCTTTTTGGGTAATTCGTCGGCTATAAAGGGTGATGCTGATGCAAAATGCGTACTCCTGACTAGCTTGAGGAAAAAGATGGCAAAATCATTATGATGCTCCTTGTCTATAGTCGGGCAAGCTCCTTGTGGATTTCTCTGATTGCCTGCGCGTTCATAAAATCAAACAATTTTGCTCCTATGGGAATGGTTTAATTAGCTCTGTTTCATGATACAACACTAAAATGATGGCAACTAGGTAGTGATGTGCACAGCCACTACAAAATAAAATTATTGTGCGTAGGATTTTGAATGCAGGAATATTCTATCCATATGGTGAATAGTATGAGTAGTGGAGATTTCGTTATTTTGGTCGCTTCAGGCACATTGACGTTAATCTGTAAATGTCAGCGTCACCCATCCAATTTGTCCATGGTTATGCAAGCTGTCTTCTGAGCTTTGGCCTTTCCTGCCAAATTTTAGCTCTTTGGCTAGGAGGTTACCCTTTTTAAAACCGAAGCAAAGTGAGCGTGCCAGCGTTGGCAAGAGTGTCATCTAGTGCATGTGGAAATTGCCGAAATACAAGTGTTCTTTTGTGACATCGTGCATCATGAGATGGTCGAGAGCATAGAAGCACGTGGAGCAGGACTGTCACGCGGAGGGTACAGAGACGACGAGAAGGGTATAAAAGGCGACACATCTGAGCAGGCAAGTGAGTATCAAAGGAAGCAAGAAGATAATCAGAGAAATGGGATTCGGTGGCTGGCCATGTTCATATCCGTGGAAGTGGGCACCGTGGAGTGGTGTCATACAGGGCTCGCAGTGTGGTGAGAAGAGTGCGTGGTCATCATGGGTGGTGCCACAATGTGAGTCGCCACGCGCATGGTCATCATGGGCGGCGCCGCAATGTGGCAAGCCGTGGGGATGGTCGTATCCGTGGTGGTAGAGCAGCCAACTGACACTGAACAAGCTCTCCTTAACTTCCTTCTTGCTATATAACACTAGTGCTGATTGTGTGTAGCCATTTCTAAATAAACGATTGTGCAGCTGATCCAGCTGTGTTTTTCACATTGCTAAGCAGCAATCATGTGGTACAAGGGCAGGGTGCTGAAGGGAGTATGAACCCAATGCTCCAAGCAAATGCATTAGTCAATTTGGCTACCAGTCTGTAAGCCAGTCAAGTAGGCAATCTATCGGTCAGTGAATCAGTCACTCAACCGAGACACCGGTACAATTGGGAGTAGAAGGGAGAAAAGAGAAAGCGCAGACGCACTTATGTCGAATTGACTCAGGGGAATGGAAGAAGAGAATGCGGAGCGGGATAATGCGAGTCCATTAACGTAAATAAATTATTGAGAAACAAATGCAGCATGGAGGAAAAAACGAAAACCAACGTATTAAAGGAGGTGGGATAGTGGGGACTGCGGGTTAGCAGCGAAGAGAGAAACATGCAATGACTGAGATTTAGGCTGAGGAGATAAGGTAATCACTAATACCCGTCTGCCCATCATCCACCCACTTTGTACGATCTCATTGCTCCGACCCATGTGTGCACTTTTCAATCGTCTATTCACATACCCATCTATCCGTCTGCAGGACCATGTTGTAGGCACCAAATTACTGCATTCATTTATTCTTTCATCCGAATTTGTAGTCCATCGTGCGCACGAGCACACATTCACACCTTCTGGAAGTTCAATTCGACTTGGATCTTTGATTTTTGCCTCGGAGATTTTAAACTTCTTTGGATTCACCCCTTAAATAAAGCTAGCCTCCAAGGCACTTGGGGTGCTGTTATGAAGTTGGCAGATTTTCATCCACTCCGGAAATATCTCATTTTCTACCTCCAAACCCTTAAAGCAGAAGCAAACTTTTTCACTCCCTTCTTTCTGCTCTTAGGTTCTATCACCTTTCTATCACCCTCAGTGTCCACCTGAACCTTTCTACAATATCTTTCCATTAACCTCCGCTTTAGGTCTCTTAATTTCAGCTAACTTGAAAGCACTAATTCTTCAACAAGGCAGAGCTGTGAGATCATCGAGAGTAGAGAAGCTTTTTGATGATATTAGGAGCGGGGGAGTAATGAATGAGCAGGGACTGGAAGAGCATTAACTTGGCTATTTGCCTTCCTAAGTGTTCTTCTTTTGCTCTTCCATATCAAAAGGGTTACAGTAATGAAGAGAGTGCAATGGATATAACGGAATTGGCATCAACGGATTGTCACGCTCTCCCTCTGCTGCGACAGTTGCAAAATTATACCAGGAAATAAAGTGTTATAAATGAAGGGGATGCTGGACGTAGATGAGGAGAGGAGATGTGGAAGAAGTGGGAGTTGGATGGAGTAGTGAGGATGGGGATGAAGCCATGTAGAAGTAGGGTGTAATGGAGACGCGGAAGAACCGTGCTTGTTCACCAACTTATCCACTCTTTTCTTTTTTTATTCTACTTTACGTCTTTCCAATTCCTTGCGAAGGGTTGCATCCAAGGTTCATAGATCCATAACTGACGCGCCCTTACGGCACGCCAGGTATTACTAGAAGGAAGATGGTATATTGCAATTGGCAAGCAGATGTCACGGAAACGAGGGGCTCGCCACAGACGAGCAAGTACCAAAAACCAAGCTACGGCATCGCTTTGAACTCAGATGGAATAATTCTAGGATATTTTAGCACAACTATCGGTTGCAACATGAGGTCATTTTATGTATGTTTGTCCAAGCAGCAAAACAAAGGCGTCAATCAATCAGGCGATCGGTCGAAAGCCTGCAAAATTTGTCATTTCGTTCGTCGATGAGTCAGTTAGTCAATCAAGAAATTAGTTGGATTGGGACTTGAAACAGCAGCATAAGGAAGAAATAGAAATGGCGCACTGACCCACTGAGGTTCCTGGTTTCTGTTAGCAGTGGGCGAATTCATTTGTTCATCTTAAAACTCTGCCAGATGAGCGCATGTTTAGCGCCACCGATTTAGTACAGCACCTTGACCAGTTTCTCATTCAGCTCCTTTCATCGGCTTACCGCATCCACAAATTTTGCACTAAATGCTCATACCCTGGTAAGTTGTGCCTTGTCTGCGAGTCCTGCACCGTCCTCTTTCCCGATGTGTTACAACGAAAACGTCTCCTTTACTCACTTGAGCTGAATAATTTCGGGCCAATTGTTTTCCTGTGTCAAAAGTCCCGATCTAGAAAGTGTTGTTTAAAGCGAAGGCGCCGCAGCGCTGCTCAGTGAAGACTGCAGAGTGCGGAGTTTTATGCAGAGGAGCGTCTTACCGGAGGCCATTGTCCCCAGTTTCATATGGGTGTGTTATGAATGTTCGTGGCGCTAGTAACGACACGCCGCTGGTGTCAGATTGCAGCTCCTCTAGTTACGTCTCCAAGAAGATGTGTCGCAATATTTGCTACCCACGTCGGTCAATTGCTCTGCCACCACGGCAACAACAAGGTCACCTTTTGTCATATGCATTCAGCGTACTGTGTGGGTACAACTGAAGTAAAACGCTTTCCGTGCAGCTTTGCATAATACACCTTTTCAGCAGATCTTCGCGAGCTCTCGGACTGCTTTTGCTGTAATAAAGTGCGATTTTATCGAAATTAGGGCTTTATTCTAGGTTTTTACCCAGGTTGCCGTGTTTTACTAGCATATTTTAAGCCATTTCGAAGTTTCAATGACTAGTCAATATGAAACCCTTAACTGCTCTGTCTTTCTTGCAAGCTGCTTTATGTTGATATGATTGCCAGTAACTCATGCCAGATTAGAAAACGGCGATCTGACTGGCAATCGCTCATCTTTACGGACACTTTAAGGGGAAAATCATAGGCGAATTTGACATTAATGCCACACCCAGCGTTACAGGGCAGAAGGTTGGATCAGTTAGTGAGATCTGAAGAATTTTACTGCACGCATCCATCAATTCATTGTTAGTTATTGCTCTCTTGTATGACAGATGAAAGATCAACCGTCCTCTGCCGAAGTTTGGTATTATTCCTCTATGGCAATTGGTCTGCGATGCAAGTAATTTGCCTTTAGTCCCTTAAACATCAGCCGTGAAGGGCGAGTTGCACTGATCAACGATGACAGACAGGAATCTGTACAGCATGCAGGCACTCTGACATGTGGCTTAGCCAATTGCAGTAAAGGACAGAAGGAAGGTGACAGAGGTGGCAATTAGGATGGTGGTGATTTACCTGCCAAAGCATCGATAAGTCTTACTGTTTATTGTGTTCACAGCGTAATAAACAACTATGCCTTCTGCCTGCCGATCAGCAGCATTGGCGACATACATCGGGGCACAACACCCACACGCGGGATCACGTATTAATCGCCTTCTTTAGATTGTTGGCCAATTCCACCAATTCTTCACAACCTTCTCAACTCAACTTTCCCAAAACATTTTCAGTACGACAATCAGGAACTGCTAAGGGAGATTTTGTGTATTTCGGCCTTGCGAAATCATTGTAACAGCATTCTACTGCAGGTCTAGCTTCTGCTTCCCCAGTGACTACACGGTTTGCATTTTGGGAATGAAGGAGTGGAAGAGGGTGAGATTTGATACAGTTTGTTGCGGACATTAGCACTTTGTTTATCTAGACACACCAAAGTCTTTTTTTTCCTGTTCCCTCTTTTGCATTTGTGTAGTGCTCACTGGAGCATTGCGGGGAAGCCAAACATTGCTAGTGCGTTTTCATCGTTTGGCTCTGCCGATATGTTCAGTAGCTGATGGGCAAGGAAATCAGAGCATATAATTGTGGAAATGGGGACTAAGGGTGGTAGGTGGAGGTACAACTAGTTGCCATGCAATGTGTACGCACGAAGGATTCGTTTTGACATTCCGCACAAGTTTCTTGCCTAAGGGAAAAAACGTGTGCAAAGTGAAGGCATGAAAATAGATAGGGCACAAAACATGAGCTCCTGGAGTGCCCTGACCAAACAATGTCTACAAAAGAGATAAATAGTAGAGAAAAATGTTCTTACACGCTACTAAAAATCTCAGCACAGTGGAAAGAATTAATGATTTGGACACAAATTAACAAATTAGTTGTTAGCACCTATTCATCGAAAATTGAGTGCTTGGAAATTGTGAAGTGTCTCGTTTTACGGTGGCCATAAGTTAACGCATAATTTGCTGAGTGTTGTGATTTAATCCACCAATAATGTTGCCTTTTGATCAAAAAGACAGGAAGTTTCCCGCACTCATTCACTGTTGTCTTTGCAAGTAGTAGTAGAAATTCTAACAAAACAGACTCTCCGCGAAACTGCAAATAACCTTATTATCTCCGTGCCGATTGCGCATTACAATAAAAGAAAAATGCTGAAAGTTCTTTCAATGTGGGGTATTTGGAGTGGTGCATGCAGGTCAAGGTAGTTTGTCTAATGATAGTAAAAGTAAGCTGCAAAACATCATCAAACAATATGCATAGTGCTATTGCTATCCTGATTGCAATTAAATACCAACTGTTAGCTTGCTAAATGACGATTTCGCAAGTTCAATTTCTCGAAGTTTTAGTCTATTAAGTCGTGCAAAGTCCACTTTTCTACCCAAAATTAACAAGACCAAACATAACACCAAATTGTCCTGATGTTTAAACATTTTTCAATTTAATAATGTCCGGACATTTTGATGCATCAGTGGTGTTGCACAGACGCTAATCGGATTGAGTTAAAACATGACCATACAAATTCACCCACAGCCAACAGAAAACCAGATCTGCAAATGCCTCCAGACATTTCTTTTATTCAGGCAGCGATGAATGCAGCATTAGTTGTCCTTAAATGGCTGACTTCCCCCAAATTGCACCAGCGCATAACACCATGTTTTGCGCTAGAGCGAAAATGGATAGGCTTGCGTTCTGTCGAGTTTCCAAACAAGGTACTAATAATAAGATGAAATTCACAATACGAGGTCTTCAATGCAGATTTTGCTGCTATGCTACTCTTACTCTGTGTGCGTGTATTCTGAGAGGATCACTGAAGATTTGAGCCCCACCATGTTCAACACCCTCATCCATTTGTATCACTTGAAATTAACTTCACATTTTACCCGCCATTAGCACATACACGTTTGTCCTCCTTTCATGTGTACCTGCAAATAACATCATTTGCTTCTACTCCAACACATAACCATTAAACTAAGCAGATTATAGAAGGTCCTCACTTGCGACGATGTGAACCGAGTCAAGGAGCTGCGCAAGCACCCCTGTAGGTAAGCCTAAGCATTGAGCTTCCTCATTAGCAAACAAGTCATGGTAGATGGGCTCTAAAGTTCACTTGTATAAGGCCAGCCAACTGAGAGAGTGCTCATAGCCTATGGCCAAGCAGAATGAAAGGTCGGAGATTGGGTGTTATTTGGTAGCACACTCGCATTGGCGTGAAGATCTTGTCAGCAAAATGGGTGTAAGTCAAAGTTTCCCCGTTCTCACCGACCGAAAGGAAAAATAATGAGCAATGTTAGGCACTACCTGGCAAAAGTTCGTGCTTCTGGGTGCAGAGGTGTAAGAGCATGGCAAACAATCATCGTTGCATTCGTCACATGCCTAATCGCAGGCTTGCCATCGGTTTCGTCATCATCTGCTTCAACGGTGGACTTGGAAGCAATTGCATCATCTTGTCTTGAACTAGCTCTGAGACCATGCATTATTTTAGAATAAAGAGTTAGGTTGTTTTCGCAGACTATTAGGCAATTATGTCAGCGGTTTTGCGTTTCTGCATGGAATGTCTTACGGAGATAGTGCAAATAATCGCGCAGGCACAACGAGACGAGACTGTGGGAAACATCATTTGGCAACTTTCCTGCTTTACTGCGATGCTAGGTCACCCCTCTAGTAAATACTCACAACAATTAGAATAAATAGCATGTATTTCGCGTAAAAGCAAGAATGTACTAGAGGCATGCTTCCACACCATCAGCTGGCTTCTCCAAATCCATGAGAGTGTATGCAGAAAGACACGGTGGTAGTTTCCGTCTACCACTGAGATGGCCAACCCCACGACTGGCCACACGGCTGGTTCCATTGCTTCACCACAAACGGCCATCCCCACCACTGGCCACATTGCGGCACCACAGGCCACCAGCCCCACGGCTTCTCACATTGCTGCCAACACCCGGACCCCATTTCTTTTGCAGTCTACTTGATACTGACTTGTGGACTGACTTGTGTCGCCTTTTATACTATGCTTATCAGCTGCATCCGTTCCACGTGGTGCGCGTGCTCCTGCACTTTTCAATCGGCATTCATGCTTACCACCCTCCGTCGTCGCTCTTGTGAATCGCGGTAACCGAAAATAATTTACAATAAATATACATGTATGTATGTGTAAGATAAAACAGACAGTCATTAGTTACTTGTGTTAGCTTGAAGGCATTCACGGACGGAACGGTCTTTTCCACTTAACGTAATCCTCTCACCTCCGGTTGCACTATTTTGCTGATCTGGTGCATTTCGGTTCTAGGCTATGCTCTGAGAGGAGTGAACTGTTTTTAAAAGAGAAATATTTCGTTGCTTAGTGCCCACAGCTTTTCCGAGTCAGCTATTTAAGCACTCACCACCATTGCCAAGCATTGATAACCCCTTCGATGCCTTTAAACTGATCTCGATATTTGCTACATTTGAAGGCTGCTACGATCAGCTATTGAGCGGCAGGGAGAGCGAAACCGAATTACAAACCATATTTCGGAGGGTATTTGGAAATGACTTTCGTTACAAAGCTATTCTTTACACCTAAAAGTATGTTTCGCTGCGGACGAGGATGTTCATGATGCACTTTGCGCGCATTTATTAAACAACGAAACAAATGACATTGGCATTGGCTTGTGAGTTGGAAAAGTCGAAAAGCCTGGCGAGTATCTATATGCATATATACGTTTGTAAAAAGGAAAAATAATGGTATTAGCAACAGGTTTCTGGAATATGCAGATTAAAGCAGCGAAAAATTTAGGGAAAAGAGGCCAAGATATGTCAAATGGCATGCCCTTCAAGCTAGCACAAGTACACAAGCAACACAATTGCAAACATTTAAGGTGGTCGTGTTTAATTGCTCCAATTTGCCAAAGATGCACTTGAAAAAAGGAGAGAAAGAAAGGTTTCTTTTCCCGCGAAACCAGGCTACACTAAGACAACTCTCAGAAGTGTACGCGAAGTAATTCAGGCCGATGAAGCGGAAAAGTTGTTCTCTCTTGCCCTTCCCCTATCTTCGTCGAAAACAGGAGTATCTGCAGACTTGGCCACTTCGTTATCAAAGGAAGGAGATCTGCCGGGAGGATCATCTTCATGCCAATTAAAAGTGTAGGGTCTGAGGAATGCCTCACAATTTGTAAGCCGAGCAGAAGAAAGATCTCACCATGCATTTTATGCTGATTCAAACACAAAGCTGTGCTTGTTTCTCCGACACTAATATCTACCTCTGTATTTGCAACAGGAGGAATGCAAACTTGGCGGAGTTATACCATCGAGTTATACTGTTAAGTCGATTGCCTGTCCTACTGTGCTGGATCTTGACTCCTCAGTGAGCAATGAGAAAGTGATCCCAACCCTCGAAGAAGCCTCAGGGTGGATTCTGAGACGTTAAAATCTACGTGCTGTGGTACCCTAAAGTGCAGGTGGACAGGTTGACAAAATCAAGCGGCTTCGAGTAGAAGGTAAAAATGTTTTCCGAAGTCATCGATGAATCGGTGCAAGTGGATGGATATGGGTGGAAGTAATTTATTGAAGATTAGTGTGTCGAAGATGACTTAAATGACTGCCAAATTTTGGTGTACTTTTTCTCCACACCTGTAACAGGACATATGGCATCATAGTCATTAAGTAGAAGGGCACAGTGAAGTGATTTTCCTCCCCGCATATCTTAACTCAATTATTCTCTGTCTATAATAAAAGCAATATTTGCTTTATGAACTCCGTATTCATCCACATCACCATCCACCTCAATTACATCCACCCTAAGATGCATTCCTGCACCAATTTTTCAACCTCTTTAAGTTCATATATTGCTGACTGTCTAGACGGAAACGCATTGAACGCATGTATAAGAGTATGGTGTGTCTGCATCTATTAAATGGCACTTCGTGCGTTGACACAGGGATCATCCGCATGAAATGCAGTAGAGGTGAATTTCACTGTTGGTCATGACAAAAGCATGATTAGATGCAGCGGGCATGGTTTAGCCAAAGGGAAGAAGAGACGACCGAAGGAGCGAAGAAAACACTGATTACCGATGTCTGGTCTGAAGTGAGAGTGATCTCGCGTACTACATTCGCCATGCTACTGCTCTAACGGGGGTGCCGGAATTCAGTCATGTTCATTTAAGCTGGTGGTATTGACCAGTGGAATGAACCAGATGCAGCACCCAAAGAAGTATAGTTAGAAGAGACAGAGTTTATGCAAAACACTTCTATTGGGGTGGAAGAGGGAAGTGAGTGTAAGTCCATGGGTAGTTGACGTTCGATGTAGACCCTCAAACGGTGCACTGTAGAAGGCGACTAGTGAATACTCCGTTGTGCTTTTGTTCGTTGCAGTTCATCAACCAGCGGGAGCATTTCTTGTCCAAATTGCGGAATATTACTAAGGTGATTTTGCTTCTCATTGTAGTTGACTTGGTGAGTTGATTGGAGAGGTGTGTGGTAGTGAGTGGGACAGTGAATAGACTTCGGTGACTTCGGTGCCAAGGCAACTGGTAAATTTTACACTGTGCCTTTGTTTGTTGCAGTTGGTCGACCAGCCGGAGCGTTGCCTGTGCAAATTGTGGATTACTACGAAGGTGAGTTGAGAGGAGAGATGTGTGGTGGTGAGTGGGACAGTGAATTGAGCTGGAGTTTCTTCTGCCTCACAGATGCCTGGTCAGATGGAGAGGAAGAAGACACAGGTAGGCGCATGATTGAGATGCTCTGATACATGCATTGCATAGGTGTGTGTGTGTGTTTGAAGATGATGAAAGACTGGGTGTGCGAGAAGAGAATGCGGTGAAGGAAGAAATGGAGAGGAGGGTGAATGCAAATGGAAGTAAGAGTGAGACCCTGAAGGTGGAGACAAACAAGAACTGGGATGGAACTAAGGAGCACATTACCATCTGAAAACTCCACGGACAACCGAATGACGAAGCTTCTGACCGAAACCATGCCCATTGATTTCACTTCGAACGCGCCCCAAGCAGGCCACAGTGAGGCACAAATACAATTGCTGCTTATATACAGTGGGTGGACGATTAACCTGAGCTTAATATCCAGTGGCCACCTTGGCACGGGAGAAGTCCAGGCGGTTGAGATGGCTAGTCTCGGCGTGGTGAGGATTGAGACGACGACTAATGTAGATGAGATCAAGAAGCTCGTTGGAGTTGGGAGCTGTCTGCGAATATCTTCTTGACTGTGGCAAATAGACAGGAGGAATAATAGTTGGATCATTCCACATTTAAGGCATTTTAAATCAGCTTTGACTAGAGCAGAAGTATATACTACTCACAAATCCATCTGCACTATTAATTTTCCCTACTGGTTGACTTAGATCTGCTTAGTCATTTTGGGCGATAGACAGTTGGATAACTTAAGGAGTTGGAGGTATTGACAAGAGATGAGTCGAAATTAACAGAGCATTCAGAATTCAGAGCATAAGCACATCCGATTTTGCAGAGAAATTTCTGCTGTCCAACTTCCGTTAGCGAAGGTATTTTGCTGCGAAATTGTAACGACTAGGCTAGCTCTAATACTGAAGTAGTTTGCTCAAGACACCGCTCTACGCAGAGAAATTGAGCCTATTTTAACTGTTTGATCGTTATTGCCAGCTAGCACGATCAAGAGCCAAAGGGATCTAAGTCAATGGCATGCACGGTATAAAACGACTTGCAGATCTGCATCAAATAGAGGCGTGGAAAGCGTAGCTTGACGAATGCAGCAGTAGCGGGGTAAATATTCAAAAATGGCGAAATCTGCGAAGGTGTCTACCAATTCATTTGGGATGTACGCGACTCAGCTTATTTTGCGGCAAACTACACCCTCGAATGCATTGCATGGTAACAATTTTAATAGGCGATGATTCAGTAGGGTGTCGAATCAGGCTTCACACGCGATGCGGTATTTTGTGTCCTCTGACGATTCGAGGTGGATTAAAATCACACCTGGAGGTGTAAATGATGAACCTCAAATTTTCTGAAATTTGGCTTTACTTGTCAATTGATTTGTGCCGGTAGAGAAAAGGAACACGGTTTCCGTAGAGCTGCCTTCCATGTGTATTGCAGAGAAGCATTAGCCAAGGGGAACTTCTAATTAGGTGCGCTAATAAATGGCGGAATCTTTGAAAAAGACCGTGTGCTTTTGAGATCAGAGACAGGTGATGTTTATGTGACAGTATTGATGGGTGGGTGAGCGTGTACACTAGAGGTGTAGAATGTGTAAGACCTCATAGTTGACGCTGAGTTAAACAAATCCACTAATCCGAACGAGATGGCACCGTGGGATCAGCAGTGTAGGCAAGTAATCCAATCAGCACAGAGTGGGAGGTGGATGTGGCCATAGGCATTTGGTCGAATTACGCTAGGTGAGGTGGACTCAAATGCATAGAGAGCGTGCTCTTTAAGATAGACTCTCACCTAATGACTATGACTGATTGGAAGCCACCATGGGTAGTAAAACCTAAAGCCACATTGTTGGGCAGAAGGAGGGAACACACTGGTTCATCTCCGCATTCACCCCCTGCACATTGACTGGACAGCTGATAACGCACAATTCCATAGAAAGTGGAGCAGATGCCAGCGAAATCAGGTTGTAGGAGAAACGAATGGGTCTTCACGTCTTCTCGCAGAAGCCTACCACGCCTGGCAGCATGTCCTTTTTTCTTCGATGAATATTACTTAGTGGCAAAACGTGTATGTGCTAATGGCGGGTAAAATGTGAAGTTAATTTCAAGTGATACAAATGGATGAGGGTGTTGAACATGGTGGGGCTCAAATCTTCAGTGATCCTCTCAGAATACACGCACACAGAGTAAGAGTAGCATAGCAGCAAAATCTGCATTGAAGACCTCGTATTGTGAATTTCATCTTATTATTAGTACCTTGTTTGGAAACTCGACAGAACGCAAGCCTATCCATTTTCGCTCTAGCGCAAAACATGGTGTTATGCGCTGGTGCAATTTGGGGGAAGTCAGCCATTTAAGGACAACTAATGCTGCATTCATCGCTGCCTGAATAAAAGAAATGTCTAGAGGCATTTGCAGATCTGGTTTTCTGTTGGCTGTGGGTGAATTTGTATGGTTATGTTTTAACTCCACCTGATTAGCGTCTGTGCAACACCACTGATGCATCAAAATGTCCGGACATTATTAAATTGAAAAAAGGTTAAACATCAGGACAATTTGGTGTTATGTTTGGGCTTGTTAATTTTGGGCAGAGAAGTGGACTTTGCATGACCTAACAGACTAAAACTTCGAGAAATTGAACTTGCGAAATCGTCATTTAGCAAGCTAACAGTTAGTATTTAACTACATGCATATTGTTTGATGATATTTTGCAGCTTACTTTTACTATCGTTAGACAAACTACCTTGACCTGCATGCACCACTCCAAATACCCCACATTGAAAGAACTTTCAGCATTTTTCTTTTATTGTAATGCGCAATCGGCACGGAGATAATAAGGTTATTTGCAGTTTCGCGGAGAGTCTGTTTTGTTAGAATTTCTACTACTACTTGCAAAGACAACGGTGAATGAGTGCGGGAAATTTCCTGTCTTTTTGATCAAAAGGCAATATTATTCGTGGATTAAATCACAACACTCAGCAAATTATGAGTTAACTTATGGCCACCGTAAAACGAGACACTTCACAATTTCCAAGCACTCAATTTTCGATGAATAGGTGCTAACAACTAATTTGTTAATTTGTGTCCAAATCATTAATTCTTTCCACTGTGCTGAGATTTTTAGTAGCGTGTAAGAACATTTTTCTCTACTATTTATCTCTTTTGTAGACATTGTTTGGTCAGGGCACTCCAGGAGCTCATGTTTTGTGCCCCATCTATTTTCATGCCTTCACTTTGCACACGTTTTTTCCCTTAGGCAAGAAACTTGTGCGGAATGTCAAAACGAATCCTTCGTGCGTACACATTGCATGGCAACTAGTTGTACCTCTACCTACCACCTTTAGTCCCCATTTCCACAATTACATGCTCTGATTTCCTTGCCCATCAGCTACTGAACATATCGGCAGAGCCAAACGATGAAAACGCACTGGCAATGTTTGGCTTCCCCGCAATGCTCCGGTAAGCACTACGCAAATGCAAAAGAGGGAACGGGACAAAAAAACACTTTGGTGTGTCTAGATGAACAAAGTGCTAATGTCCGCAACAAACTGTATCAAATCTCACCCTCTTCCACTCCTTCATTCCCAAAATGCAAACCGTGTAGTCACTGGGGAAGCAGAAGCTAGACCTGCAGTAGAATGCTGTTACAATGATTTCGCAAGGCCGAAATACACAAAATCTCCCTTAGCAGTTCCTGATTGTCGTACTGAAAATGTTTTGGGAAAGTTGAGATGAGAAGATTGTGAAGAATTGGTGGAATTGGCCAACACGTGATCCCGCGTGTGGGTGTTGTGCTCCGATGTATGTCGCCAAGACACAATGAATGACCGAGTAAATAAACAGACGCATGACTGTCATTCCACCAGGTAGAAAGCGATGCTTTCAAAAGGAATTTGGTGGTATCTGAGGGAATGTCTGTGCTGAACGCAGAAATGGCCGCATGTGCCAAATTTCCCATTAACCCACCAGCATTTTAAATGCACCTATTATTTCAGGCAGCACAAACAGTTCTTTCTTCGCTGCTACCAATTACTGACCTATGATCGCAATGGAATTTGTCGAATCCGCCATGCTTGTCGCGATTATAAATGCGAATTAGGAAAGTCTAGTGGCAAATGCACAATCGGAATAACAGCGCAAAATTTTTTGCATCAAGTGACACTGAGCGGCAGAATGGCAGAGGCTTTAAAGAATACAGATATTTTGCAGGCTGTCTCCATACATATATGGACGCTTTGAAAAAGCTGAGATTTGGGGAGCTGCAGTCGCTCTGCATGCAAACTAAAGTAATTACACATTGTCTTACCTAACTGAGGAATTTCTACACACTTTATCCCTTTGCTCATTTACTAATGTCTACTACCCGAATACAAGTAGCTGGCATACGATAATCATCCGCAGATGTCATGGTTGAACTCACTGCTACATATGTGAGTGATCACCACTTCGAGGGTTTCATTGCAGTTAAATCGCACACTATTCACAGAAGGGAATTTTCGTTAACAAATCTTGCAGTGCTAACCACTGTGTGCGACAGATGGAAACATTAATCTACCTCTTCTGCCGCGGCTAACACGTCCAGTAATCTTAGACTGTGTGTCGGTTGTGATTGCTCGCGTATTCCTATAGTAGAGGTTGAATTTATTAGTCTGACAAAAGAAATCATTGCACGAATGAGTAATTGGAAGTCTTCTGACATCCATTGTCGTGATGCAACACGAATGCGATAGTATTATGCACATTCCGTCACAGGCCTTCACGCGTGAGAGTTGACATTTTCGCACCGACTTCTTTTATGCCTTCAGCTGCATAGTTATGCCACTTCGCCCCCACCGGAAGGGTTCATTCACCGCCATCGCTCTCTCCGATCAGAGGCTACGATTCCCTAAGAGACAGAGTCAGGAACTCACATTCGCTAGCTGCGTAGCAATGCTTCGGGGTGAGTGGCGATTCCTCCAACCAAATCATGCCTTCACTGCACCAAACATACCGCACTCGCCGATTTGACATCTCTTGTGTGCATTCGCATTCACCAACCTACGGCCAACAGCAGTAGCAATAGTGGTAGTGACACAACAGCCTACAGTGAGCCCACATGCAAACGTTCTTTCAGAGAGCCAACTCGTACGTCTCATGCTCCTTAACCTGTGTCCGAGTTTCTTTGAATGCTAGTTGCTGAGATTGAGTTAATGTCAGCTCAGCTTGCTCTAAATGAGGGTATGAACGACGTTGCTGTATCGTTCACGATGACTTGGCCGTAAATCCTCAACCACCCAATCAGCAGGCGGTGTTGGCCCACTTAAAACTCGGATGAGCTCTGCTGAGTCGTCTTTGGAAGCTGAGTCTGGCTCCCCGGATAGGATATATCAGGTCTTTCAGTAGTTGGTTGGGCAGTCCCTGCTCCACTGTTGACACTGTCATTCACTGCCTGAGCTGGAAACACACACATCCGGTTACCACTTGTACCTATTTCGCCTACACTCCGGCGCAAATGGTCCCATCTGCTGGACATTAACGCTGGGCAGTAGGGTAGGAGTGGTCCACTTCAAGTGTTTCAAAACATAGAATATAGTCAGGAAATGAGTAGCTTGGATTATGCTTCTGTCCATTTATTTTTGCAGATGGTTCAGGAAAATTCTACTTTCCCAGCTAATCCTTGTGCAAGCAGCGTATCAACGAACGCGCATGCGTTCCAACCGCAGAAATTGCTCGTCTATGCTCATAACTGTAAAGAACAAAGGAGTGTTCTCTGAGATAAAATCACAGACAGTCGATCCTCGAAATTAAGAGGTGCAGATGCAAGTCCACAACTGCCTAAATCATTCAACTGAGACAAGTGCTACAAATCAGGATGACCATTAAGCCAATGACGACTCGGTTTCTGCCATTCTGCAGACGGAGAGGCAGCGTGTACAGTCGCCACCGCCCTTAATTAACTGTGCTAAGGTCGGTTTATGAGAGTCGTCTTGCACAACGCACAACACCTCTGCAGGATTTCTTCAGAGTCTATCCCAGACACAGATTCAGCAAGCGTTTGATTTGAGTGGTACCATGTGTCTTGAGTTCTACAAAGCCTTCAAATGGAAGCAAGTGCTGGATTACAATTGAGAAGTACGCAGCTCCCAGGAGATGTTCATCATCGGTCACTGCGGCACTGCATCTCACTGCTGCTCACAACGAGCACATACCAATGATGGATCGAGATCATGGAGAAATTAGTGCCAAGCGTGGAGTGTGACCGTAGTGATGGCAGTGTTACTAAGCCACACAACTAGCACAGGCTGAACTGGCAGCTGAGTGTGGATGAACTCTTCGCCGACTTCGACTTCACTCAATATTGTCCTCCAATCTCCTCGTGGAGTCTACTGGAGGTGGACTGTCGGAGATGGCAAAGTGTGATGAATTGGAAAACTACTTTTCTCCACTGACGCACAGCAAGCAACGCGAGTGTGAATTTGCATCTGCTGCAACTGTGAACTGCATAGCAGCCAGACCACTTTATCCGTCAGCTGCCCCCTTAAGCTCCAGTATTTGGTCCATCCTCTGTAATTTCTGCTCAGAGGATACTCTTTTGCTCTTTTCACTTTTGCGCCTATACAATTGTTTTCCAGGTTGGAATGTATGCCCATTTGTTAAAACGGTGCTTTTGGTCCTTTTCCCACGGGAAGTGTATGGAGTGACTCAAAACTGATTTTGTAGTAGCCTTATACACCTAGGATTAATTTTGTCTCCAGTCCTCCCACTGAGTCAGGTGCAAAAGCAGGCAAGTAGCTCGCCTTTTCTGCATACACTGCCGATACACTGGCTTGCATCGGCCGATCCATCCAATGTAGCTTTATCCGCTCAACTGAGAGATGTCAATGAACTTTAGTTGCTAGAGGTTGTTGTGGATAGTGTGCTAGAAGAGGACGAGAAAGCGGCAAATGAGTGGATATAAAAGGAGCTGATAGACATCACATTAAAGGAGAACCACTGTGGCACCATAGCTAACGGTAGATGTGTGTTTTCCAGTTGCTTCTAGGCAATGTTACCCAATTTTTCCAATGCAATGGCTAGAGGACAACGTCTCTGGTGGAAGCATCGAATCCTTTGACTCTTCCCTTGCCTTCTCTAACGCGCTAATTTCTGCAATCCGGCATGTGAGCGAAGTCGATTCTGCTGAATATGTGGGAGAGATTTGCTAAGAGGTACCTGGAGTGTCCATGTGTATCGTAGAAGCGCAGTAGAGGGGATGTAATAAATTACACAATTATTTAGAGTTGTCATTTCTGAGATCAAGAAATGACACAACCCCGGGCTTTCCTGACATGCATACTCCAAATGCTGAGTTTTAGTGGAGAATTTATTATTGTGCCTGAATTCAATGCGACCACAAGCCTACGGAGAAGTGCAGCATGAGATCTTGCAAAATGAATATGTTCCAATTCGGACCCCTGTTTATCAATGTAGGAAAACTAGCCACCGGTTCTCCCCAAGGCTGTGCAAATGTCATTGACTGTAGTGCAAAATTAGAGCGTGTAGTGGCATTACCAGCTGATTTGAACACCATTTCACCATGTCGCACCGCCAGAAAATTGTGGCAACGCTGACCCACTGCTTCGGGTGTGCACACATTGAAATGGGGTGATGTATGGTGGAGCAGGCCTGTATTTAGCAGCAAATGCCTAGAAAAATTAATAGCTTATGTAGTCGCTCCTTGCGGTCAATCATGAGACAACAACATATCATTTCTAGTA
Organism: Echinococcus multilocularis; assembly: GCA_000469725.3. Lineage (NCBI taxonomy): Eukaryota > Metazoa > Platyhelminthes > Cestoda > Cyclophyllidea > Taeniidae > Echinococcus > Echinococcus multilocularis. The sequence continues at coordinate 36,320 of LN902849.1, read as the reverse complement.
ACTAAGCAAATAATGAACGTGATGCTATGTTTGCCTTATCAGGCAATTCGCACAGTCACATTAGTCGCTTATCAACTCTCACCCCGCCCCTATTTTGCAGTTCAATGACCGACCGCATACAGTGGTATCTCCTGCCTTACTGGTTTGTCGCCTCTAACGAAAAGGTATCGAGGTAGCCTAAACTCGCCAGTGACTTACCATTTCTGCAGACGCAATGGCGATTTAACGCAATCTACCCAAACAATCCTTGCCAAATATCTGTAAAGCAGAGAAGGCAGAAAAGAAACTACAAGCAGACATTGTGGAATCTGTTTGAGAGATGGATAAATACCTACCGAGGTGTGATGAGCATATATGTTCTAGTCGTCGGATGGACGGCTCTGCATTCAATGCAGTAAACACGTTTTTTGGAATCCTCTCTGCCTTCAGCTGCAGCACATAACAATAAAGCGCAAATTCGGGATGAGTTTGCGAATGTTGCTAGTTTGCTGATTTAGCAACAGAGCACACTGGATTCAATGCGATTTATACAGACGCGAACCTACTCATGTGTTTTTCGATGAAGTGAATGCGAAGGAAATTAAAGCAACAAAATCGCTTAGAACAAATACAGCACGCGTTGTGCATTGCAACTATTTTGTGGGTTGGAAAAATTGCTCGTGTTACTTTGAGCAAATATGAAGACACGCGACAAGGATCATAGGGTGATACTACAAATCTCCTCACCCCTTTGATGCACCAAGGTCCTTCCTATGGAATCGGGGAACGCTGAGCAAACTGGACATTGGCCATTTGAGTCTCAACTCTAGTAAAATTTGCTTTTATAATGGATCAAAGAGAAATAAAATGGAATAAAACAGAACAGACCAGAATAGCACATCAATGAAAAATATTGGCGGTGAATGAAGTGCGTGAAAACATGCAAATTGTGATTTATTTAGGCTTTTGTTGTAATCGTTGATATCCAAAATGTTTAATCATTAGATGTTAAAATTTTGTTGTTTTTTAAGCACAAACAAATGCAAAGTGCGATTCCATAACCCCTAACGTGAGATCATACAACGTCAATGTAAGAATACCCATAATGCAGATTAAAACAAAGCATTCTATTTCGCAGTTAAAGCGGGACCTTCTGAAGAAGATGCTGCTTCTCATGCGTTGTTGAGTTGTCTTTTTTGTGTCAGCAACCCCAGGAATGAGTCCATGTTAGGGTTTTTGCCAAAGGACTTATACCTATGGATATGTTTTGCGAAAATCCTTGCACAGTGCTGCACTAGCACATCCACTCCTGACTGACTGGGATGCAAGATCACTGTAGAAGCACTTGAACTGCATCACTACTCACATCAAGTCAAGTGTCAATCAGCAGTAAATTCAGAAGAACCTAAAGCAGTGTATAGTTCGGTTGTGCGAGTGAATTGCCTCAAAGTGGAAAGGAGACGGTGGGAAATGCGTAGCGATTTAGGATTGCCTCATATTGCAGATTTAATCTAGCAGTATTTGTAAACGATGTTAGAGACATGGACGTTCACCTCTGGGGTGAAGCGTGGAAATGTGATAACACATTTAAAATAACTACATTGGCAACAGCCCCTAGTTGACCGCACGGTAAGCGAATGATGTCCCAACTTGATAAATTGGCATCAATTTGGGAAACAATTTTTTGTGTCTAGCTGAAAAATTGGTATCACAACGCATGGTTTGATCCTCCGCTACAAAATATAGATGGTCTCTTAGTTCCAATCCCCTTCTTAGTGGAGGTCATATCTCTTTTGGCGATCCTTTTTCTGAACGCTGGGAGCAGAACAATCGAAGACCCTAAGTGTTTTAAATTCGTTTTGCCTTCGAATTTTGTTGCACGCAAGCGCCAACGCTGCTGAAGTCTTGCCATCCAATCACAACTAGCGTTGCCGCCAGCCTTCCAGCCAATTGTATCATCAAGCGCATAAAGAAGCACAGCACCTCCCCTTACGATAGGCCTACAGCATAACACGGGAGAACTATACGCCTAAGTGCACCAATAAGGAGACATGGCATACTGCATCACCATGGTAAACACCGCCGTGGTGAAGGAACGCCCTCCTTGAGCTTAACTGCGCACTAAAAGCAAAGGCTGTAGAGGCTTTAGGGCAAGCTCTATGATGAAGGGATTAATTCCGCCGGCGGTATGGACGATTCGCCATGGGGTAGGGACTGTTGACTGCCACACGGCAGCACAGTATTTACAAGGATTTACAAGCACAGTATTTACAAGCATTCCTTTATTTTCCTCCATGTGCACCTTTCCTCTTCCCATCATTTTCATGCCTACGCCCATCGCTGCAGACATCAGGCCTTCGACCAGGGATTTAAAGAGCAAGGTTCTCACAACAAGTTCAATCGATGCATATTACAATGGTGTTAGCTTCGGCCGGCTAAACACATTTCATTGGAGATGGCTTTTATCACAGCAGTGATTAAAGAGTAGTAGGAAATAAGGGGATAATTCCTCTGTTTCGACTGCAAATTTCTTTTAGCATTGTCACATTTCACACTACATACGGAAGGCATAAATTTCGTTCATGGCATGCTAAATTGACGCTTTTGCAAGATTTTCGCATTTTTATTTCGTCGCATGAAAGACTACAACGAGTGCAAACAGTTAGAAGCACGATTAGCCAATATAATGGCGATACCCATTTCCACGACCTATTATTTAGCAATATAATTGGAAAAAAGGGCAATTTAATTGCGCGAAACCAATGCAAAAGTGCTCAAGCTTAAGATGAATGGAAAGTGGAACAATGCAATGCGAAACAAATAACGCGATTTGCTCGAATGAAACCTGAAGGTGGTGATGGTGCCGGTGAGAAAATCGCAAAAGTTTTGTTCATTTCACGGCAAATATACATATGTAATCACAACTTAGAGTACTAAAACGATAAAAACACGAAACATCACTTAATGCACTACCAAAAACTTGCCATAACTCCAACTACATTCGGAACTGAACCCCTTGACGCCAAACGCATGGCGTCAAAATGGAGGGAACACCCGCTGCGGTGACGTCGCTGGTCTCGGTGGCATCTACCCTCCTTCACCCTCCACCTATTGTCCACTGAGGACAATAGTGGATCTGAGGACTGAACGAGGGCTGATTCTCCTCCGGACGTCATCTTTGCGCTTTGTGATGCGGCTTGAAGGTAAGAAGGCAAAAAGACCCTCGGAAAGTTGATGTAGCTGGAGGAGAGGTAAGCAAGTTCGGGTCAACATGCCTATCGTCGCCTCTGTCTTTACATTTCGCCAGGTGAGCGGCCTCACCTACTAAGCGCTTTAAGATGCTAAAATTTGCTTGCAAATAAAAGCTGCGGTATGTGTGTTGAAGCTGGAGGAATTGAACTGACTGGTAGTTGTTGCTGTCGCCGGTGGATGCGCTGCTGTGTAGGCAGGAGGTGCAGGCCAGTGCTGCGTATGTCTAAGGTTTCGGCTATGCATCCTCCAGATGGAATGTGGGAGAAACGATTCCAGATAATGAACAAGTGTGGGAGGAATGTGATAGTATGGGATACTTTCTTCGATGAAGCGGCAAAATTGCCTGCTTAGAGCGTGACCTTGAAATTCGGAAGAGACTGAAGGCAAAATTGAGTGCATTAGATTAACACTTATTCACTGCGAGATCCGAGGTCACTCACTTTGCTTTTGATCTGCAGTTTCTCTCCTGTTGCGGTCCATGTCTGCATACAAATTAGACCAATGTGCAAGCAATGAGAAGGTGAAGAATTGGGGACAGACATCTTCAGTGCCGAAGGCGGCAGGGTTAATGCACGTGGAGGGCATGCGTATTGGGTGTCCTGTCAGGTTACCAGGTCCGCAGTCACTGACCGCGTTCACTGCACCTAGTGCTAGTGACAGACGAGGGGCTTCCAAGTGCTATGAATAGTTAAGGCTTTTATATCGTTGCTCCAATTCAGATAGCATTTCGTCGCATCGACAGTATCTGAATTAATATACTTTTTGTTTTGGCAAATGCTTTTAGCGTGATTTTTGCATTTCCGAAGAGCTTGATGTGTTCCAATCCACACCAAAGTGGTACAAATTCATGATGGCAATTGCAACTACAAGAGCAATTTACTTTGACATTAATATCGCTTTCTCACTTCAGCCAAAGATCAAACAAACTTGAGATTTGTTTTGCAAAAATTAGTGGTTAAACAAATCGCAAATAATGCAATATTTTCATGCATTCCAACTATTAAAATTAGTGATGGCAGTCGCAATGGCATCTCCGACTTATATGACTGGCACCTCGCCAGATGCTGCGTCAGACTTTCCTGACATAAATGCCCTCAAATAATGCATTTTGGTTGGGAATTTACTCTTGTGACGGGATTTAATGTGGTCAGCACAGAGTTCTGCTGGCAACAGATGACCTAGATGACATCTCCAACGCCCTTTTTTAAGCCGCAGGCACTTTCATGAATAATTTAAATGACCCTTCTGCGTAACTGACACTCATGTCTGATGACAAGAGGAGAAAGCTCAGTGAGCTTCTGCTTATGCATGCAAACACAATCGCGTTGCAAGGTGCTAAATGGGACGAACCGACATCTTCAAGCATAAGATTGACACCGGTGAAGCTGGACCCATTTGGCCACCACACAGACGTATCGCACCACCTCCGCTAGAAGAAGAAAACCGTCTGGTTGAAGTCATGAAGTCGCAAGACGCTAAAACAGTTACTTCACTTTTTTTCCATCAGTGGGTTTCTCAGCTCTCATAACGATCAAGACCCCAACTACGAGAGCCGACTCTTCACTGAACTGTATGCGACATAAGCAAGATATCTGTAAGGCAATGGGTAGGTGAAAAGAATGAATCGCACTCTGGTTGGACTGCTGCAGGCCATCAGTAAAGACCTACAATCAGACGACCAAGATTTGAGCATAGGACTTATCATTCTGGCACGTAGAACTCCGGTTTATACGTCAACGGGCATTTCTCCGTTCAAGCTGCTCACAGGTGCCTTCCGACATCGTCCTGCCAAACACAGACGGATCAGCCAAACATGTCTCAGAGTATATACTACGCTTGCAAAAGGGTATAAGACGAACTTTTAACATTGCGAGTACACATTTACGACTGCCTTATATCAGTCAGAAGAAATATTATGATCGACACAGCCGTACGAAGTGATGCAGAGAAGGGGGATTAGTGGAAATATGCAGATCGTTTCCCCTACCTGTAACGCATCATAAGTGCCATCACCCATGGAGCAAGGACCCATTTTGGCTTGTGAACCTACAAACTGCCTCGTCCGCAACGCACAACCGAGTAGCCAGCCAGTATCCATTCACAATACCACGATGCGATCCCACAAAGTGGAACCACAAAAGAATGAGGACGATAAGTGTCACTTATGTTGTTTAAAATGTGCCTTTCGGAGAAGAGGCAGACAGATGAATCGGAACTGGTGACTGAGGAGCAGTCGATACTTGCCAAAAGTACTAATCCACTCAAACTCCTTCTTCATCACTCAGTGTCGGCTTCGTTGAACCCCTCGCAATTGTGCTGGTCAGTCAGCCCACACTTTAAACTGATTGCTACAAATAAGATCTGAAATATTGTAACAGTGTGGGCGATTGGCAGTAAGTAGAAGAAGCATAACGAAGACTGGAGTGTGTGGAGGACAGAAAGATACTTAATAGTATTTTCGGTAATTGCGTTAAGAAAAAACTGTACTGGTAGTTGGCTGTATTCGATAGTGGCCATGGAACAAGGGCAACAGACGTCAAAGTGCAGGGTGATGAATACCCTGTTACTATTCACAATTGTAGATACGAGTTAAAGCAATAAGGGAGGCGGAGGCAGATGCGAATTCAGAGACAGAGGAGGATAGGTGATTGATGACTAGCGTAGAGGTGGAAGACCTGAAAAAAGAAACAGGGTCTCTGAGTCGGCACTAGTTGTGATTTCCCTGATAACAGTGATAGTGGTTGTGGAGATAGGGGAGGTAGGAATAAAAGTCGTCGACTTCCACGCGTAAAGACATCCAGAAGGAAACAGACCTCTACCTCATGACGTACGAGAGCTATGGAAGTAATTCGCGAACAGAGTTATAATTATCTTTTGCTGGGGCATTGCTGGAATGAAAAGGAAAGAGAAGGCGTTGCCAAATGTGTTGACACACATTAGAAAACAATATGCGGTGGCATTTATTTGCTAATAGTAGTGCTATTTTATTAGTTGAATTTGGACGTTAATTGGCCTAACTGCTTTGAGCCAGCACCATTCGTTGAAAGCGATGTCTGCTCTCAAAACCGTCAACCTGACCAAAAGCCATGTTGATGGGTAAGACGCTTTGGAAGGAGCCAAACCTCCTTCAAGTCATCTACTCATCGCTTAATTGTGGATAATATTACGTTTGGATACGAATATGATGACAGATTCAAATATTCAGCAGTCCTTGATGGAGGAGGCGACGACTCTCTTCAGTGCGTAGGCTGATAGCAACTTTTGATGCAATGAATGTCAATGCATTTGGCCTGAACTGAACACAGTTTCTCACTGTTTTCAATCGTCTTTGCTTTCGTTAAGCCTATTTCACTTACACCCTCCTCTTCAGTATCCTTTCGCTTACATGAATCTAGCCACTGCCCATTCGACTGCAGGTATTCTTATTTATGCTGCATTTTAAACGAAACCCACAGTCACAAAGTTGTCTCATTTGAGAATGAAGTAGCATTAATGCCAATAACAACGCGACTGACACAGTGGATAGGGTTGACGACATGATGGGGTACATGTCACCGAGGAGAATGACAACTTCCACATCTCCGTCTGTTTATGCATATCTAACCACCGGCTTATAGCCAGGTAGTCAGAGAGGTTATCCTCGGACTTCTTCCTCATCACTCACTGGCGTCGTCATCAAACCCCACATGACATGACCACGCTCCCAACTGACTGACATAGATGGGACCTGAGAAGGTGTACAAATGTGGATGAATAGTAGTAAGTAAAAGAAGCAGACTGAAGGCTGGAGTATGCATGGGGAAGCGAGATACTTGCCAACATTTTCGATAATTTTGGGCTGGTAGTAGGCTCTGTTCAACAGAGGCCATGGAACAGGAGGTAATGGGTGTCAAAGGACCGGGTGATGAATATCCTGTTACTGGTTGCAATTGTGGATGAAGGTTGGAGGAGTAAGGGGAGCTGAGGCAGATTAGAATGCAGAGACAGAGAAGAAAAGACGATTGGTGGCTAGCATAGAGGACGAATGCCTGAAGAAGGAATGGGATCGCTAAGTCAGTACCGGTTGTGTTTTGTTCGATAACAGTAAAAGCAATTATCCAGATAGCTTTGGTACGACGAGAAGACGTTTACTTTCATGTATAAAGGCATCCAGAGGGAAACAGACCTCATGCACTGTGTGAGTGTGAAAGAACCAAGAGCTGCACAATAGGGCTGCCGCATGCAGTATTGATAGTAAGCCAAAGGAGAAATAAAGAATTGGGAACAGATGTCGGTGGAGGCAAAAGTATGGTGGCGAATTTTGTGCGCATTGCCAACAACTCAGGAGCGATTCAAACATTTTCCAAAATGCGATTTGCACATGCAGTTGACTTATTGCTTCAATGCTAGACGACTTACATGATTATCTAGTCGGCTAATACACGGTGACGTCCTAGAACAGGTATGGCACCAGATGTAACACTGATTGTACAGGCAGTTGTAGCTGTAGGCGCAGAGTGTATTTGGGCGCATAAATTGACGTCTTTTTGAATGAGCAGTTAACTGCTTAGTAACAGGGGTGTAGAGGGAATTGGTGTATAATGTGACTTATTTGTAACACAGGATAAATTTCCGTGTGAGCTTCCCACCATGTTATCATGGCCACGATTAGAGTGGTGTTTTATTTACCAATGCAGTAGAAGGTAAGAGAATGGAATTAAGTGAGGCGGAGTGCACCAGCATCTGATGTTCGTTTCCTCAATGCCCTGTTTGGAACCGCGATGGAACCCAGGCCAATCCATTTACGCAGTTGCAAAACATGGCGTTATGTGAAAGTGCGGTTTGCAGCAACCCATGTCTTAAGGAAGGTATGCTGCAAGCACTATTTGTATAAGCACGTCCAATTTTATGGCCAATTTTTCCAATCCGTGGTGATTGGCGCTACCATTGCACTAGTCACAGAGCAATGGGTTCCACTGAAATGCACTAAGACAGCAAAACTTCTCGTTAGGGTAAATAACAATTGACATGCAATCAAGAGAGACCACTGATGCGCTATGAGCAGCACGGTGCCTGTATTGTTGTTAGCTATACTACAGGTGGAAATGAGGGTATATTTATTGTGATCGATGAAGCTGATACCGACATCAGCCTTCACATCGACATTGCCATTAAATCAGCATATTATCTTCGGTTGAGTGGTCTCTCCGTCTCCACCTACATTATGATGGCGAGTCACGAGAGTGATGATGGAGGGCGAGAAGTACGAATGCCGATCTGAAAGTGCATCAACACGCGCATCACGTGGAATGGATAGAGGTGGCGAGTGTAGTATAAAAATCGGCACAACACAGCATACAAGTCAGTATCACCTAAAGCAAGTAGACTGCAGAGGAGATGGGATTTGGGAGTTGGCCAAGCCCGTATGCGCTGAAGTTGGTAACTCTGAGTGACAGTAAGTACGGCTCACAATATGTGAATCCTTGTGCATGGCCGTCCGTGGCGGTGGCGCAATGTGAGCAGCCGTGTGCGTGGCCATCTGTGCTTGTGCCCCAATGCAAGGAGCCGTGTACGTGGCCGTCCGTGCTTGTGGCGCAATGTGAGAAACCGTGTGCCTGGCCGTCTGTAGCAGCGCCGCAATGTGCCCAGTCGTGTGGATGGCCGTCTCTGTGGTAGACAGAAACCACGACCGTCTTTGTGTTTGCGCGGCAGTTTGTGAGGAAGTTTCCAACTCCTCGGAATTGGAGGAGCTAGCTGACGGTATGCAAGCACACCTCTTCTACTTCCTTGCTTTTGAAGCGAAATAAATGCCACTCATTCCAGTTGTCTTGACCATTTGCTAAATTCATTACTAAACATCGTAAATTGCGGGGGCTGTTAATGCTAGGGGATTAGCAGCAGCCTCGGAAAGCCACCAGATGAAAAGCATGTGGGAAATGTGGTGAGACGCCCGAGCTGGGTTATGTCACGTGGAAGCCGCAGCTGCACTAAAGTGACACGCCTTTACCAAATCTCCTCAAAGTGATTGATTTACATTTTAGGTAGAAAGAGTTTCGTCCACCGACCCGTTGTGAGCAGATTGTGTGCTGAATGTTGTACGCACAAGGCAATGAAATGCGAAGCAAATTAAGTTGGTTCATGTGAGTGAGCAATGCGTGGAAAGTGCATTTACCTTCCACATAATACACTTTTGCCTAAGGGAAGAGTTGGCTGCCTAACTGTTGAAGTTGGAGTTAACGTTGAATATGCGCACACAGGCAGTGGATAGGGACATGTTAATTGTATCACTGGAATAGGCCTAGTGTAGCCTCATTGTCCTCAACGTTGTCTCCAAACATTTTCGGTTTGTGAGCATATGAGTGTGATTGTCTAGCGGAGCGGAGGGCGTGTAATTGTAGCACTAACACATTTTCCGATCGATGCAATGTGGAAGTGGCGTGCGGTTCCCATTGTCGCCACAGCAGTTTGTCTAATAAGGAGGCCAATAAATGTAGTCATTTATGTTGCTCTCTTCATGTAGACGCGAAAGTGACGACGTTTGTCGTGCCGATGGAGGAAGCAGACACATCACACCTGCGTGTGGCGTGCTGCGAAGAGGAGAGGCAGAAAAATTGGATAGAGTTGGAGGAGCAGGCGTCTTCCACTGCGATTAGGGTACTTCATATGGGTGTGTGAGGGTGTGCATTTGTCGTCACCTGCGGTAAACACTTCGATGCCACCAAGTAGGAGTGTTTCGCTATGTTGAGATGATTACTCCGCAGCAGTGTAGATAAGCATGCATGAGTTTGGACAGGATGTGTAGGTGTTTAGCTTGCTGCGAATTGGCAGGGTGTTGTTCCGTGCACGGCCTAACTGTCAGTGCTGCGACAGGCGGAGCTTCACCATCAATGTAGGAAATTGGAGGCTGCCCAGTGCTAGGACATGCAGACTGCTTTATGGGATGAGGTTGAGGGAGGAATGTGCTTGGCATTGTAGGCACTAGGGAGATTGGTCGTGCAGAAGCAGAGGAGATGTATCAGGAGAAGATGGAAGAGGAGAAGAAGCAGGAGTCCGAGGAGTAGAAGAAGGTGGAGGATGAGGTGGAGGAAAAGAATAAACCTCCATACACTTGTGCTAATTTTGTCAGCTCGCAATATAGCCCCGTCCATAACGATTTAACCTGTTCATTTGAAGCGCCCCACTGCTACTACCACCCGATGCAGAAGATGTGCTGCCTACATTATATTTCTTGCACTTTTCTCCTTCACTTCAATTTCTTTCTTGCAATTTAGTGATACCAGTATACCTCGCCCCCCTACCTCCATTACCCCTCGGTCAACTCCACCTCCTTCAAACCCATACCCAATTCTCCTCCTCCTCCTCCTCCTATGTCGTCCTCCGCCGTCGCCCGTTTAGAAAGCGTTACGTCAGATGAAGGCCACTCGTCTCTCGTGGCCCAAGACTCCCAAGTCACATCTGCAGACACGAAACAAGGGATACGTCAAGAGGAAGGAAGCAATGAAAGCAGCAACTGGTAAAGTAGAAGGCGAAGCCAACTAACATTAACTTTCCGTAGATTGTCAATATGTCAGGCTGGTGATTTCGAAAGCACAACTATTGTTAGATGATGTTACACTTGTCTGCAACCTCCTCCACAATGGATGTGATTGACTCCTGTTTCGATACAGTGATCTTAGCAATCCAGGAGGGAATGAGTGAAAGGGTAGTTACTAGATGGGTAAGAATTGATTCCTTGTGTTTAAAGACTTCCTGAACAAAGTCCTTAGGAAAGTGTGCATAAAACAAATGGATAGATATGGATTGGATGGAAGCATCACAGCATAACTCTGCTTTGAGTGTAACGAGTTGGCGCGTGAGTGTAACAAAGCAGGAGATGCACCCAATCGAGAGACGGCCCTTCAATCTTATGGGGCCCACACTCTTGACCGATGATCCACTGGGAGGTAAAACTCAAGCCCGCCCAATACCTCCCTGCCCTAGCCTATTCTTCAAGCTTTCAAGGAATGTGGTTTCCCTCTACCACAGAGAAGGCCATCCCCATGACCGGCCACATTGCAGCACCGCTACAGACGGCCATGCACACGGATTCACATATTGTGAGCTGTGCCTACTCTCACCCACAGTTGGCAACTTCAACGCATACGAACTTGTCCAACTCCCGAATTCCATTTCCCTTGCAGTCCACTTGATTTCGATGATAGTGACTTGTGTGCTGAGTTGTGTCGCCTTTTGTGCTATGCTCACCGCCTCTATTGGTTCCACTTGCATATCAGTAAAGTGGTCTGAACTTGCCTTCATTCTCGTCACAACCATAACTAGGCGTTCAGAGGAGCAGCTAATGAAATGCTCATCAAGTCAAGAATCAGGTGATGAGGATGAATTCGTACATATCATATACTACCCCAGGTATATTTGTAACATTAATTGGATAGGTAGATTCAATTTTACAGCAGATTTTTCCCACGCATGGTGATTGGCTAGATGTGAAACATACCGAACCAGCAAAACAGTGCAATGAAAGTGGCGGACAGGAGTACATTGCGTGGAAACGACCCACCGCTATCATACGGTCTCTGCTCTATACTCTTGGCCTTGCCACCTACTGCGTAGAATTTGGTCTTAAGCACAGAAATTGCCTATCGAAGTGATGTCAAACCTAAAAGAAGCTAAATTAACCACGTGTAAGGTCGCGCACCATTCTGTATTTCAGTAAATGGCCACGCTTTTCAAAGTGTATGCAGTAGGGTACAGACGTGAAAATAAGTGTAATCGCATAGCAGCAAATGGCAATGTTGTTAGGCAAGTAAGCGTTAGGAGAGCAATTCGTGTCTGACATGCAATAATGAGAGATCATTGGCGTGTTTTGAGTAGTACTGTCCATGTATCATTGGAAGCCGCACCATTTGTGCAAATGCCAGCACATTTATTGCGATCGTGCATTTTGGCACCACATTTATTCTGACGTTGACAATGTCCGTAACCCAGCATATTGTCCTCGGATGGGTGATCTCTCCATCTCCACCCACGTCATGATGGGCGAATCACGAGAGTGATGATGGAGGGCGGAAAGTGCGAATGCCGACCTGAAAGTGCATGAGCACGTGCATCACGTGGAACGAATAGAGGTGGTGAGTATAGCATAAAAAGCGCCACCACTCAGCACACAAGTCAGTGTCATCGAAAGCGAGTAGACTGTAAAGGAAATGGGATTTAGGACATTGCGCTACGGGCAGCCACTCCCCAAGGAAAGCCTCACAACCAGCCATTAAGGCATATGGGTTGAATAAGTAAAAACAGAGTTTCAAAGTGTTACGAAGCATATAGGCTTTATGTAGGGCACGATTTGCTACTATGCATTCGCTAATAATTCACAAAACCCCTTAACATATTATAGACAAAATCAGTACAGAGAAAACAATTTTTTCCCGAATTCGACTCAAAAAGGTTGTACTAACCAAATCTTTACACAAATCCAAGTCTGCTACCGAAATTAATTTAAACACCAAACACTAGATCTGCCCTGAACTCAAGCTACGAACACATTCTTACCATTCTTAACTACCATTGCACCACTAAAGCTTTCATCTGTACATAATTATAACCACAGCTGGAGATTGCATCCACCTGCAATTGTGAAGTGTAGTGATCAACTACTTGTTAGATGATGTTACACTTGTCTGCAACCTCCTCCACAATGGAAGTACTTGACTCCTGTTTCAATACAGTGTTCTCGGGTGGTTCTGCTACGTCCGAGGGCATCATCAAATGTATGCAACGTGTACTTGTTGCTATGATGAATGCTGCATGCTTAGTGATGGAAGCTATAATTATAACGGCAACAATGATGGCAACATAAATGGTGGATCAGGGATGGTAGGTGTAGGAGTGGAGAAGGATGCAAAGGATCAGGCGAATAAGGTAGAGGAGTTAGCATAGGAGAAGGATGAGGACGGAGACGAGTGTGAGGAAGTCAGAAAAGTGCATTTTAATTTGCTCGCATACGTTAACAGTGGCCAGTCTGTTGAAGGCGATACTGTCCATTCAGAAACTTGGAACCTCCACTCCACCTCGCATGCGAACACACGTGCTGAAATTCATTTGTCAGTCGTCGCTGCCGCTCCTCTGTTATCGGTGTGTGACTGTTCTGAATGATAGCCTTCTTAGTCAAAACGAAGTGCTTCGCAGCCATGCCGGTCCTTTTGCACCAGTCGGTAGATAGACGTGCGTGATAGACCTACCGGGGGAATAGCCAGCGAAGGTATGTATGAAAAATGACCTGCATGTAAGAAGCAGATGAAAGTGCAGGCTGCTTCTACCAAAAAGTGCGTTAGATACATGATGCATGTGAAGCCGTACGAGGACTCTAGCCTTAGACGGAGATCTCAAAGGGATTTACTCTTATTCACTTCATCTACTAAGCAAAAGAAAGCTATCGCTTCGTTTGGACTATCGGCGTTATTTTTAAAAGGCGTCTAATGTGCCTCATTGATTGAGGAATTAACTTTATTAATTGGCTGGTCAATAATCAATGATGCCTCATAAAAGGAAGGGGCCAGTTGTAAAACTGTGCGGCTGCAGTTGAACTTGTAGGCATGAGGAGTGTTGGTGGGTATAAAATGATGTTCTCTTGAATGAGCAGCCAATTTGTGTGGCAACACGGGGGTTCGTAAAAGCTGAGTGAAAAAGCACTGCATGAAAAGCACTATTTGCATCAACTGCCTCTCTATTCTCTTTCGTGCCTTTCTGTGAACTCCTCGGCGCTGCAAACCAATGCAATAGCAGGAGGCCAACCGATTTCTGTCATCGTGCACTGGCGCTCTAGTTGCATTGCCTGCGGATGTCTTCCTCTGCTGTGCAAGTGATTTCAAATGCAAAAATACTTGTCAGATGATGCTACACATGTCTACAATGTCCTCTACAATATGATGTTCCATGTGAATCAGATCGCAACGCTTCGGACTTCCTTGGAACACCAGCTCCCATTTGGGATAAACAGAAGCAGTTCTTTTCACGAGCTTAATTGCGCTTCAACCACCCTCACCCTCTTCTTTGCTCTGCCTTCGTCTTTCTTTCCTCCTCTTCCCCCTTTACTTCTGCACTCACGCAATTGTTCATAACACAACCCTCCAAGTGTTAGGCTCTCCTGAGGTTGGCACCGATTCCCTCTGTCGAGGAGAATGACGAGTAAGTGAAAATGGCGAGCAATCTCGTCGGTATTTCCAGCAAACAGCGTGGAGAATGATAAAGGAGATCCTAACAAAGCCCAGAGATAGTTCAGGGTTCAACGTGAAGCAGTGAAGGGAGACTGAGGTAGGCGCGGTCAACTTGATGATAGCACTCATCTTGAACTTAGAGGGTTCGGTGAACGTGGACGTGGCGAAGTAGGTAGAAGTGGATTAAGTGGCGAAAGCAGAGGTGGAGACGAAGGCAGAGAAAAGAAGAGGGTGAGGGTGGTTGAAGCGCAATTAAGCTCGTGAAAAGAACTGCTTCTGTTTATCCCAAATGGGAGCTGGTGTTCCAAGGAAGTCCGAAGCGTTGCGATCTGATTCACATGGAACATCATATTGTAGAGGACATTGTAGACATGTGTAGCATCATCTGACAAGTATTTTTGCATTTGAAATCACTTGCACAGCAGAGGAAGACATCCGCAGGCAATGCAACTAGAGCGCCAGTGCACGATGACAGAAATCGGTTGGCCTCCTGCTATTGCATTGGTTTGCAGCGCCGAGGAGTTCACAGAAAGGCACGAAAGAGAATAGAGAGGCAGTTGATGCAAATAGTGCTTTTCATGCAGTGCTTTTTCACTCAGCTTTTACGAACCCCCGTGTTGCCACACAAATTGGCTGCTCATTCAAGAGAACATCATTTTATACCCACCAACACTCCTCATGCCTACAAGTTCAACTGCAGCCGCACAGTTTTACAACTGGCCCCTTCCTTTTATGAGGCATCATTGATTATTGACCAGCCAATTAATAAAGTTAATTCCTCAATCAATGAGGCACATTAGACGCCTTTTAAAAATAACGCCGATAGTCCAAACGAAGCGATAGCTTTCTTTTGCTTAGTAGATGAAGTGAATAAGAGTAAATCCCTTTGAGATCTCCGTCTAAGGCTAGAGTCCTCGTACGGCTTCACATGCATCATGTATCTAACGCACTTTTTGGTAGAAGCAGCCTGCACTTTCACCTGTTTCTCACATGCAGGTCATTTTTCATACATACCTTCGCTGGCTATTCCCCCGGTAGGTCTATCACGCACGTCTATCTACCGACTGGTGCAAAAGGACCGGCATGGCTGCGAAGCACTTCGTTTTGACTAAGAAGGCTATCATTCAGAACAGTCACACACCGATAACAGAGTAGCGGCAGCGACGACTGACAAATGCATTACAGCACGTGTGTTCGCATGCGAGGTGGAGTGGAGGTTCCAAGTTTCTGAATGGACAGTATCGCCTTCAACAGACTGGCCACTGTTAACGTATGCGAGCAAATTAAAATGCACTTTTCTGACTTCCTCACACTCGTCTCCGTCCTCATCCTTCTCCTATGCTAACTCCTCTACCTTATTCGCCTGATCCTTTGCATCCTTCTCCACTCCTACACCTACCATCCCTGATCCACCATTTATGTTGCCATCATTGTTGCCGTTATAATTATAGCTTCCATCACTAAGCATGCAGCATTCATCATAGCAACAAGTACACGTTGCATACATTTGATGATGCCCTCGGACGTAGCAGAACCACCCGAGAACACTGTATTGAAACAGGAGTCAAGTACTTCCATTGTGGAGGAGGTTGCAGACAAGTGTAACATCATCTAACAAGTAGTTGATCACTACACTTCACAATTGCAGGTGGATGCAATCTCCAGCTGTGGTCATAATTATGTACAGATGAAAGCTTTAGTGGTGCAATGGCAGTTAAGAATGGTAAGAATGTGTTCGTAGCTTGAGTTCAGGGCAGATCTAGTGTTTGGTGTTTAAATTAATTTCGGTAGCAGACTTGGATTTGTGTAAAGATTTGGTTAGTACAACCTTTTTGAGTCGAATTCGGGAAAAAATTGTTTTCTCTGTACTGATTTTGTCTATAATATGTTAAGGGGTTTTGTGAATTATTAGCGAATGCATAGTAGCAAATCGTGCCCTACATAAAGCCTATATGCTTCGTAACACTTTGAAACTCTGTTTTTACTTATTCAACCCATATGCCTTAATGGCTGGTTGTGAGGCTTTCCTTGGGGAGTGGCTGCCCGTAGCGCAATGTCCTAAATCCCATTTCCTTTACAGTCTACTCGCTTTCGATGACACTGACTTGTGTGCTGAGTGGTGGCGCTTTTTATGCTATACTCACCACCTCTATTCGTTCCACGTGATGCACGTGCTCATGCACTTTCAGGTCGGCATTCGCACTTTCCGCCCTCCATCATCACTCTCGTGATTCGCCCATCATGACGTGGGTGGAGATGGAGAGATCACCCATCCGAGGACAATATGCTGGGTTACGGACATTGTCAACGTCAGAATAAATGTGGTGCCAAAATGCACGATCGCAATAAATGTGCTGGCATTTGCACAAATGGTGCGGCTTCCAATGATACATGGACAGTACTACTCAAAACACGCCAATGATCTCTCATTATTGCATGTCAGACACGAATTGCTCTCCTAACGCTTACTTGCCTAACAACATTGCCATTTGCTGCTATGCGATTACACTTATTTTCACGTCTGTACCCTACTGCATACACTTTGAAAAGCGTGGCCATTTACTGAAATACAGAATGGTGCGCGACCTTACACGTGGTTAATTTAGCTTCTTTTAGGTTTGACATCACTTCGATAGGCAATTTCTGTGCTTAAGACCAAATTCTACGCAGTAGGTGGCAAGGCCAAGAGTATAGAGCAGAGACCGTATGATAGCGGTGGGTCGTTTCCACGCAATGTACTCCTGTCCGCCACTTTCATTGCACTGTTTTGCTGGTTCGGTATGTTTCACATCTAGCCAATCACCATGCGTGGGAAAAATCTGCTGTAAAATTGAATCTACCTATCCAATTAATGTTACAAATATACCTGGGGTAGTATATGATATGTACGAATTCATCCTCATCACCTGATTCTTGACTTGATGAGCATTTCATTAGCTGCTCCTCTGAACGCCTAGTTATGGTTGTGACGAGAATGAAGGCAAGTTCAGACCACTTTACTGATATGCAAGTGGAACCAATAGAGGCGGTGAGCATAGCACAAAAGGCGACACAACTCAGCACACAAGTCACTATCATCGAAATCAAGTGGACTGCAAGGGAAATGGAATTCGGGAGTTGGACAAGTTCGTATGCGTTGAAGTTGCCAACTGTGGGTGAGAGTAGGCACAGCTCACAATATGTGAATCCGTGTGCATGGCCGTCTGTAGCGGTGCTGCAATGTGGCCGGTCATGGGGATGGCCTTCTCTGTGGTAGAGGGAAACCACATTCCTTGAAAGCTTGAAGAATAGGCTAGGGCAGGGAGGTATTGGGCGGGCTTGAGTTTTACCTCCCAGTGGATCATCAGTCAAGAGTGTGGGCCCCATAAGATTGAAGGGCCGTCTCTCGATTGGGTGCATCTCCTGCTTTGTTACACTCACGCGCCAACTCGTTACACTCAAAGCAGAGTTATGCTGTGATGCTTCCATCCAATCCATATCTATCCATTTGTTTTATGCACACTTTCCTAAGGACTTTGTTCAGGAAGTCTTTAAACACAAGGAATCAATTCTTACCCATCTAGTAACTACCCTTTCACTCATTCCCTCCTGGATTGCTAAGATCACTGTATCGAAACAGGAGTCAATCACATCCATTGTGGAGGAGGTTGCAGACAAGTGTAACATCATCTAACAATAGTTGTGCTTTCGAAATCACCAGCCTGACATATTGACTATCTACGGAAAGTTAATGTTAGTTGGCTTCGCCTTCTACTTTACCAGTTGCTGCTTTCATTGCTTCCTTCCTCTTGACGTATCCCTTGTTTCGTGTCTGCAGATGTGACTTGGGAGTCTTGGGCCACGAGAGACGAGTGGCCTTCATCTGACGTAACGCTTTCTAAACGGGCGACGGCGGAGGACGACATAGAGGAGGAGGAGGAGGAGGAGGAGAATTGGGTATGGGTTTGAAGGAGGTGGAGTTGACCGAGGGGTAATGGAGGTAGGGGGGCGAGGTATACTGGTATCACTAAATTGCAAGAAAGAAATTGAAGTGAAGGAGAAAAGTGCAAGAAATATAATGTAGGCAGCACATCTTCTGCATCGGGTGGTAGTAGCAGTGGGGCGCTTCAAATGAACAGGTTAAATCGTTATGGACGGGGCTATATTGCGAGCTGACAAAATTAGCACAAGTGTATGGAGGTTTATTCTTTTCCTCCACCTCATCCTCCACCTTCTTCTACTCCTCGGACTCCTGCTTCTTCTCCTCTTCCATCTTCTCCTGATACATCTCCTCTGCTTCTGCACGACCAATCTCCCTAGTGCCTACAATGCCAAGCACATTCCTCCCTCAACCTCATCCCATAAAGCAGTCTGCATGTCCTAGCACTGGGCAGCCTCCAATTTCCTACATTGATGGTGAAGCTCCGCCTGTCGCAGCACTGACAGTTAGGCCGTGCACGGAACAACACCCTGCCAATTGGCAGCAAGCTAAACACCTACACATCCTGTCCAAACTCATGCATGCTTATCTACACTGCTGCGGAGTAATCATCTCAACATAGCGAAACACTCCTACTTGGTGGCATCGAAGTGTTTACCGCAGGTGACGACAAATGCACACCCTCACACACCCATATGAAGTACCCTAATCGCAGTGGAAGACGCCTGCTCCTCCAACTCTATCCAATTTTTCTGCCTCTCCTCTTCGCAGCACGCCACACGCAGGTGTGATGTGTCTGCTTCCTCCATCGGCACGACAAACGTCGTCACTTTCGCGTCTACATGAAGAGAGCAACATAAATGACTCCATTTATTGGCCTCCTTATTAGACAAACTGCTGTGGCGACAATGGGAACCGCACGCCACTTCCACATTGCATCGATCGGAAAATGTGTTAGTGCTACAATTACACGCCCTCCGCTCCGCTAGACAATCACACTCATATGCTCACAAACCGAAAATGTTTGGAGACAACGTTGAGGACAATGAGGCTACACTAGGCCTATTCCAGTGATACAATTAACATGTCCCTATCCACTGCCTGTGTGCGCATATTCAACGTTAACTCCAACTTCAACAGTTAGGCAGCCAACTCTTCCCTTAGGCAAAAGTGTATTATGTGGAAGGTAAATGCACTTTCCACGCATTGCTCACTCACATGAACCAACTTAGTTTGCTTCGCATTTCATTGCCTTGTGCGTACAACATTCAGCACACAATCTGCTCACAACGGGTCGGTGGACGAAACTCTTTCTACCTAAAATGTAAATCAATCACTTTGAGGAGATTTGGTAAAGGCGTGTCACTTTAGTGCAGCTGCGGCTTCCACGTGACATAACCCAGCTCGGGCGTCTCACCACATTTCCCACATGCTTTTCATCTGGTGGCTTTCCGAGGCTGCTGCTAATCCCCTAGCATTAACAGCCCCCGCAATTTACGATGTTTAGTAATGAATTTAGCAAATGGTCAAGACAACTGGAATGAGTGGCATTTATTTCGCTTCAAAAGCAAGGAAGTAGAAGAGGTGTGCTTGCATACCGTCAGCTAGCTCCTCCAATTCCGAGGAGTTGGAAACTTCCTCACAAACTGCTGCGCAAACACAAAGACGGTCGTGGTTTCTGTCTACCACAGAGACGGCCATCCACACGACTGGGCACATTGCGGCGCTGCTACAGACGGCCAAACATAGGGCTTCTCACATTGCGGCACTAGCACAGGTGGCCACGAGCAAGGCTTCTCACATTGAGGCACTGCTACAGACGGCCACGCACACGGCTGCTCACATTGCGCCACCGCCACGGACGGCCATGCACAAGGATTCACATATTGTGAGCCGTACTTACTGTCACTCAGAGTTACCAACTTCAGCGCATACGGGCTTGGCCAACTCCCAAATCCCATCTCCTCTGCAGTCTACTTGCTTTAGGTGATACTGACTTGTATGCTGTGTTGTGCCGATTTTTATACTACACTCGCCACCTCCATCCATTCCACGTGATGCGCGTGTTGATGCACTTTCAGATCGGCATTCGTACTTCTCGCCCTCCATCATCACTCTCGTGACTCGCCATCATAATGTAGGTGGAGACGGAGAGACCACTCAACCGAAGATAATATGCTGATTTAATGGCAATGTCGATGTGAAGGCTGATGTCGGTATCAGCTTCATCGATCACAATAAATATACCCTCATTTCCACCTGTAGTATAGCTAACAACAATACAGGCACCGTGCTGCTCATAGCGCATCAGTGGTCTCTCTTGATTGCATGTCAATTGTTATTTACCCTAACGAGAAGTTTTGCTGTCTTAGTGCATTTCAGTGGAACCCATTGCTCTGTGACTAGTGCAATGGTAGCGCCAATCACCACGGATTGGAAAAATTGGCCATAAAATTGGACGTGCTTATACAAATAGTGCTTGCAGCATACCTTCCTTAAGACATGGGTTGCTGCAAACCGCACTTTCACATAACGCCATGTTTTGCAACTGCGTAAATGGATTGGCCTGGGTTCCATCGCGGTTCCAAACAGGGTATTGAGGAAACGAACATCAGATGCTGGTGCACTCCGCCTCACTTAATTCCATTCTCTTACCTTCTACTGCATTGGTAAATAAAACACCACTCTAATCGTGGCCATGATAACATGGTGGGAAGCTCACACGGAAATTTATCCTGTGTTACAAATAAGTCACATTATACACCAATTCCCTCTACACCCCTGTTACTAAGCAGTTAACTGCTCATTTAAAAAGACGTCAATTTATGCGCCCAAATACACTCTGCGCCTACAGCTACAACTGCCTGTACAATCAGTGTTACATCTGGTGCCATACCTGTTCTAGGACATCACCGTATATTAGCCGACTAGATAATCATGTAAGTCGTCTAGCATTGAAGCAATAAGTCAACTGCATGTGCAAATCACATTTTGGAAAATGTTTGAATCGCTCCTGAGTTGTTGGCAATGCGCACAAAATTCGCCACCATACTTTTGCCTCCACCGACATCTGTTCCCAATTCTTTATTTCTCCTTTGGCTTACTATCAATACTGCATGCGGCAGCCCTATTGTGCAGCTCTTGGTTCTTTCACACTCACACAGTGCATGAGGTCTGTTTCCCTCTGGATGCCTTTATACATGAAAGTAAACGTCTTCTCGTCGTACCAAAGCTATCTGGATAATTGCTTTTACTGTTATCGAACAAAACACAACCGGTACTGACTTAGCGATCCCATTCCTTCTTCAGGCATTCGTCCTCTATGCTAGCCACCAATCGTCTTTTCTTCTCTGTCTCTGCATTCTAATCTGCCTCAGCTCCCCTTACTCCTCCAACCTTCATCCACAATTGCAACCAGTAACAGGATATTCATCACCCGGTCCTTTGACACCCATTACCTCCTGTTCCATGGCCTCTGTTGAACAGAGCCTACTACCAGCCCAAAATTATCGAAAATGTTGGCAAGTATCTCGCTTCCCCATGCATACTCCAGCCTTCAGTCTGCTTCTTTTACTTACTACTATTCATCCACATTTGTACACCTTCTCAGGTCCCATCTATGTCAGTCAGTTGGGAGCGTGGTCATGTCATGTGGGGTTTGATGACGACGCCAGTGAGTGATGAGGAAGAAGTCCGAGGATAACCTCTCTGACTACCTGGCTATAAGCCGGTGGTTAGATATGCATAAACAGACGGAGATGTGGAAGTTGTCATTCTCCTCGGTGACATGTACCCCATCATGTCGTCAACCCTATCCACTGTGTCAGTCGCGTTGTTATTGGCATTAATGCTACTTCATTCTCAAATGAGACAACTTTGTGACTGTGGGTTTCGTTTAAAATGCAGCATAAATAAGAATACCTGCAGTCGAATGGGCAGTGGCTAGATTCATGTAAGCAAAAGGATACTGAAGAGGAGGGTGTAAGTGAAATAGGCTTAACGAAAGCAAAGACGATTGAAAACAGTGAGAAACTGTGTTCAGTTCAGGCCAAATGCATTGACATTCATTGCATCAAAAGTTGCTATCAGCCTACGCACTGAAGAGAGTCGTCGCCTCCTCCATCAAGGACTGCTGAATATTTGAATCTGTCATCATATTCGTATCCAAACGTAATATTATCCACAATTAAGTGATGAGTAGATGACTTGAAGGAGGTTTGGCTCCTTCCAAAGCGTCTTAACTATCAACATGGCTTTTGGTCAGGTTGACGGTTTTGAGAGCAGACATCGCTTTCAACGAATGGTGCTGGCTCAAAGCAGTTAGGCCGATTAACGTCCAAATTCAACTAATAAAATAGCACTACTATTAGCAAATAAATGACACCGCATATTGTTTTCTAATGTGTGTCAACACATTTGGCAACGCCTTCTCTTTCCTTTTCATTCCAGCAATGCCCCAGCAAAAGATAATTATAACTCTGTTCGCGAATTACTTCCATAGCTCTCGTACGTCATGAGGTAGAGGTCTGTTTCCTTCTGGATGTCTTTACGCGTGGAAGTCGACGACTTTTATTCCTACCTCCCCTATCTCCACAACCACTATCACTGTTATCAGGGAAATCACAACTAGTGCCGACTCAGAGACCCTGTTTCTTTTTTCAGGTCTTCCACCTCTACGCTAGTCATCAATCACCTATCCTCCTCTGTCTCTGAATTCGCATCTGCCTCCGCCTCCCTTATTGCTTTAACTCGTATCTACAATTGTGAATAGTAACAGGGTATTCATCACCCTGCACTTTGACGTCTGTTGCCCTTGTTCCATGGCCACTATCGAATACAGCCAACTAGCAGTACAGTTTTTTCTTAACGCAATTACCGAAAACACTATTAAGTATCTTTCTGTCCTCCACACACTCCAGTCTTCGTTATGCTTCTTCTACTTACTGCTAATCGCCCACACTGTTACAATATTTCAGATCTTATTTGTAGCAATCAGTTTAAAGTGTGGGCTGACTGACCAGCACAATTGCGAGGGGTTCAACGAAGCCGACACTGAGTGTGAAGAAGGAGTTTGAGTGGATTAGTACTTTTGGCAAGTATCGACTGCTCCTCAGTCACCAGTTCCGATTCATCTGTCTGCCTCTTCTCCGAAAGGCACATTTTAAACAACATAAGTGACACTTATCGTCCTCATTCTTTTGTGGTTCCACTTTGTGGGATCGCATCGTGGTATTGTGAATGGATACTGGCTGGCTACTCGGTTGTGCGTTGCGGACGAGGCAGTTTGTAGGTTCACAAGCCAAAATGGGTCCTTGCTCCATGGGTGATGGCACTTATGATGCGTTACAGGTAGGGGAAACGATCTGCATATTTCCACTAATCCCCCTTCTCTGCATCACTTCGTACGGCTGTGTCGATCATAATATTTCTTCTGACTGATATAAGGCAGTCGTAAATGTGTACTCGCAATGTTAAAAGTTCGTCTTATACCCTTTTGCAAGCGTAGTATATACTCTGAGACATGTTTGGCTGATCCGTCTGTGTTTGGCAGGACGATGTCGGAAGGCACCTGTGAGCATCTTGAACGGAGAAATGCCCGTTGACGTATAAACCGGAGTTCTACATGCCAGAATGATAAGTCCTATGCTCAAATCTTGGTCGTCTGATTGTAGGTCTTTACTGATGGCCTGCAGCAGTCCAACCAGAGTGCGATTCATTCTTTTCACCTACCCATTGCCTTACAGATATCTTGCTTATGTCGCATACAGTTCAGTGAAGAGTCGGCTCTCGTAGTTGGGGTCTTGATCGTTATGAGAGCTGAGAAACCCACTGATGGAAAAAAAGTGAAGTAACTGTTTTAGCGTCTTGCGACTTCATGACTTCAACCAGACGGTTTTCTTCTTCTAGCGGAGGTGGTGCGATACGTCTGTGTGGTGGCCAAATGGGTCCAGCTTCACCGGTGTCAATCTTATGCTTGAAGATGTCGGTTCGTCCCATTTAGCACCTTGCAACGCGATTGTGTTTGCATGCATAAGCAGAAGCTCACTGAGCTTTCTCCTCTTGTCATCAGACATGAGTGTCAGTTACGCAGAAGGGTCATTTAAATTATTCATGAAAGTGCCTGCGGCTTAAAAAAGGGCGTTGGAGATGTCATCTAGGTCATCTGTTGCCAGCAGAACTCTGTGCTGACCACATTAAATCCCGTCACAAGAGTAAATTCCCAACCAAAATGCATTATTTGAGGGCATTTATGTCAGGAAAGTCTGGCGCAGCATCTGGCGAGGTGCCAGTCATATAAGTCGGAGATGCCATTGCGACTGCCATCACTAATTTTAATAGTTGGAATGCATGAAAATATTGCATTATTTGCGATTTGTTTAACCACTAATTTTTGCAAAACAAATCTCAAGTTTGTTTGATCTTTGGCTGAAGTGAGAAAGCGATATTAATGTCAAAGTAAATTGCTCTTGTAGTTGCAATTGCCATCATGAATTTGTACCACTTTGGTGTGGATTGGAACACATCAAGCTCTTCGGAAATGCAAAAATCACGCCAAAAGCATTTGCCAAAACAAAAAGTATATTAATTCAGATACTGTCGATGCGACGAAATGCTATCTGAATTGGAGCAACGATATAAAAGCCTTAACTATTCATAGCACTTGGAAGCCCCTCGTCTGTCACTAGCACTAGGTGCAGTGAACGCGGTCAGTGACTGCGGACCTGGTAACCTGACAGGACACCCAATACGCATGCCCTCCACGTGCATTAACCCTGCCGCCTTCGGCACTGAAGATGTCTGTCCCCAATTCTTCACCTTCTCATTGCTTGCACATTGGTCTAATTTGTATGCAGACATGGACCGCAACAGGAGAGAAACTGCAGATCAAAAGCAAAGTGAGTGACCTCGGATCTCGCAGTGAATAAGTGTTAATCTAATGCACTCAATTTTGCCTTCAGTCTCTTCCGAATTTCAAGGTCACGCTCTAAGCAGGCAATTTTGCCGCTTCATCGAAGAAAGTATCCCATACTATCACATTCCTCCCACACTTGTTCATTATCTGGAATCGTTTCTCCCACATTCCATCTGGAGGATGCATAGCCGAAACCTTAGACATACGCAGCACTGGCCTGCACCTCCTGCCTACACAGCAGCGCATCCACCGGCGACAGCAACAACTACCAGTCAGTTCAATTCCTCCAGCTTCAACACACATACCGCAGCTTTTATTTGCAAGCAAATTTTAGCATCTTAAAGCGCTTAGTAGGTGAGGCCGCTCACCTGGCGAAATGTAAAGACAGAGGCGACGATGGGCATGTTGACCCGAACTTGCTTACCTCTCCTCCAGCTACATCAACTTTCCGAGGGTCTTTTTGCCTTCTTACCTTCAAGCCGCATCACAAAGCGCAAAGATGACGTCCGGAGGAGAATCAGCCCTCGTTCAGTCCTCAGATCCACTATTGTCCTCAGTGGACAATAGGTGGAGGGTGAAGGAGGGTAGATGCCACCGAGACCAGCGACGTCACCGCAGCGGGTGTTCCCTCCATTTTGACGCCATGCGTTTGGCGTCAAGGGGTTCAGTTCCGAATGTAGTTGGAGTTATGGCAAGTTTTTGGTAGTGCATTAAGTGATGTTTCGTGTTTTTATCGTTTTAGTACTCTAAGTTGTGATTACATATGTATATTTGCCGTGAAATGAACAAAACTTTTGCGATTTTCTCACCGGCACCATCACCACCTTCAGGTTTCATTCGAGCAAATCGCGTTATTTGTTTCGCATTGCATTGTTCCACTTTCCATTCATCTTAAGCTTGAGCACTTTTGCATTGCTTTCGCGCAATTAAATTGCCCTTTTTTCCAATTATATTGCTAAATAATAGGTCGTGGAAATGGGTATCGCCATTATATTGGCTAATCGTGCTTCTAACTGTTTGCACTCGTTGTAGTCTTTCATGCGACGAAATAAAAATGCGAAAATCTTGCAAAAGCGTCAATTTAGCATGCCATGAACGAAATTTATGCCTTCCGTATGTAGTGTGAAATGTGACAATGCTAAAAGAAATTTGCAGTCGAAACAGAGGAATTATCCCCTTATTTCCTACTACTCTTTAATCACTGCTGTGATAAAAGCCATCTCCAATGAAATGTGTTTAGCCGGCCGAAGCTAACACCATTGTAATATGCATCGATTGAACTTGTTGTGAGAACCTTGCTCTTTGAATCCCTGGTCGAAGGCCTGATGTCTGCAGCGATGGGCGTAGGCATGAAAATGATGGGAAGAGGAAAGGTGCACATGGAGGAAAATAAAGGAATGCTTGTAAATACTGTGCTTGTAAATCCTTGTAAATACTGTGCTGCCGTGTGGCAGTCAACAGTCCCTACCCCATGGCGAATCGTCCATACCGCCGGCGGAATTAATCCCTTCATCATAGAGCTTGCCCTAAAGCCTCTACAGCCTTTGCTTTTAGTGCGCAGTTAAGCTCAAGGAGGGCGTTCCTTCACCACGGCGGTGTTTACCATGGTGATGCAGTATGCCATGTCTCCTTATTGGTGCACTTAGGCGTATAGTTCTCCCGTGTTATGCTGTAGGCCTATCGTAAGGGGAGGTGCTGTGCTTCTTTATGCGCTTGATGATACAATTGGCTGGAAGGCTGGCGGCAACGCTAGTTGTGATTGGATGGCAAGACTTCAGCAGCGTTGGCGCTTGCGTGCAACAAAATTCGAAGGCAAAACGAATTTAAAACACTTAGGGTCTTCGATTGTTCTGCTCCCGGCGTTCAGAAAAAGGATCGCCAAAAGAGATATGACCTCCACTAAGAAGGGGATTGGAACTAAGAGACCATCTATATTTTGTAGCGGAGGATCAAACCATGCGTTGTGATACCAATTTTTCAGCTAGACACAAAAAATTGTTTCCCAAATTGATGCCAATTTATCAAGTTGGGACATCATTCGCTTACCGTGCGGTCAACTAGGGGCTGTTGCCAATGTAGTTATTTTAAATGTGTTATCACATTTCCACGCTTCACCCCAGAGGTGAACGTCCATGTCTCTAACATCGTTTACAAATACTGCTAGATTAAATCTGCAATATGAGGCAATCCTAAATCGCTACGCATTTCCCACCGTCTCCTTTCCACTTTGAGGCAATTCACTCGCACAACCGAACTATACACTGCTTTAGGTTCTTCTGAATTTACTGCTGATTGACACTTGACTTGATGTGAGTAGTGATGCAGTCCAAGTGCTTCTACAGTGATCTTGCATCCCAGTCAGTCAGGAGTGGATGTGCTAGTGCAGCACTGTGCAAGGATTTTCGCAAAACATATCCATAGGTATAAGTCCTTTGGCAAAAACCCTAACATGGACTCATTCCTGGGGTTGCTGACACAAAAAAGACAACTCAACAATGCATGAGAAGCAGCATCTTCTTCAGAAGGTCCCGCTTTAACTGCAAAGTAGAATGCTTTGTTTTAATCTGCATTATGGGTATTCTTACATTGACGTTGTATGATCTCACGTTAGGGGTTATGGAATCGCACTTTGCATTTGTTTGTGCTTAAAAAACAACAAAATTTTAACATCTAATGATTAAACATTTTGGATATCAACGATTACAACAAAAGCCTAAATAAATCACAATTTGCATGTTTTCACGCACTTCATTCACCGCCAATATTTTTCATTGATGTGCTATTCTGGTCTGTTCTGTTTTATTCCATTTTATTTCTCTTTGATCCATTATAAAAGCAAATTTTACTAGAGTTGAGACTCAAATGGCCAATGTCCAGTTTGCTCAGCGTTCCCCGATTCCATAGGAAGGACCTTGGTGCATCAAAGGGGTGAGGAGATTTGTAGTATCACCCTATGATCCTTGTCGCGTGTCTTCATATTTGCTCAAAGTAACACGAGCAATTTTTCCAACCCACAAAATAGTTGCAATGCACAACGCGTGCTGTATTTGTTCTAAGCGATTTTGTTGCTTTAATTTCCTTCGCATTCACTTCATCGAAAAACACATGAGTAGGTTCGCGTCTGTATAAATCGCATTGAATCCAGTGTGCTCTGTTGCTAAATCAGCAAACTCATCCCGAATTTGCGCTTTATTGTTATGTGCTGCAGCTGAAGGCAGAGAGGATTCCAAAAAACGTGTTTACTGCATTGAATGCAGAGCCGTCCATCCGACGACTAGAACATATATGCTCATCACACCTCGGTAGGTATTTATCCATCTCTCAAACAGATTCCACAATGTCTGCTTGTAGTTTCTTTTCTGCCTTCTCTGCTTTACAGATATTTGGCAAGGATTGTTTGGGTAGATTGCGTTAAATCGCCATTGCGTCTGCAGAAATGGTAAGTCACTGGCGAGTTTAGGCTACCTCGATACCTTTTCGTTAGAGGCGACAAACCAGTAAGGCAGGAGATACCACTGTATGCGGTCGGTCATTGAACTGCAAAATAGGGGCGGGGTGGGAGTTGATAAGCGACTAATGTGACTGTGCGAATTGCCTGATAAGGCAAACATAGCATCACGTTCATTATTTGCTTAGTTACTAGAAATGATATGTTGTTGTCTCATGATTGACCGCAAGGAGCGACTACATAAGCTATTAATTTTTCTAGGCATTTGCTGCTAAATACAGGCCTGCTCCACCATACATCACCCCATTTCAATGTGTGCACACCCGAAGCAGTGGGTCAGCGTTGCCACAATTTTCTGGCGGTGCGACATGGTGAAATGGTGTTCAAATCAGCTGGTAATGCCACTACACGCTCTAATTTTGCACTACAGTCAATGACGTTTGCACAGCCTTGGGGAGAACCGGTGGCTAGTTTTCCTACATTGATAAACAGGGGTCCGAATTGGAACATATTCATTTTGCAAGATCTCATGCTGCACTTCTCCGTAGGCTTGTGGTCGCATTGAATTCAGGCACAATAATAAATTCTCCACTAAAACTCAGCATTTGGAGTATGCATGTCAGGAAAGCCCGGGGTTGTGTCATTTCTTGATCTCAGAAATGACAACTCTAAATAATTGTGTAATTTATTACATCCCCTCTACTGCGCTTCTACGATACACATGGACACTCCAGGTACCTCTTAGCAAATCTCTCCCACATATTCAGCAGAATCGACTTCGCTCACATGCCGGATTGCAGAAATTAGCGCGTTAGAGAAGGCAAGGGAAGAGTCAAAGGATTCGATGCTTCCACCAGAGACGTTGTCCTCTAGCCATTGCATTGGAAAAATTGGGTAACATTGCCTAGAAGCAACTGGAAAACACACATCTACCGTTAGCTATGGTGCCACAGTGGTTCTCCTTTAATGTGATGTCTATCAGCTCCTTTTATATCCACTCATTTGCCGCTTTCTCGTCCTCTTCTAGCACACTATCCACAACAACCTCTAGCAACTAAAGTTCATTGACATCTCTCAGTTGAGCGGATAAAGCTACATTGGATGGATCGGCCGATGCAAGCCAGTGTATCGGCAGTGTATGCAGAAAAGGCGAGCTACTTGCCTGCTTTTGCACCTGACTCAGTGGGAGGACTGGAGACAAAATTAATCCTAGGTGTATAAGGCTACTACAAAATCAGTTTTGAGTCACTCCATACACTTCCCGTGGGAAAAGGACCAAAAGCACCGTTTTAACAAATGGGCATACATTCCAACCTGGAAAACAATTGTATAGGCGCAAAAGTGAAAAGAGCAAAAGAGTATCCTCTGAGCAGAAATTACAGAGGATGGACCAAATACTGGAGCTTAAGGGGGCAGCTGACGGATAAAGTGGTCTGGCTGCTATGCAGTTCACAGTTGCAGCAGATGCAAATTCACACTCGCGTTGATTGCTGTGCGTCAGTGGAGAAAAGTAGTTTTCCAATTCATCACACTTTGCCATCTCCGACAGTCCACCTCCAGTAGACTCCACGAGGAGATTGGAGGACAATATTGAGTGAAGTCGAAGTCGGCGAAGAGTTCATCCACACTCAGCTGCCAGTTCAGCCTGTGCTAGTTGTGTGGCTTAGTAACACTGCCATCACTACGGTCACACTCCACGCTTGGCACTAATTTCTCCATGATCTCGATCCATCATTGGTATGTGCTCGTTGTGAGCAGCAGTGAGATGCAGTGCCGCAGTGACCGATGATGAACATCTCCTGGGAGCTGCGTTCTTCTCAATTGTAATCCAGCACTTGCTTCCATTTGAAGGCTTTGTAGAACTCAAGACACATGGTACCACTCAAATCAAACGCTTGCTGAATCTGTGTCTGGGATAGACTCTGAAGAAATCCTGCAGAGGTGTTGTGCGTTGTGCAAGACGACTCTCATAAACCGACCTTAGCACAGTTAATTAAGGGCGGTGGCGACTGTACAAGCTGCCTCTCCGTCTGCAGAATGGCAGAAACCGAGTCGTCATTGGCTTAATGGTCATCCTGATTTGTAGCACTTGTCTCAGTTGAATGATTTAGGCAGTTGTGGACTTGCATCTGCACCTCTTAATTTCGAGGATCGACTGTCTGTGATTTTATCTCAGAGAACACTCCTTTGTTCTTTACAGTTATGAGCATAGACGAGCAATTTCTGCTGTTGGAACGCATGCGCGTTCGTTGATACGCTGCTTGCACAAGGATTAGCTGGGAAAGTAGAATTTTCCTGAACCATCTGCAAAAATAAATGGACAGAAGCATAATCCAAGCTACTCATTTCCTGACTATATTCTATGTTTTGAAACACTTGAAGTGGACCACTCCTACCCTACTGCCCAGCGTTAATGTCCAGCAGATGGGACCATTTGCGCCGGAGTGTAGGCGAAATAAGTACGAGTGGTAACCGGATGTGTGTGTTTCCAGCTCAGGCAGTGAATGACAGTGTCAACAGTGGAGCAGGGACTGCCCAGCCAACTACTGAAAGACCTGATATATCCTATCCGGGGAGCCAGACTCAGCTTTCAAAGACGACTCAGTAGAGCTCATCCGAGTTTTAAGTGGGCCAACACCGCCTGCTGATTGGGTGGTTGAGGATTTACGGCCAAGTCATCGTGAACGATACAGCAACGTCGTTCATACCCTCATTTAGAGCAAGCTGAGCTGACATTAACTCAATCTCAGCAACTAGCATTCAAAGAAACTCGGACACAGGTTAAGGAGCATGAGACGTACGAGTTGGCTCTCTGAAAGAACGTTTGCATGTGGGCTCACTGTAGGCTGTTGTGTCACTACGACTATTGCTACTGCTGTTGGCCGTAGGTTGGTGAATGCGAATGCACACAAGAGATGTCAAATCGGCGAGTGCGGTATGTTTGGTGCAGTGAAGGCATGATTTGGTTGGAGGAATCGCCACTCACCCCGAAGCATTGCTACGCAGCTAGCGAATGTGAGTTCCTGACTCTGTCTCTTAGGGAATCGTAGCCTCTGATCGGAGAGAGCGATGGCGGTGAATGAACCCTTCCGGTGGGGGCGAAGTGGCATAACTATGCAGCTGAAGGCATAAAAGAAGTCGGTGCGAAAATGTCAACTCTCACGCGTGAAGGCCTGTGACGGAATGTGCATAATACTATCGCATTCGTGTTGCATCACAACAGTGGATGTCAGAAGACTTCCAATTACTCATTCGTGCAATGATTTCTTTTGTCAGACTAATAAATTCAACCTCTACTATAGGAATACGCGAGCAATCACAACCGACACACAGTCTAAGATTACTGGACGTGTTAGCCGCGGCAGAAGAGGTAGATTAATGTTTCCATCTGTCGCACACAGTGGTTAGCACTGCAAGATTTGTTAACGAAAATTCCCTTCTGTGAATAGTGTGCGATTTAACTGCAATGAAACCCTCGAAGTGGTGATCACTCACATATGTAGCAGTGAGTTCAACCATGACATCTGCGGATGATTATCGGATGCCAGCTACTTGTATTCGGGTAGTAGACATTAGTAAATGAGCAAAGGGATAAAGTGTGTAGAAATTCCTCAGTTAGGTAAGACAATGTGTAATTACTTTAGTTTGCATGCAGAGCGACTGCAGCTCCCCAAATCTCAGCTTTTTCAAAGCGTCCATATATGTATGGAGACAGCCTGCAAAATATCTGTATTCTTTAAAGCCTCTGCCATTCTGCCGCTCAGTGTCACTTGATGCAAAAAATTTTGCGCTGTTATTCCGATTGTGCATTTGCCACTAGACTTTCCTAATTCGCATTTATAATCGCGACAAGCATGGCGGATTCGACAAATTCCATTGCGATTATAGGTCAGTAATTGGTAGCAGCGAAGAAAGAACTGTTTGTGCTGCCTGAAATAATAGGTGCATTTAAAATGCTGGTGGGTTAATGGGAAATTTGTTAACTGACTGGTATTTCAGCCTGTACATGTCACCTGCCGACCCAGACGTACACGTTCGGGATGAAAGGCAAAAGTGGTAGTGAGTGCATGCATGCAGCGGCTTCTCGGAAACAAAGGCGTTAAACACCAACCCGCAGACATTCTCTTTACTTACTCAGGCGCTTAGTCACTCAGAAGTAAGAGAGTGGAATGGTGTATGTGCATCAAAGACAACGGCATGTCTGTGCGCTAATGTCGAGCCGTGCTGTTGTGCATGCGTTCCCAGTCCACAGTCGCGATACTCAATCCCGCGAACATTCAGCCGTCGCATAAAATGCCTCATCTTGCATGCACGATTGTCGTGCAATTCGTCGTGAGTTGAAAGTGTACAAATGATGAATGTTCTGTGAGCACAGCGACTCAATAGCAGCACAATCATTTAAGACCAATTGCTATTAAGAAGAGTGTATGCACAGGTGGGGGTGAAAGTGTAGGCAAAAGAGGGTATCAACACCTATAGTGAAACCATGCTGGAAATGTTAGAATAGCGGGATGAGATTCAATTTGACTGAAATGCTGCTTATGAAGCAAAACAGACAATTTTAAAAGCCATGTGTACCATAGTCTCGTTTTCAAATAAATTTTTATAAAACAGTCCGTTCGCCTATAAAACCCCAATATTTGTTTCAATGAAACACAATTAGTGGAATAAAAGGAACTCATTGCAAGTGGTTCGAACTTAATGCGTTGCTCCGAAACCGCAAGTTAGAATTGCTCTTAACTGCTCTTCGATTCTTCATGTCAGGTGAATCTGACAGGATTTTTCCTGTCGGCAATGCGGCAGGATTTTGAGAGACGCATCCACGTTGACATGAATGATGCCAGGTGTGTTGCTACTACGACTTCAGCGGTGGTCACATTGGATTTGGTAACTCTCTCAATTGAGCACTCAACTACTCCCGTCCAGATTCTAATGCCGCCATTAAAATTCAGTGGTCTAGAGCACGCATGACTCCAACTGGTACCTTCGAAGAGACCTCTTCCTTGTGCAATAGTTTATCCATATTTCGTGGTTACATTTACAGACATTTTTACCTCAAAATGATGCAATACCTGAGATGCAAAAAATGCTGATCTCATTTCAGTTTAGGGTATTCAGGGGAGATTAATCGCCTGGCAACTACATTTAAGTGGCAATTACTTTGACGCCTCCCCGTTACCTGCTTAGAGCACCTTCAAAGTGAAATCAATGAGCGCGTTTTCGGTCAATGGGTATATCATTTGGTTCTTCGTGGAGTATCCCGGATAGTAATGTGCTCTCTACTTCTCTCCATAAGGCGTAAGTCCTGATCGTGGTAATTTCATCTGCCACAATTACACTGCATAATAGATGCCGGGCATTTGAATACAATAAAAACACGCTTAAAGGCGTTAAAAGGTACCGAAAATGCAAGACAATGGTATCTACATGGATAAAACGATAACACACTCATTTGTAGATATAAGAAATGCGTACTGGCTGCGATTCTTAAAGGTAAATGGAAGCTGGCACCCAGATCACTGAGCCATTGTGCATGTGGGAATTATTTAAAAACGACTATGGTCAGTACACAAAATGCATGACAAATCATTAATCGTATTCCCTTCTTATCTATGCAGATCCACCAGGGCAACCTAGAGGGATCAGTGGTGCTGCGGTCAGGTGGCTTCTTATTTGCGTGGAAGCTCGATGACTGGGATGGTGGGAATACATGTGGTAACTAGGAAACGATGGACTCGGTTTGACTTGGGTCTATTTACCCATGGAAATTTATTTTACGTTTATTTTATGTTTCTGTACATGCATATGCTTGATAGTATGTGTCTTGACTCCTTATAATTTAGCCCGACGCAATACTTGTGCCTCGTCACCGATATTTGGAGTCTTGCAGGGTGAGAGTGGTTGATTGGTGAAGATGAGTTAAGGACTGATGTGCATGTGTTAGGGGTTGTAAGTCGCGATCCTAGAGTAAGGCACTGGACTAATTTCTCTGTGGACGCGACCACTACTGGTACCGTTTACCATTTCAACTGGCTTGGATTGTCCCCTTATCTCAACTCCTACCAGTCCGAAATGCGGTCCTCCATGGATCATTTCGCATGTCTGCGTGGTTGCTCCACTACAAATATATTTTGAGGAGGCATGAAGGCGAAGCATTCTGCGGGACATCAACTGTTGGGTGATGTTGAGTGCTTCATTATCGAGTGCAGAACTGGTTTTTTCAAATTTGCACGTCCAAATAATTTGTCCGTAGCATACCAGGACAAAGTGTCTCAATTTAATGAGACCGCTCGTTCCAAAGAAATAATGGCAAGATAACCATATGCTTCGCCAGCAAATTTTATTTTGTTGCTGGAGGAGAGAAAGAGCAATTTGTTCCTCCACAGGTTAGTTATATCGGTTGTTCCTTCAATAAGATTTCCGGAATCTTGTTCTCATCAACGATCACGTAACCTGACGTTGCTGTTATGAGTCCCATTACATGCACTGCTGGCACAGCACCAACTGAAACTCCGATTTGTGAATATGAAGTCTTGGCAGTCTCTGACGCATGCTGTATTAGGTGTCGATAGCGTGGGAGAGGTGTATCGCAATCGTTGTTGTGGGACAGATTATAAAAGAATGGAAGGGACCCGTCCTTTGATTCTCCACAATCCACCTTCTGTCACATTACCAGAGAGTCGTACGGCATTGCCTTGTTTGATTGTTGCAAAACACATTTCTTCCGACAGCTGCATTGATTGGAACCTCAATTCAACCTCCTGTTCACAATTTCGCCACCGTACAACACATCACACAGCGGTATCACAATTGTCTAGTGATGACATCGTGAAATGGTGTTCAAATCAATTGGCGATGCCACTGCACGGTCTGATTTTGCACGGCGCTGAATGGGAGAAGCACATCCTAGCAAATAGCTATCATCCAATTTCTTCCATTGGGAAAGAGAGACGAGGATCACAACGATTTCATTCCACACGATTCAATTTGGCACTTTACCTTAAAACCTAAGGTCTAATAAAATCCAGTAAAAGAGTTCATTGTCAACCACCATTGCGCATTTGAGAGCATGTATGTCAAGTAAGTCTCTCCTAAGTCCCCTTTAAAAGACAGCCATGTAGGCATGAACTTCATCTTTGAACAATACTGGTAGACCACCCTGTTAGGGCTGCATCATGGTGTGTTGAACACTTATCAGTTAAGCACAGAGTTGTGCGTTTCGAACGAAGCAGTTCGCAGACGGGCGAATTCACCCAGCATACTTCATCATTGCTTCTCGGGCAGCTGAAGTTCAAGCCCTTGCCCTTTCAAACGTTTAATGTGTTAGCTGTAAGCAGTGGTTCATACCTGTATGGTCTATTGCAGAGTCGTGTTGGATCAAAGGGGAACTAAATAGCCAGAGGGGAATTAATATGGATAGACGGGAAGCTGAGGGTGGTCCATTCAAATCTCTCCGTTTTTATTACTTGTCGAAAGACATAGAAGTGTGTGGGAACACTGTTTGGGTGCTGGAATTATAAAAGTCCCATTTCATATTACTGAGCAGCGTGTTTTGCTTACACACTAGTGGCGCTCCCAGCAGCCCTATTGAACTGTTTATTAACAGGAGTGCAGCTC